>JAFREQ010000032.1:5065000-5665000 GCA_025331565.1 Holacanthus passer
ATGCCTCCCCCGTGTGATGTTGTCTGTCACTTAATTAGCCTCCTGTTTGAGCACCACATGCTCACTCAGGTATATTTGTTTGTGTTTTCCGTGCATATGCAGCTGAGAAATAGTACGCAGGTGTTGTTTGTTTTGTAAATTGTAACTGTCGTGTTTATGTTTGTTTATGTAGAGCTTTCACCTGTGTGTGTGTGTGTGTGTGTGTGAAAAGGAAGAACGTCGCTCACATGTTTCTCCTTATTTAACCATACGCGATCGATTGAGTAAATAAACGCACGTGTAAATCGCCCTGAAATTATAGTTCCTGTCAAACACATTGTGAACAGATGCAGATTTACAGCTGAAACTGGAACAGAGCCACGTGATGTTTTCTGACAAACAAATCAGGTTATTCCCTATCACAGAAGAATGAATATCACGGAAACATAGGGTAAGTCCTGAATGCATTTTCTTCTCTCCCACTCCAGATAAATTAATGTTTACCCTCTTTGGCCCCTGGCTTTAATTTGCGAGCGAGCCTGATCTGACACTGTGTTGGGATATTCATTGCATCCCTTTTAGTCAATTCAATTTAATTATGCCATTCTGCCCAGGGTGCCAGCGCAGAGCAGCATCTGAATGTTGCTTCTTCAATCTGCATGTATAAACAATGTCGGCAGCCAGGAGGAGCCCGGATGACCAACAGACGCTCAATGGCAGACATGCTTTGCGTGCGCGCGATTCCCCCCCGTGCGAGGAGAAGCGGCTGAGATTTCTTCGGAGAACTAAGTTGATCCATGTGTGGAGCAAATGGCAAGAGGCCTCCTCTGTACAACAAACTCTGTTAATTGGGAGGAAACAGCAGTTGGGATTAGTGTTGGAGAGGAGATGAGCGTGTAACCATTAAAAGGCTCCCCTAGATCTTTTTAGATTTAGTAAAACACGTTGCTTTCACACTTATCAGTGACAAGATTTTTTTTTTCCTCCGTGTTAGCATCTTTTGTGACATATGTGAGATCGTACCGTCCTCCTCCTTCTCCTCCTCCTTAGACTGTGTTGCACATCTGCACGGCCCCGCTGTTCAGTTTGGTTCACACGTGTGCATGCCTTCACCAAATTAAATTCTGGGAAGAAAATCAAATAGGTAATAAGTCATAACAGTAATTTTCAAACAGGTAGCAAACAGAATGGTTAATGTGAAACAAGGTGGCTAAGTGAGTGAAAATGAGAGCGTTTGAGAGATCTTTTGCATTTTCATTTAAAAAGCTGTTCCTTTTCTGCTCCGAAGTTCAGATCTTTGACTGAAGTGAAGCAAAATTCTTGCCAAGCAGCACGACGTCAGCATAGCCGTTTTCAGACATGGAACGCGCAACATTTCTGACTTCACCCATCCATCCATCATTTGTCATTTAGATATAGTCAAGTTTCATGTTAATGTTTCTTATGGCTTCATGCATCGCGCAAAGAGCTGCACGCTTGCACGACATTTCTGCACCTGCGAGGAGAGAGCGGTGAGTTCAAAATGTTTTGATGGCAAGGAAGGAGACTGTTTTCTGTTCTTACAGGCTGCAAAAACCCACTGATGGATTTTCAAAAAAATTTTTTGCCGCTGAAGCCTTAATTAATGGAAGTCGTGAGCGTGAGGGGCGCTCCTGCCTCTCACAGTGAATCCACTCATACATTAGCATCAATTTCATCATTCAGCGTTATTAGAGCACAAATTCTGCTGCCTGTTTTAAAATATGTGACGGTGCTAAAGCATCGAATGACAGGATTTTAAGTTAATCTGACAGCAGTCAAGTCAGACTTCTTATGTAAAAGTGACCTTGGCGCTTATTCAGACGTGAGACCGACATGTTGAATGGCCATCAGTTTAACGTAAAGGGGTGCATGTCTGAAATGAGTGCATTGTCATCTGTGCTCATTTACTGTTATACAGTGAGGGAAAAGGGTTGTGTATAACTTTTTAAGACTAGCGTTTGACAAACGAAACCAAATATCTTCCTGATTGTTTCAGAACAGCATAGCTGTGGCCTCTCTCTCTAAATCAGAAATCTACTCAAGTGAAAGTAGAACAACTAATACATGAAAAAAACAATTCATAACAAGAGTTTTTACTGTCGCACTCACAGATTTGATTCTCACACCAGCTGCAGGTTTCGGTCAAAACTGAATACGAGAAGTATCAACTTTTAGATTTATATTAGAATTCAGTCACTGTTGGACACAAACATAACGTAGTGATGGACACCGGGAAAATGGCGGCAATGATTGCTGGGATTGGCGCTCTCCCAAAATCCTCTCGTGGCTGCTGCAACATGGAAGCTGGAGGAGAAGCAGGAGGCAGCGGAGGCGAAAGGAGGAGTCGGAGGAGGAGCGCAGAGGCGAGCAGAAGCTGTGAAAAAAAAAAAAAAAAAAAAAATGAAAACAGTCCCACGGAAATCCTGACCACACAGTCATGCTTCAAGCCCACAGCCGCCACCTACTCATCAGGAGACTCATGAGCACATTTGTCTTCCTCCTCACTCCTCCTGCATACAAAAAGGTATATATTATGAGTGAATTTTAAAGGCAGAATAAATTATTTAACAAAACATAGGGGGATGGTGGGGGGGACAACAAAACCACTGCGGGTGGTAATTCAAAGCAAAAAAGAACTGGGACTGGCTTGTGTTAACTGAGATTATGCTCTGTGGCTGAAATACAGTGCAGAAATTCCACTATCTCCAGCTTTCATGTCTGGGATGAAAATGAGATGTGTTGAACCAAGACTTGCAGTGGTAACACGGTGATAAACAAACGAAACACCACATGAATACCCAATTAGTGCTTTGAGTGAAGGCCTAATAGCATGTTTGGGTAGGTTTGGAGTAACCAAAACCACGGCTTGGTCACACTCCACGGCCTCGTCCCAGTTCATACGCAAGGGACACTGGTCCATCGCCACAATGAGCACTTCTCTTGGATTTTTCCCAGTTTTCATACAAGCCCGCCGTCATTGTACCGTAGACAATAAAACGTGTGTTTTTGCTCGAGTTGAGATGCGAGATGAAAGAACGTTCTCTCTCCGAGGAGGACATATTTGAATCGGTGGATTTGGGCCGTGTGTATTCTTTGGCTTTGCGAATGTGTTTTGTTGTGATGAAACGGTCCCTAAGCTCTTCTGCAGTTTCCTGGTGATGACTCTGAGGAACAACTTGTGTGTGGCCGTGTTTTTTTTGTCTTAATTCTTGCAGCTGATGTTGAGCCAAAATTGTAATAGGGGTCAGACATCTTTGTTTTTTTGTAGTAATTTGAAGATTGGAGCGCTCCACATACAGCTGTGAACCTCATCTGTGTGTCTCTGCATACACTGTATATGTGCATAACAGCATCTTTTGATAGAAAATAAAAAGAAGAATAAATAAAATGAAAGACTACTTCAAGATTATATATTTTTCCATTTGCATCCCTGCTGCCTCTCTCGTTTAATCTATTTCTCAGTTCATCGTTGCTGCCTTTGTCGGTAGCAGGCAAACTCATGTCAAATTGTCCGTCTTGCTTCTGTGATGATAACCTGTCTCTCCAGAGGTGTTCTAATATGGCAGATGGTACTAATTATCAAGGGTCACACACACGCACCCACGCACACACATACAAATTGTTTAAGGTTATTCATGGAGCGACAATACCTCCTAATATAGCTTCTAATATGTTTTGTGAAAATCTTGCAGATGCCAGAGTTCACACGTGACAGAGGATGAAATTAGTTAATGACGCTGGAGGAGTCTTTTTTTAATTTTGCTGCACTGGGTATTTTCTTCGACTACCAGCCCATGATAGGTTGACTTTAGTTCTATTTCGGTGCAAAGGCTGTCGGGTTTCATTAAATTGCAATTTCAGCCACTTGATTCCTTGCACCTGTGAAGGGAAATGGATTGAATTTTGCTCTTTTTTCAAATTTTCACCTCCTTCTCTATCTCTGCTCTCACTCGTGCGCGGTGCTCGTACACAAGCACGCGCTCGACACACACACACACACACACACACACACACACACACACACACACACACACACTCACAGTGTGGGGCATATTCTCGGCCGTGTTTAAATGTCCTCCACTTAACGGTGGCTGCAGTTCCTGGTTCTATGCATTAACCTTTGCAGTGGTATTTAATTAAAGGTCCACACCTGTACCACCACCTCCTCAACCCCCATCCTTCGCCTCCTCCTCCTCAGCAGAGCTGGGGCTAACTGAAGGCATGCTGTACATCCGTGGCAATTAGCATGACCTTAAAAACACCATGAGAGCCCTGGCACACGCCCCCCCCTCCCCCTCCTGCACATTCCCCTTTGCCCTGTGGACCACTGGCTCTGTCTGTCCTTCCTCCTGACCCTGGTGCGCCTCGGCTGCGCTCGCGCTCAGTGGGGTCCAACCGATTATTGCGGCCCCTCCGCGCCACGGGGCCCTAGGGGACCACATCAGGACACAGGTAGAGGTCATAGGTTCCCCAGGTTCCTTGAGGGAGCTTCCGTGTGTCCTAACCCCGAATCATCATTACTCAAACAGGGGAGCGCAGGAAGCGACTGCTTTTGGATTCAAATTGTCGCCCTGAAGGAAGAGGCATGCTAAGACATTTTGAATTTTATTTGCCACAGCACTGAAGGGGATCCCATGGCCTGTCCTAACACCCCTTAAATTACTTGTTAGCAATGAATGCTTGCAGCACGCTGTGCACCTTGCCTTAAGTGCAGAATAGAAACATTACCTCGTGTAACAGAATAATCTAAGCTCAAAGCTCTGAAAAGCTAAGTAGACCTCTGAACTTTGCTACTTATTTCATCTTGTAAGTTTTATGAGAACCGCTGATATTAAACCTTCACTGACAGCGTAGTTAATTTCTCACATTTTTACTACTATAACTTGCAGCAACTAAAGCACGACATAACTTTTTTTCATGATTATGTTTTGGCTCTTAGCATTTGGATTAGGTTAAGGAAAGGTCTTGGGTAAATACTGAAAAAGCCAAAAGACTTGAAGCACAACACAAGATGTGTTTAATACATTAACATTTAACTGAATACACATTGTACTTAACCTTTACCAAAACCCTGGTCTCTGCACTTGACACAAGCAGGACTTGTATGTATGTATGTAAGGTACATAAATGCACTTCCTATACCAGAAAACATGGAACATTGATTATGTTTCACCCCAAAATGTAGTGTGATTTATAAACATCATTTTTGGTAGGCAAGGTTAAAGGTCATGTTCTACCCATAGTCCCCATGTGCATCCATTGCCTCCTACTTCTCTGTTCCTACTTTCAATAAAAGGTGATAAATGAACATGTCTGAAGCACATGGCAGTCAGGGTGATCATTATCATCATAGGAGAAATCATTACAGACTCCCCTCATATTATGTTACAAGCAGAAGTTGATCAGTGGTCGTTCCTACATGAGCAAATCTATATTAGAGCCTTTTCAGAATTGCTTATAGTTCAGTGCAGGGGCTGCAATAACAGCGATAGCGCTTATTGACCAGATAAATGTCTTGAATAGAGTCACAAGCCCACACATGATTAGCCACTCATATGTGCACCCATGCACATATGAGTGTACGCATGTGTCCACACACACATACACCTCACTAGCCTCTGTGGACCCCCTGTGAGGTCAGGAGCACCAGTACCCCCGTGGTTTTCTGCCCTACGGTATCATGCTGGGCAGATATTTCTATCTGCTCGGATGACTCCTTGACATGGTGTTTATTTGGATTGGCAACTTGTTTTCATTTGAATCGATATGCAGCGCGGAGAAAAGAAGAGGTTGACTGAGGAGGGGAGTGGCCTTCAGGAGCGCGCGCCAGTCTGCCCTGGCGTGAACAACGCGGGCAACAATGGACGCCTGGAAGAGGTGGAGGGACGAAAATGCGTCTCCACATGTTACGGATGTCTCCATTTAAGACTTTAATGATGAAAATGTTGTGTCCTGTAGAAGCTCAATTTATTATTTGGGACATGCTATATTTCAACTGGCCACAAAAACATAGATTATAAAGAAAAAGCCTCCACACTGAGACAAAGATATTTTTAATCTTGTTTATTTGTATTTGCATCTTCTTGTATTTGGATAGAATGAGCAGCACAAAGAATCTGTTTTCCGTGGATGGCTTACCCACCAGCACTGCCAAGGGAAGGCTAATAAAATGTCATCAGAGTGAAATGAGAGTTAAGTGGAGGGGAAAAAGCTGAATATTCACACTCATTTGGCTGACACCTGGGGGACTGCAGTCACTCATGACTGCATTGATATGCATTGTATTATGTGCTCCTCACCCGTTCCCATTGACAATCAACAGCTTTAACACCTTTGCTTTAATTTAATTAAAGCTGTGATTGTCAGGGTGAAAACTCGATTTGCACACATACATACGTGCATTTCGCGCGTGTGCCTGCGCACGCATACGCACAGAACACAAGGGTCATTGTACACGGAGGAAGACCAATTATTTCTGTATGGATAATTAGACAACTTAAACGGCCGTCCAAGCAGAGCGGAGTGGGCATGGAGAGAAAAGTGTCAGGCCAACACATTTGCCATTGAGTCACCAGACTTTTTCTACATTCAACTTCGGAAAGCAGCTCTTTCCTCAGGTGGACACCCTCAGGCTCTCTCTCTTAGTTAGAGCTGAAGCTGCCTCGAGGCTCTGAGCTCGGTCAACGTTCACCTTTCCGAGACCCTCTGGAGAAAGCATCCAAACTTAACCTGCACTAGAGTTTGGAGTAAGAACATTTTCACATCCCATCTACAGTCATAGTGACAATAGATCAATCAATGTCTTAGTGAGAGTGAAAGGAGGAGATTATTGGGTTTTTGCACTGGACCTGTATAATGAGAGAGAGAGAGAGAGAAAAAAACAAGCGATGAAAGCTGTAATATGTGTTTTCAGGCTCATTACATATTCCAGAAAGGAAAATGCCAGAGTGTGATGAACATTTTTTTTGTTGGAGTTCAATCATAAATTTAATATTTTTAACATTCACTATCTTTATAGGCTGCTTTATTCCAGCCAAGAAAGAGCTCACACACTGAGCACTATAAACAGATGCAAAACAAATGGAGCGAGTATCAAACATTTCGGAAATCCATGATCATCTTTTAATCTTTGCTTTAAAAAAATGGTCTTGGTGGCATTTGTGGAAACATTAAAGGACCGCAGAAAGAAAGAGCCGGCGAGGTGATGAAAGTGTAGGCAGGTTTTTCTGAGCGAGGGGGATCACTGAGCTATTTTCCTCACCCTCTTTCATTACGGACTGGTCTTCTAGACCTTAATGACCACAGTGTTTTAAACACTGATCTTTTGTCAGTTTGCTACATTTCCACTGCAACTTAGTTCAAATAAACAAATAGATCTCAAAGGACGGGCTTTGCATTCGTGGTGCGATAATAATTCCACATTCAAAATGACGGATGGGTTCAAGGTGAAATGATGTGGCGCGGGTTGTGATTTGAACTTAAGCTTCATTTATATTTTATACTTTAAGGGGCCACACTATTCCTACACTGGCTGTTTGCATAGGCTCCATAGCTGTGATGTAGCAGATGTGCACCTCCTCGAAAATGCGACCACACTTTGGGGCTTCGGCGGCTGCAGAGACAGCACATGGGGACAACAAGAACTGTGGCTGGCTCCTTGTGTTTTCTCCTACAAGTGTCTGATGGCAGGTAGAAGTAGTTGAGGATGGAGACGACACGAAGCAAGTTGAAAAAAGCTCTTATATATTTTCCTTGTCAGTAACACACACCCACCGAAGTCACACATACACACATCTATCTATTCAGATCTAATCATCTATATATGTTTATCTGAACACACTTTAAATGCGTGCACAACCATGCAAAGAAAAATGTGTCACTTTCAGTTTCCCACTGTTCTTACTTCTTGCTCTCTGTATCCTAGAAATGATTTTTATTAAATTGCAATAACAAATGTGTTTGAGATAAATCTAATACCATCTGCATTCTACTGTTTCATCAACATACTCAGAAAACATTATTACTAAATGTACTGGCAGGTTGCACAATGCTCATACAGGTTGTACCTGCAAAACATGCACTGACAACTTATTTCTAAATAAAGTATGGGACCCAGTGCTTTTATTAACATTTGATTAAAAGCACAATCACTTGCTAACCTCAGGTACTTTTCTTGACCAAACCTAACCACACGCTCCACTCAGGACGTCAGGAGTGTCACAGTCCTGAGCTTTATACACCCATCATTCTCCTCCACCACCCTCTTCATACTTGTCCAAAGCTGTAGCACGTACATCACTCAAGAAAAAGCAGTGCCATTGAACAAATTAGAGAAGTAGAAATGTATTTTTTTTCATCCGAGTTGCCAAGAAGGGAATAGCTTTCTATTAATTAATATCATACTCAGGTGATTAGCTTTTCACTTCCAACAGCTCAGGTGCCCACAGCTGATAACCTTTCCTGCTTTACTTCATGTACCCTTGTCTCCATGGAGAATGTGAGATGGAGTGTGCAACCTGAAAGAGTTGGTGACTTTAATTTGTACTGTAATATGTGTTCTAAAGACAATATATCCAAATGGTTACACACACACTGCTTTAATGATCAATTAAAATTTTAAATTCCACCCTAAAAAACTGAATGTTGCTTTCATAGTTTTTCTTGTAAACCTTCCACATAAATGCAGAATACATACACACACACATATATAAAAACACACACTCACACATTCCCCAGGGAACCTTCCCTTCGCTTCCCAATTCTCACCTGCTCCCGCTTTCTGTCATGTGTGTCTCATTTGTCACAACATTCACATGTTACACTTTGCCGCAATTTGATGTGTGAGATGCAGTCAAACCTGAACACCAAACAAGCCCCCCAAAAGCCAAAAAAAACATTGTAAACATCCCCCCCCGCCACTGTACATTTCTTCCCCCCCCTCCTCAAAACTGATAGCCATTCTGTAAGGAACAAACAAAATCAAAATGAGGGCTTTGTGTTTTCCGCTCTCATCCCACAAGTTTCCTACTGGCAGCATAATGATTACCTTTATGAAAATGGCAGGTTAATCTAACCCCAACTTTATTTTCTTCCTCTTCTCCTCCTCCTCTTTTCTTCTCCCCCTCTCCCCCCACCAGGTGAACGTTCCCATTTGCCTACATCTTCTTATTGTAAGCCTTTATCCTTTTTAAAAAAAAAACAAAACTCTGTTCTTCTCAGAGGAGTGTGTTTCCTGTAGGTTTGCAAAAGCAGAGAGGTGTGCATGGAGTGAGGAACAATACCTCCTCCTCCATGGCCTTCTGTACCCCCTGAAGGAGCCTTATCTTTGGGATTGTAATGTAATGAGTGGCCCCTTGAAACAAAAGGCCTGACAGCTCTAGCAGCTCTGTGGCTCCCCGGGACCGCAGCATTGTTATTAGAATCCCCAGGAGTGTTTGTGCACGGGCACACTTTACCCTTCTGCATCTTTATGTCAACGAGATCCAACTAAAAATAATGCATCCGGCAAAATATCACAAACTAATAACAGGGGGAGGGAGAGCATAAAAAAAATGCCTTTTAAAAATGCCATTGCTGGAAGCGGCATAACATGTGTCAAGTCAGTCTGAAGAGCAATTTTACACATGTCGACATAAGTGAATTCATCATAGCCTGGGGAGCTGTTGCCCTATTTTAATGTGTCCGCATTGACGGATGACACGAGTCAGCCGTGGCTTAAACTTTAGCAGCAGACATCCCAGCATTGACCTCTCCATCTCCCCCTCGTATTGTCCTTGTCCCCCGGTGACAATAGGCCACCAGCGGCTCTGACATTCATCACCTGTTAGCCACACTCATCCATATGAATATGCTGCTAGGTTCTCTTCTCTGGCCTGCAGGATGAATTCAGGGCATAGGGGGTGTTGGATTAAAACAATGGTGAAATCAAGAAAAACATCCTCAGCACTGGGAGCCAATTGTGTGAGATAACAGACCACATCCACATTTAGGATGAACTGAATGTTTTCTGTTGTAGCCCCAAAAATGAGTTTAACCAAAAACTCTCCAAAGTGGATCCATTTGGAAGCTGTGACTGAAGTTTTTGATGTTTTGATTGCAAATTTATTACAGATGCAAAGCTAACTTTTTTGACTTTGAGAATAAACTGTAATTTGATCAGTGGGACAGGAATTATTCCGATCTATGGTTTTATTTAAGATAAGATAAACCTTTATTCGTCCCACAGTGGGGAAATTCTTAGACTGAAAAGCATTATTTTACATTGATTTCATAATAGAATAAAGATAACATGAAGACAACAAAAATGCAAGGATGAATGAGGACACCTATATTTTGTGCTTAGGAAACTGAAATATAAAAAGATGCCTTTATTAAAAGTCACAACTGTGTCACAACAAAAAGATGTATCCTGGACCAACCTCAGCAACGAACACTGTTGTCAAAAATATTTCAAATGGTAAATTCTGCATTTATGTAGTGCTTTTATCCATTTTTGGAGTGGTTTCTAGCCACATAGATAGTTTTGGCTTTATTCACACAGGTTGTGTTTCTACCAAAGAAGTAGTCCCTCTAAAAACCGTTGACAGCCAGGTGGATTATTCAGATGGATACTTATACTGCTTTTGATTTTATCCCTCAATGCTTTAAGCAGTGCAAACAAAATTCCACTCACCTCCATTGTACTGAAAATTTGTAATTTGGGTGAAGTGACCCTTTACCAGATGATGACTATTTTTTGTTGCAATAGAATGGGGGGAAAAAAAATAATGACCGGAGATTTGCTGTGGATGATGAATGTTTTTTTGTGCTCGAAATGTTTTTTTTCTCCCAACTTCACATTGTCGTGGCCTTGAAACAGCAATAACATATAACATTGCATAAAATACAAATGAGAAACGTGAACTGCTTTTTCGAATTCTGCCACAACGCAACCAGGCAAGTGGCATCCAATGACATCCAAGTGGCGATGAAAAGAAGTCAGTCGTTGAAAGCTGTGCGTCATGTCACTGCCTCTCCTGTGTGTTAGGTAAATATTTCATATCTACAAGCTTCTGCGTTTTGTGAGTGACATTCTTTATGAGCTGCTGAGCCACTCACCAACACCATTGTGTGTGTGTGTGTGTGTGTGTGAGGGAGTGTGTGTGTGTGTGTTGGGGGCTGCTTTGTTTTGCTAGCTGACAGCTCCCCTCCCCGTGTTGGGCCTAGCAGATGTAGAGGTGTCACCATGTTGATTAATTGTTTACGGTCACCTGTCTGCGTGGCTGCCTGTCTGCCATGTCGCCGTGTGCTAGGGGGATTTAGGGTTGTGGGGTCGGAGTGAAAAAGGGGGGGGAGAAGCTGAAAAGGTGAGGGGAGGGGAGACAACAGAGGGACGGTGCGCGGGAGCTCGGGCTCGTGTAAATGATGCCACGCTATCAACCCGGCGTCTTCAGCCGTGTCTGTCTGAACAGCAGTGTCGTCGTGTCGAACACGAATCACAGCTAGCCGGGGCCTGGCAGGGCCCTGTGCTCGTGTGTTTCCTGTTTCCTGCGGTCCACGGCGCTGCTGTGTGCAGAGGGAAAACAGTGGAGGAACCAATTCAAGACTGAGAGAAAAAGGGATGAGGAAGTTTTTAAAAAATATATTATTTAGCACAACTTGTCCTGCTAAATTAAAGCCCTCTAATGATTGTATGTTGCTTACTCAAAAAGAAGTCTCACAAGTGCTGTGAAGAAATTTATAATTAAGATTTTAAAAGTCATAAAAAAAATAGAGTCAGTGTAGCAATCTGATAAGCTGTAGCGTGAGCACATTGGTTGATGCCTCTGTCCCTCAAACCCCCATTTTTAAAACATATCACCAACACGTCTGGTGCAAAAATAATGATGAATATTTGAGAAAAAATTAGCAAAGAGCTTCATTTAAATCAGATCCGGATTCATTCACAAAGACTTTCGGTCTTTTCTGATCTCCTCTTTGGCTGTTCTGTCTCTATTCTTGTGCTCGGTAGTTGGGAGGATATTAGAGACATGACACGAGGAGGCTTGACAGCACTGTTCACCACCATAGTTTGCTGTGCCCTCATGTAGAGAGAAAGACGCACTGGACCTCTGCATCATTGAGAACACATATCCTATTCAGTTTGAATGGCTTTTGATTTAGCCCATATTATCCATTACTTACTTATTCATAGGCCACTAGGTTTTCTTCCCTTCCACCCATTCAAATCAATATTGCAGAACCCAGTTGTGAGTGTGGGTTGGGGTTTTCTTCAAAGTGGCAATTCTTCCAACCATCTGCGCCTCTCTCTCTCTCTCTCTCTCTCCCTTTCTCTCTCCCTCCACGTTTTTAAACCCGCCCTTAGTAACAAGCCACGGAGCACCAATCTGTGCCGTGATTCGGCCAAACCCTGCCTGCCGACTGGGAAGGAACATCATCAAAACTATTCTGTGTTGCCATGGAAATAGAGACCTCAATAAGTTCATCTTTTTCATGTGTGTTTTTTCGGGGCTTGCTTGGCATTTGGTTGGCTGGTTGGTTGGTTTGGATGAGTGGCAGAGCTGCAAGCTGTTCCTCCTCAGTGTTTTCTCATGCCGCTCCTGTGTGCAGCGTGTGTTTATTTATTTAGTCGTCAAAACATCAAGAAAGATAATTTTCCATCATCATTCTTGTCATACGCAGGCGAGGTGTGAGCGTGCCTGTGTCTATTTGTGTGTGTACAGTATGTGTGTGCATGCATGCATATTACAGAGTGTGTGTGTTGTGCTGAAATGCACAGAAGCAGGTGGATCAGGAGTAGGTGCCAGTGTGAGGCTCCTGCTTGTGAATTTGAATAAGAAGAGAAAAACACTCAGCTGGATGAATGGGAAGAAAATGGGTCAGCAGAATACATTTGCTACCAACAATCTGTGTGACAGATGTTTCAACATATAGGTTAGATTGCTCAGTTTTTTTTTGACTCAGCAGCAGCACTTGTGTTCAGTATGTATGTCTTATTGTATCAGTAAGTAGTAGTAGTAGTAGTAGTAGTGGAAATGGGTCCTTTGAAGTAAGTGGATCCCCCCTTACACTAGGAGAATACCAATGTATGTTAGGTGTAATACAGTGTGTGTGTGTGTGTGTGGGAGAGAGAGAGAGAAAGAGGGATGTGTTGTAGGCATGTCACAGCCATGTATGATACAGCTTGATCAGATGGTTTCCAAGAAATTCTCTTTGATGTTAATATTATTCATGTGAACTCTGTGAGGTAGTGAACGCCAGCTCTCAGAGGGGGAAACGTGAGAGATGTCTCAGTTATCTAAACCGTTCAAGCCCTAATTCGCAGAAGAAGAAAAAAAAAATCAGTGCAACAACCAAACTGATCTTTAAAACAAAAAAAAACAGAATTTGGGGAGGAGAACCTGGTTCAGGGCGTGCTGGAACAGCTATCTTCCATGTAATTGGACAATTAAAGTGATATCTTGGCATCTCTGGCTGCCCGCTCCGAGGCAGAGAAACGAGAGCTCGTAATGTATTCTGACCCTCATCTTGATATGACTGTGGAAAATAATGCCACGTAACTCCACGCGCCTGTGTGTGGCGAGGCGAGTGCGTTTTGTGGCCCCTGAATTACACAGCGGCGTAAATGTAACTCAGTTAGAGATGAAAGGCAGTGATGGGGTTCTGTGGGTTATTGTTGCAGAGAAATGGGGAGCCAATTAGATCCTGTAAAACGACACAAAAATACAGTGAGTGGGTTTCGCTTTCTTAAATTCATCCGTGCACTCGAGGATTTTTTTTTTTTTCATCCAAGTTCTGACTTGTGAAAATTATAAGTAAGAAATCACTTTTAAATGAGGTTTCAGTTCAGTCAGTGGAAATAATTCCTTTTCAATCAGCTGCTGTTAATAAAATCAAAATTAAAATCATGTTCGACGTCACTTTCAATCCTCTGACACACAATCAAGTCAAGGTGAAGTGAGGGCTGGTGGGCTGCCTGTGTGTGTTCTTGCTTATCTGCTTGTAATCAGGGCTCCCACTTCCATTTCCAAAGCTGACCCTAACTAGATGTGGCTGATAAGGCGGGCCGCTGGATGCATCTGTATGCCGGGCCTATTGTGCTGCAGAGGAGAGGGGATGAGAGGGGGAAAAGAGAGGAGGGAGAGGGGTGAGTTTGCTTGAATCTCTGAGGGCTGGCTAACCCCCTGCTCCTTTCCTGAAATGGAGATGTTATTACATTAGCAGCTAAAAGGGTTTATTCACAGTTAGTGCAGTTTAGGCATGCAAATGGAGGATTTCAGTGTGCTGTGTTGCCTGGAGGTATAGGACAGAAAGCACAGGAGATTTGCAAGGATTAGTTCCACAGGTTCCTTTTATTATGGAAAGAACCCTTCTTGAATGAAAGGGGGAGGAAAAGGTGAGTTGAGGAGAAAGGATAGGAGAGAGAGACAGTGAGGGAATTTAAGAGGGATGTTTTTTTTTTCCCCCCCTTCACCACATTAGCCCAGTTGTGAAGTACGTGAATGATTTTATGCCATCTTGACTCTCAGATGTTCTGAGGTTATGCACACGGAGTTGCCTTTTTTTTTTTTTTTTTTTTTCCCCGCCTCCGGCTGCCGTAACAGTTGGTAAACAGTATGCAACACCTCGTCTGCCCTCCTTGAAGGGTGTGTGTTTCTGTGAGCAGTGTACTGTGATATGTCTCACTAAACCTAATCCCGAAGCCCACTCTGAGAATAAGCGATGGTTATGATGATGAGGCCTTTTGGCAAATTTTACAGTGCACACCGCTCAGTGCACATGAAATGGAGGGTGGCGACCCATTCAGATCACTCATGTTGTGGGCGCGTGTCTGAGGGACTGTGGTGCTGCAATCTGATATGCTTGAGTTGTAAAGTTAAAGCCTTCATTATCTCGGCACGTGGCATAAGGTGTCACCTTCACCGGACCTGACACACGCACGCTCCCCGAACCGTGGGAGACCTCACACACACACACACACAAGCGTACGTATACAACTCGAACCGTGGGAGACAAGGTTGAGAGATGACGGCTTTGAGGAGGAGATGGACAGAAAGACTCAGAATTAATGGCTGATGGAAAAGCCAAGGTCAGTCGGGCTTGGGTTTGCCGTGTTGGTCAAGGTGATGGGTCCTGTTGGAGGCGAAGGGACACACACACACACACGCATGCACAAACACACATACAGAAGGCCAGTGGCAAATGACTCAGGTCTGTTGTTCAGCAGGGAGGAGAGAGTGATGGTGAAAATGAAGGAGGAGATTGATGGGACTGTGTGTGTTTCAGTCAGACTCTATGTGATGTCCTCTGCTGAACTGCCATCTATTCTTCATTCAAACTCTTCTCTCTAACTTTTTTTCCTCTGGTGTCTTCCACCTTCATCAAGGATGTGAAAACTAAATTCAGGAGGAGCAAAGTTTTACTTTGAAACATAATGACCACTGTGAACAAAAAAATAAAACACAGAAAACACTGTCCAGGCCTTTTGCAGCTGTAGTTAAAATGTGTGTGTGTCTGTGTACATATGTGCATGTGTGTGTCTTCAGTAAGCTGAGCAACGGCCCTTGAGGTGAAGTGGCCTGTTAAACTCCATTTTCAGCTGGAGGCATTGCTTAAGAAAAGAAAGAGCGAGGTGTCGAATAAAAGCTCCCTCTTCTCTGTCCCGACAGCAGTCATCCGTCTTTTCTGGCGGAGCGGCTCTTTAATTGTCCGCATTTGGATGCTTTAACACTTGTGCTGTTAACAGCCATTAACCATGAGTGTCCTCACACAACTGTGAAGGAGAGACAAAGACTACAAGCACGCAAAACCAGCAATGGTTGTGTGACACACACACAGATACGCAAACAGGAATTAGCGTAATCAAACAGGGTGGATATCTTTTGCAGGCTGTCTGTTAACAACACAAAGAAATGTTCTGTCCTGTCTCTAAATATGTCCAGTTTTTCTCTTCTGTCTGTTCAATTTATTTCTTAAGTGTGTTACAACAGACAATAATTTACCTCTGTACAAGTAGTTAAAAGTTTGTTTGACCGGGTTTTGAAATCTGTCTGACACAGTAAAGCTGAATGGAATTTTATTTGTGCCTCTCACAACATTAAAAAGTTCATTTTAAAAATTCAAACTGCAGCATGTCTTTTCAGAAACAGTCATTACTCCAGATAATCCACAAATCTTGATGTTAAAAGTTTTAATGTGAGTCTCTCTGAAAACTGTTGATGGGTGGCAGCAGAAATCACATCATGTATCTCAAAATGTAAGTGAATGAAAACACTCTGAATTGCAAGATAATGTGTGAATTGTTAACTAATAATGATGTAAATGTGTTCATGCATGTTCACATTCATCACTATGTTTTTTATTATTATTGTCAAATTCCATCAAAAAAAAAGAGCAATGAATGTGTCCTCTTGACAAACATTGTCACAAGCACACACAAGCTGACACATACATGGGTTTGTGTTCAAGAACTTCACTGTGCTCCAAGAACGATTCTAAACACATGAAAGAGGCATGCGGTTGCACTGGGTGACATATTCCTTCACCACAATGAACACACCCGGAGCAGTTTCTTCCTCTCAGCAGTTTAAACCCAGAAGTGCATCCCTGAGCATGCTCAGTGACGTCGGCCCGACGAGGAGCTGCTCTCAACATCAAAAACGCGGCCGCAGAGTAATTCAGAATAAACCACGCCGGCCGTGTTCATTGTCGTGAAGAAGTGAATTTTTTTAAAAACTATTTCTGGATGACAATGGAGTTCTATGGCGCAGAGGCTGCAGCAGCTACACAGACAATGCTACATCTTTTCATTTGTTGTTAAACATAAAAAGCTAGAATCCTGCCAGCCTCATCCTTTAAGGCATGCTTTCATTTATATTCATCAGTCACTCTCTCAACTACTTTGAATATGTCTGCTGAGTTTAACAGCCTTTTCTAGAAATTGCATTGCAAGAAAAAAAAAAAAGTCTAGTTTTTGATTTTTACGCTTCTTTGTGCTCCTTTTACTTAAATTCCAGGTGCCATAAAAAGTGAGTACAAAGAGGGAATATGAAGAAAACAATATCAGACAGTTGCTGTGTGGCGAATTACTATTTTATTCCTGAACGTGAACATGCATACACACACTTAAAGGCACACAGGAACCCTCACAAACACACACTCCCCAGTCCAGTGCCCTGGGCCTGGATCCAGTCAGAACAATAGTGGAGCTGCTCCCCCTGCTGCTACTAGATGGAAACTGCCTCTGGGCCCTCCACCATTCTCTGGGCTCTGTGTGTGTGTGTGTGTGTGTGTGTGTGCCTGCGCATGGGAAGGGGAGAGCCTTGCCTTTGCGTGTGCGTGCGTGCGTGTGCCAGCCAGCGTGCACATGTTACCCGGCTCTCTATCCCATCACATTACACAGTAGGTCTATTCTGCTGCATCCTGCCACAAATATGTAGGTGACCTCACCTTCCATTCTCTCACCCCTGCGCCGCTCTGTAACAACAGCTCCAGCATCTGCTAGCTATTGTTTGTGGTGGCTTACTGTTACCCAGCCTCCCTTCCTTCTTGTCTGCCCGTCCCGCTATAAAAGTCTAATGATCTTGTGTTTTTTTGGGGTTTTTTTGTACGAGTGTGTGTGTATTCTTTGTGTGTTTGCATACATGCACACTCAGGATGGTTTCCTCTATCCACATAAGGGGCAGTTTTCCTAAATTGGATGATAATGAAGCAAAAACAGACATTTTCACTGCTTAAAAATTAACCTCAGTAACACTTAGGGCATGGAAAATCCAGCACTAGAGAAGAGGATGTTTGGAGTCATTAAAAGGCATCTCTTCTTTTTTTCCTCCCTCTTCCTTTCGTTTTCTTTTCGCAGTATACATCCAGAGAGTTTGAAGCACTGATTGTCATTTACATTTTATCAGCCATATGGTCACCTGTCATGTTCACATGACCAAGTGATCAAAGGCTGGTCTCTGGTTTAATTGTTCCCCACTGTTAGGCTTCAGCCAGGAAGGACTCTCTCCATCTCTACTTCAGCAGGTGGTGTGTGTGTGTGTGTATATGTGTGTGTGTGTGCATGGATGTGTGCAAGCATGCTTGTGGGTGCATTATTGTACAGTGCAGTCTTGTTTTGGCTCCAGCACATTGGATCTGAAATTAGACAAAGGTATGAGGTTAAATTGACACTTCAAACTTTATTTTAGGCTGTCAACATCCACTTCAATCAAGACTGTAAGAAATTGAACCTTTTTAGCTGCAATGAGTCTGTTTCCTCGACATGGATGTAAACAACCTTATATTTAAATGCTTTATTTTAAATTCTATGTGCTGAAATACAGAAGCAACACAATGAAAAACATCACTGTCCTAATACTATGTGCCCGTGCTGTATGTGCACATGATGCAGATATTTACACATCCTAACGTGTGTCTGCAAACACTAAAAAAAAAAACCCCTTTAAATTATTATAACCAGGCTGCTGTTTGCATGCCTTTGTCCAGGGATTAACTGTGTTGTAATTCTGAGCTGAGTCTGCTGTGGTTGCTCTGCTGATTTGGAGTAGAGGAATAGAGGCCAGCGCCTGAAGTCAGTGCTCCATGACAGCACTGGGCGAGTGTGGGTCAGGAGGAGGGTGTGGGGGGCATCGGATGGGGTATGTGCGCTGGGGGGTGGTGGGGGTTACATCGAAGCAGACTAGAAAGGGTGATGGGGAGGGGGCTCGGGGAAAGGGCTTTAGTTGGAAAGGGGCTTTGACCGGGCAGAGAGAGAGAGAGAGAGAGAGATTCACATTGATTGGGTTTTAATTTGGTGGAGGGCCCTCTTCAACCCCATGCACCAAGCTGCACCCATCCCCCTCCGTCCAAATCCTCCCCACTCACCCAGCCACCGCCCTCCCCCCTTTCCTGTCCCGATGAGAGTGAGGAGTTGAGGAGTCGGGGTGGTCTGTGTGGCTGGTCAGAGCCAGCTGATAGGAGTAAACTAAACTCAGCAGGCCTGTTGTTTGTGTTTACTCTGTGTGTGTGTGTGTGTGTGTGTGTGTGTGTGTGTGTGTGTGTGTGTGTGTCAGCTGAACAGAACCACCCTTATATTGCTTCACATGTTCTAGCACCTTTAAAGGGTTTTTATGAAAACACAATCAATCAAGGTTTACTTTCACAGGTGGCCTAAGCTCATCACATTCTTTGTGACACTTCTCTCTTTTCTTTCCTCAAAAATGTTGCGTTACATTTATCATTATTCTTCTTATTTTGAAATGTTACGTTACCTTATCTTCCTTTAGTTGAGCTGGTGGCTGTGAAAACCTGGTGTCGAAAGAGCGCTAAACAAATTAAGGGCATTTAAAGATGTAGTCTCCCCTCCAGTGTTTGTTTTAGCAATCTAATCTCAACCCTAATCTCTGACAAGTTTTCTTTTTCTTTCCTTAATTCGCAGGCTCAAAGAGGACAGAGGTAGAGGTCTAGTCTTAATTAGGTTAGTTATCTGTGCGCCAAAAGGATAGAGTTCTCACACCAGGACTGTTTCAAATTAACCTAATTGGATTTTTAGCAGAAACTCAGCAAATAGTCAGGGTTAAATAAAGAGTGGGACATAAAGGAGGGAGTTCGCGTGAACCGTGTTGCGTGAACCGAGAATAAAAGCCCTTTGGAGGGTCATGTTCAAGGTTCTCCTTTCTACTTTCCCTCAACAAACAGCAGAGAAATGCTGCAGGCTTGCTTCAAGGAGAGTTGGCCTGGCCAGGGGCACGGGAAGCCTGAGCTGGGGGCCCCGGCTCAGGTTGAGCTAACAACAGGAGAGAGAGAGAGAGAGAGGGCTGAGGCCGTGTCCACGATGAAGCACGTAAACCTGGAAAAGTACTTTACAGCATCCATTCACATTTCGAAAAAAACAGTCCAAATTTAAATGCCAAAACTGTACAAAAATGACTAAATCTCTTCCCAAAAAAATGTTGCATTTCAGTCATCATCTTCAAATGTGTGGTTGCTCGCCTTCATCTGTATCAGCAGATTAAACCTCCACTCTTAACCTCAGTTTTATTTTAAATGTTTTATGCTGAAGAAGCAACACAATTAAAAATCCATTTTCCATTTTACAGATGCGGTCGCTCCACTTTGACTCGGAAGTTTAAACCTCTGTTTTTTTTGCCTCAAACTCTCCACCATTCCTTATAAAGTGTGGTTCTTTTTGACATATTTATGTTATGAGATGACTGATTGTGGCCCACAACTGTGACCCAAGGTGAAGATTCATTCTCCCTACACTGCTGCTCAACATAATATCTAGGGAGATAGGCTTGGCTGCACTGAGATCAGATCAGTAGTTGAAACTATTTTTGGCCAGGACACTTATGTCCAGTGGATCCAAAGAAAAGGATGCAAGAGGTCACTAGTCGGTTACTGTCTGTCGTTTACCCTCCATTCAAAACTTCTGGTCTCTGTAAATCTGAAAATGTGTGTATGCATCTTAAGAAAGTATGTATGTGAAAAAAAAGAAAGCTCACTTATAGATAGTTGCATGTCCCCTCTGAAAAGTCAACAAACAACAGGAACAACAGTTAAAAATCTTCATCCTCTTTCAGTTGGTAAAGAAAATGAAACCCACATTGTGCAAAACCTGTTTTCTTTTTATTTACCATACCACATACGTGTTCTATAATTGGTTCTTTAATTGGAACAAGGTGGCAAACAAACAAAAAACGTGTGTGAGTAACCTTGCTGGAATTTTGATTTATTTCCTACCCATATCAAAAGTCACAGGAATTATTAATAGGCTTTTTCCCCCTCTGATATTCAAATATTATCAAATTAGCACTTCCTAAAGAAGCACGGGCTGCATTAAGAATCCCAAGTTCCCCACCATGCTGAAGTGTGAAAATATTCCAGGGGGCAGTTTGATTATAACCAGGGCTAGAAGATGAAACTATTCCCCTGTTCAAGTCTCTCAGGGTGAATTAATTAGGAAGAGGAGCAGCAAGACATGTGCAGCCATCTACAAACTGAGTTAACATTAATCACAGGTGAAATGTATATCATGTACACCACACCTTCTGCTTAATCAGTTGCAATTTGAAAGGCAGGAAAACGAAATGAATGATAATGGTTTTGATTACAGTGGAGGCGACGGGAGAAATTGGCGACGACATTGATGGAGTCTGAATTGGAAATAAACAATGTTTTTTTAAAAAAAAAAAGAAGAACGCGGATTGAACGCAACAATTAAAAGTGAAAACAGTTATTATTTTCCTGACTGGCTGTGTCAAAAATTAAAGTCCATTGTGTGCGGTGGTGATGTATAGATGAGTTAATCAAGCATATTGATTGCTGCAGCAGTGATGCAGAGTGTGGATTTTTAATTAGCGCATGCTTGAGTGTGTTAGAAGAAAACTCCTGCACTCTGTCTGAGTGGAACCAAGTGGAACTGAGCACGTCAGCGGAGAACACAGCTCAATGTCCCCCTCGCGCCGGCACCGTGGTCGCCTCCGCTTCCATTCCATTCCAAACCGTGGATTAACTCCCCGTCTTCCGCTCTGTGCCTCGAAAGTAGGCCGCCATTTTAGGCCAGCCCGGTCCCTCCTGCCCTTCATTTTGAATGGGGCGTTGGGCCCGCGGAAACCCCACTGTGTGTCCAAGCCGTCGTCCTCCCCTGAAGGTCCCTCTAAGGGGAGCTCCTCTGGACCCCCACAGATACTCATTCTCAGAGCTCATTTCATGTATCACATCTCTTCATAAATATTTCACAGTTCTGTGATCAAAGCCCACCTCTGTGAGCCCCTGTTTGGCTAATTGCTTTGGCTGATATACAGTGTATTCTAGACTTTGTGTGTCCTCTACGCTAAGCTGGCTCGGCAGAAAGGATATTATCCAAAAAAAAAAATGTGGTTGACTGTGTGTTACATTTCCAACCAGTTATTAACAAGTGCAATTGTGTGTTTAACTGAATAGAAGGAACTTAAGAATTATTATCTGCTCTTCAAAAGAAAGTGAACTAAGTTAAAAACTTTTATCAGAAAGAGCAAAGTCGTCTCAGCCACATGTGGAAAAGTATCTCGTGTCCACCTTAACAAGCATGTATTTGGATAACGCTTGCCTGTCCATTAGTGTGTGTGTTTCTGGTCCGTATGCTGTCCACCTGTCTCAATAGTCAATTTGTCCAGCTGCAGATAGCAGAGGACTGCTGTCGAAGCGCTGCTTATTTTCCCTCTCTGAGGCCCACCCTGGTCTGCATGGGACGGCTAACAAGGACGCTCTGTCACATGAGCCATCTTTGCTCTACAGGCCTTTGCATCACAGTGAAGGTGACGGTGATGATTTGAAGACGCTGGAAGGGCATCCATCCAAATGGTGATAGATATGGCTGATGCACAGCAAAAAATATAGTCTCTCTACTCGATGATCCTTCTTCCCTCCATCTCCAATTTTGCATGGTCTTCCCTCTTCTGTCTTTGTGTGTCAGCTAGTCAGTCGTCCAAGAATGCCCTCTCTCCCTACTCCCATTGATTCCTCAGCCTGCAGAGCGGTGAAACAGCCGGACCCCCCTCGCCAGGGCTTTGCTGCTTTTCATGTTCGCTAAGTGCTTGGCTCTGTTCACTTTACTCTCCAGCACTGTTTGTTTAGAATCACTCATCAATCCTGCCGGGCTTTGCAAAGAAAAATGTCCCCCTTTTTTTATCAATTGCTCAATCTTCCCTTTTTTTTTTTTTTAATTTTTGCATATTTGGGTGAGTTTGTGAAAGTCCAGATTCTTGCCAAATGTTTGTCTTGCCCTTTTGGCTCTGCAACTCTTCTGACTCCATTTTCCCACAGCTTCTTCCACCAGCGGATCCCTGTGGTCCGAAGACAGTCATTTTTCCTGATTAGACCTTGTGTCAGTTTAACCATCCTTATCGGTGCATATTTTCATTATGCAGATGAGGGTTAGGGCCGGCAGAGCCAGCGCACACTGGGCATGAGAGGATCCATGCTGCTGTTGTGTACCACTCTGTTTGGCACCCTTGCAGCTCTCCACACACGCCACCCGCCCCGACACACACTTCTTCGCTGCAGTCTGTCACATTTCCTTCTACAGGGGACACATGCATGATGAGATCACACACCAGGCCCTGGGGCCGGTGTTTATTATGTATGAGTGAGTTTATCCTCTAGGTGCCTGGTGTCCAGGTTGGGGAAACCAGAGAACCAGGGAGAGGCCCAGCATTTGTCAGCGGCTGACCGAGGGGGCGGCGGGGGTGGGCGGGGCCGGGAGTTCCACCGCGCGGCGGAGGCCTGGTTCAGGCCAGGTTCATGTGCTCTGTGGGCTCCCGGGCTAGTGTGCTAGCTCTCAATCTGGCTCTGCTTCAGACAAGCCTCCCGTGGAGGTCAGCTGTGCCGACAGCGAAACGGAGCAGAGAGGGAAGAGACGTGTTGAACGGCATACCTGTCCTTGCCGCTGAGCAGGGAGTGCGTCCGCTACAGCACACCTATGGATAACGTGCAAGCCTGCATTTGACGATTTCTTTTGCTTGTATTAAGACCTCTAGTTTTACATTGCAGTCTCATTTTCAGGGAGCAGAGAAGAGATGAGCTTCGGGAGGATGTAGCAGCCCTCTAATAAAATGCCTGTCTTCATAGAGCAGACAGCTGAAGTCCTGGTTTGAGCTGGTCTTTGCTCCCCTGCTGGGTGTATTGATAAGCAGCACTGAACCCTGCGGTCAGTGTTTAATTGCATTATTTGGAGTCCTCTAGTCACCCTCCTCTTTCCTCCTTGATGGAAGGGGAGAACAAGTGTTTACTGATATAGAGAAGTAAGGATCAAAAAGATATACCGAGGGAGGGAGAGCAGGCTAACACTCGGGAGCTCTGAGTATGATATTGATGGATAAGTGAAAGCTTCAAACCCATTGCGCTGGCTAATCCTGTAGCTGTCGCAGTCGCGCTATTACAACGGAGGGAAGGCGGACGGCCAAAGCGTAACGGGGGCCTCAGCTTCATTCAGGTCGGACTTCACCGACCTCCCAGAAAATCTGTGGAAATCTATGACATCATTGTTCAAGCTGGCTTTTATCTTGTTGCGGCTTATCGTGCCCACTGTTCCAGACATTCACACATGCACACACATACACACGCCTACAGAGGAGACTTCCAGCAGAGTGGATTAAAACAGCCTGCACACTTTGACAGACCTCGGTGGGCCCCAGCGTCTGTTCTGAGCTCTGATTGGGGACCTTGTTGCTTCTCTGGTAGGTGACACACATAAAGCAGAGCAACGGCAAAATCTGATGCTCAGAACATTGTCTGTCTGAATCCAAACGCTAAAATCGCTGCTTCACAAATGCTCATATTTCATTCACATCCATTACAGAATAGTGCGACGGCACAAACACCCTCTCCACCCCCTGAGAATCTTGTCTGTGTCCCATTGATAAACAGAGGGCGATGGGGCGAGACTGTTCCAAACACATAAAAAGGAGGATTGAACAAGCTGCCATGCTTGAGCAGTGTTGTAAACCCTCTTTTTCCTTCACCCCTGTACCCTTCCTCTCATACTGATGATGTGTTTTTGTGGTGGCATCTGAAAGTCGCTTTGTCCACTCATCGTGCCCTCCCACGCCCCGGACTCTCTGTCTATACACACACACAAATGTGCGTGCGCAAACACCCACGCACACACACACACAGGGGTCAGAGGGAAGAGCATTCATTCATGTCAGCCAGCTGCACCCTCTTTCACCTGGTGCCCAATCATGAATGGTCCCTGGATCCAAGCATGGAACCTAAGCAAAGTATGACACACACTCACACACACACACACACACACACAGTAGCCCACTTCTCGAAAATGCCTTCGGTATTCGCCGCAGTTGCTTGCCACACCTGCTCAAATTGTCAGACTGCGCGTTTGTGCGACGGCGTGGAAGAGTTCCTCATTATGGCGGCCATTGTGCGTGTGCTTCTTTTCGGAGGAGCTGAGGTGGAAAGCCTACTCACTGTGGCATAGAACAGAGTGGCCATCATGCTCATTGTACAGTCTCCAACAACTCCGAAGGCATAGTGTGCTCACACATGCACACATTCACACTCGGAGACTGCAGAAGACATGAAGCATATCCCCACTTCCTGGCACCCGACATTTCAAGGATATCAGGGCTAATTACATCATCATTAACTCAAGCCGCACGTGTTTGCGTGTGTGCGTGTGTGCATACGTGCTCGGTGTGACACGCGCAGATCTGTGTGTGTGTGTGTGTCTGTCAAGTTTTAATGAGGCTCCTCAGACAGGGCTCATTGAACCTTTGGTCCACCGCTGAACGCCTCACAGTTCTGATGCAGGCCAGTGTGTGCCACCCCCGAGAGCCACACAGGGACAAACACTGTTTATCAGATGGCAGAAACAGATGCACCGCTTTCAGATAGATCAGACACCGAAGACACAAAGTGACGAGCATTGATCCCGAATGCTCTTGAAAGTGGTGTATGCGCTCAGATTTGTTTGTGCGCGTCTTACTGCGCGGCGCTGTTGATCTCTGATAGCATGCGTATGTGACTATTATGTGTGTGTCCGTGCATGTAACTGTGTGTATGTGTGTGTGTGTGTGTGTGAGAACAAGAGAGAGTTGTGGGGTCAACGAGGAGTTCAGTGTGTCAGAGGTCTCGGAGCCCCGGCTCTTTGATTCCACTCCCTTGCGGCTCGGAGAATTTCCTCTCCAGTTTCCCAGTGCTGAGCCCACGCTGGGCAAGGAGAGCCACGCCAGGAAAATTTATGTTGATGTCAGCAATGAAAACACCACCACCCCTCTACCATGTCTCACAATATTTGTCAAACAGCAGTCTGTCCATTCTTTCTCTCTCTCCCTTCTTTCTCTTCTTTCTCCCTGAATATTTCCATTCTTACTGATGTATGTTTCTGAAATCTTAAATCCGTGTTGGCGAGGGGTTTCACACTTCACATGGCTTGTTGTCTCTGCGGGGACTTTGGTAACACGGCTCTCGATTGGTCTCCTCAGGGGCTGGGCCAGTTTGGGGGTGTCTTTTAAGGTGTAATCCACACATATTTCCTTCCCTCAGGCCCTGAATATGGAAAGCTAAAACGAAATCACAAAAGAATTACAAATACCGCATTATGTCTCCACCGTTTTTTCCATAGCTTCATCTAGCTACAATAAAGATTTGCTTGTTAATTCATGCTCCTACTGTATCTTATTCATCATTAATTCATCAATCCACCAAATGATAAACTACTGAAACCAGTGCAGCATGCCACAGTGGGAAACCCAAATGAGTTTGGAGCTGCAGTGTGTGTTTGTGTGTTTTTAATCTCCAAGGATGGACCCATGCAGGGGCTGCTGCAGCCATACACCCCACTGATCACTCCGTCCATGCATTGAGTCAACTGACACTTTACATTTTTAGCCATCTTTATCGTTTGCTTTGATACATCCATATGCCGGTGGTGTGTCCATGCATGTGAGATATGAGACGGAAACCTTCAAGAAATTACCTTATCTTGCATTATCCCATTAAAGACGTCCATGTTCGCTCATGTCTTCCGTGTTGGGATTTCTGACACGCTTATGAGACATTATTCAGCATTTGACTCGCACGTCACTGCAGCTTCACACACATCACGCCTTGTTTGGACTTTACATTTCACTTCATCTGCATTGCTACAGAATCACAACTTAATGGCCACAGCAGCGAAAAACAGACGCAATGTTAACTGTGACTGATCATTAATCCACTGTGAAAACGGGAAAATGTTTGTTCCCGTAAAAACACATCAATGCAAAACAGTTTATTTGAAAGACAAAATTATAAAAATTAAATGTTTGCCTTCTCTGCAAGTTAATTTTCAAGACTGAAAGTAGAACCAGTGGTTGCATGGAAGGTAGGAGGAGTCTAAAATATAAAAATAAGTATGAATTTCTTGTAAATGTAGTCATCAGTAAAATAATGCTAAGCTGAAATGATGAAACATTCAAAATGCTATATGATATAAAACTGCCGAGGTCTATACATTTGTCAATACATCATGTGTGACATTGTCCATGTTAGCGCCCACAGCCTGGATTGACCATATACTGTTATGCATGCATGAGTTTCATGAGGAGATGCAGACTAAACTTGAAGGGTTCTATGATTTCATTTTTGAGACATGAGACAGATCTGTGTCTTTTATCATCCATTGCTTTTACATGATATCATTTTCTTGCGAGCTCATTTTTCAAGCTGCGTTATGGGATCCCATACCGTCGGAAGGTTGCTGTGTTTGACTGGATTTACATGTGGTTGAAATGTGGAAAATCATTACTGCATTTGTGCTGAATGGTTTTATTGCACCCAAGCTGATGTGGTATTCATCACGCTGTGTCTGATAGATATTTATAGTGTGTTTGGCTACACCTGGAGAGTGCAGGTCTCTGAATTGCAGCGTTAGAGGCAAATTGTTTCAGCAGGTGATTGAGTTTCATGATTATATGCAGCCACATATTTACAGAATATGGATTATGTTGCATAACATATTGCAAAAAAATGCAAAACACACTCTTTCCATTTGGCATTTTTATTAATGTGGCTGTGTTATTGTGTGTATTAGGCATGTGAGAAGAACGTGAGAGGTGTTTCTGAGCATCTTGTGGGTACCATGAGATAGTATCCTGCAGGCACTCCTGCCCATACAGAGACAGATTTGTAGACATGACACACTCCTGAATGCGCTTCAAACAGCTTCTTCCTCTGGTGTATTGTGTGTCACTTTCTCAGGAAGAAAGGCAAATCTTGTTTCTTTGCTCAACTGTCAACTTAAGCAAAATGGTGGCAGTCAAAGTTAGAGCGTCCCGCGTTAAACTGAAGTGTCTGGCCGCTCGTGCTTGAACAGACACACACATGCGAGCATACAAACACACACACAGTTGTGTTTCAATCACTTCTGAGAACATTACGTTGGCTTACATTCATTTACTTACTTACCCATAACAACTATCTGCCTGAGTCTAACCTTGATCTTAACCGAACCATAACCTTATCCTAACCTTACCTCAGACCTTCACCCTAAAATTTAATCATTTACAAAATGTGTTTTGTTCCCATAAGCAAGGTGAGACCCCACAATGTAACATATAAACAGATTTATATCCCCAGAGCATGATTTGGACCATACACACACACATGCACACACACTGACATAATGCATTCCCTACCCCCATACCTTAACCTTAACCATCCCAACTAAATGTCTAACCTAAACCTAAACCTAAATTTTAACCAAACCCTTAAAACCAAGTCTGGACATTCAAACAGTCTGTTGAAGTTCTGGGGACTGGCCAAAATGTCCTCACTTTCCAAAAGTGTCCTCAGTCTGTTGGTTAAAAACTTGTTCCAGTCCTCACTAGGTAGCAAGTACAAGTCCAAATCCACACACACAACACACACAACACACACACACACACGGTTTGTTGAGTCCAAGTGTGTTTTTTTTTTTTTTAAAGTCCTATCGCCTGGGGGTCAGTGATAACACTCCGTGCTGATTCTGATTGGCTGAGAGATTCACAGCCTCTCCTGACACAGAAAAGACAAGCAACATGTGGTGATCTCTGCATTCTCGTGTGTGTTTGTAAGCGTGTGTATGTATGTGATTGGGTTTAAAGTATTAGCGGCAAAGCTGGATGAGATGTTTCTATGAGCCGTTGTGATTGACCTTTAAGGTGTTGGCCTTGCTTTGGGGGGGGGGCAAGATCAGTATTTTAAGACGTGCAGAACTTTCCATCTTGGAGAAAAACAGCTCAGTAGGAAATAAGAGACAGGTGACACTGAGAGATGTGTGTAGTTTGTGTGTGTGTTTTTTGGTCTAAAATGTACAGGATAGATTCAGTCCAACAAGCCCCCTGCCTTGCTACCCCACCCCCCACCTCCACCTCCTCTGTTCCTCACACAAACACACGTACAACAACCCTTGGTAGACATTTATGCTGGGCCAGATTTGGACATGGGCCATGCCTTCAGGCAGCTCCAGTCCCTTGATTCCCAGCCCCGTCCCACTGGCCCTCAACCCAGCCCCAGCCTCCCTCTACTGGGAGGCAGGCGAAATGGCTGGAGCTATTTTCTGGAGCTAAATCGCCAGATTGCCACCGCCTTTGCTGCTTCTGTATTGTTATTATTACTGATGGAATGTGGAATTAGGCGATATGCATATTTCACACGCAAACGCTGACACAACTAGGCTCCAACCTTGTACCACCATTGACTGAATCTGTGTTTTTCTCTGATGTATTTTGCATTTCGATTTTTTTTCCCCTTTTTGCAGGCTTTGAATCTGAAGCTCCTCCTTTGCATGTTTCCTATCCATAATTCATGTCATCTACAATCTTAAATGTGTAATCTGCAGTGTTTTCTTTTGCAGAGTAGCCCCTGTACTTGTCCTGTGATATTTAGAGATTAAAATATTATTGCCCCTGTCTTATTACTATTGTAGCCATCATGAAAGCATGAATATGGCTCTTTGCAGGAAAGCCGCTGGATGTGAGCGTGTGTGAAGATACAATTTATAAAAAGTCTCCTTGACAGTAGACATGACAAGCGGGCATTCTAGTCACGTCTTCCCTTCGCCTCCTGCATGGCATCTATCCATCATCTCATTGGTTGGCACGCCTGGCTCCTGCCATCATCACCATGGCAATGTGAGTGTCCTCCCGGTAGCCATCGCCATGGCAATGGGAGTGTCCCCCAGCAACCATCAGCATGGGCCGAATGTAAGCCTCTTAACCAGGATCACCATGGCAATATGTGCCTGCCCAAACACCGAGCCGTGGTATGTCTGCGGGTACGTGTGTGTGTGTATGTGTGTGTGTTAAAAAAAACGATAACAGTGATATGAGCTGTATCATCGGGCATTGGTGATGGATTTTTTTCTCTCTCCTCCCTCTATCCCTCTCTATCATGCACTCTTCCTCTGCCATTGTCTTTCTGCAGCACATCTTTTCACATCTCACTGCATCAGCGTAGCGGGTCGGTGCCGTGATGTCGGCCCTGTCCTAAGTGGGGCCCGGCAGGAGGCTTAAATGGCCCTGATGGAGCCGCAGTCCACCCTATCCCGCTGCTGAATACTCCGGGGCCCCTCGGGGAGTTCGCCGGCCCCGTCTGCTTGGGACATCATCTAGTGTCGGTGTCCTGACACAAAATAGTGAAAGCTGACAAAACGGCGGGGGGCGAATTTAGGAGGGGGGCCCCGGTGGAGAGAGAAGCATGCCACTGCTCTTGCAAGGACACGGACGCATGGCACACACACACACACACACACAGTGACACCCTCGTAAACAAACACCATCTCTCACATACGCACATATTTATACAGTGCGCATACACTCATGTGCAAAATGTGCTTTTACACTTCTGTAAAGACATGCGCTCATGCACACACACACAGAGTTAATTGTGCATATTCATGAGCATACATACTGGGTGTTCCGTTTCGCAAGGCTGACTTTTATTGTTTCCCTGGTGTGTACAGTGTATGTGTGTGTGTGCACTGACGCACATGTTTATATAAGAGTGCACGTGCATGTGTGAAAGCGCGCGTCTCTCCGCATGTGCGCGTGCATTTAGCTAAAGAGCCTGGTGGGTATCAAGAAGCATTGCTTTAAGGTATGATATGTTAATAAAATGTGTCAAGATGTCTGGAACCCTTTCTCTCTTTATAAACAAACTTACAGCCTGAGCGCTGCTAATTAGCAAGCCCATCTGTTCAGTTTAGCAAAGTTGTTGAGATTTACCACGGAAACTGTAAAAAGACAAGCTCACTTCGACACGGCAGATGACAAGTGTTAGAAATCCCAAATTCAATTCCCCAGCCTGCAGTCTCTTGTTGAGTCTCTTATTCAATTACTTGTCTATTAATATATTTATTTATTTATTTTGCATTAAAAAAAAAAGGAAAAAAAAGAATAAGGAGCATCTTTCATTTTTTCGTTTTGTCTTATGTTAAAAATGACCAACTGGCGCACTCACGCACCAGCAGGACCACGGCGTTCGCTGAGGCACAGCATATGAAGATACGGGGCTAACATTCCCCAAACAGCATCATCCAAAGCTGTGGCAATTTGCTGGGAGAACATTAATTGCTGTGGCTGGGGCCCAGGTTTTGCATGCTAAGCACTCTGCAGCTAAGTCTGTAATGCGTGTGTATGAGTGTGCGCCTGTTTATGAGTGAGAGAGTTTGCATTTGCTTGTGTGCTTGCTTGTGTCTGTGTGTGTGTGTGTGTGTGTGTGTGTGTGTGCTAGTGTCGGGTGGAAGGGGGGGGCACAGGGGGTCCATCTGCTCTCTTCTGCTCCTCTGCACTGATATAAGATTACGTTAATCTGGGTACTTGTCAGGACAGGTTAGTGAAAGCAGACGACTGGGTGGGACTCATGCTAAACAGGTTGGCTAGAAAACGGCTGTTTTTGCCCTCAGACTCTGTGGTGTGGGGCTTTGGTACAAGGCGGTGGATGATGAGCAAACAGTCCCCTAACCACAGCGGGTTTCCTGCACCGCGCATTTACAGACATTGCCAGAAATCGATGTACTTGCGCAACTTAACCTTTTCTGGTGATTAAGGGAAGTCAACTTATTTGCAAAAAAAAAAAAGATTGCATTTTTAATCCTGCTAATTTTAGATGCTCTGTGTGTGATCAATACAGCTGAGTCCTTCTTCTCATCTGTTCTCACTGGTGCCCTCGTGGTTTTTTTTCTGCGCATGTGTGTTCGCATGCCAGACGCACCGGGGTCAGTCCTGTGGAAGGCAGACCCTCGGGTTTGCGTCCCTGCCCTCCCCTCGCATCACCTCTGTTGTGTTTACCCCCTCTTCCCACCTCCCCAAACATTTTTATTCAATTAAATAGCCCTCCTAAATCCCATCCTGCATCCTGTGCGCTTCAGATGTTGTTTTCTCTGTAAGCACTTTAAGGGCCGGAATGATTTCGTAACTTGTTATGCTAATTAGAGTGGCCCTCTCAGACCATGTAGCACGCAGAAGGATTTATTGCCCGTTTGCTCGGAGGGGAAGAAAAGAAAGAGAAGTTAGAGTAATTAATCCCGTTAACCAAGGATAATTGGGCAAAAAATAGCCCTGCCACTGGCACTGGGTGGGAGGAGTCGCAGTTAACCCTGTTTCCTGTGTTTTATTTCAAACTTAATGTTTCCTCTTGTTTAAACTTCCTCTCAGGATTCCTGCTAATCCGCTTGCCCACGCCCCATTGGTGGATTGAAGCAGCGTCGGGGGGGCCACGGAGAGGAGGTGCCTGAATTCAATCAAACATCAGTAAGGATTTGCTCTGGTGGCCTGTGTGACCACAGACTGGGTTAAGTTTGGTTAGAGCAAAGCAAATTTTTTAAAAAAGGGTTTGTTTTTTTTTTAAATTTTGAAAACTATAAATTATATCTGAAGATGTTCTATGTGTTTCAGCATGTTGCTAAAAAAAACAATCTGATTAAACTGTTTGTTTAATTATACAAATTAAACGCCTGAGTTACTTTTAGTGCATCCGAATAAATTCGCCTGTTTTCTGAGCAGCATATGTTCGCAAACGCATTTCATTAATCAACACGCCGCAGACAATTAAATGCTCCCATTTTATGACCCTATTGACTGGGCTTAAGTTTCATCTTTCGCCTAACTGTTTTGCATTAACATGTTTTTTATAGGAACAAACATTTTCCGGTTCTTACAGTGGAATTCCCATGCACATAGCCTTTTATGATCAGCTGCAATAACAGCCAGTGCTAACTCGTTCCATACCCACAATCCTCTCCCTCAGGAAAAACACTCATCTGTTTTTGTCAGTACCATGCCGGGACTGTATCATTCATCCACTTTCAAGGAATTTACGGGCTCGAATGAGACCTCCTTGAAGACATATTTGTGTTAGGAGAGGAAAAAAAAGGAGACATAAAGGAGGGGGAAAATAGTTTCTGTTCTTCAAAATGGTTTGGTCAGCGTATCAAAGCGCTGCCATGTTATTCGGAGAATGTGGGAAGATAAGGATCTATATTCAAACATGACCTTTGATGCCATATTTTCGTTTCGCTCTTTTGTCGAATTCTCATTTTTGCTGCAAATGATAAAAGATCCTGCTCCTTTATAACAGAATTACACGATTTCATTGAAAATTGTTTGCCTCCTGTTTTATTTCTCTTTTTATTTCTCTGTAAAAACAGGGAGCGCCGTCTGAAAACGACCTGTCGACATGAAAGGCAGCGCCCAATTCTGCCGCATTAATTTGAGAATTCAACATTTCTGGGCTGTTGTTGCTAATTGCTGTTTTGATTGTTTTCAAGTTCAGTTATTAGCCACATTAGGTCAGATTAAGGACAAGCATGCCGAGACAAAGCCAGGTAATTAAGAGAGGATATGGAAGCCGGAGTCAGCCCTGTCCAGTTACACTTGACTTCATTAATACGGCTAACTTAAATCAACCGTCACAATGCTAGCAGGAAGGCAATGTTTTTCTCAATGTGAACTTGTAGTCCTGCCTCCCAGACTTCACAATAGGCTGTTTAGCATCCACAGTATGGCTATTGTCACTGTCAGCCATAGGATAGGAGGCAAGGGCATGGCAGAGGAGAGGCGACCAGGATGAGGAGTTAGGCAGAGGGACCAGGGGGAGAGCACTTGACATACCCTCTTGCAAGTAAAACCCCTCATTAATTACAGCCTAAAGATAATTATTTTCTTGATTTGTTTTCTTCTCTCTGGCCACGTTTCCTATTGTGCTGCCCGTATTCCTTCCTGCTCTTGTTTACTTATTTATCTATTTTTTTGTGTTTATCCCCCCCTCCCTGCTTACACCATATGGTTGCAGATCAAATAATGTCAAACATTTTGCCCTTGCAAGTTTTTGCAATTTGCAGTTTCCAAATGTGAGACCTGTTGAAAGCAGGAGTGATAATGGGCATGCTCTGCCCCCCGTCGCTTTTGTCCCACCATATCTCCCTTCAATTAATGCTACAGCGGGAGTTTCATGTAATAACACTTGCACTTCTGAGCTGTCCGCATGAGAGAGGGAGAGGAGAGGGAGACAGGAGGACGGAGGAGGGAGGAGAGGCTGAGGCTGGGAAGAAAAGAAGAGAGGGAGAGAGAAACAATTAAAACTGGGATGGGATGCCATGACGGGCCTGTGTTGTGTGGCCATGTGAATGTTGCATGTCAGCTAAATGGAGCAGAGAGGGGGCGATGGGATTGGCGGTTGGCGGAGTGCATGCTAAGCTTGTCTATCATTGTTGCCGAGCGCAATCAAACTGGTGCCAGCAGGATGGAGGATGCGCTGACAGCTGTAATTACCCATCGCCATGGTGAGCACTTTTGGCCTGCAGAGGATGGCCGGCGGAGGCCCCGCCTCCAGTCAGCCTTTAATCAGATTGGGCTTTCGGTTGTCAGGTAGACATGGGTGGGCCGGACGCTCTGTATGTGGACCGTCCCGGGTCCCTAAGTGTTTTTAATTAGGCATTTCCATCCAAATAGAGGACACCGTTAAAGCATAAAAAGATACATTAAACACCTCCCAGCTGAGAAGAGGGGCCACTTGTCTACTTGTGTGTGTTTACAGAAGAGGAGCGTAGGTGGACTTTGTGTTTTTGTACGTGTGGTCATTTATAGGACATATTATTACAGCTCGCAGGATGTCTCTTTGTGGTTATCTATAGCATCTCTTTGACTCTCCATATAATAGCAAACATAATCATTGTCTCAACGCTCCCTTGTTTGCTTTTGTCTTATTTATACTTTGCAGTGATATATTTAATGTGCAAATAAAGGTAAATGAACCTTAAAGCGCAGGAGTCTTAAAGATCCAGATGCATGGGAAAAAAAATACATTTGCATAAAGTTACATTTATTATTTTTTTTAATCAAAATGAGTTTGGTTGACTTCCATGGTTTTGATTGTTGCAGCAACATTTTAACATCACAGTGCTTGTAAAAATGCTACAACAAGACCAATGAAAAGCAGACTTCTTTTAAGTCCAGCAAACTGACAACGCCTGTCATGCTTTCACGTACCCAAACTGTACATGACTCACCGTCCTTTAACGTGATGCAGCAGCCCACGACGGTGCAGTACTTAAGGTAACAGAGAACGTCAGGTACAGCCTGATAATGTCAGTGTGATAATTAGTGCAGAGAGGCTTAAACCAGCGGCCCACGGGGAGACAGCCCCTGGTGTGGCGAGATGGCACGCAGCTGGATCATACTTAATTAACTAATTGAATACCATTTTGCCAGTTAGCTGGAAATTAGCTGGATATGAAAACATGGACAAACACGACACTGAAGGGACATTATGAAATTAATTTGAAAGAATGCCCTTTTCTTGCAAAAGCTAATGGTCTGATGATGAGGGGTGATTTTATTCCATTGTGCATAATTAAAAATTTTCATTACTTGATGCTTATTTTTTCATCAAAGTCATGCTGCATAAATTCGACCAGTGTAAAGAAGCATGAGTGTTCTTCATGTTCTTACCTGCTTTCAGTCACACTTTTAGACATTTCTTGAGTCTCACAAGTGCCTCATGGTGTAAATGCATGCACGTGTGTGTATGTGTGCACCGTACTGTACTCTACTGTATGTGTAAGTATGACTTTCATTAGTCCCATATGAGATAGCCAGAGTGAGCTCCTCGCTGTGAGGAGGGAGGAATATAAGAAGGTACAAAAATATCTCTATAAAAAAGGAGGTCAAACTCATCCTGGGTGACAGTGGAAACTAGATTAAGTTCCACTGATTTCAGAGTATTTATCTATAATTCGACATTTTGCTCCACACGTGCTACTCTCGTTTCAGTTTTTTTCCTTTTGCATGATTACATGTAATGAGACAATACATATATATTTTTTATTGAGGCTGTTCATAGTATAGTTTGTTCTGTTTCTTCCTGAATCTGTAAGAGTCAAAGAACTCACTCTGTCATCCAAGAAAAAACTTCAGTGTCCCTCTGCCCACATTTTTCCTGGATTTTTCTTGGACTGAACATCACAGTTTCAAATCTGATAGATATAAATTATAGACATAAAACACTACAAGACGCATTAATCCTAACGTTCTGTTTGGGGTGCTGGACACCCTGGGCCCTTTTTAACAGCTCAAAAAATAATATTTAACATGGTTTTATCAGCTTGATACTTCATGACTTTTCCTAATCTTACGAGAACTGTACATGAACTGAAGACATGTTTCAGATTATAGAGCAGCCAGCTGTAACACATTGTTAAATACAATGGACTTTCTTATTCTCGTGTGTGATTGGTGTTGACAGCGCTTCCCCTCCCAAATCAAATGAGTCTGTTTGAACTCCTTTTATTGGACGTTTTATAACAGTTCGTTAATAAGAGTTCTAGCAGGGAGTTAAACCTCTCTGGGGTCTAATTTAATATGTGCAACATAACATGAGAAACTGTCGATTTAATTTTCTGTGACTGACTTTTTGGCAAATAGAAATAATATGTACTTATTCATGCATAGCCCATATAACATGTAAAACATTCAATATTTTCTCATCTGGTGTGATCACAATGATTTATAGAGGGCTGGGTCACCACTTCAAGTACTTTTCTACAGATTAGGTCAGAAAAATGAAAAATGTTTGATGGATTATTTTTTCATATGTGAAAGTTAGGACAATGTCTAGAAAACACAAGGGTTGAAAAGTTACACACACAAAAAAAAACCAGACGCCAAAAAACTAAGGCTAACTTTAAAATACCAACACAGGTACAAATGAATCTGTCGCTGTTCATTCTACATGTGGGAACTTGGTACATGTAGTAGGTGAGCTCACCAGAATGTCATCACAGCAATGCTCAAATCAACAATCACCTTATGTGTGTTTGTAAAATATTGAACCATTAATAAGTAAATATTATGTGCAAAGAAAATGAAAGTTGTTTTAAAATATTGCAAGTTTTACTCTTTTTTGCAGCTGATTATTTTATTGGTATTTATTGTACTAACATATGAGCCACAGAAATTCTAAAGCTAGTGTCTTTCTCTTCTAATAAATAAAACCCCTTTTTCTACACAGACACATTTTATATCCAAGCAGTTTACAGCGTGCAACAACTTACCCTCGCTGCACTGCACGCTGGAGAACAATGTACACTGTACAGTATATCACAGCTGATTCAGTCATCTTAATATAGGGATCAGCAGGAGGCATCCGAAACCGCGGGAGGAAGCCACTCACTACTTTATCCTGTTTGTTGTGCCGCTGCCACCCCAGTTGCTCTTCATGCAGTAATAAACAAATAAAGTGGGAGAAATTAATCCCTCTGGAGCCATTGTGGGCATTTCACGTCACCCGCCACCGTGCTCCCCAGCTGCTTCTGCGAGCACGTGTGTGCGTGTGATAGCACATAAATTTAGGGGTGTGTGTGTCTACGCAGTGGCCTGCGTGTGATACAAGGCCCACACTGAGAGGAGATGAGTCGAGGACATGTGTGTGTGTGACGAATGGCTGAGCAGAGATACACCGACATTATCAATAATGAGGAAAATCAATGGATGTTTACCTCAGCTGAAGACGGGAGAAATCATGTGATGTAAAGATGCGCCACAGCTTCTTGTAATCAACATCTATGCAACACTGTTTGCTTTATTCATCACAATGGCAAGATAACCTAAAAATGTCTGCACCCTTTAAAGTAAATATTTCCCCCTCGGTGGAATAGGTTGACTGACAACAAGCCAATATCTGTACTTAGCTCCAGCTTCCGTCTATTGATTGACAGTTAAACAGCATGCCTAAACACCATTGCTGCAAATCTACGTACGCCTCCACTTGCAATGCAGCAAAATTCGTGCAAACCGCCACGCGCCCGTGTTTCCCTCCCAGCCAATCACACAATTAAAATAACACAATCACGACACAACAAATTCACCTGAGCCACTCAAAGAGCAAAACAGACCGACGATGCATTTCAGGATGGCTGAGCTCGTCCAACGGTGGAGCAGACCACAGAGAAATTTTCATCCCTCAGATCTTAACACACCCACACACAATAGGTGTTTAGTATGTGTGGGTCAAGCACAACAAAGGGGCTTATGGCTTGTTGTTTCCTAATTAAGAATGTAAAAGGGGATTAGGGCTTCAAACGGCACAGTTTTTGTAGTTTCCTTCTTCCCCCAGCAGTCGAGGTACGGGTTACCTCTAATGGCGGCATTTGCCCATTATCATTCTCTTGTGTTATTTTTCTGAGCACAGTTGTGGCTCTTCCTGTCCTCCTCACTGTCTACATCTCTCTCACATCCCTCTGTTTTTCATCCCCCCCCCCCTTTCCCTGGTGGCCAAAGTAGCACAAAACGTACCACCTCACCCCCCCCATACACACACACACACACACACACACACACACACACACACACACACACTCGCTCCTCCACCCCACCCTCCCAAACCCCCTCTTTCTGTTTCTCTGAAATAAGCAGTATTCTCTGGCCCTGTTTGATCCTTTGACTATGCAGGGGCTTCATGTCTGGCCAGTGTTTTTGGATCAGCAGGTAGTCGCAGGCAAGCTGTTAAAGGGGTCATCATTCTTCTCTCTCTGTGCTCCTCTCTGCTCCTCACACACAGATGGGGACCTGCTGAACTCTGCCAAAGGTCAGCGCTAAATTACATATTTTATGAATTCTTTGCTTTAGTTCAGGCGTTTGAGAGGGCGCACGGAATAATGAAACGCTGCGAGGAAAACAATTATCTGACATTTTCATTAATCACACCGACGTTGTTATTTCACTCTTTTTCAGCTTAGGTGTCTGGAAATTTTAGAGCCGTTTCTGTAAATTTCCAGCCTCTTAACTCTTATTTCACGCTCATGAGAAATTGAATTATCTCCTTCTTCTTCTTCTTCTTTTTTTTTTTCCCTTTCCGTGAATTCGGCCTTCCCTCCACCCTGCGCGAGTTGAAAGGGCCGTCTGAAATGTGTGATGTTTTGGAGAGGAGACATTTTGGCTGGCGTCCAGCTCATTGTACACCAGTCTGGACGGGCTGCCATGGCGGCTTTAACTCGCTGTACAGCAGACAGATGACAACTGCCGGCACGCCATTCAAGACCTCAGAAACAACATCTCCCCACCATGTCTGATGCATTAGGAATGGAAATCAGTGTTTCTCTTGGTTGTACTGCCCATCTCCTTTGTTGTAAAAGGATGGATTTGCCTGTGGTTGTTTTCATGCGCGCTGAAGCCGGGCTGAAATTTCCTCAGGTTTTCGTTTAATAGCCGCTATGTTGCAAGCATAAGTTAGAGTTGGGTGATGGTAATGGTTTGGCGTGTTTGGATAATTCAGTTGCCATCAGACTGCAGCATCTGCCATCAGGTGTCTTCTCACCGGGGATCCCGAATGGTGCTGCAGACGCGAGCATATCTGCTTTCACACTGCTGAACATGACATTTGAACGTGCGTGCACGCACAAAAAAGGAAGAAAAAAAAAAGCAAAAGAAAAACCGGCGTGTGCACGCACACACACAAACCGTGCGCACACACACTTCACAGAGGCTGTGTGAGAGCCAGAATGCAGAGCCTGAGGGCTGTTGTGTCTCTGATGTTTGTATTGTTTACTCTGTTGTCCCAGTGCATGTAGGAGATTGTTGCGCACTTAGGCCTCACTCGTGCCTTGTATTATTTACTCTGACTGGTGCGGACAGCAGGTTACTGTCCAGGAGAGCTGAAAGGCCGAGCAAAGAGACGGGGGGAGAAAAAAAAAAAAAAAGAGGAAGCGAAGATCGAAGGAGACAGAAAGAGATCATTGACTTTACCTTTTCCCCCTATATTTGTTCACACACTGCTTCTCTCTCCTTTTCCGTTTGTCTTTGATCCCTTCTCCTCAAACCTCTGCCCCCATGGGTCACCAGCTGTCAGACAGCCAGAGGAGGGTGCCGCCTCTCTTCTTATCCTCTCTTCTCTCACTTTTTTTGCCGTTTGGGATACACACCGTTTTGCACCCGGGGAATCATTTGGGAACCCCAGGTAAGTGAACCGAAGCCACACAGATGTTAATCTCCCCTCGGCCCCCCTCAGACACGCACCGCACTCCTCCACATCCTTCTAGGTCTCTCCCTTCCTTTTTTTTTTTTTTTTTTTTGCCCTTCTCGCCCTAAGTCTCTGAAATCTCATTGAAGACAGCAAAGTGGGAGTTGAAGTCTCTTGATTAAGTTTCTTTTTTAATGGAGGAGGAGAGGGAAGCGGTGGCAGATAGGGGAGGGGGATGTATCTCGCGGCTGGGTGTAAGGGCCTCACTTTGGGCACGCAGGCAGGTGAGCTGGTCCTCACCTCACTCCGCTCTCCCTCCTCTTCCAACAATCCGGTTATCTGTGTCTATTACAGAGGGGCGGCTGACGGTCTGGATAAATCCTCGCTCTTCCAGACATGTTCTGGGGCCCTATCAGCTGGGGACAGGACCTTGAGCCCTGATGAGAAAACTGGTCCAGGGAAATTGAATTAGCTATTGTGTCTGGGACTTCATTGATTGCTATTAGAGTTGGCCCGGAGCTGGGCGAAGGAGAGACGAGGAGAGTTAAGCCTGTCTGAGTGGACTGCTCCAGTTGGTCTCCAGAAGGAGAACTTAAACCGTATCAGATTCAAACACTTGTCACGTCACTCAAAACCGTAATTAAGAGCAGCGGAAAACAAGAAATGCAGAAACGTCAAAGAATCGAGCTGGAAAACATCAGCGTAGGAGAGGGAGATTATCATGACAATGTTCGCGCTGCCACGAGTAATGGTGTGAGTCAGTCATGTTAGAAGTGGATAACAATGAGAGTCAAAAGTCTATAAATGTGACAGGTCTTTTGGCTGGAGATGATGGATGGAGTCTGTGATGCAGACACTTCCTGTTTCTCTGGGTGCAGAGCCGCGGATGAAAGAGCTGCGGTGTGTTTTCAAACCGAGGAAGAACAATAGGTCAGAGGAAGAAAGAGTTCCCCTGACCTGACCCCCCCTTCTGTTGAGGCTGGGGCCTGATAGTTCAGATACAACTGATCTCTCTGGCTGACTCACACAAAGAAAGAGATGGGAGATACCTGTGGGCATTGTGTGCTGCTGCCGCTGTTGCACAGGCACCTGCCTCGTTTGGGAATTTTAGCGCAATTGTTAGCTTATTAGGCATTTAAGAAGAGAGGAATGCAGTTTGTCACTTCTATGTATAATCTGAAATTATGATAATTATTATGATAATTACATTTTTCTTATCATTACTAGTATTGTCACCATTGTGCTCAGACCTAAACATCTACATTTTTAATATACTGGACATGCATCTAATTAAACAATTATTGTTTTCACGTTGATTTGATAAGTCCAGTTTGGTCTGGGCGCATTAGTGACAGGGTTGCTCTTTTGATTCAGGTTGCAAATGATGATTTTGAGATTGGTATTGATGAGCGATAGGGGGCGATAGTTGAAACACAGGGTTGGGTCGTTGCCTGGTTTCAGTAGCACTGAGAGGAGGGTTGTGTTTATGTGCGGTGGGATTTTTCAGTTTTCTTTAAAGTCGACTGTCATTCTAAAGAAAAGTGTTTCAAGAGAAGCCATCAGGTCTGTGTGTGTGTGAGTGAGTTATAGGATTCATCTGGTGCATCCAAAGCTTTTGTTAATTCCTTGTTAAGTTGAGGAACGTCTGTACTGTTTAGGATGGAGTGGATTTCTGTTCATGTTCGGAGGCATATAATTTACTGTAAAACTCACAAAACTAATTATTTGTCTGTAGGTGTTTGCCTTTTCTCCCTGGCTGAGTTATTATGACTGGGTGGATTTAGTCTTAGTCTTTGTCTTTCTTTTAAGTTGGTTAGCCAGATATTTGTTTGATGTATTACTGTATTCAATATTTTGTTTTTGTATTAGGAGTTGGGCCTTTGTTTATAATATTGGCTGAACAGAAATGATTTATTATTAATTCATTCTGAACGTGTTCTGTTGGATCGTCAGCATAAACATTGTTTAATTCTTTGTTTTTATTCCAAGTTCTTTTCAAGTGTGATGAATATGATATGGTTTTTCCTCTCAGTACTACCTTGGCTGTTTCCCAGAGCAAAGACGGTGAGATTTCCATGTAAGTGTTAAAGTCAGGATCTCTTAGCAGTGATACATTGAAACGCCATCTGCTTATAGGCTGTTTGAATTGTTTATTGTGCAGGTTGCGGGATACAGGGACACAATGACTGATTACGATGGGATGGACTTTAATGTCTTATATATCAGGTATGATTGAGTTGCTGATAAGGAATGAGGGAAAATGATCGGTGACCTTCGGAGATTACTTGTGGCGTTTGCTTTCTGTCTAAGATGTTCACAATGGTCTTGAAATCTCGTAATGACTGCTGAATTTGAGATGCTACTTAGTGAAGAGAAAAGGGTATGGAAAAAGATTCTTTTTAGTGCAAACGTTCAAAGTTTGCAATGATGGGATGTGGACCTCTGTGTGTATGCCGAGGTGGTGGACATTGTGGAAAGTGATCTTGTCTACGGTGTCGGGTTGGAGTTTCAGCTGAAGTCTTAGATGTGAGATTCCGGACTGTCAGGTGTGGTTCCTGAGATGGTTTTTGTTCATGGTTTTGTTTTCTTTCAGGACAAATTACATCTGACTGGTAAGAAATTTTCCCGTGGTTTGAAGTTTGGTGTTATTGTTTCGGAGCATTTCCATTTGGTGGTGCATAAACTCAAGGCAACTCTTATTTCATGGTGTGATAAACCAAGAACATCAAGCTTTTTGCAGATGGAAGCAAGTACACTGACCTCGATTTTGGTGGTGGAAGTGTGCACTGGTGGATGAGGTACTTTTCTTGCCAGCTGTGTCACCGGTTTGGTTTTGGATTTTCAACATCCATTTGCAATGCTGATTGAATTCGATGAAGCTCAAGTTCCTCAATGCTGAGTACTGTAATCCAGTTGGGGAATAACAAGGTGGTGTTCTTTTCAGGTGATTAATTCCAATAAATGAGACAGTTATAGTTGACTGTTGAATGCTTCTGTGCCGAGCAGCTCACTGCCATGTTGAATCTTGTCTTGTGTTCTCACGCATGCTCACTCACACCCCAGAACCAAACAACAAATACAGTATATTAAAGAGAAAAAGAATTTTGAAGATTTGAGAAATTCCATATTTAAAGCTACACACCCTTATTTTGAAGTTTTGTACCAAATAATATATTATACTTACTTATACTAGATTACCACCAAATCATGGAGTTTACATTCAATACTTGAGTGTAAAGACTTCATCCATGAGGTTTAAAGGATTTTTTTAGTACCAGATATAAAATGATATTTCACCCCAAATCACCATTTCTTGAAAACATGACTAAATGATTTAGCATATTTTCAAGTCACTAAGTATATATGTGGGCAGCAAAGCAGTAGATCACACTGCAGGAAGTGTCTTGAGATGTTTTGATTTTTATTTTTGGCTGTGAGAATTTGTCACCATTCAAATCTATTGTCAGCCGACACCAATTCAAGCCGACTGCAGCCACAACAGTTAAGGAGTCAAAGTGGGATCAATGGTGTAAAGAGTCCAACAAGACCCTGGATGAAGCCCTGCGATTCTTCTAAACTGAGTCGTGTTAATGAGAATATATAACTCTGAAAGGTATCAGAGAAATTCTGATCAGAGACACACTGAAGTATCACGCTAAGAACTATCGAGATCCGTTAGGGTGTGTGTGACAGCCACCTGTGCGAGTGTGTGTTTGCCTTGTCTACTACACCACCACATGTCGCTTCCTTCAGGAAACCAGCAGAGATGATTGATGATGGCTTCATTGTTTTTGCTTCTGCTCCCCCTATTTTTTTTTTTTATTGTGTTATTTTATTTATTTGCATTAGCATTTACACAAAGGTTCAAATAATTCAGAATTTGTAATAGACAGCATTTCACAAAGTTTATAACGTTTTTTTTCTAACTCAACTCAAAGAAGTAGCCTATATTGGTTATTGTTTACTGTGTTTGTAAAATTTGACATGTTTACCATCATGTTGTCTTCTTTCAAAAATTTCATGTAAATGATGAAATCAGTTGAAACAGTGCGTTCAAGCACCTAGCTGCTAAATGTTGGCAGATGCACATTACACACTGAGTACCTAACAGGCCGGTACAGCGGCAAACTGACACTTTTTTTTTTTTTTTTTACAAGGAAAGAAACAATTTATCGCATCTAATGCTGAACTTACCAGGAAGCACAAATGATTAAGAATTTGCTGTGGCCGTTTTGCAAAGTTTATTATCAGTCAGCAACTCCCAAAATTTTTGAAGCGAGCACAGGGATATTGCAGTTACTAGTTCGGTGGTGACAGGAGTGGAAACAGACAGTGTGTGACAAACATCTGCTGCTTATCTTGGCGGGTCAGAGAGCCCAAACACGTAATTGCATTACAGTGAACCAAATGGAAATCAGACAGCGTGTACCTGCGCCAAGGACGTCAGTTGAGTAGGTGGTCCTTCAGCGTGTCTCAGGCCACATTTGCTTACACGCTGCTAAAAGAATGTGGCCATACGCATCCCTGACCACCTCCTAATGTCAGTGCATTCTCAGTGCGTCTTGGGTGCATTCACACCTGAACTGTTCACTCGTGATCAGATCACCCAGGATGCATGTTAATGGCAGGTGTAAACAGGGCCTTTGTTGCAGTCTCAGGCTGATTAGGCTGTGTCTGGCCATATTCAAATAACTACAACCTCTACAAAAAAAAATGAAGCAGGTTATGAAAATTTAAAAATATGCAAAAACAGTTTTTGTATTGATAGCGAGACCCATCAGCACACAGCGTAGTCTCTGCAAACCGGTGACATGCAAATATGTGAAGATCCCTTGTTAGCGGTCTCTGATAAATGAAAATTCAAGGCACACAGAGGCATTTGTTCCATGTATTGTCTGGATGCAGAGGATGACCCTTGTACTCATTAGCATGGGTTGCTCGCAACGGTGGCAATTAAGGAAAGGGAGCCTATTCGAATGTTGCGCTTAATCTCTAAATGTCTAAAAATGTAAATGGACAAAAAAAACCTGAAAAAGGAAAGAAAAGTAAAGCAAATACCGTCATTAACTGTCTGACGATGAGCCGCAGACGATGAACAAACCCAGCCTTTCAGTTCTCCAGTGGGTAACCTCACTTCACCCTACACGTCCAGCAGCGGCTTTGCAGCCTCCATAGGTGTGGGCCCAGAAACATCCCACATGGTAGCTCACACTGTGATAGCCTCCAGCCCTTCATATGAGGTATTCTGTGTGTGCACGTCTCTGCTAGCGTGCGTGTGTGTGTACACTGGCAGCCTCGCTCTTTTATTCAGGGATAGCTCTTTCATCCTCTGTAAGAGGGCCGCAGGGTCTTGCCCTCTGAGCCCCAGAGATGAAGTCTAGTGTTTATGTGCGTTAGATTTCCATCCCACAGAGCAGGCCCTCCCCTTCTACTCACATTAAAGAAGAGATGTGGACAACAGCTCGGTGGTTTACATTTTTGTAGTTGTCAGTTTCTACTGGCAGTAAGGATTTAGGATAAATTGCTGGTAGACTTGATGCTATTACTTTTATTGCTTTGATTACTACTTATAATATTTCACTTGTCTCTTTTGATCATAAAAAAATTAGATCATAATCAGTTTACAATTTAAAAGAGAAAAAGTGTCCATTCACTGGTGTGTGAAATATATGAATATGAAAAAAAGTGAATGCACATCTACAAAAACAAATGCACACACTTTCACAAGGATGCACATTCATGCGTTCATTCCTGCATGCATGTGTGCACACACTAACATAGTTGGTGGATATATACACACACACACACCCTGAGCGAGTGGTGGGTCAGATCGGCAGCAGAGGCCGGAGCTGACCTCTAGTGTGTGTGTAGATTTATTCTAATCAGTACTCTGCTTCTGACAGGTTAACTGCCGCCCTCTGACCCGGGGAGCTCTCTGGGTGTCACCGTCCTTGTGTTCTCTGTCCGCTTTTATCGGCAGCAAAAAGAAAATGTAAATTAAACGCAGCATAAAAATAGATGATGGGAGCTTGTTCCTCTCATCCTTTTATTCACCCCATCTTATCTCTCCCTCCTTCCTCCGCTTCTTTTTTTTTTTTTTTTTTACAGCGGCATGCTCAAAATCTTGAAGAAGAGCCGCTCACTATTTTTTTTCCAACCTTGTTTTTCTTTCGTTCTTTCTTTTCACGAGCACATATACGGCTGGCATTATAAAAACAGTGGCAGGGTGGAGAGCAGGTAGTTTCCTGAAGCTTGACAGGTGAGAGATATTTTGGTGAAGGGATCGCTACAAACAGATTATGATGTAAAAAAAAAACAACACTCATCCATACATCACACAGGAGAGAAATAGAACAAACCCTCCTCCGTCTCACTCGTTCTCTTTCTTTCCATACAGCTGGTCTTAGTGGTTGTAGAAGGTAGTGTTACATCTGTTGCTGTGCCTTTTCAGAGCAGCACAGAGGCCAGTCGAATTAGATAGCATTGTTATGCCTCCATCAGAGCAATTTTCCAGCAATGCCTCTAAAAGCCCTCACACACTTCATCAGTATTACTGTAATTCTTTAGCTCTAGGTTATTTGGCAGCTGCTGTGCCCCACTGGCAAATCCCATTCGTGATGCCGTCCCTTTCACCGCAGCCAGAGATCCATTGATTTTTCTTTTCTCTCCTCCAGCCTCGCCCGATTCATTTCGGATTGCTCGATATGAAACATTTTAATTTCTGCTCGCACCTCCGCTTGGACGACAGTCAGACCTTTTCTCTTTTTCTTTCCTCTTTGTGTAACATGTCTTTTTCCAGCTCTTTAACCAGTCGTGGGGTCAGTGTAAATTGATTTGCACCTTTCTTTTCAGTTTTTTTTTTTTTTTTTTTTTTTGGCAAATTCATTGATTTGAATAAAAGTTTACAAGCAGTTTAATGTGTAGAGCAAGATGCATAAAGATAAACAATATTTCTTAAACTGAGCATGCAGATTTTAAAGCTACAGTTTTTTTTAATATGCCTTTAAATGTGTGCATATGTGCAGGTGTGTAATCAGCAGTATTCCCTCTATGATTGGGCATGGATGTGCCATTATAGAAGCTATGTGCAGTCTGATGGAACTTATTGATGTCTGAGTACACAGGCCCTACTTAATTAGTCCATCACACCCACTGCTTTGGTCTCTATAGGATCTCCGTAAGTGGTGCTCCTTTGCATATGCCATGCGATTTCATAGACAAGCTTCTTCTTCTTTTTTTTGTTTCAAAATGATGGGAAGAAAAACAAACATTATATACGTCACCGGGGATAGGACTGTCTGCTTCAGTCGGAGCGTCTGTCTGACTGGCTGCCTCCCTCTCCATGCGCCTGGAGGTTTCGTCACGTGTGTGTCTGACAAAATTCGTGCCACTCGGCGTTTCGCACACTGATCCGGGAGCCTTGAACTCGGCATGGCAGACATTTTGGACTGTGTCATTGAATTGGAATCGAGCTCTGCGCTCCTTGTCCTTCACTTAGTGTTGAAATCAATGATGCCTGCTTCTGACCATGCATTAAAATCTGCAACTCCCCTCCCCTCCACACACACACACGTACACACACTCTGCCACCCTCCCTCCCCAGGACTTTGACTTGTGCTTTTAATCTGCTCTGTAGCCTGTGTTTCTCCTTCACCACTGGACTTGGAAATGTGCCAACTATGAATATTCAGATATTATGGCTGCTATGATATCGAACATTACCTGCCACAACGCTGAGAGCTGGCCTCGCCCTGCTCGTGCAGGTAAAAGAGTAGATGGAAGAAGGGACTAAAAAATCTCTCTCTTCTTTGTTTCCCATTGATTGACTTTCTGACTGGAACCCACCAGCAGTCTGAGACAGCGCCCTCCTGCTGTGTGCATGTTTGTGGGAGTGTATGCCTGCAGTTCAGTGTGGCGTACATATGGGCCAGCATTATACTATATGCAAGTATGATATTTGAAGCCAAGTGGCCTGTCACCGTACCTGTCCCCTGCAGGTTGACCTTTGACCCCTGCATTCCTGCACAAGGTTTGGGCTTTTTCCTGGTAACCACCTGGAGAGTGACTGGCCCCAGACTTCCATCTACTTTCCAACAGCATCCATCACTCAGGAGTCAACTGGAATGACCTGAGCCCCTTGAGCTGGCTGGCCTCACCTTAGGTTTGTCACATTGGTAAAGGTTTTAAATTCTGTCTCACCTCATTAATTGTATTTTGAAATATTTTATACAATTTATACAATATATAGTATATTTAATACAACATATGAATGGAAAATCTGTGAGAAAAGAAAAGTGATACTTTTATAAAGGTAATATTTAACTGTCTGTCGTTATATTTTTATCAGGGTACAAGGTGATTTCTTGCGCACAGAATTTTTGAAAACAATCTGAAAATAATAATAATGGAGAGATTTTCACACCGAAATGAGTAACGCAAAAATATTACCTGTGTGCAGAAATAGAAATCTTGGGCCAAAATTTCAGCTTGTGCCATCAACAATGTCTGTTTTTCCACAGATGCTCTTATTCACTGTTTTCCTCAAACAGCTGAAAAGCCTAAACCAGGAGTGAGTTGAGAGGTTACAAGTAAAGGAACTGGAAGAAAAAGTGAAAAGTAAGAAATCGCTATGTTTTGTGGATCTGAAAGGACCTTCTCCTGTGGACGTATTTTCACTGTCCGCTTGAACTATTGCAATCCAAAGTGTCCTCGACAAGAATCACGTAAAGTTGCCTTTGCATGTGTTGGTCCCATTCAACCATGGTTTAGTTTTGTGGATGTTGAGGTTACAGTTACTAACAAGAAAGCACATATATAGAAACCGCCATTTATTGTGAAAGGCAGCTATTATTCCCGGCGTACAAACAACCTAACACACAGGGGGAAGGTGACAATAGGTGGGAAGAACAAGGATGGGAGAAATAGAGCAGTTAGACCGGCAAGTGGATGTAGACAGAGCAGGAACGAACAAATGAGGAGGGCAACTCATAGGCGGCTCCCCCGCGGTGCCTGGTTGAATAGAGCCAGCACAGATGTGAAAGGAGAGGCCTCTCAGCCACATTGTACACCTATCTGTCGCCACGCCAGCCTGACAATAGGGTATCCCCTGTTGGCAACTAGGTAAATATTGTGGATGCTCGGGGGTTAGAGGTGTATGCTGGACCTGTAAGACTTAAGTGAAAATCAATGGTGGTGAGCTGTTGAGGCCACAGTGGCACTTGTGTGTGTGTGTGTGTGTGTGTCAGGAGAACAGTGTGTTCACCTGGTGTGTTTGCAGTAATGGCAGGCTATCATAATCGCAGGACACTTGGAAAGGTCAACCTGTTTGGGTCTAAGTGAGCACTCTCAGATATCTATAAGAATACACTCATGCACACACACACACACAAACACAAGCATCTTGATAGTATTCATAAGCAGCTGTCTCCTTTCTTTTGATGCACGCTGTTTGTCAAAGAAAACAATTAAATTTTTCATCTTTTGCACTCAATTTTATTTATAGTTTCTTTTTCACTTACACTTAGATTATACAGTGTGTTGTGATTCCAAATATTATCCATGTTTAAAGTCCATCCTCTACCTTTTGATTTGATTTCTCTAACCGAGAAACACAAAATCTGATTAATCAAAATCCAGAAAACCCATTTTCTGAGGCGCACCTCTTTGCTCCCTTCGTCGACCAAGCAGAACAGCTATCACTCACTCACTCGGTAATGAGACCCCGAGCAGGGCAGACGGGCCTTTGGGCAAACATACACACCCGCGCGCAAACACACCTCAGAGAGTTGAGTTAGAGGGGTTAATAAACACCGCTCAAATGTCGGGTTACGACTGGAACCGGGGATCAAGCTGTTTTGGGTTTCATCGCGGTCTTAAATCTAATTCCATGTTCTAGAGGTGGAGTGGTTAACCGCCAGTGCCGCGATGCTATGGTCGTGTCATCTAAGAGAAATCCAAGCGTATGATTAGGCCTCGGTAGGTTTGGGTGAGGCCGAGGGGAGACTGTGGGTGGGATAGGCGGCTTGGTTTCAGGGGGACTTTCTAATAGGCATTCAGTTGGCGAGAGCTGCCCCCTTCAACACACACATGCACGCTATTTCTACACTGTTATTGCTCTTTCTCCTTCTTTCTCTCTCTCTCTCTCATTTGGTGATCTCATGGAGCGAGCCTTTTCCATGGAGGACAATAGCAGTGGAAATGGATTATGATTATAAAGGATAGGTAGTGGGTTGGCAGCGTACCTACAGTGTGCAGCATTAATATGGTGAAGCTCACCCCCAGGAGGCTCTCTGTCCTTTCTGCCTAAACTGTAGGCTTGGTGGATTTCTTTATGCCATTTATCTGTACATGCTATGCCGTGCCTGCGCGCTCCACCTTACACTATATTTGCCTCTCTATTTAAAAGCTTCAATAAACCTCTGCTATGCAACCGAGAACCTTTGAAATCTCCTCTGGCTTTTTTTTTTTCCTCTTATGAGGGAGCTCAAGTGTGAAGGTTTGATATGGTCAAATAATCAGCATTAATTTGATAGAATCACAAAAGCGATACCTTTTTTTTTTTCCTGTCTCCCCCATCAAATAATTATTTGCACATTTGAGATATTTGATAGCAGTTTGGCCATTAATAATTCATGCTCACTAAATTCATAAAACATCATCTAGTCCCCAGCAAGTAACATTTGATATTACATCTAAGGCCCAGAGCAGAGATGTTTGCCAGAATCCCATCAAATGAATTTTCTAAAAATACTGACTAGCATGTTCTCCCTCAAAGGCTCTCAGTGGCCCTTTACTGTGACTGGAGGAGGAGAGAAGTCCCCTGCTATCTATTTTCTTTGGCGCCACAGCTCTTTTCTGAACGTCTTCCATTTGATTCCCTGCCTCTCTCTCTCTCTTTTTTCCCCCTTCCCTCTCCCTCTCTTCCAGCCCCTTCTCATGATGTCAATTTAATTCAATCTAAAGGATTTAAAGCAACCAGTATCTTTTAATGTCTGTTGGAAAGGCACTTGTAACACATCAAATTTACTCTCACCTTTCTGCTGGGATTTTGAGGGGGGGAAATAAAGATCAATTATTTGCAGAATCTGAAGTTTCATTAAAATCACTTTTCTCTCTCTGTGTCCTCGCGTCGTTTCAAGTGGGCCATCTGTCTAAACATCTCTCAGGGTTCTTTTCCCTTTTTTTTTCTGATCATTTCCTCGCCTTATTCATGAACCCTAGGAGTCCAGCTTTGTAGTAGTGTTGGAGCTGGAGCAGCCTACCCCCACTGAATACAGCTCTGGGCCTCAGCCTGCACAAGACTCCCCCTCTCTGCCCTGTTACCTCTCCCCCAACTCTCCCAAATAGCCTCCCTTCCCCTTTACCTCCCTCCACCTCTTCCCCACAAGGACCCACACAATCTCTGAACTTGCTACACAGAAATGACCCGCCTTATTGAGATCGGTTATCCTCACCCTCTGTCTCTCTCTCTTTCCCCTCTCAAACCCATTCACTGTTTGAGACCCCCTGCCTCGTCCCCGGCCTTCCCTCCTTCCCTGCCTCTCCTCCTTATTGCGGATTTGTATGCAGGCTGTGACCTGGGTGGCTACAAAGCATCGCACATTATTCTTGATCATTCCTCTGCCCCCCGTGAAGCCAGTTATGAGGAAAGATCCCTTAATGATGCTCTGACTATTAACAGTGTTTTATGTCCAAATGTCTCCCTCGTTCTCCTAACTAACCGGTCAAATATAGATACAAGCAGCCGGGAATCTACAGTGACAGGATTTTGGTAAAATATAGATAAGTCCTGTTTGATTATAGCCATAATTGCCAAGTAAAGCGCACAGTCAGGCGATAGTGGGTTCCAGTATTACTGAAGGAAAATCTGAATGTGTCTTAACATGGTGCACTTTTGATCATTTCTGGATATTTCTCTTTCAAAGAAATTCAAAGTGTGTAAATTGCTCTTACACACACTTCCTGAACATGCAGTGTTTTGCCTGAATAGCCTATTCAAGTTTTACTCTCCGAATCAATCTGTAATTTACACAATTGTAAGTCACAAGTGCACAATGTGCTAAATGATGTCACAATGCGTTCTTTCATACGCTGGATGGCGAAAATTAATTTTTCTTTTTGTGCAAAGCATAAACAGCATGTCAGAATACAGACCACATGAATATAGAGTCCATAAGAGTGCGTGCATGTTGTGTGTGGTAGATTAGTCTTGATCGGTGTCTCTTGTCACTGTGCCAGTATTGTGTCTGCAGCCAGTCCATCCAGGCCCCCGCATCTCCCATCCCGTCCCAGGCTCATCCCTCTGTCTGTGGGAAGACAAGTCACAGTGCCAGCCTGGCTCAGAGCCAGTGTGGAAGCTCTGGTTAAGTCCCTCTGCCAAGTCTGGATTACACAGAGATGTTAATCATTGGAGAGCATATTAAAAAACACTATCATATACTTTCAGTTTCCAAAACTGGACCGACATTTGAACGGCGGCAAATTGGCCACCTACAAGCACTTTTTCAGTCGCTGCCTTTTTACGGAGCTACAATAAAACATGTCAAAAGCTACAGCTGCTCAAGGATTGGTGGCGTTGTTTTGGGTGGAGTTTGGTAAAGAGGAATGCCCTTTAAATTCCAGTCTCTTTTGTTGCTTCATTGTTGCAGCTTATTGTGTCATAAGTAATTCTAGCTGACTTCAAAGGAGGTTGGGGCGCAACTGTTGGGTTGTGGGAAGCACTGTGAATGTCGAGCAAACGCAAACGACCTCTCTCAGATGGGAACGTTGCAGCTTGTCTCTCTTGAAAATAGATTGTTTCCCTTTTTTTTTTTTGTCTTTCTTCACATTGATACGTGACCTAAATTTGGCAAATAAAATTGTGTAAAGCAGGAACTCGATGCCAAACTTGAAAGTTTTTTGCATGTTTTTTTTTGTGTGTGTGCATAATGCGTGTGTATGCATAGAGGTGTGTGTGTGCAAAGTTCACATTTAATGGGTTTTGTGGAAGTGAGTGGGAGCTACCAAAATGGCAAAGGGAGCAACACAGAAATAGATCATATTTCTGGTTTCTGTGTTTTTTCCTAATAAACCAAAGCAATATATCAGGATTACGCATAATCAGGGCTTTTCAATATTGGCTAAGTTGATTTGTGTGAGATGTGTGTAGGAGAAAAGAGGCCTGTAACCAATTCACTTAGGGAGTATGTATGCATTTGGGCCCCTATAGTGAAGCAGACAGACATTCAAATTAAAATGATAAATTGTGCTGATCTAAATCTGTCTGTTCTGACTTTGGCTGCTTATTTTTTGAAGACCTGTCAGTCACTCGCTCTCTCCACTGGTTTCATCCTGTTTGTGAAAAGAAGGGAAATACATGTTGCCACTAAGAGCTGCCACTAAGTTTCCACAGATCTGTGCATGTGTGCATTTATGACAAAGCGAGGAGTGAGAATAGTTGTGAATGAGAGAAAGACAGAAACAGAGCAAGACAGACAGACGCTGGGAGACAGAGAAGCGCGAGCATGGAGAATTAAGGCATTGTTTAGCGGAGTCGCCGGTAATCAGCAGGAGTTGGACTCGCAGAGATTGTTGGAGGGGCTGGAGATCTGGGGTCCATACTATCACTGTCTACCCTACTGGAGAGATCTCCACGGGGGGAAAGAGTGCCCTCTGGCCCCCTACACTCCCGACACATCCATCCGCAGCCCTCACACCTCCTCACACACATTCCTCACATACTCTCACTATTGGCCTGTCCATCTTCCTCTCTCACTTTGCCTCCATTTCAATCCGACTTCAGCTGATATCTCACCTCACAAATAAAAAGTCTGCCTCTGTTTGGTACAGCGAGCATAGTGGAAACGTGTTGATAAGCACACACACACAAAAAAGTGTGAACCCGCTTCGTTGTTTTGACAAACGTATATGAATGTAAACAGGAGTCACACTGGCTCTTCCTACAGTGCAATCGTGCAGATTTGCATCTCTGCGCATTCTGTCACATTTTACAGTACGCTGCGGCATAGAGGAACGCTTTCCCTCTCTCGTCAGCCGTGAAAGCATCTCGCTGCTCGCGGTAACAGAAAGAAGTTACACCTGCACACTTGCAGCTGTCAAAACTTCCTGCTGATGCTCACGTTAGTGCACTTACACACACACACACTGTGTCGCTCCAACAAAGGGGATGTTCTGCGTTCTATGCACGCGAGTACGTACGGTCACACTTAACCGCGCCGCACGCAGAGTGTTCCCTGCTTCAGCTCTGTTGCATATCTAGCACACACACACACACACACCTTCATCTCTGCCATTGAACTTTTGCACTCAGATTTAGCACGTAAGCATTCAAGAGGGTGACAATGACAGTATTAAGCCTTCTGCTCTATTACAGTGTTAATTTATATATAGTACAGTTCTATCACATGACTAATATCTGTAATTAAACACCATTGGTTGTTTGGTTAGAGGTTTCTGTTGTGGTTGGTTTTGTTTTTTTGTTTTTTTTTTCCCAGGCAAGAAAGTTTCAGTCCAACAACCATGCTCCTCAGTCTTAATGAACTCATCAGTCAATAACAGTCAATGACAGCAGTTCCCCACATTATCAGTATTCACGCGGGAAATCGTCAGCTTTCTAATTAAGTGGATCAGAATTAATCAAGCAGCCATTCACTGTGTGGCTGCGTGTCAGAGGAGGAAGTGGTTATCACCCGAAGAACACAAATACTTGAACACACACACACACACACACACGTTCACGCATAATTAAAGCACATATAGATATTTAACCTTGCAACTGCATCTATTTTATACATCTCATTATAAAATTCATTAAAACTTAGTTGATTAGTCAAAGGCGGAGTTGCGCATTTTTTTGTTTTCTTACAAGTACATCCCAGGTCAGCTTGAAGCTTAAAGATTCAAACATTTTTTTCAGCCTGGATAGACTTTTTTAAATTTATTATTATCTTCACCTTCTTAGATCAACCTTCTGTTGGATTTTTTATACACTAATGTAAATCTAACTTTGTGTGCATCTGAAACTGTTTGGCATTTAAACTCTGGTCTTTCTAATTTTTGGATTTCGCTAACCTTTTGGAGGCGAGTCTGTGTGTCTTTGGTATTTGAACACGTGTTTGGGAACCTAGTGTGCTTTGTGAGAGACACAGTAAAACGGCGTGTGTGTTTATTTGTGCTCACATGCACATGTTAGCATCTACCTACAGTATGTAGGTATGTGCTTGTGAAAAAAAGAGCAAAAAGACAGACAGGAGTGTCTGTGTGTGTGTGTGTGTGTGTGTGTGTGTGTGTGTGTGTGTGTGTGTGTGTGCTTTAATGTTGTTGTTGCTCGAATGCCCTCTTCATCTTGAGCCACAGATTCAGCGTGGTGCCCTCCCCCAGCTGACCTTTTAATGTAAACTGCTTGTTTTAAGATGCCATGTTGCATCAGAGCAGAGAGGCTACTGGGATGCGACTCTAGTGTTGCGGGGAATGAGGGAGACAATTCAGAAGTGGGGAGAATCTGTCTGAGTGACCTCTCGAACCTATGACCTTTTAATGAAGCTTTTATTACTGACATCCACATTCACTTTGTTTTGTTTTGGACTTAACCCTCATTGAACCCCTGAGTTGATGTTCTTCCCTCTCGCCCACCCTTTCACTCCTTTCTGCTTTCTTGTCTATGACTTATTGTTATTACCACTCTTATTGTCTCCCATTGAAAAATGAATGTCTTGGATTAAGGGAACTGCTGCATCAAAGCCAAACACATTAAAAACACACCTGATTTTTTTTTTACACATCTCTCTTATTTAAGTCATTAACTATGTTAGAAACTAAAAAATTAAAGGGCATGAAAAAGCTTACACACCTTAATACATAAATTACACACAAACATGTCTCATTTTACGTACTTACAAACAAGCACATGATTGGTGAAATCTGAAGTTATCTGAGCGTCTCCTTACTCTTCTGTCTATCTTCCAGGAGTTGCCCATTAATATGTTTAACTGGCAGAGGGACAAATGAATGTTTATAACAATTGTGCTTACGCAAGATGACTCTCAACACATGAGGAGAGTCAGATGAAATTTTGTTGGCCTGCCAAACAGTAGCATCCTCAAAAATTTTTTGGTGGGTGAAAGTCGTGGGCATTCTCATAATCATCCTGGATTCATTGGATGTTTCAAGTCTTTTAACATCAGACACTCTTGCCCAGGCGACCCAGCTGTTGATCAGGCCACAGCTTGTGTTCAGGTCCTCTCTGGATCCAAAACAACCTCAAGGTTTTCTTGATGGCTCTGCTTCTTGCTAGTCCTATGATGTCCTGGGCACTTGAGGTTTCTAAGGTTTCATACTCGGTCCTCTTCCTTTTGTGAGGTTCCTCCGTATGATCCCACCACAGCACTGTCAGCTCCATGATGATGATGTTTTTTGTCTTCGTAGACAAACAGCAGCCAGAGTATCCTTGGTAATACACAATGCTGGTCACTAATCTCAGCCAGCTGTCCAGTTCCTGACGGGTTGAATGAACAGATGTGGAGTCCTTAAGGTTCCTGTCGAAGACCTTGCCCAGGCTCTTCACTGGCTTCTCTGAGACAGGTGGGATCAGCGAAGTGGAACCTGTCCATGACTCGGCCCTTCTTCACTTTGAGTGATCTTGACCTCTCATCCGAGTCCACCAGATGAGTTCTTTGAGCCTTTGGAGGATCCACCTGCGTCCTGGCATTGATTCTGCAGTGACGGTCAGGTCATTCACAAAAGCCCCGATTGGAGGCAGACGTGTCCCCGATCAGGTCTGAGGACCCTGGCACTGGCTCTGCAGACTTGACAATCATGATCATCACCAGAGTGAATAGGGTCCCACAGACGGTGCAGCATGTAATTATCCCAACCTCCAGATTGTGCCACTTGGATGTTACTGTACCCGCTGAGACTTGTATCTTGAACTTGTTGTAGCAATCCTGGATCAGGTCTGTAACATGGTTAGGCTCATGGTACTTGGTCATGGTCATCCCTGCATTTTGCAGAGAGGTATGTTTATGTAGTCATTATTAGAGAGGAAGTGAGCCAGCTGCCTTTCTACAATGCTGAAGAAGATCCTTCAATCCACACTCAGCAGTGAGATTATCCTGAATTGGTCGATTCTCTTGGAATCCTCCTCCTTGGGGTTCCAGACCCCTTTGGCAAATCTCCACTGCTGTGCTGTGTCTCCTCAACTCTCAGGATTTTCCAGCATTGCCTTAGCACAGCTCTTGCAAACTTTGTATGAGACTCCACATGGCCCAGGGGCTGAGCTGGATCTTGCCCCCTTCATAACCTCCTGGACCTTTTTCAGGAGTGGCTCCCTGATGTCAAAGTCCTTGGTGGGAGGTGGCGGGTGTACAAGGATGTCACACTGGCTCAGCTACTTCTGCCTGTTGGGATCACTGTAGGTGTGCAGGTCAATTTCCTCCTCAGGGCCATTAGCATTTTCCTTGAGATAGTCAGAACTTTCTAAATGCTTCAAAACAAGGGCAAACATGGTTGAAATGGTGTCATTTGAGATGTGATTTCATATATTTCATTTACACATAAGTCCAGCACAACAGAGCAGTAATTGTGCAATATTGCTCTATAAGGTCCATACAATGTCCTTGTATTTAGTTAAGTAAAATAAATAAATACATATTTGTATTATTCTTTAGTTATTTATTTGGAGATATATTGTCTCAAGTGACATGCCAACATGCCAGCGTAAAAAAGTTCCCAACCAAATAAGCAAATTTGTGTTTAAATCTGTTCATGTTATTTTATTCATTAAGCTGCCAAAGATTTCCATAAAATGTTCATTATTGTCATCTGTGGGCCACTGCAGGTAACTCATGGTTGCCTGTGATGAAGAGATTTCCTAAGCGAAGCAGTGGGACAGTTACTGATCAGATTATGTCAAGAATGCAGCCTGAAGCAGCGTAAACTACTGGAACCACACAGCCAGCAGCAGGAGAATATAAAGCTGAGGAGGAGCACAGAGAAATAGAACTGTCGTCACCATGCCTGTCTCCAAAACCTGCAGAAGAATTGGACCAAAATGTCTCCACTGGATAACGCCAGCTACATTTGATGCTGCTACAGATAAATGCAGCCGCTGATCTGAAAGAGCTGGACATAAGGTAGATACAACCTGAGCCCAGACAAGGTGTCATTATGGTAAATTTCTTTTTTTTGTTGTTGAGGCAAACAGAAGCTTTTCATCAAAAAATAAATAAAAGTGCACAACTCGTCGCTTGCAGCTCCCAACCCTGGGCTTAGTGATACCACGTGATTTCACAGATTATGATTATAATTCTGTGTGTGTGTGCGTACAACCAAAGGTTCTCCCTTACAGAGACCATGTAGAAGTTTATCTTAATCCCTCTAGTCATATTCAGATATCATGGACCTGAGCTGAGGCTGAAGGATTTAGCACAACATGAATATGCTGAGTACATCTCAATCTGCTGTAATTCAGCAGTAATTGTATCAAAGTTTTTTTTAAATTTTCTTCACATCCCAGTCTTCATTATGCATACGCATGTCTGTAGTGCTTGCTAAGTAGAGCCAAGAGACACTGTTAATCATGCAGATTTGTTTTAATGCTCCCTATAGAGGCAAGTAATGCACTTGTTCAAAGCCACGGTTTACTTTTAATTTAGATCCTCCACCAAATTTAAGAAAATAACAAAGCACACAGGAAACACACCATTTATACCAAATAGAAAATAGAATTGATGCTATTACTGTGAATCTATAATCAGAATAACTTTCATAGAGGACACATGGGCAACCTCTGTTTGTTATATCTCAGTGTATGTGCAGGATTCTAATAAAGTTAACATCAAGTAAACATGATGAAGTACACTCTTTTTTTTATCAAATGTATCCCGTTGTCTGTTGTGGTTTCCTTGTCCTCAGTCGGCAGCTGAACTGATCTGGCAGGTACGGTGATACCCATCTGTGCATCAAACAACAACAACAACAACAACTGTGTGTGCGCTTTTGCTCTCTATTTTAGTGGCTCTCGCATTTCTTTTCTCTATTCCCTCGAGCTCCAGTAGTTAGTAGATTGAGCAGAAAACAGCGATGAAACCCTCCATTTCCCCTTTGACCAGTCGTGTTCTCTCTACTGTCCCACAGTGCTCTTTGACTAGGAGCTGTCTGCTTAGCCTGTGGCTGTCTGGCACACTGACCCCCTTAAGAGGCCACATTGTGTGTGTGTGTGGGAGACTTTGTTTGTTTATGAGTGTGTGTGTGTGTGTGTGTGCCACCCCTCCTCTACCCCAACATCAACTCATGTCCTGGCTGTTATAAATAATTCATTGGCCATTTGAGGCCCCCGGAGCAGAAGAGCACTTGTGCGAGCCTTTAGTGATGGCCTTTAGTCACTTCTTACAAACACCCACTTAAACAGTCCTCACACACAAGAATACACTCCTCTCAGACCACACCAAAGCAGCCACTTAAACTGTCACAGCACATCAATGGGAAGCCCAAACTTAACATTATCCACCTACCAAAGCTGAGATTTTTTTTTCTTCCCACCTGACAATACTGAGAGCAAATATTTTCTCTTGAGTCTTTTATCGCCTACCTCGTGCTGGTGTCTGTACCCAGAAACTGCAGCCGGGGTCAGTGTTGATGTCCTGAAGGAGGAGGAGGAGGGTGATGTGCGTTGGGGGCAGAGCACCTCGGTTTCTAATTCCAATCTGCCGTCTGCCTCTGGTTCGCGCATTTGATGTGGTGCGCGGGTGAAAGAGTGGGGCACCTGGGAGAGAGTTAATCGAGAGAGGTGAGGGAGACGTGGCGTGAGCGAGACAGGGAGGAAGAGACGGAGGACGAGGCGTTTGGGAGGTCAGAGTAGCATCTCGACTCCCTCGGAGAAGAAGAGAAGTGTCCGGTAGCACCTGCCTCATTACCGTCCGCCCCCCCCTCGGCCTGACGTAACCCCGCTAACCCTGAAGAATATACATTAGCCGCGGGCCATACCTATGGGCCATGCAAACACATTTGTACAAGTTTTTGTCGATTAACTAATTCAGAAGTGAGCTTCATTATTCCGCTGCCCTTAATTGAGATAACAATGCAAATTCCCTTCATTAACTGTGACATGGACAATTTCTCCCGGGCTCCGCAGGGACACCATTATATTCAGAGCCCATGGAGCAGGTTGCAAGGTGTCATCAGATATTCAAATGGCATGCTTGTTTAATTGCAGTAAATGTAGCATGTCCGGACAGGTTGGCGGAGGACATTTGGAGTGCGCGCCTGGCCGTTTTTGTGTCGGTATGTACTGTAGGTGTGTGTGAGTGTTCGGTAATAGAGGCGTTTGGATGGTAGTTAAGGTAGGAGTCAGTTCAAGGTGTGTGTGTGTGTGTGTATGAGTGAGTGTGCAGAGCCAATGGGCCCCCCCAGGCAGCTGTTTGCAGGCCCCTGTGCGATCCCGTGGGGCTCCTGAGGGAGTGTGTTGTTGGACTCTTGTCTTTTATGGCAGCAGCAGTAAACATGACAGGCTGTTTGGAGACCATCTGTTTCCAATGGCTGCCGCATGGTAACAGGGAGCTCAACCTGAGATCTGCTCGGTGTCTGTCTCAGAGGTAACAGTCCTGTCTCCCGGCTTCTACGGGGGGATTCTGACGGGAGGCGGATGAGAGAGAGGGAGCGAGGAAAGGAGGGAGTCCAATGAGTTTGAACTTGGCATCTGCATGTGCTACCTAGCATCAAACAGCACCCTGAGGACCTACAGGTACACCCTCATCACCATGCACAGTCACACACGTGCAACGAACGCACACACACACCGGGGAAAAAAATAGGCATACACTCTCTTCAACACACACAAACACCTCAGGCCATTAAGCTAAAGCAGCATTAAGAGAGGCGGTCCCAGAGCGTGACAGATTGAGTCAAGTTCTTCTAACACTCTCTGGCTGCCGACACGGCGCTATGTCAAAAGCCCATTTCCCCCAACACTTCCTCTTGCCAAATTGAGATGAAGAGGAGAAGAGAAGCAACTGTGACACTCCTCTTAACACATAAGTCATTAATATGTCTCTGATGCACTCATTTGTTCACCTCACTCATTAATTTGAGTCCTCTCTTGCTAAAATGGCATTCGAATCAAAACAGCGTGGCTGGCTCTCAGGTGTGACTCAGACTGATTTGTGAGTCTTTTACCTTTGAGGACACGTTGTCATCGTTACAGTATCACAGATGCATTTTTTTTTCTCTTTGTTGAAATCAAAGTCGAAATCGAAAATGAGTTTAGAAAAACATTTTTTTTGTTGTTGTTGGTTTTTTTTTACTCAATGAATCTAGAGGTGTATCTGTTGAGACATGGTTGGCTTTCATCCCACCCTGGCCTAATTATTCTTTTAAAGTCATTTACTTTCCCATCATTACCCTGCTTAAACACCCCCATCCTAAAAGGCCTTGAACCCGTCTCTCTCTCTCACTCGCTCTCTTTCTGCCTTGTCATTTTACTCTCCCCGAATGTACTCACCCATTAAAGAGCTGCTGCAGTCTGCCACTCATTATTGCTCAGTACATTTACATTGAATAGGTCATTGGGACCCAACTAAGTGGAACTAATGTGGGACAGAATAGTAGAGGGTTTGGGTTCAGTGTTACACAAACCCTCTGCTCTGTAATAAGGAGTCTCCTGATTGCTGTGAGTGCCTCACTGATCCGAGTCGTGTCTGAAACAAATCTGGGGTTTGTTTTATGGTTGTCTGTTTGTTTTGGGGGCTTTTCTTCATCATAATGGGAACAGAACATTCAAATTATCAAATGAAAAGCGCACCCACCTTTCTCAGTATAAGATATGCACTTTTAGAGGTTCTATTGTTTTTTTTTTCTATCAGTTAAATTGTTACCTTGCATACAGTATTGGTCTTGTGATTATGCAGGGACAAGGATGCAGAAGGCTAGGCCATATGGTAGATGTCTCACCGCCATCCTGACGAAGAGAAGACTTGGGAATGGGCCGCGGGGTCACTCTTTGACACCAGCTACCGTGCACCATAAAGAGACAGCAATTATATACACACAGCCAGTCAACGGTAGCCTGCAAACTGTATGATAGGACTGTATGCGTTCAGTGTTTGGTCCGTTGTACTGTGAAACATCTGTTATGTTTATGGAAATGCAGCCACAGCTTTTTTTTTCATGCTGACAATAAAGTCTATCTTCCTACACAACATGTGTTAGGTCTCCAGTTGAAGTAGAAGAGGCAGTAATTCTGTATCTTGTTTCTTCTTCGTAGGCTCGTCTGTGGGTGCAGGCGGGCAGGAGATGAGAGTTGATACTTACACCTCTGGCTTAACATGGTGGGTGGGAGCACAGCAGCTGGTTGACTTTTATTAAGACATTTCGGTGTGTGTGTTGAGTGTATGCGCGTGCAAACGCAGCATGCTTTTTTCAACCTTTACATGTCCATCTCGGTGTATGAGTCTGTGTAGTGTGTGCTGAGGCAGACCCCATTGACTGTTCTATCAATTAACACTAACTTCAGCTCCGTGTTACATGAAGAAGAAAAAGTGATTTTCTGTAGTCGGTTAGGTGGTCATTTTGCTGAACACAAGAGAGAAAGCGAGAAAGAGAACCAGGGGGAAGAACTAGAAGAAAAGAGGGAGTACCCCGTCTATGTGAATCCACTTCAACTGGATTTAGCTGTATGAAGTGAGATAGATCAAATATTGAGTAAGTGAAGGAAGGGCATCACCACATCAAAGGCATGGATTGGGAGGCACAGGGAGAGATTAAAGGCAGCCTTGAAGAAGTGGGTGAAGGAGACCAAACTGTGGTGGTTGTAGCCACGCTGGATGGGCCAGTCGATAGTCGACCCACTGCACCGCTCCTTCGAGTCGCTGCTATCTGAACACATAGCTCCTTTTTCCCTTCTTGGGCTGCCAGATCTTAATGACTCACACGATGACCTTGAAGAGGCAAAGGTCATGAGAGCACATGGGGAAAGAGCATGAACAGGAAGGAAGGGCAGTAAAATTATTCAAAGGATGAACACCTCGGAAGAAGTTCTCAGAGAGTCTCCACCCGATGCTTCTTTCATCCTCCTCCTCCCTCCATGTCCTCCCACCTTACACCCATTACGTAAAGGTTGCACGATTTCAGCTTTCATCCGCATCTAAGATATTCATCTCTTTAAAAAAAATGTTGCATATTTCTCAAGACAGCCAAATAACTGTACCGGCAATGAAAAGAGAGGACACAATAGCACGTAAACAAAAGTTGAGTGGAGACCCCTGCCGATTCTGGCCCAATCAGCCTGCCCTGTTCTGGCCCAGCTTGTGTGCCTGCATGCCTGCCTGAGCTTGGCTAGGTTTGAAAAGTCAGGCTTGTGGGTGGATGCTACTCATAAATATGTATTTGGCTTAAGCTGTGTAGTCCCACTGCTCTCTGCTCTGCCTTGCTCGCCCCAAACCTTATGCTCCTCTCACTCGTCAGTCCTTCATAAGTTAGGGATGCAACTTCCTGGGGCATATTCATAGAAAGCTGAACAAAGGGATGATTGATGCAAGTTTTTTTTTTTTTTCTGTTGCAGGATACCACTACAGGGGGATTTCACCCTAGGCTGGAAGAAGGGTGATTCAAGTTTGCAGAGAGATAAAATCCAGGTAAATGCCATCGTTGTAACGGCAAATTCTGCCAAATAAAGAATGGAGTGACACAGTCAAGCAGGTCTCAGCACTGCTGCTGCACCATTTTCTAGGCAGTGAAGCAGCACATAAACATCTAAGGGATTAAAAGATTTGTGTCAAGACTGAAATCTTGGGAGAATCTGGACCTTACTGGGAAGCATCCATTGTTAAAGCACTGCATTGTTAAAGATTTAGCCTATAAATACTATCTATCTGTCTGTCTATCTGTCAGTTTTCAGTGATGGCTTCATTAGCACTAGACTGATTCATTTTCAAAGCTCGCTCGCAAGGGATCCTTCAAACCAGCCCCATCGGTATCAATCCTTAAATATAACTTAAATCATCCCCCAAAATAGATTTTTTTTTCCTTTCACCTTGAAAATTGAGACGTGTCCGACTGAGCGCATAATCCTGATCCTGAATTTTGATTTCAGCTGCAGCTAGTGTTTTTTCCGAGGGCGCACTCTTTCTGTATGCGCTTCAAGTCAAAAGGCACAGAAGCTAAGACCTAAGATCTCTGCATGTACAATCTGCTGGGAATCTGTCATGTGATGATCCCTTTTTATCTACACAGTTGGCGTGTGTGTATGTGTGTGTGTGTGTGAGAGTGTGAGTAAGCATTTGTGTGTGGCGCGTGTGTTTCTGTGCCTGTCCGTATGTGGTAGCCTCATATCAAGCATTGAATCACCATCTCCCTCCCACTCCTCTATCTTTGTGTTTCCTAGGTCACCCGTTTGCAGTCAGCTTAGTGAGGACGTGCATATCCATATTCTGCAGCTAAAGACCATGTCAGCCCTCACAATAATTGATTTTCTCTTTGATTTTACAATTCCACTTGAAGCGCCGTCTTAATCAGAAGCTCTATATTGTCAAGCTGCTCCTTCCTTCCTTTCCTTTATTTATGCTTGTGACCGCTCCTGCCCTTTTTTCTTCTAACACTATTATTAGGCTCAGACGGAGCAAGCGCTTATGTTCTCTGACATTTCTCAGAAATCGTTAAGATCCCCCCCCAACAAACAAGAATTAATGCCTGCCTGCAAAAACATAGCTTTAGGCCTTGATCAAACCGGAAGCTTTGCTCTTGTCATTCTTAAATGCAAAGTGCGGCTGGTAGCATAGTTAGAAAGAGAAAGCTCAAAGGGCACCGAGATGGTTTCATCGTTGTTGTTTCTATGCAGCTGTCTAGTTAGAGTTAGATGGCTGCTCTAAAATAATAACAGGATAATGATTGATCTTCTTGTTCTTATGTAAAAGAGTGAGAATCCCATATGCCACTCATTTCCCTCCAGGGCTGCAAGATGTTTCATTGTATGACTCTAAAGAAACATGTGACATTTTCAAATTGGAGTGCCCCCAAAACAAAAGCACCTCAGCCAATGCTTGCTTGTAGTTGAATTTGTCCTCAATAAGATGCTTTTATTACATGATTGTTATCATTGCTTCCGTTACTTGCAGCGTGCATCCCTCGATTAAGAAATCATCAATTAAAATTTTGCATGTGCGCGCGTGTGCACATGTGAGCTCGGTTCAAAGGCCGACGGCTTAGAAAGGGAATCATCATCAGCATGACAGAGAGATTTGGGAAGGCGCAGTCATTGTTCTTTATTTTTTGTCTTGTCGCGCATGTCCCACTTTTGAAACAAATGCATCATGTTCTATGCCTTTTTTTTTTTTTTTTTTGATGCGGAATGATTCTCAAGCTGAGCCAAATTATTAAATATAAATGGGATGTCAACTATCTGTCAAAAGACAACAAAAACATCATGCAGCATGGACTCTTTGCTTTGAATGTGTGAATGAGGGTTCCTTATGAAGGCTTGTCAGAGGAGAAGTTAGAGTAGAGTGTGTCTCTTATCTGAATTGTTGTAGAGAGGATAAAGAATGACAGTCTCCCGGCCGCGGGCCAAACCGAACCTTTCAATCTTTGCTCTGCAGGGACTGACCGCTCAACACTGCCAGCCAAGAGCTGTACGCTGAATGCTGCAGTAACCTTGACAGGAGCTGACCTCTTCAATTATAATCCCTATTTTCTGATGGATTGGTGCTCTTTTTTTTTGTTCATTCCATGCTGTAGAGTGAAAAACTAACTCAGCTTTAATAAGTTTCAACACCAGGCCTCACGCTCCCTATTCCCATCCCCAACCCTGCTCCTATGCTTAGCTCTATGATAAGCCCTATCTTCTATTCTGATCCTGCCTTTGTACTCACATAACCCCTGTCCACATCCCAAGCTATATCCCGCTTCCCATCTCCGCGGATATCGCCATTCCCTCTCCTATCCTTACCCCAAGGCCCATCCTCTCCAGGCCCAGCCCAGTGTAAACTCCTGCCTACAGTAGCCTGTCCACCCTGTGCCCTGGCTGTCAGCTTTCCAGGCAGGCTGCGTTGACAAGGGGAGGCCACTAGGGCTGTCTGTCATGGGGTTATTCTCGGGGCGGAGACGGTTCAGCTGATTCGCTGACACCGGCTGGCGTGTGCGGGGGCTGGAAGGGCGGGCATTTGGCGGGGATTTACAACGTGTGTGTGTGTGAGTGCGTACGTGTATGCATTTGGCGGGGAGCTACCAGGGGTTAGCCTTGCCAGATGACAGGTAAAAGGGAGGCGGGGAGAGAGGCTCAGGAGGCGAAAAAGCAAGAAACACAGGGCCGGCTGCATCGACACACCTAAACACACACATAGACTCTCTCACACATACAGTACGTGGCCAGCTGAAGGACAATGAATAGGGTTCCAGACCTCAGCAACACAGCTGGGAATAAATGCCCTTAAGAGACATATGTTTTAATCAGAAAGCAAAGTTCAAACCATTTTAAGTTTTAATTTTGTTCTGTCTCTACCTCCTGCAGCAACACTTAACACTGTTATCTGCGAGTTTCTCATCATTTCAGTTGAGAACCAACACTGTCACATCCTTTATTTAGATATTGCGCTGATGAGTTGTGAGACTTTGTAGATGGCGTTTTATTCTTTGTGTCTTCAGCCATGATAACTATCTCTTCTTCTCTGTATTCTTACGTATGTACCAAACACTGATACTGTTTACATATGTTGCTTGCACATATATCTTTTCACACATAACTATCTTCATGGTAAGATACCATTAGAGGTAAGTCTATGGTCATATTTGCAGCAACATTGTTGATTGGTTTGGAGACAGTGGTCATAAGTTGATATTTTGATCTGTAATGAAAAGTCACATACACACTTAAACAACTCTTGTGTGCCTATGTACAGTGTGTATGTGCTCTGTTGGTCCGTATGATCTGAATGTCATCCCGAACAGTGGAAGAGACCCTCACACCCTGCTGTTGTCTCGTCTGGTATCAGGGGATCTAAGGGCTAATATTCGAGCTATACGGCGTCTCTGCTGTCTTGGAGGGTCCCAGCGTCTGACATCCACCACTGCTTCTTCAGGAACCTGATACCCCTGCTCACATCGCCGTCCTTGGGGTCCATGCGGCTCATTGGTACAGGATGATGGGACACTATTACGTGCAGTCTGCCTGATCAACTGTGAAAAAATGGGAATAAGTTCTAAACCAGATTTACTGGAACTATAAGTGTATAAAACTACTGAAAATGTGCTTTCTGTGTGTGTGTGTGTGTGCGTGCGTGTGTGTGTGTGAGTGAGGTGAGGATAATCCCTTGATCTCCATCAGAAGGTCCCAGCGACATGCCGGTGCTGACTTTGGACACAGGAGCCAGGACGGCCCAGGCGCCAAGGCAGCCCCCGTTCCACTCATGTGGTGCCAGCGCTGTGGGCCTTAAACAAACAGGGTCAGCTCACAAAGACAAAGGAGTGACATGGATCCACTGGAATCTCAGTCAAGTCTTCAGATTTGCTCTACTCATAAATCTGTCAGTCTCGGGCATATCACAGCAGCTGGGGAGGGGGGGGGTCATTATACAAGCAGAGATGTGGAATGTATTCGATTTATCTGAGCAGCAACTGCTTTATTTGCTTTTTACAACTTAAAAGTGGCCTTTCTTGTGATCCATTCTTGTAAGGATTATATAGAAAAGAGTTGCTGCATTTGAAGCCTCACACTTACCTTCTCTGGCTGTCTTTGAAATTACAATATGTTTTTGTGTTCTTTGATCATTCCTTCTCATATATATATATACATATTCTAAAAAAAACATTAGAGAGAAAGAGCTCACTCACTAACATCTCTGCTCTTACCTTGGACCTCAATTATCATCTTGAGAGTTTCTAAATCTTACATTAGATAAATGGCAATTGACTCTTTTCTGTTTCCTATAATAGAAGCAGCATCCTGACACTGCAAATGAGATAGAGTTCAGACATTAGTATTCTGTTAATTTGACCCTAGGCGCCTCTATGCAATCAGATCTGAAGCCAAAGCACTTAGCCTATGCTAAGGATTAATGACGGCCATCTAAAACAATTTGGGAGCCAATCAGTTGAACTGAGGAGGGTAAATCTAATATGATAATTTATCTGCATCAACGCGACTCGCCTGGCAGGGAGGAGTATGCTAATTGCGCGACCCTTACCTAGTGACTGGATGCACACAGCTGGGTGTGCTGGCTCTGGCTCTGCTATTAGGGAACTTTGAGGGACTTTGGAGTTTGCTGAAGCGAGTTCTCCTTGGAGGGTGATGGGAAGTGAACCCCGCCGCTTCACACTGAGCTCAGCCCTGCTCCCCTCAACCCCTCCATTTCAATTTCCATAATGTGCCCGCCTCCAATGACATGACAGCAAGGCGCAAATAAGTGTCTATATTGGTATCAGATGGAGATGTAGAGGATAGGGGTTTTAATATGGTTGGAAGGCCTCCCCAAGGGACCATTTTTGCCACTACAGAACATCAGTTACACAGTTACAACAATAGTCTCTTAATTGATTCGTTTAATTAGCCGGAGATGGAGCTAGCGCTACAGCCTGTCATCCCGTATCATAGGGGGTCTCCTCGACAGCCCGCATGGCCAGCCTCTTACCCCACACCAGTCAGACTTCCATTAAAGTGTAATTATATGTAAATGAAAACTACATAAAAACCCCTTCTCAAGTTGACCACTGAAACAATCCCTGCCTTTCAGCGCCTCTTTTACTTTTCCCTCTCCTATTTTTTACTAATGGAAAAGAGAGTGAAAGAGCACGTTTGAAAATGCAGCGGCCAGACGCTTTAATACTTTACACGGACACATTTGAAATCTTTTGGATGACTTGTGAAAGGCGAGCAATTAATCGGTGCTTCTGATGGAGAGGTAACTCTGTAAATCAGTTGCCAGCTTTGTATTGGAGAGAATAAGTGCACTTGGGTGAGTTGGGAGGGGTTGGAAGGGAGAGTGGGGATCAGGGGGCCTGTATGGGGGTATGTAAGAGTTTCTATTTAAACTGATGCCTCTCAACAAAAACAGCCACCCTCCCAAATCCTATGCACCCACCTCCCCCCCTCCTCTCCCCCTGGCCTTGTTGTTTACCACAGGCCCAACTTCACAGGCCCTCTTGGTATGAAGTTGGAGCCACAGAGCTAAGAGCAGGGGAGTGATTACAACTTCCTTCAGTGTGAATGGTGCAGATGTCGGCCTGGCCTCAGTGAAGCAGAACAATGCCCTCAAAGGCGTCTGGACACAATGGGCCTTTCTCCTCTGCCGGAGATGTCTCTCTATAGCAGCTTGCAGCGCGGGGATGCTAAGCAGGTGGCACACAGAGAGACAGAGACGGCCCCGGCCCTTTCAAGTTCCCTCGGCTGAAAGGCATCAGTGGGTACATGTGTGGAGGAGTCGCCATGGATTGCTTCTATGGTCAGTCTGGGCATTAGCGTCTGGAGGTGTCATTTAGCTGTGGATTAGCCAGGCTGCCTGTTCACTGGGGATTTTCCCCCCATTGATGGGCCACTGAGAGAAGCCGGGATTGATGCTCTCTGGCGTCTTTTCATTCTGATCTGCCACGGCTTGGTCAAAGATTGAGAGCTCTTTCGCTCTCGTATGAGGAAGTTACAAAGTCCCCCTCCACCCCCTCCTTGACTAACACACCCTTTCTCTCATCCCTCCATTTCCCCCCAATATTTCTGACACTCTTTTTCTATTTTTCTCTCTCAAATAATATTTTTTTTCAATAGCAAAAAATAGAAACAATGTAAACTTGAAAGTGTGAGAAATTACAACAAAGAAACTTGGAAAATTTGATTCGTATGTTTGAAGCAAAGTCTTAGATTGCATAATAGTATCTATGCATGTGTCTACTTATATATAATATTCGATATCTTATTTATATTGTATGTGGTTTACAAATGTATGTACAGTACTTGTTATGGCCTTCTGCATGATTGTGTTTACCACACCATGTGTTTGTGTACTAAGATGGAAGCACCCTGCTCTTATGGATTTGCAGATTTAATTATGACAGCACAAGCGTCCCACCGTGTGTTTACCACAAAGAGTCCCTCTCTATGGAGCTGAATAATTTGCTCTCCACTTCCCCAACTGTGTGGCATTACTGTGGTTTCCCTGGGCCCAGTGGAGAGCAGTGGGGACCAAATGAAGAAGAGTCACCTGGCGTCTCCTTCCAAGGTCTCGCAGAGTTAACATGTAATGAATAAATTAATATCTAATGAAGGAGAGGGCCGCCGCTACACTCACCCTGCACTCGTGCCATCAGAGAAGATAGAGGTTGAAGCCACTAAATACTGCAGTGGATGCTGTGAATTGACAAACAACATCAAAAGACAGAAAGAGTGGTGCTAAATACTTCGCGCGCTCTCCTACTGTGCCCGTTTGAGCAGAAGTTAATATCATCTGTACTTTCGTTCCTTTGTCTAATTTTTATTTTCATCTCCTGAGGTTCACGCCGGAATTGTGCTTTCATCACAGTGTGGGCTGATTGAAGATTTTTGACACTTGTAAGTAGTCGTTTTCTTTGAATAATTGTTTTAAAATTGTGAGCAATGATTTCTATTTGTCTTTCAGACTGAGCCTGTTATTAATTTGGGCCATCCCGAGGCCTGCCTTCAGATGATGAACACTCACACATATTTTCCCAATTAATGTGTCTTTCTTGCGCTTTCCTGCTCGGTGCAATCACTAACCACTACAAACCACCTCAACATCCCTCTGTGCTACTGGCGCATGTACAGTCTGGTGTATGATGGTGGCAAAACAATGTGGCGACAGATTTACCTTTCTTTTATCTTTTGTCATTGAGGGATTTAATGCGTCATTGGCACACGTGCAAGCCGAGTCCTGCTGGGCTGTTGCTAATGTCGAGGCCCCCTTGTGAGAGTACATTATCTCTGAGCCTTCCTATTATTCTGGAACACTATTGACTTCTAATGTGCCTATCTACACGTCCCCGGATATCTAACGTCATTATGAGGGGAACTAACAATCCATTATTCTCATCTGTTGTCATTACCGCAAGCAATACTCTATTAGTTTAAGTTCTCTTGTTTAGTTCTCTTAATTTACGACTTAACGATTGCTGCCCAACAAGTATGGACACAAAATCTATTTGCACAAAGGCTGTGAGTAACATGACACCTTTTCTCCATTGTTTCGATGGACTGTCGTCTCTTGTTGTCCAAGGGTTTTGACAACACCAAAACTGTGTTTCAGGATGCAAAAAAGAAATGCTCCAAATTGTAGTATGTTCTCAATCCTCCTCATGCAGTCAACAAAATCACACAATGATGGCTGCCACTGTAATTATAATAATAACAATAATAATAATAATAATACATTCATACATTATATATATAATACATTAACATTTTCAACACGATGCATCAAATCCTAATTTCTGAAAATAAAATGAACAATGAATTTTTGACTTGTCTGTTTACTGTTCTATATCTTGTATCATGTATCTTGCCAAACATTTACATCAGGACATTAAGTTTCATGCATAATATATCAGCGACTGTAATATCCTCCATGGTCAGACACCGTGGATTAAAAGAAATCTCTATTTTTTAAAAATTGCCTCTTTGGAAGAATAATTACCGTAATATGGTAAAATATTGATTGATATTCTTAGATGGTCTCCGACCTCTCCCAAACTGCTGCACCATAGTATGACAGAACCTCAAATTGTCCAATGTAACTCTGTACAAAGCTGAGAGCCGCTCTGTAGATTTCCCCAACGTACAGTAAATTTGTACATCTTTACATCACAAGCGCATTTCTTACTCACTTTGCTTCCATTGCCTGACAAACATCAGGGAGCTGGCCTGGCGTGTCCCTTCATATGTGACTTCATGTCGAGTCTGTACTGTATATTCTCACTGTGAATCAGACAAAAGAGCAAAACCAGATTTTTCTTCATTAGGAACAAGATTGAAAATAATGTGTGCACTATGTTTGCTTATGTGATGTGTGAAAAAAACCCCGCAATCATTGAAAACTGAACTGCTTTTGGTGTTTTGATCACTGTATCACTGCATTTGTAGTTTTTAGAATGCTGTTGGCAGAGGTGGATGTGAATGGAAGTGGCTTCACAGATAAGGGCGAGGGAAACGAATCAAACAGACCAATCGGTGTCGGTGTTGAATGTAAACAATGCAGTTGCCAGAGGTGAGACATATTAACCTCTACCCCGAATCAAATATGATATTTTTAGCTCTACAGTGAGTGTTCAGACTGTACTTTGATCCAGTGCCCATGTACACAGAGAAAATCAGTGCCGGTCTGCACGTTAGCTGACTCCTCAGAGGAAATACCAGAGCTTTCTCTGGCCATAGTGCACAGTACAATAAATGCAGAAAGATAAAGAGAGGAGGGGAGAGAGAGTCAGGGCAATCATTTCTATGTGGCCACAATAATAACATATGAGTGATGACTGAGCCCTCACTGCATCAAAAATATTCACTGGCTGTATGTCAATCAATGGTTGGTGTATCATCCCTGGGCTGAAATGTGCATGATGGGAAAAGGATTTGCACTGGAAACACAGATGTTAGTATTTGAGTCTCACAACATTTTATAATTCATTTTTCTTCTTTAGAGTTCTTGAAATGTTTTGCCTTGGTCACTGACAATCCCTCTGTTGGTGACTTGGATAAGATAAGATAAGATAAGATAAACCTTTATTCGTCCCACAGTGGGCAAATTCACATGCGGCTGCAGGCATGGCATCACAGTGTCAGCTAATGATCACAAAGCGACAGACAAACCTATTTTCTTCTGCCAGAACCTTGTCAATATAGTGTTAGCGTAATAAAATCAAAACCAGGAGGAAGGGAAGAGTAACTAGGATAATTATATTGGAAAATATCTAAACCAGCATGTGACTGATGAACACAGCCTGATTGTTAACTGCGCCAATGTAAATGATTAAAATAAAGGAATATTAAAATAAAACAAACAGTGGTCAACGCTGGAGGTTGGGAGAAACATTATGAATAAAAATAGGAAGTTGATTGAAATATAATTATGCCAAGATAATTACTTTTTTTACACATGAAATGAATACATTTTACTTATGGGTTATGTTGGACATCCTTAACTAACCTATTACAGGGAGTAAATCAGATCCTATATCACACCGTCCACGATGTATTTCTGAGCCTCTGAAATGCTGCCTGTAATGAGCCTGATAGGGCTGTGATATCACACCATTCGCCATAGACTTATTCCAGAGAGGCAAGCTGAAAGCGACGATTTGTAAGTGCAATTAGATTCCCTGATATTGAGTGTTAAAGTGAGGCCTCCTGCTCCACGGGAGTCAAGGGAAGCAAGTACTGTACCTCTGTGTCAGATTACACAGATAATACTCGGTTGCAATGCTATTGACGGCAGAGGTGGAAACATTTTTCCTCATGTACATATTTTTGCAAAGCATGCAACTATTACTTCTCTAACATTCCTTAGAAGTATGACATATTTTATTGAAGTGCAATAAAAGAAATACTTTTATCACATTTTAGGGCATAATCTGTCTGTTGTAAATACAGGTATGAAATTTTTACGGCGCAGTTGCTTCAAAAAGTCTGAGAGTGGGTGCTTGTTTTTTTTTGCCTTTTTTGTGTTTGTTTTTGTGCACAGTGGCAGGTGCATGTTCTCTCACCATAAATCTGTAGTATTTACGAGCAGAGCCATCAGCACCGCACCAAAAAACAACAAAATATGTCACTGTTCTCCCTATTCTTGTGCCGTGTTTGTGCAATGACATCACCGACAACTGACTGATTAATTACCCCTACGGTCCATTCTTAGGCAAGAGGGCACCGTAAGGTCACGACCTTGAGGATAGAGGAAATGGTTGCAATAACCAGGGGGTCATCCTTCTGCTTATTCTTTCAGATCACCACCCCTGCGTCACGTGTGACCAACTCACTGTCCATCTACCGGGCGCAGGCAGCCCTGGACCTCCTTTACCGACAGGGGAACAGCGAGAGGTCCCGTCCCCTGTGCTCCACTAGTTCGGCCCAGGAGAACAATAAAACAGTGTCAGTTTCTACAGGAACATAGAGACAAAGTGAAAGAGGAAACAATTCGTCCACAACAGGACACACGGCCCTGGAGGATAACCTGCCTTCAAAGATGTTGGGGTGGCGTATCAGAATAGTTTAGAGGTGGCGCACTTCAAAAGGCTCAGCGCGGCTCCCGTACAGAGCCGTTTTTCCTGCTATTCTTGTGGGTTGGTTTTGGGTTGCTATAAGTAGCCTGCATCCTGTCCCCTCTGTGGTCTCAGGTGGATAGGTTTTGTTTTTGTAGCTGCGGCCAGGCCTTTAATGGCTCTCAGCGCTTCCACTGCTTCTGTTGGCAGGGCTGATTGGCTTGTTAGTGATGTAAACATATATCATACTAGAGAGCTGCCAAACTCCTGTGTAACTCGCAGCGTAGTGGGGTCAGCACAGCTCTAATTAGGACAGATCATTTTATTATGTTATGTTCAGTTAGCTTTTAGGAACTTTGACAGTCGAGCAATGCATCATTTTCAGGACCAAAAAAATGTGCTACTGAACAGCAGGCTTATGTTACCACAAGCCATGAGGATAAAAGCTAAACAACATGATATTACTATATATGATGGAGCTGATAGCAATTACCAGTGCAGACACAAACTTCATCTTCAGTGAGAAATGTAATGCTTTTAAAGTTTGTTCATCAAATACAGTCAATTCTGGTGCACTGCTGCACAGTTGTGAAATGTAACTAAGTACATTTACTTAAGTACTGTACTCAAGCACAAATTAGAGGTACTTGTACTTTACTTGAGTCTTTCCTTTTGATGCTGCTTCTACTTCACTACATTTCAGAGTGAAATGTGCTTTTTACTTTTGATTTGTACTACAATTATCTGACAGTTTTTGTTAATATACTAAACAAAAATATAAAATAATCCCTTTGATTTTTGCTCTCTTTTTTCATGAGTTGAAATAAAAGATCTAAGAGTTTTTCTATGCCAACAAAAGGCTTTTTTAAATGACTAAAGGCTCATTAAATTGTGCAGTTTTATCACACAACACAATGCCACAGATGTCACAAGTTTTGAAGGAGCGTGCAATTGGCATGCTGACTGCAAGAATGTCCACCAGAGCTGTTGCCCCAAATTGAATGTTCATTTCACTACGATAAGCTGTTTACAATGTTGTTTCAGAGACTTTGGCAGTGCAACTGGCCTCAACACGACTACATGTCCCCAGCCCAGGACCTCCACACCCGCTTCTTCACCTGCAAGATCGTCTGAACCAGCCACTTTCACAGCTCATACAACAGCTGCTTTGCAAAACCGAAGCATTTCTGCACAAAGTGTCAACTGTGTGCTCGCCGTCCTTATCAGGGTCTTGACCTGACTGCAGTTCATCCTTGTGTGACCGGTGTTTTCTGACTCTGCGTTGTGTTTGAGGAAGACGCTCAGACGTGCATATCTTTGGAGGCAGTCTCCGTTTAATTTTTACAGCTCCTGACGAAAGCAGCATAAATACAACAAAATCCTCTGGTCAGTGAGTTACGGTAAAACATGCCCCTCTCCCATGGAGATCAGGAACAAAAGGGCTAACTAACACATTAAATCACGAAAAAAAACAGAGCATAGCATACCTGACGAAAGCAGCATAAATACAACAAAATCCTCCGGTCAGTGAGTTACGGTAAAACATGCCCCTACACAAATTAGACGACACAGACATACACTTCAGTAAATCACAGCACTTCATAACAAGTTTAAGCTGTCCAGCAAACTTAAAAATGCAATTAGCATAGGCTAAAACAGAAATTTCCCACAACTGCAAGGCCGCTTACCTCTCCCATGGAGATCAGGAACAAAAGGGAAGAGGTAAAGGCGCGAAAACACTAGTTATAGAGGGCAGTGTCACACTTAATCATGAACATAGGGGTACAAACTCAAATTAAGGTTCCACACACTGACTCAGAGGCCAAACCTGTCAGGTATTGACTGAAATAATTATAAATAAATTAAACACAGGTTACACAGGTTTTGTGTAATTATAACAGTAACTAATGTATAACACATGTTGCATAGCATAACATTGCATAGCATAATTGACCCTGTTACACTTGTAACCGACTTGAATGGGCTCATCTTTGATGGCGTCTGTTGTGCCCTCACGATGAATCATGGTTTCATATCATAACCCCACGGCAATGGTGGCTGTAGGTTTATGATATGAGCAGGCATAAGCTACGGACAATGAACACAGATGCATTTTATTCATGGCAATTTAAATGCACATAGATACCGTGGGGAGATCCTGAGGCCCCTTCATCCGTCACCATCATCATCATGTTGCAGCTTGATAATGATTTATGTCCTTGCATGCCCTGCATACTCACCAGACATGATGCCCATAGTGTGTTTAGGATGCTCTGGATCGATGTGTACAACAGTGTGTTCCTATTCCTCAACAACTTTGCACACCCATTAAAGAGGAGTAGATCAATGTTGAGTCAATATTGATATTGACTAACAATCATGCTGTTTAATCAGTATCTTGATACGCCACATCTGGCAGGTGGATAGATTATGTTGGAAAAGGAGAAGTGCTAAGTAATGTGGATGCAAACGAATTTGTGACCAAAATTTGAGGGAAATAAGCCTTTTTTGTGCACAGAAAATTTTTAAAAAATTAGATATTTTGCATCAACTCAAATGGGAGCAAAAGCAAAAGTGTTGTGTTTTTGTTCACTGGTTACTTTATGGATTAAGATTTTTGCACATGGAACATATGAAGAGCTTACAGCTTGTTTCGGTATAAATCAAAAAAATCTCTTTTCCTGATTGTACTTAGATACTTTTATTTGAGTAACTGTTTCAATGCATGAGTTTTACCTGTAACAGCATATTTTTACTTAAGTAAAAATGCGAATACTTCCACCACCACTGACCAAATGGTCACTATGGTGTTGAGCTACCTATGGCCACAATCATCAAGTCCTTCTTAGCATTTTTCTTCACTTGTTTTGCAGTTTCGATTTGCTATTCATTTTCATTTGATTCGATTTGATATGAGGACGTATCGCTGAACCACAATAGAGTGATCTGGACGGTAAGAGCAAATGAAAGTTGAGGGCCAATAATATTTTAATAAAGTGGATATCTGAGACTTGTGGTTTGTTAATGTCTTCAAATCCTCTTTGTCCTCGTGTGAGAAAGCATCTGCTCTACGCTTGTCCTAAGTGTCACTGTATCTGCCGTTATCCTCCGGAACCTCCCGGATAAATACAGGTTGGAAGACGTGGCAGTCTGTAACTTTAGTGGACCCTTCCCCGTCTGTCTGTCTGTCTCTGGCCTCTCCTCACGCTCTCCCCCCTCCTCGAGCTTTTGTGTCCTTTTGAAACATCTCCTCCACATTGATCAGTTGTGGTTTGCTGGTTACCTCCGCTCCTCCCACAACACTCAGAGGCACACATGGTCCATTGTTCAGAGGGCCGAGCATGATTAGTGTGTGCTCGCCAACAGGATTTGGTAGGCAAGCCACTTAGCGGAGTAAATGACCTCTGTGGTGTAATTACGTACAGTCTGTGGTAACCTGGTGGTCTAAACTCTGGCCGGAGTGCACCTCAGCTCCCCCTTGGGCCACCTGCCCCCTTTTGTTAGCCACCCAGGGAAGACTGGGTGGCTAACAAAGTCCACAGTCCTCCATGCTTGCGTCCCTCACTTCCCCTCAACCTCCCTTTCCTCTTAATGGCTTTCAACTTTGTTTGGCTTTCCTCTCCACTGCCCTGAACCGTAGGTCAGCCTCCCCATTAATTACAGCTTCTGGTGATTACGGGGTGAGAGGGAAAGTGGCGGAGTTTGCCTCGCGTGTGGCGGGTCCAAACAGGGCAGCTTTGACTGTTTATTTAACCATGTTAGTATCTCAGGTTAAGGATGTTCGCACCATTGTTTCCTCGCGACCCTTGACCTCTGCTGCCTGAAATTAATCAAGCCATCCACGTCTGTGGGCTCCAGGTATTCTTCATATCAAGTTTTTTTAGATTGCTTTAGCTCAGGGTTTATGGTTAATTTTACATGTCATGACATAGTTATCAGAAGTATACGGTGCCTTTTTTTTTTTTTTTTTTTTTTAACTCACTTTTTACCTTGTAGGAGCCCAGCCCAGAAAAAGGTGGGGGAGGCAGCACACCGGCAAACTCAGACATGCTAACGGGTGCAATCACACTCTCATATCCTGATTGTGCAGTTGGTAGTGTGGACAATGAGGGCGGAGAGAGGGAAATGTGCAAGGCAGCTTTCCATTATGAGATAGTGTGTATTACTGTAATCCAGAGGGCCTCCTGCTCGCTGTGGCGTGTGGCAGACTCCTGGGTGGGCAATCTCAGTGACAGTGGGGAGGCCCAGCTTATTTCTGGGCACATTTGGCATGGCCTATATGGCTGTTACAAGAACTAGAAGTGGAACAGAAGTCATTAAAAGACGTTTTGATTTTTTTAAGGGAAACTTTTTAAGTGCCGGAGGTGAAAGGTGCGCTTTATCTGTGTTTTGCTTTAGATTTTGGGGCAAATGTGAGAAACGGGCTGGTTGTTTAACATGATGATAACACACTGTGAAATTATAGTGTGTCTCTCTAACACATATGCAACCATCAGAATGTGAATTATATATTCTTCAGTAAATTAAGGTCTGTGTCCTGGTTTCTTCTCTTTAATGCATAATCGTGCAGTACTGGCTGACCTCTGCCACACTTTAAATGGCACTCTTGCTGTCATGAAAAGAAGTGTTGTGTCACTTTTTTTTGTTTGTTTTTATGAATTTAAAATTACGGTATATGATTCAAAATACAAACTGTAAGGCTGCATTTATGACAAGACTGATGGGGCCTTTGATATGGTTTGCAATTGGTCCTCAGCTCCTGTCACTTACTTTCTTGTGGTTCAGTTGTCACAGTATGAAAGCCTGCGCTGCCCTGAAGACCACCTGTTGGAGGCCTGCTGAGCCTCTCGGGGTCTGGAATGGCCTCAGGAGACTCTGAAAGCCTGTCAATGTTCTGCCACAAAGCTTATCCCTGTGCTGATGGCACTAGCCTGGCACTGGAGCACTGCTCTCTGCTGAGACAGAAAGCGATGGTTGGTGTCCCACTGGAAATGTGTCTCATGCCTGTTAAGGTGTCTGCAGGAACATTGGCACAGAGCTTTTTCGGGGACCTTGCAATGAAAACCCCACAAAAACACACACACACACACACACACACACACACACACACACAGACCCAAAATGCAGTAGTATGCAAGCATTCAAATTATCACCTATTTCCACAATAACAGTTTTAACTAAGCTCTCTGGTGATGAGGTACTTGAAGAGATGATCATAAATATATTTATTTCATTATGCCAGCTCAAACACATTATATTCACAAAGGAAACATGCAGGATACATGCTACATATATATTAAGGTATATATAGGGAGATTGTGTGAATGTCACATCACTGAGGAGCCTGATTGCCATAGTTACTGAAACAACAAAGATCATCGTCCCAAGGTCACAACCTTGCGTGACCCGATTTCAGGGGGAGGCTGTCTGGGGTTTCCTGAGAATAATAAGTGGGAAATCTTCACTTCCCAGACCTCCCAGTAACCCTACAAAGCAGGAGATTTACGAGGCCCAACGAGGACTCCCCTGATTGGCTTTATGACAGGACTTCCACTCTGTTCCCGACTGCTGTCATTCAGGGGTCCTTGACTCTAAACTTAGACTACTGTGGAAAGCGTAATGTTTAAGACCAAGGTGTAATGGTTAAGAATAAGCGGTATACTATACATTGTCATACACCGTGCACATGTTGCTGCTCCATTAGGCTATGTAGTGGTGCCACTTTGAACTTGTAAACTGAAACATACGATGCTCGCATGGATGACCACCTGACTTTCACTCTAATAGACACACACACACACATACACACTCACAGGCATGCACTGGCACTAGTGGAGACATACATGGGTCACCTGGCAGGTCATGCCCCCCCACTGGTCAGCCCTGCTGTAAGACTGCATTGATTATGTGCTTGTCTGCAAGCATGCAGTCAAGCATGTGCATTTTAGCATCTGTACGTACTCTATGCGGGCACATGTTTGGAGATCTCTCTTTCTCTCTCTCGCTGTTTGTGTGTGCTGTACTGTACTTCCAAAGTCATCATGCATCCCATTTTCAGGAGACTTAACAGGATCATAGCTTTCCGGGATCATCAGGAGGAGGTATAACATTAGATTTCAGTGACAGTCAGCCATCAGAATCTTTATTGGCCCTGACCTAAGAACTAGCACCAACAAAGACTGGTGCCTCATGCATTTTTTTTTAATCAAAGTTGAACTCGAACACACCACAAAAACTGTAATCAGGTGACAGCCAGCTGACCCATGACGCGCATATATGATTAGCACCGGTGTGTTTTAAAATAATTAGTCAACAATATGTATTTATGAACCAAAAATGTCATTGAAAGACAAAGAAATCATACCAGCCAAACATTTTTTATGCCTCTGTGAGCCTCATTAACAGTCCGCTCATGCCCGGAATACAAATTAAGAACATGTCTGCTAAAAAAGTTGCAACATGAACTGCAACCTTTTTGCTTTGCTTTGTTTTGCACTGGTGTTGTCAGCTCATTGTCTTTTGCTTGTGCGAGTAAGAAAAGAAATGTTTGAGGGGGAAAAAAAATCAGGAGAAACCGCAGGAAATAGGTGAAATCGTTAATTTCCCGTAAGCCGAGGTCAGAAAGCTTTCGGAACACCTGACCAGTGCCAAAGGTGTTTCTCATCTCATTTGCTTGTCAACAGAGTGGTATCATGGCCACAAGTGACCAACAAGTGCTTTAAATGAATACGGCCTGCTGATAGCTGTGAGAGGACGCCCCGGGAGCCATGAAATATGTGCAAGGACCCACGACCACCGAGATAATAGCCCCCACCCGGACCGTGGATTCTCCCTGTCCACTCTCTCCTCCGCTCCACTCCCACCCAGGTTTTGAGTGGCTCATGTCTGGGACAGATGGTAAGATGAGGCCCCTGTATCTCCTGGCAGAGCAGGGGGAAGGACAATGCCTCGCGGGTGATGTGAAGATGACCAGTATTTGTCATGCCACATTTTTAATAGCTGTTCTCTTATGATTAGACTCCCGTGGATCAGGATAATAATCAGCCACAGTCAATGCACTTGGGTACTGCGGTGTTGCACGTGCACGTGTGTATAAATGGGTTTATATTATGTCTATACACTGGTGTGCATCTGCTCACAGTATGCTCTTCTTTATTTATAGTGCAAGAAACAAAACCTCTTTCTTGATCACGCAGGTTTGTAGTCAAGCCACTAAATACTAACTGCAGAAGGCGAGCGTTGGCTATTTCCTAGCAGGGAGTTTTGTGTGTAGGAGCTTTTTTGTGTTCATGTGTTGAACCACATCCAGGGCGGGAAAGAAGAGAAGATGGGGGCAGCTCTAATTAAAGCCAAAGGAAGAGTGTCATCTGCTGTGAACTCACGACTAGGGGCCACAGCAAATCAATGGACAGCCAGCACCGCCATCATCATCAACAGCTCCCGATCAGAGCAATTGGAGGGGAACAAAAAGGAATGAGAAAGACTCTACCAGGAAGCTCCTACCACCTGTGCAGAGCAAGAGAAAGCGGGGGAGAGGGAGACAAACACAGAGACAAACAGACGGAGAGAGCAAGATTGTGACGGCGTGGTCCAAACGCTGGAGATTTATCGCTTCTTAGTTTAGGGCAGGGCAATTTTGTCATCATCACCGAGGACATCTATTTTGATAAACAAAGGTGCAATTGTATGAACATTGGCTGTGAACAGAATGATCTAATGACCCCTTTAAAAAAAATATAGATTTTCTGGCTTTTGCTCGAGGATCAAACTGCTCGCATACGGCGAGTGCCAATGGTAAATGTTCCTGGCAATATAAGAAGTGTTCCCCAAGAGCAGATTTAGACTATTGAACCCTGTAAGCGGTATCACTGCTCTCCTGTCTATGTGAACCGTGCCTCTTGGCCGGCAAGCCGAGGGAGCGCTGGATCAGATTCTTACGCAAACACGAGCACATCAACGGCATGTTCTCAAGGCATTAGCATTCCAAATGTTTTTGGAGACGAATGTGAATGCGACTATTTTTGTCTCATAACCCCGCTCTCTCCGATAACTCCCGTTGAATAAATGAATTCTGACAAGGGGAATCTGCATACAAAAACACAGTGGGTTCAGAGGCAGCGGCCGGTCCACTGGCGAGGGCCTCTGAAGCTCTCTCTGAATCTCTTCATTCACTGCCTGCTCCTTATGGACTTATGGTTCTTTAAATGGCCGCCTCTGTTTATCCCCTTTTCACGTCGGAGGCTGGCGAGGCAGCGAGGCGTACAGCCACACATTAAATCCTCTGTGCCTCCGGCTGGCACCTGCACGTCATGTTACCGGATAAATCTCAAACAGAAACTTTGGAAATTCTCGATTTTTTTGAAGATGTTCTGGAAAGGTTGCAGTTCAGATTAGTGAGGAAAGACACTAAGTGAAGCATATTCATTGCGCCTTTGCCAGAAGATTCTTCTTAATTGATCCACATATGTGACTTTCTAAGTAAAACATCCCCCATTGCTCCAAGCAGGGGTGTAGCACAAGAATCTATGCCCCGTCTATATGAAGTATGAGTGGACCCCCTTCTCAAGTACATCTCCAACATGCATCTGAAGTGGTCATTATGGGTAAATAGTAATGAACCATTTATAAAACATTTAAGCAAATATTTCTCAAACAGCATACAGTATGTATTGTATGTCTTATCTTTTGTCTGCACAAAATGAAATCATAGCATATTTGTGTCCTCTTTTCTCAACATATTGCTTAATTACAGTACATTACAATTATATTATTGAAGATTATTCCCCTCATGGTTATTTAGGCCTTTGTTGTGCCTTAATGGTGACAGACCATTAAATTAATTAAACTCATACATCAGTATTGGTTGATTGCTGTCTTTCTTGTTCTCCCTTGTTTTAGTACCCTGTCTCAACTTGTGTGAGCATGATGAAGACACAATTACCTGGAAGTTCTGCTAAAGGCCCCTGAAAGTCACAAACAGGCTGAAACAGGCTGAGTCACCAACAGGCTTTTAATTCATTTTCTGTCAGTTTTTTATTATCTTACTATGTTTTCAATTCCTAAAACTCTCGCTGAATTACAAACACAAAATCACTCTGCAGTTTTGTGAAAGGGAGAAAAGGCAGGATAAATGTTGCTGTCAATCACAGAGCAAAAGTGTTTCTCCAACTTGAACCACTTGAATGCCAAGTATATCTTGTACTTGACTTCCCATGATGAAAATACAACCTCACAGAAAATCTGCAGGATGGTAACTATACATATTAAACTCACCTATGCAAAAGTGCACATGAGCAAAGCACTGACTGTGTCAATAATTCCAGGGCTCTAACTCAACCTGAGCACAGTCTTTCTGAATCATACAATATTTCATATATAAGCCAGATTTGGCCTATGTTTTATTCATTCATCAAAGGCGAGCTCCAGATTATCATATTATAAAAGTTGCTCTGTCTACAGTGATTTATTGTCTGCTGCTAAATATGCAGACAATCCTACCTACGTGCGCGCTTTTGTTTCGTTCCCCGCAAAAAAAAACTTACATCAGGAGACGGTGCTGCTATTGGCACTCCGCTCGTCATCCCATGTGGCGCTGGTGGGCATATAGAGCAGACTTTCAAAGCGGTGCCATCTCCATATGTTCACCACGATAATCTTTTATCCGCCATTCCCTGACTCTGGTTCACTCCCTTCCTCGCCTGTGGCAACAATTTTATTTCTGCATCAATTAGCACAGTGATTAATACAACAAGCAAACAGTTTAGAGGTAATGGCACACAATTAACATCTCTCCCCATCATAAAGGGTATGCTAAACACTCACACCACCACTTTCTCTGCCTGGAATAGAGAGACGTGTTTAGTCCCTAATTCATATGCTCTGGGATGGAAGTGGAGTGTGCTTGGCTTTGTGTTATGCCATCACCACATTAATCTAATTATAGATAGCTGAAAATGAGTCTTGCAAATCAGGACTGTGTGTGACACCCCTACACCCCCACCCCACCCCCACACACACACACAAAAACACACACACACGCTCACATTGTCCCCTAAATGGGAGAGTGAATGAGAATGCCTTTGCTTTTCAATGCGCTGCGACCACGCAAGTGCCAACCCACTCTTCAAATGCCAACGTCGCTGGTGAAAAGGCACCATTCACTTGCTTTGTATCCAAACTTGTTACTGACTTACTTTTTACCACCTACCCCTGTCTCTTTAGCTGTTTTCTAATTACAAACCCATTGGCACGGGGAGAGGGTGTGCATGGGTAAATAGAGCTGTTGGGGCCTGTCATGTGTGTAGTAGTGGAGAGAGGTCCTCGCAGCGCTGAGGGATGAGATGATTTGTTGTGATTGACAGCTACCTTGAGACTGGCCTGATGGAGTTGTCAAAGCTGTATGCTAACAGCCTGTTTCCTTACCACTGCAGATGTACTCTGCTCCGCTGTACTGCACACACACACACACACACACACACGCTCCCTCACACACACATGCACAGCATTTTCTAGCATTAGCACATCATGGGAACTCAAATATTTATGAGGACAATGGTTTTTAGATGCAATACGAGAAGAGACTGTCAGATTTCAAATCGAATCTTGCTTTCGGGGGTTATTCTAGTATAAACAAACATTTTGTACTGACAGCTTCGCGCCGCCACCTCTTCCATATCACAGCCCTTGTTTTTCCTGCAAAGCCAAGACAGAGCTGTATTTGAGGGTGCCGTCTTGGGCTAACACCGGGTGTGTGAATACAATGGCAATCCTACATCTGGGAACTCAGTGGGAAAACTATCCCATTTCTCACTTGTGCTGTTAGAAGAGGGTGTTCATTTTTACAAGGTGGATAGTGTTACTACAAAACGAAGTTGTGCAAAATTCCCTGTGAAAATCTGGTTATGAGCGTTAGCTACGATTTTGACTGGTACTATTCATCACATGGGCCCAGTGAGAGTCAGCAGAGCACGTTTGTTTGTGGTGGGCTGAATCCCTGCCCACCATTAGATCAGGAGAGTTAGGAAATTGTCATTAAGGGCGAATTATAGTAAAAAAAAATAATCTAAACTTATTTACCATTTACACAAAATTTTATTTAATATAGGCTTCTTTTGTGTGTGTGCAATGAACAGTGTGTACAGAATGAACACTAGAATGTGTTTTTAATAGATGCAAGCAAATTTTTTTCATAATGTATAGTTCACCTTTGGCGCGAAATAGGCATAATTGCTCTGTTACGTTTTGGCACTTTCATATAGTCTTAGTGCAAGTTTGTCAGTGGCTTCAAGGAAGTGCACCAAAAGGAAAGGTGTGTCACGGCTCAGAGGCTCTTGTTCTGTAATAGGGGATCAGCTTTAGCTGGGTATAGAATGACGAGCCTCGCTCTGCACTTGGTCAACGGATTTCTCCTCTGGCCCCAAGTCTTTTTTTTTTTTTTTTCCTTTTCTCTCTCATTTTTCCTTGCGCCTTGTTCCCCTTGCGGTTATTCATCTCGGGGAACAAAAGCTAAGTGTTTAGCTGTGAGCCGGATCAAGGGCCGGCTTCTTCCTCCCAGGAAAAGGTGGAATAACAAACATGGCCGACATTGAAATCAGCCATACCTTCTGTTGGCTCCAGACTCCCACATCTGTGCCGCACCTCTCTCTGTCTCCCACACAGCTGCTGCCGAGGCTGGGGAGGCTTCAGCCCAGTGCCTCTCGGCTCCCATCGCCTGCGAGTCCCCTGGGAGGCTGCTGACTGGCACCCAGACTGCCAACCAGATGATGGATCCTACCAGGAGAATCAGACATGACAGGGGGAGGTGAGGCTGCAGGAGTGGCCACCACTGAACCTGAGGACGAGGGGCAGATGTGGTCAACTGCCTCAGCTTTGTGTGAGTGTGTGTGTGCGCTTGTGCGTTTGCATGCAGATATGTTAGCGTCTGTGTAAATGCATACGTTTAAATGCCCATGTCTGTGGGTGGTTGTTTTGGCACATGCAGTCAAGTTTGTTTTCTTTTTTTTTTTTTTTAGTCTTTCACTCCAGTCACATTCTCCATCTGGACCTGAAGTATTTCATTAGCTGTAGGATGTAAAATTTTATTTTGAAAGCTGACAAAATATCAGCAGTGTTGGACTCTTAATGTTTGTCATGTCTGCTGTTGGACCTTCCCAAAACTGTGACAGATGCCAAATGACACATGTTGTTGGATGAGCATATCAAATGAAGTTGGAAAGAGATTAGTTAATAAACAGAAGTTGAAGAAATGCAGTTTTCAGACATGATACATCAGGTTTTGACATCAGACCCTTTATGTCCTTCTGCATAACTGGTAACCAGTCAAACTGGTAACAACAGGTGAGTCCATTATATCTCTTATTTGTAAGTTTCAATTATTTAACAAAAAAAAACGAAAAAAAAAAACGTGTTTAAAACCTTTTACCGAGCTCAGCATATTGTTTTGTCATTTCTGGCATGACCAGCTTGATCTTGTGATACCAGCTGGATGAAAGCTTCATTCTTGCCCCGCGGCGTCCTGCTGTGCCATTGCCTCAACCAGACAGTGTGATGGTAAGTGACTGCTGTAATTGTTCTGCTCCCAGCTCGTACACTTCAGCCAACCAACTGGCTCCTTCCTCCTGGTCGTGCCACATTGCCCTCATGGGCCGTCTTGGCGAGGACCCAGGGCCCCCCAGCATAGAGATTTAATACGAGCGTACAGTTTGATGTTGATGTGGAATTTCTTTCAGATGAACGCCCGTCGACGATCGCAGCACTTGCAGAAGTCTCATTCTGGTATCAGTGCTATCAAGAAATAAAAAGAACTTAATAAGGAATCTGTATTTGCTGACGTATTTGATACTGTAAATAAAGTATTGTTGCATTGCCAAAATCCGTTTAAAAAAAACACTTGGTATGTAGACATGCAGAATAAGACTTCGACTGACACCAATATAATGGAGGTGAATAGAATTTTGTTTATTGTGCTGAAATTTAAAAAAAAAGAAAAAAAAGAAAATCTCTCCTCCCACAAAATAATACATGCTGTTTTTTCAAACACAAGAAATTGTTGAAAAGAGAAATCTGCTGGTGTTGACTGTCTACACTGTGGATACAACCCGGGGCGAATAAAAAGCGAAACCACTTATCTCAAAAAAAAAAAATTCATCATCACTGAAGAGATATTTTTGTCAAATAAAAAAAAAAAAGCCCCCAAAAATAAATAAATAAAAAAACGTCGTCTGGCATCACATGCGATATATCTGCATCACTGTGTAAGTGTTTGCTTAGCAGCCAGCGTGTTTTCTTCATCGTCATCTCTCTTATGCACTCACTCATATGCTCTGGTTGCCTCGTGTAGCCTCGTTGACTGCACCAGCACCCACACACACACACACACACACACACACACTAGAAAACAAACAGAGAGGAGAGGGGAGGAAAAAGATGAGGGGAGGGTTGCTCACGGTACTGTACATCAAATATTAAATTGTTTACGATGGCAAATAGACTCATCTCGGCCCAGTCTGTTTGAAGTGACAGTCGTTGCTGGGAGTGCTGGGTAAAGTGGCTCAGCCTCGTCGTATAGCCGGGGACCTGCTACTGTAACTAAGACACTCATTTGCCATTCACTCTGTTGTGTCACTCCTTCACACACTCTTGTTGGAAAGGCACCCACTCCGCATTACTCAGGGCTGACGCTGATATCTTGGTTTTGGGTGTTAACGTTGGAACGCTGTAGTGGTCCCTGTCCGTTTGCTTATGTAACAAACGTCATACAGTGAAGAGGAGGAGGAGGAGGAGGAGGAGCAAAATAAAATCAGCGAGGAATATCAAAGTGCAGCAAACTGTTCTTCAGAGCAGAGAACGTTAAAAGACGTGTGGTAAATTTTCCACCAGCAAATCGTCTCCCTTTTACCTACATGGTATGAATATACACACGAAGACACACACACACATGCGCACACACACATGCATGTACACCACACACTCCAACCCGACCTCAGGGATTTGTGCGTCTGGCTTTTATCTTGCCTAACCACCAGTAGTCAAGTCAGGAACCCGGTGAATAATTCACTATATTTACCTGCTCCTCTCTTCGAGACTTATAATGTTTGTATTGCAGCGAAAGTAAATGAACAAATAAATAAATAAATGAAGCACTAGGTGAACATGTGAATGCATAAATAAGTAAAGGAGCAGGAAGGAAGGCCCGGCGTCTCAGCCAGAGGTATGTTGCCATCTTCTGGTTTTGGAGTCAAACTTCAGGGAAAGGAGCAGCTTTGCCCAGAGACCTTTTAGTGTTTTATCTTTCATATCTGTGACTGAAATGTGAGTAGAATTTGCCTCTTTATTGGCAGCAGCTGTAGCACAAAAAAGAAATGTTAAAAGATTTGCAGCATTGTTGTATTTCTCGATTTCAAGTGGCCATTTATTCCCAAACTAGTCCCCACTTGTTTGATCCAGGAGTTTACTTTCAAGTGCCTTCATCGCTTTGTTCAACTTTGATATAAATGTGCATCATGTTAAAGAATCCCAAATAAATAAATGTTATTAATGGGATTATGAAATTATGCTAATCTCGTTATGCAAGAATATACTGTACATTTTTGACGGGTGACTCAAGGCTCTACTTTGAGGTGTTGTCACGAGTTGTTGCCAGAATTTAGATGCCTTTCTTGTTCGTCTAATTTGCATGTATGATTATCCACATATGCCCTCCTGTTCCACCGCCGCTCCGAAAATGATCTGTGCTGTGGCAGGGTGTTAATTGGCTTGGCCCTGCAGTGTGTATGTGCACTGGTGTGTGTCTGCGTGCGTGTCCGTAGCTCCACACAAATGTTTGCGTATGTATATGTCAGCATGTTGACAGCGTGAGCAGTGTCGGAGCCTCTCTCCGCGGCCCCGGCACATGTGGCTCTCCACCAGTGTGAGTGGCTCTTTCCTCTGTTCCTAACATGCGCTCTGTGCCTCCCCATCCCTGTCCGGCCCTGCTTGGCTCTGTTAGGCCCTGTCCGCCGCAGACAGGGCCCCACCGAGGAGCCGGCCATTTACTGCAGCTGAAGAGAGTGTATTAGATTCCCTGCAACCAGAGCCGGGCAATAATTCAATGTTATAATTTATTGACTTTCAGTAGCATCGTATTGTGAGGAACTGATCGTGTTGTGTTGTTTTGCAAAATTCTCTCGTGCAAATGAATGATTTTCAAGTGCAATTAAAAAAATAAATTTCAATGCATGATGAATATCCACACTGAACAAAATTTAAAGTAATATCTTTATAGTGATTTCAGACATATCCCACATCCATAAATGCAACACACAAGCATAATAAACACAGCTAGACCTGTTTTGTTCATGTCCTATCGCCGTCCTCTCCAGCTCTCCTTTACTAAAGCACTTGCAGACACTGACCCCTACACTGTAAAAACATTTTTCTAGTCTCAGTTGAAATCTGTTCAATAGAAAACTCCACTCCACAGTGAGGAACATTACCTTGTTTCCCAGACTTTGTCAGCCAAGTCCTGTGGCATTTATGTTCATTCCATTGTTCGGTACAAGGAGCTCTCTGGGGATATTTGTGTGCTTTCCTTTATGGCGTCCAGCAAACTTCACCGGCTACGTTTCATCGTGCCGCCGCTCGGTGTCCGGGCCCGGTACCTGTGTTTGTGTGCCTTGGTGCTACCTGCCAAGTGTTCGTGTGAGTGTGTGTGCGTGCTCTATGTGGTGCGGTGGTTAGCGACATGAGAGGTGCTGTTTCCTTCTGTGTTAAAAAGCGCTTGTGTGACTTTACTTTGTGTGTTGCTCTGCAGTCTGTTGTGTAGAGTTTTTGGTGGGGTCGGCGTGGGGTGCTGAATAAGCGGGATGCCACGCTGAGTGGGCACATGCCCCAGAAAGTGCCAGAGGACAATCAACACTGCCGCCAAACATACACACACACACACACACGCACACGCACACACACACACACACACACACACACACACACACACTATCTTGCCCTCCCTGTCTCTCTCTTTCTCCTCTTTCCTGTCCATATCTTTTCCCACTATCCCTCCTTCCTCCTTTTTGCCTGCGGCAAGACAGCTGTGTCCATCAGGCCGTGAGGCCCGTGACATCGGTCACACGCTAAGAACCCACTAAGATCATGGCAGTGGAGCAGCTCCTCTAGCTGTTTGTGCAGGGAGGAGATGTGTAGAGGCTCCCTCATGACCCTCACACAAGCAGCCAACAATCCTCTTTTCTCAGTGATTTAAAAATACACTCTTTCCAACTCTTTTAGTTCCCATTTCTCATGTAGTTCAATTATTCACAGTTGTTTTGGTTGTATTTACCGCTGCCATGTTTTGTACTTTAAGAGAACTATTTGTACAGTGTAATTGTGTAAAGAAGAAACAGATGCATGACTTGAGAAAGTCCAGAAGCGCCTTATTGTGTCTGACACTGTGCATAATGTATTAATTTGAAAAGAGACAGATTGGTTAAAAAACATTCAGGGATTAAAATGTAGAGCAGCAGTGAAGTATAATTATAATTAGATAGATAATTCAGTCAACACAGAGACTGGAGGAAGATTTTCTTTCATTCATTTTCAGTTTGCAGGCCTCACTTCACTCTATTAAACCCTTTCATGTGGTGCTGGCAGCAATAGAAGTACCAATGTTTTGAACCGTTCCACAATAATGAGTGGACCATCATTGTGGCCTCTGAATGAGATCCATTATGATTTCATGGCTGGTTGGGCAGAGTTTTAACTGCGTGCTCTTTAAAAGGTGTTGTCAGCTTCACTTAGAATTACCTGAATCTTTTTATTCTATGTTATGGTGAAGACTAAAAGAAGAGATTGCAGAAGAGATAAATCACTTAATGTCACATCCAACTGTTTTTTTTTTTCATGATAAAATAATTCGTACATCTTATTGATGCAAGTCAAAGTGGTGTTAATAAAAACTGTAGTTCAAAGCTGCCGGACCAGCTCTGTTGTTAATGAACATACGAATGAAAAGATCTATGTTTTACAAAACATACAAAAGACATTAGAAAGGGAAAAACAAAGCATGACCAATTTCTTCTAAAAAAATATTTCAAAAAGATAATGTATTGTGCCATTGATTTGATTTAAATTCTACTTTGAATGCAAATATGCAAAGATTTTCATGTGGCTTTCACTAAATCAGTAAAAAAAAAAGTTACATGATATGCGTAAAAAAATCATTCCGAATGAACAGTGTAACTCTATAACAGTCTTAAACTGTGGTGTAGTTTTCACTGTAGGACTTAAAACACACTTTTACAATGAAGGGTGTCACAGATTGCTGCTTATCTGAACCTTGAACCTTCACTCGCTCAAATCAAAAACACAATATATTTCACATACTTTTGAATTAGTTCCGGCCTCCTGAATCATTGATGGTAATTCATATAACATCACTGTATTTATTTACAATCTCTATTTTTAGGATGGGGAATATAAGTTTAGTTCAATTAAAATTTTCCCATTTTTCTTGCATGTAATTGTGCATTTACACTTTTGTTTCTTTTCTTCATGTGGAGCCGTATTTATAGTAAAAATATTGTCACACATTGCCACAGCTGCTCCAATTCACTTAATGTTAGGCTTTAAGGAGCAGCTAAAAGCTTTGCTCCAACAGCTCCGTGTCTTTGATGTGAGGGAACTGGATATCCCCCCAGATCTGGAACACAGTCCCAGAATAAACAGTGTGGTCTGGAGGTTAACTTGCAGAGCACTATATAGCCTGAATGCTGAAATCCATACGGCTTCAATGAAGGTGCCTCTCTCTCTCTCTCTTCTGCTCCTTCTCCCCCACCTCACCCTCCATTCACTCGCTCGCTTTCTTTCTCCCCCTCTCTCGAGCAGCTTTTGTAACTTTGTGTGGTGCGGCAGCGTGCAGCCCTCTCTCCCTCTATCTTTCCCTCTTCATCTCTCTTTCTCTTGTCCTCTTTCCTCTGTCCCCTTTCACTGGCGAAGGTCCGTCTGAACAGAGGAGCTGTGCTCTCTCTGACCTGTGCTTGTCAGCGTTAATTGTATGGGTTTAATTACAAAAACACATTTAGCACGTTGAAAGGGGTTTAAGTTAAATCCTTCCTCTTCAGACCAAACCTCTAGGATTTAGACGTGACAGGGTTGTATCAGCTATCCGAGTCAGATTAGATGCTGCCTCTTATCTTACCACAGCCTGTCTTTTGAGCCGCCTTTTATTCAGCTGTCTGTCTGAGGCTTTTGCAGGCTGCTTGGAAGCTCTTAGCAAGGCAGCTTGATTTGTATGATGCGTCCGCTCACTGCTTCCTTAAAGAATGATTCGGTGCCTCCTTTTTTTTTTTTTTTTTGCTGGTCACTCATTAAATCGAGTGAAAACCAACCAAGTTGTGAAAGAACTGAAAAAACTGAAAAGTAATATCTGCTGCATAAGTTATTGTAAAATTTTCATTTGGCATAAATGCATGAACAGATTTTTTTTTTACCACATTTAATTAATTTAATTTTCATGTTTGTACTCTCAAGGCAACTCTTGTTCTGTGGAACAATTCAAACTATTTAAATATCCAGTTATTAAATACTTCAAGGTGATAAACATAGCTCACACGTGGATTTCAAGACATTTTTAAATGCTTGAAATGGAGATTTCAGAGTTTGATGATTAACTTGCAGAATGTTCCCACTCTGCAGAAACGTCTTTAGAAATAACATAATGACATAATTCTGTGACACAGACACGTCCAGACTTAATTCATTTGATTCCAGCCCATTGTGAGGCAGCCAGCGATGCTCTGTTTAATCAGAAGGATTTGTCATGTGATTGACGGACTGTTGACAGCAGTATTGGGGCAGTATTTAGCAAGGTCTCAGAACCCCCGTGGCTAAAGTGAATTTTATGGAGACACTGGTGGGTCGCTGGCATAACAAGAAGTCAGGCAGTTTTTTAAAGCTGATGCAAATGAAGGTATTTCATGTTGACATCTCACCGACCGGGGTGTGATAGTTGATCACTTTGTGCAGGGTGGGAAAAAACAAACGTGCATGCAAAGCCAAGCCTGCTGCATAGTCTGTGTGTGTGTCTAAGTGTGTGTGTGTGTGTGTGTGTGTGTGTGTGGTTACACCCACCACTGTCCCGCTCTGTGTCTCGGAGCAGAGTAGAGTACATTAACAGACCTAATTTACAATGTATGGACTCTGCAGACTGGAACATTTGGAGTTATGAGATAGTTAAGCGCTTGGTTAACAATGCCTGGATAGAAAATGGGGCCAGTGGCTGGTGGTCATCTTGTGTATCTCTAATTATGAGTTATTGCTGTGGAGAGTTTATAGTCACAAGTGAGACAAATGCCCACGTGGCCAAAAAAATTAATTTGTAAAAAAAAAAAAAAAAAAAAAAATTAAAGGTAAGTTAGTGAGGTGTAATTATTTATATGCATAGAATGTAATTTTAAATACTTTAACGTGGCATAATATCACATTAATCACAATGTTTTAATACACATAACCTCTCTTTATTTATATATTTGTTTATAACATTTTCTATGTTTGCTCCTCAGATTTTAATGTGCATTTATTTGTGTTTTATTAGTTTATATGCTGTGGAATTAACACTGACACAACATGTCCTTTTCAATTAGTATCAATATTTGAGATGACTGATTTACTTAAATGCTGTCTGTTTTGTTTTTGTTTGTTTGTTTGTTTGTTTGTTTTCAACAGATTGCAGGGGGAAAAAATGCCCCTAATAAATGAGCTTTGGATTCTTCTTGATGCGAAATCGTGTAGGATTCCTATAATTAGTTGTTTTACAAATTACAACACAGCAAGTGAAACTTTAATTAAGGCTCCTCTGGATTTTAGATTCTGCAAAATATTTACTCAAATAATGTGTTTAGTATATAATTTCAGAGGAGTGGTTTCATTGTCATTAATTTTAAAGGAAAAGAAAAAGTAAAATTTCAGGCTGATATGAGTCAAATAGTCCAATATTGTATTTGCCCATATAAGTAATGTATCATCTAACTTCTATTCTAATATTTTAGATTTTTCCTTCCTACCTAAAAAAAAAATTCTGTGATCATGATGGACACATGTATTACACAGATTCATGTCAGGTCTTAAAACTGAACAGCATTAATGGCTCCTTCATAACACCCATATGACACACTGGTGCTTTGACTTTATCTTGTTCAATCCATCACCTGCTCTTTGACTGGAAAATATTTTACCATATACAGGCAAAATAAAAACTATATTCTATAAAGATAATACATCTTGAATGCTATCTGACTTTTTCCCCTGCAGTCCTGAGGTCATGGTTTTGTGGGCAGCACTGCCTCTAGGTGTAACATCGAGAACTACAGTCCTCTCAGGATTTGGATTGCAGTTATTAAAGGGAAGCATTTTTTGTGAAAATTTTAAAGAGCTCTGTTTGAATTTACACTTGTACCTTTGAGGTAAGTTACTGAAGCAATCTGTGACAACATTCATTTTCTTGTGATTTGACTGTATTTCCATTTGTCTAAATATGTTATAAGATCCCAGTCGACAGCTGGTCTCACATAAAAAAAAAAAAAAAAAAAAAAAAAAAAAAGACAAAAAGCAGAAGTCTTGACTCACATAAGTGATTTGAAATTTGCCTCTGTCCAATGAAAGGATAAAAAATGAAGAATGAATGAATTGCAGCTCTGAGGTTTAATTGCTTTTTCATGATCCAGCAATCCTGCAGGAAAATGCAGCGTAAAAAAGCCCAATTAGAGTCTTTTCACTTTGTGCTGGAGACAGCAGGGTTCAGGCTGATTGTCTTTCTCTGCTAGTTGCTCTGCTCCAGAAGGTGATACTGGGTTGGACCCCTGTTACCCTCCGAGCCTTCTGTTAAATTTGGCAGAAAAAACACCGGGGCTCAAGGAAGAACAAAGGCGTGCCGGTTTCGCCATAGAACCAGAAAAAGAATCCCTGAAGAATGGATTAATTTGGTCTAATCGAGGAGACCCATTCCATGCTTGCTCTAGCAATGAGAGCTATTGGAGCAAGCAGGAAGCAGCTCTCCTCCTTATTAAATTGCCCAAAATGGCTCGGAAGTTCTTTAGCATGCTCCCTCTATACAGCAGATGCTCTGCATTAATTGGTCTATGAAGGCCTGACCTGGGGTTCTGTGCAAGGGGTTTAAGAAGCATATTTATTATTTGCTATAACCTGGCGTACATGATGTGTGCACACGAGGGCCGTATTTCACGATATTATACAGTTCTTAATGTTGCGTGTGCTTCGGGGAGCTGGTGTTTGGGAGGTAATGTTTTAACAGCAGGTAAGTCCTAAACACCATTCATCAGAGGCCTGCTCTCTCCCCTCATCCGGCCACAGCCATGACTGATGGGCCTGTCTTTTGTATGAATGTTTAGCACAGTGGAAAGCCATATGCCACTGGCACCGGCTCCTGCCCACCACCTCCTACTGTAGCAGCGGTGGAGAGAAGAAGGAGAAGAAGAAAGTCAGAGATGAGAGGAAGGAGCATGAGCACAGAAAGAGAAGAAACTCACCGCCTGACAGCAGCTTCAAATTCTGCAGCACTGTACTTACATGAGCAAAACTTTAAACACAGATACCCCTCGCTTACTTTGCCGTTCACACGTGTGCATACGCTGAGCTACGCACATCAATAGTGGTGGAGATGTATTTTTAATAAGAGAAGCGGTGGTGGGAGGTGAGAGGGGAGGTGGTGCTGGGCTGGTCCATCTGTCCCAAGCAGCCTCTCTCCCAGTGCTGCTGCCGCCCCCTCGTGAGAGAAGCACAGCTGTTACTGGAAAGCCCTACTGTCCAGAAAGGGCCTCGCACTCCTCCCCTCCGTCCTCCATCCCTCTGTCCCTCCAAGCCCTCCACCTCTCTGCCCAAACACCCCTGCAAGAGGATGAAACGAACCAGCGAGCCCAGCCACTGTGCAGTCAGCCTGCGCGTCTGCAATTTCAAACCTCTTTAGATCATTTTTCATGCTCACCAGAAATGAATAATGCACACATTAACTGGTGCCAGTTAATAAATTTCCGTCTCACTGCACTATATTTTTCAATAAGGGTCTGGCTGCTTCGTTTTGTTTTGCAAAACAGCCTCAGAAGGCTCCTGCTGCAAATTATCCCAGCGCCCCCCCCCCCCTTTTTTTCATCCGCATCCAGACAGCCTTTCCTTCGACTTAAGAAATGATAAAATCATAAATCGGCTTAAGTTTTCACTGTTGCATGCAAATGTCAGTGAGTATATTAGCCATTTTGTTATATCCATGATCATTTGGTGCTTTTCTCAGCTGAAGATAATACACCGCAACATTTTTCGCAAGAGTGCATCCTCAACATTCAGCCCTCAGGGCACCGCTACATAGAAACAGAATCAATCTTGGGGAACTTCCAGGCTTTGTAAGGGAGCCAAATTGGCAGACTATGTCCATTATATCAGTTCAGCAAAGCCCTGGCTAGCATCTGGCCACGCTGGACGTTTTATAGCCCATCTCTAACTATTAATCATTGGCCGCGACATCACGGACTCTCAAGAGGGCGTCTAGATGCTCGGTTACAGGGAGCGCCGCTGAAAATGCCAGGGCATGTAGACACGACGGTCCCGATGCCCGCTGACAGTAGCCCTCCTTAAAATGACAGAGTGCATCCAAGCCAGACGGACAGAGTGGTGTCAGGGAAGCGCTGTGACAGGCGAGGGGACCCCTTCTGAAAATGCCACCGTGCCCTAGTGGCATACAGTGTTGTCGGGCACTGGTAGTATCTGTTCTGAGGTCGTGTCATGTAATATGATCTAGATGGAGCGGACAGGGTGGGTCCCTCTCCAGGCTGCGGACAGGGTGTCAGACAAGCTGCTCCTCTAATAAGGGCTGCCATTCTAATGATCACTCAGTCAGCCTAACCTCTGACCCCTACTGTTATAAGAAACAGAGGGAGGGGCAGGCTGGGATGGTGGGAAGGACTTCGGGTTCAAATGCGCAGTATTTACATCAATTAGACAGGCAAGATGGAGGTGCCCATCAGAGCCCATTAGGATTGTTGTGGTTGTGGGGGGCAGGAGGGAGGGACAGTGAAGGCCCTACAAAGGCCCAGCGGACACATCACAGGACTGCCCTTGATCACATCCTGTCACATTGATGAGAACTCTGTCAAAGTGACTCTTACAGATGTACAGTATGTTTGTGATTGTGTGTGTGTCTGTGTGTGTGTGTGTGCGCGCTACAAGCTGCCTGCTTCCAGTTCTTCTCGAAATACCACAAAATACAATAAAGCAACTCGTGTTATCGTGTTAGTTTAGTCTCAAGGTTTTCTCAACCATACAGCTAGGATCATGAAATCAAAAGGCCCTGTTCTCGCAGTCCATCATCCTCACTGCTGCTTCATTTAATGTCACCGGACATTTCATTTCAACCCTGCTTTTTCTATATTTTGTTGTTGGGGTGGGGTGTATGGGGGGGTGCAAAATAGCACACCTGCTGTTCCAAAACGCCCTCAGTGGGTTCAAATTAGTGCTCCCCTGCTTTTTGTTCTTCTGTTGAATATGCTGCTGCAACAAAAGGATGCCAGAGATTTTTTTTTTTTAAATGAGTTGAATGGTTGAATATAATATTGCAGATTTTTGGGTGGTTTTCACTGCGAACAATCAGACGAGATTCTCCCGAATCCATTGATTACTATGATCAAAACCTATCAGTGTGATTAATAGGACACAATAAAGGACCCCTCCTGGGAGCTGATTTCATTATATCATTGTGACGGAGCATCCGAGCAGGTAAAAGGTGCACAGCGAAAACCCAGAGAACAAGGAGAGGACTTCATAAGGCTGTAGTATCCCATCTTTTATTAATGTCACTCCCTAGGACAGCAGGTTTTTGTCAGTCAGAATGGATAATGAAGATGTTGGCGGGGCCGGTGAATCCATCCCTTTAATACTCACATATTTTATGATAATGAAAGGTATTCAAAGAATGATTATGATAAAAGTGGGCTCCCCCACTGATGTGCCAGCACAGCTGTGCAGCTAGACAGTCAGCTGCAGGCACCCAATGAAAGGATCACACAGTAAGTAAAGAAAGGATCTGCGAGTACATAAGGCGAACGGCTGACGGTTTCGCAGCCGACCGTACATCGGCTGCGCTGCGTGTTACGCTGCATGACGAAAAATAATGTGAGGGAAAAAGCTTTCAGTCTTGAATGTCACTATTCAAACCTTTTTGATCTTGTTCTGTCTGCATTCGCTCCATAGCATGAAGCACTTTCACCATACTGACCTTTACACGAGTCTTGTTGAAACAGGTTTCATCCTTAACGAAACAATACTGTTGAGTGTGCTGCGTATGGAGGCTATTTGTTATGGTATCAGACTCTTTACATCAAAGCAGCAAAAATAAAAAACAGAGTTGAGCAAGAAGGAAATTTCATCTTGTGATATTAGTTGCATATTTAGGAGGTCACACACAAAGGACGTCGACGGTCGTGTGTGCCGTGGCACCCCCTGACGTACATATCAGTAACATCTTCCGAGCATCAAAGCGTCAACTGGTGTATTGTACTGTATGTGTAAACAAACTTAGCGGCCCCTAAAGCAAAGCCATACCAGCCCGCCAGAGCTTCAAAAGTTCCCTGCAAGCTGTAGGAAGCAGGTGAAAAAATAGAAGTGTGTTGAACTTTGACCCCGGGTGCACACTTGTTGACTGATGTTTCGCACCGGGGTCGCCTTTTCCCTCAGCAGCGTTCTTCAAGAGGAGAGCAGGCCTGTGTGTGTGCGTGCATGCGTGGTCCCTGGGGAGATCATCCCCGTCTCCCTTTGAAGGCTCTGTGCTATAGAGCTGTTTTCATACAGCACCGGCCATGGGTTTCCTGTCTCGGCTGACCCCTTGTCTCCTCGTGGACACTTCAGAAAAACTTCCCAAGCACAAACACCTTTCTCCCATTAACTACAGAGGCTTCAGGAGGAGCGGGGAGGCAAAAGGGGGTTTGAACCTCTGAGTGGCATCCCGCTCAGGAACAAAAGAGACGGGCATTAGAAAACAAACACGATAACCACATTAGCCCAGCAGTGGTCAGTGTAACCAGCTGATGCCTCTCAGGTGTGCTGCATTTCTTCCTCGCCCAAATAAAAACTACATCGTGACCATGTGCAGAACAGCGCGCCTCGTCCAAGCTACGGCAGCTTTTGAGAAAAGGAACATTCGGAACTCCTGATAAAGGGCCAAATCAAATAAATTTTACAACAGATTCTCTGGATCCACGCACGCACGGCGCTCCATCCAGCTGACACAACACAGGGTCAGAGATGAAAAGAGGACGGGGTTCACCACGGATCAGTTCCACATGGCCGTCGAATGGAGCAACAAACCGGCACAGCGCAGACGACCATGTAACCAGCACAGGCATCAAGCACACCTGCCCCAGACACATCTCACAACCATGAAATCAAATTAGATACTTGCTACACAAGCAATCTCAGACATGAAAAAGTCTCTAATAATGGTTAAAGCTGCAAAATGACAACTTGCAACTGTGCAACATATTGCTTTTGCCTTTTTGTTTTCCCTTTTAAGAGTTTTTTTTCCTCCCAAAAGAACCAAACTAGAGTCCGGTACACAGATCATGGTCTTTATTTCCAAATGGTACAAAGCCAGAATTAGTGAGATAAAATAATACCAAGTAGAACAATGGAAAAATTTGTTTTACGGCAGGCAGGGGTCCCAGTGGGCTCCCTCAGGGTGTGTGGCGTTTAAGCTGGTCCAGTTTGCGTCGCAGCATGTTGTAGTTGTCTCTGGTCCCAGGAGCCTCGGGGTCCAACTTTAGAGACAGCTCATAGTGTTTCTTTGCCAGCTCCAGCTTCCCCCAGCGATGATACAGCACAGCTGAGGAAAAACAGTTGAAGCTGTTCAAGCTGAGAAGCAGCGACCAACTCTAATTCTATTCATTTAGTGCATTCAGTACAGATCATGTAGGCCTCTGTGCTATGCTGTAATAATGCTTCTGTTAGCATGCGCAATTATTCTTTCAGCTTTCTCGTTCCTCTCATCAACTCTGTAAAATATGTGATGCAACCAAAGTTGCTTACCTAAATTGCCATGGCAACTAGCGGCATTTGGGTTGATCCGGAGAGCGTGGAGGAAGAAGCCCTCGGACTCCTGAGGACAAAAAAAAAAATAAAAACACTGAATTAGACATGTACCACTCCTGATTCAAAGCCAACACAGAGGGGACTGGAAGGAATAAAATCATTAACATGCACAAAAAATAACATTCTGAGTTGAAATATTTATACTATGTCGGCTGACCTTGTATTTCTGTAATTTCCCCAGGACGTTAGCCAATGAAAACATGATAGTGTGGTCGTTGGGGAGGAGCCTCAGAGCCTCTCGGCCGATCATCTCCGCTTGACCCAAGTTACCTCGAAGACAGAACAAACAAGCATGTACAAAGTCAAACAATAATTACTACGCTGGACTACTGGACACATACATGTATTTTCACTGTAATCCACACAACATGGTAGATGCTACTAAAACTGTAAATTAACATTCATACACAGTTAACAACATAAATGCAGAGATACAACTGTAATAACAGCTGGTATGGAGAGAATCTGACTGCTTGCTTTATTTGTCAGCAGTGTCTAGAGCAGAGTTTTTCCCTCTCCACACATGGAGGAGCGGTTTAGTCTCCTAATTAAGGTTGAACACAAGGCCCACTGGGTTATTGATCTCTGTCACAGACCCATCTGATGTCTGGCCAGAAACAGAGAAAGAGAGAGCGAGACAGCCAGTCAGAGAGACAGACAGAGAGACGACGACAGTCATGTCCTGAGTCATGGCCTGTGCCCTTCAGACACAGCTTGCCGACGTGTGACGACGTGTGTGACCGTGTCTGAGCGCATCTGCCTGAATCTACAGATTCTGCCTTTTGTTTGTGTGACGATCAAAACAAAAGAGGGGGGGTTGAACATCAAAGAGAGAAGAATATTCCCAAATCTTTGCTATTTGAAAATGACACCTATTGTTCTTATTTTCTCTCTCTTTTTTTTTGTTCGGTGGGGTAGCTGGGGAGAGGGGTAGAATTATTTCTGTCAGATTTGGGGAACAAATGCGGTGGGGGAACTCTGAGGGGGCGCTGTTCTGGCTGTGCTTGCCCATGTTTGATCAGGAACATACTGGGCCCTGATTGGACAGTTCCAGTGCCCTCCTGGGAGACTCCGCCCCCGCGGGAGCAGCTTCTGACAAAACGGCTCGAGCTTTTGGAAATCAGAGCATTCTCCACACGGCAGGGAAGAGTGCCTTCAAAACTCACAACACAAAGCTTTAATACATAAATTTCAAGCATTACTGATTCCTGCTCTTCCGGTCTAATCTTGTTGGCCATTTAGATTTCCTGCCTTTCCAAAATAACAACGCTGTGTTTCTTGGCTGTTAATGCTGGAACAAGCTGCACCCAGAACAGAGAGTTCAGTGAAAGTAAAGTGACTCATAAATTCACAAATGGATAAAGCTCATTCTTCTTCTTCTTCCTATTATTACTATTACAATTTTTTTTTCATTATTGCTGGCATTACACAAATTGTAATATTTCTGATGTAAACAAATCTTATGAAGCACGAAAAATGTAGTTGGGTTCTATCTGTGTATTAAAAGACCTGTATCCATTTTGGAGCGATAGCAGGTTCCAATCATGAGGTGTGATTTTTATTTTTCATTAAAGCACTAGCACTTGGTTTTATGTACTATATGTGCAGTATTTGTGTGTGTGCGCATTTCGTAGATACCAGTGTTGTCCAGCAGAATGACCATGTTGTTCCAAGCCAGACTGTGGTCAGGTTTTAGCATAGTTGCGTTCCTCCACGCGTTCAGGGCATCCACATGTCTGTTCTGGTCCGCATACTGTCACGACAAGAGAGAAATAGGGTTTTAAATTTCTTCTGTCTCAAAAAAACAACAATTATAATTTACATTTTTCCATTTTTAATTTGGTTTAATTTATAACTATACTACATAACCCCTATTTCTGTTTGTTAAAGTAGCCTCTCTATTTCTTTAAAAGAGGCACCTGCTCAACAGTGTTAACACCCGGGAGTCTTACCAAGCGTCCTAGGTTATAGTAGCAGTCTGGGTATTTTTTCCGGAAGCGGATGGCATTCCAATAGCTCTGCTCTGCTTCCTCAAACTTCTGCAGGCTGTTCTGAACTATACCCAGATTCATCCAAGCTGCAGCAAAGTCATGCCTGCACAGACAAACAAAAAAACAAACAAACAAAGCAATCAGTAAGGAGATATTTGGCGCTGAGAAGTCTGTGTGTACTGAGTGGTGTTTTCCTATGTGCAACATACTGAATAGAAACAGCTTTAGACAACAGCTGCTCTGCCTCGATCAGTTCATTCCTCTCCTTTAGGATATTCCCCAGGTTGTTCATGGCGTGGACGTAGGTAGGATGCAGCCTGAAAGCCCCGGAAAACTGCAGTTAACACAACTAAGCCCTCTCTCCCATATACTGCCATTCAACTAGCAAACAGGTGATTGGATTGCTAATACATGTTGGGAGACGTACCTGACCGCCTCTCTGTAATATCCGATAGCAGCTGTGGTGTTTCCTCTGTCTGCCAGGTTCTTACCTACATTATAATGGACCTGAGGGATCAGTCATCAGCACATTAGACATCAGAGTGTGGCTTCAAGTGCTTGGCTGCAATTTTTTTTTTTTTTTTAAACGTGTCGACTAACATTTTGCCGACGCACGCTGTAAAGAGGCGGGCGAGCACACAAAGCGGAGATATTTACCTTGGCATTGAGTGGACAGACAGACAGGGCGCTGGTGAAGAGGCTCTGCTCTGACCGCCACTGGTGACTGCGGAGAGCACAGCGAGCTACATACACGCTCAGCAGCGCGAGCGTAGACACACACAGCAGCTTCTGGAATGGTGAAGGGGAGGGTAAAAAAGATGATAAAGGGAAAAGAAGACATTTAACAACCATGTACTGTAAGTCATTATAACCCTTAAGCTTGAAAATAAATTATCTGTGACTCAGAGTTAATACCCTGCAAATGTATCTGCGCACAACGTGGACACCACCTGCTGTTATCATCCCTTTACAGGTGAGTCATTAGTCATTTTCTAATGCCTGACCCTGCTCTGCATCGCTGAGTTACGGAATCATCAAAGCTGCATAAACAGGTGGTTAAATAAAAGAGTTTAAAAGCAGGACAGTGCGACTTGGTGGCTTAGAGAATTAGAAGGTCACTGGGTTGAATCGTTGCTGTGAACTCAGGCTTCAACAGTGTGTGCTCTCCCTAACTTTGGAGGGATCTTTCAGGTGGGATTTAGCCCTACCCTGTATTTGGAGCAGCGGTAGTAGCAGTGTCCTAATGAGTAGGCCAGCAGTAGGCAGTAGCCAGCCGAAGACAGGTAGAGCACTCTCTCAGCAATGACGAAGCCCACCCTGAAAAAAATGTTACAGGCAGGCAGAAAAGGGACCACCAGCAGCACCAGACCCAAGGTCAGAGTCCTGGCAGGGAGACAGAGAGGTCACAGAATGTTAAAGGATTATATACATGTGCATGACGCTCAAAAAATGGCTGTCTGACACTGTATAGTGAAGCAATTTTAGGAAGAAACGTGGGCTCAATAAACCACTAAAAAAACCATCCTAAACACAGGAAACTTTCACACAGTCTGCGTCGAAACCAACAGAGAATTTTAAAACTCAATCGAGACGTGGTGCTCTGGTCACACTGTGGTGGATATGATACAATTTTCATAATCAAGTGCGAGTCTGGAGAGGCCAACATGTACTTCATCTCATCTACAGCGAGTGTGAGCTGGCTGTGCTCGCTTACCTCCTTCTCTGGCTGTCCTGCGAGCATAAGGCTTGGCTTATCAAGCCTATCAGGATGCACCAGAGCAGCAACAGCCACACCATCCTCCAATCAGTGGCTGACTTAATGAGAGGCACACAGCCCATGGACCAATCAAAACACAGCCACCAGGGACACAGCAGCAGCCAGGCATTCAGAGAGTAGTAGTAATTATAGTTCACTATCTGCCAATCAAAGAGGAACAGGAGGGGGGCAGAATGGGAGAGAGTCAGAAAAGATGAGGGTAGAAAAGCATTTTAAATTGAGAATCAAAGTCAATGACTGTGTTTAAAAATGATGATTACTTGGGACAAACCTAATATTAGATGTTTGCATTACTGCATAGAGAACATAATTTCAAGTAAACCGAGATAGTTCCAGGATGTAATCATGACTAGCTTTAGCGTGATTAAACGTTACATCTCATATCAAATAACCTCCACAGAAGAATCTTACTCACTCGAAGAAATATATTTTCTGCAAAAGAGGCAGGGTTGTCTACTTCAGTGAATGCCGGTGGTCCTGTTCCCATGATCCTCCAGCGTGCATAGAGCATTGACAGTCCTCCGAGACCCATGAGAGTCAATCGTGTAAGCAATCCAGTTCGCAATATCTCACTCACCTGTCAGAAAAAACATGACCGCTTGTCACTGACACATAAAAAACACACGTTTGTTAGTTACTTGCCAGCGCAGTTTCATGAGCACAGTGAACTAAATTTCATGTTGCTTCACACGGATGATGTATGTGATGTGACATTAATCATACAAGGGAAGTGCATAATTTATGACAGAAAAGAGGGGGAGGGTGTAAAAACTATAACTCACATCGAGTGGATTCTTCCTAAGGAGTAGCCTCTGGCTGAGTTCATACACATTAACATTACAGATCAGGAGGACATCAAAGGCTGCATTCACACCCTGAAGGAAAATACATAGAGGGAGGGAGGAGAAATGGCTTTTAAAATTCATATACAGTAGGTCAGCAACAAAATGAATCATTAGCTCCTATCACACATATGAAAAACATGAGAAGGTTTTTCCTTTAAGCAAGAAGAACAAAAAGAGCTATGTCCTCATAAAGTGTTAACAAATAGAATTTTTTTCCATTAAAACACTGTTCTTACTGGATGTGATAAAAACATTAACTCACAACAAAATGGCTTTACAAAAAAAAAACAGACTTTGTACCAAGACTGTGATGCCTTGTTCTTTACAGAGCATCGCTGCAGCACACAGCAAGAGGCTGACCACAACCCACTGGACAGAAAACCTGTCATCTCTGTCACTCCCTGGGAACAAAAAAGCCAGTTATAGACAGTTAAGGCTTAAAATGTAGGTGTTCAAACAGATGCATTTAAAAAAAACAAGCAGCAACTAGAATGTTTGATTCTGGCACCTTATTTATCAGCACGTATGGACAGTCCTTTGTACAGTGGACATAAAGAGTAATACTCGTGTTTAGGTGCCTACCTCTGTTGAAAGCTTTGCAGTAGGTGAGGAAAGAAAGCTGGAAGAACAGAGCACACAACAGATCGGCTCGTCCCACTATACCAGCCACCTTATTGAGATGAAGAGGGGAAAATGGAGAGAGAGAGAGCAAGAGAATAAATGATGTGATATGCAAGGCAGAAAAAAAAACAATAGTTGAACGACCAAGTATAGAAACAGCATTATCGTATGTGTCCTTTCATAAAGGCTTGCATTTTAAATCTTCCATATCACATTCTGTTTTGCATAGCGCACCCAGTTACGAATGGAGGCTTATTAAAAGAGATAGGGAAAATCTCTCATTACCAGCATGGCTTGTTGTGGGTACAGTATGGTTGGCATCCTGGGGTTGCCTGCTTTGATACATACAGCAGGCCTAAGCCAACAGTGTGCCTGCCTCCCACCCCCCAGGTCTCACCTAGTCCTTGACCTGCATGATTAAAGAGAATTGAGAGGGGGAATTGCTGCCTTCCAGCCAGGCTTTACAGCAAACACACATATGCTGGTGGGTCAATAAGCATCCCAACACAGCTAATAGTCTGGCCGTGCCACCGCACGCACCTTGGCCCTGCGCTCCCTGCTGAGACGGGCCTTTTGTTCTTGGCATGGAACCACTGCATGTTTAGTATCAAAACCTCTGGACTGGTATGTCAAGATGCCATGATGTGTAGCTGTAGGGAATCCATGTTGTTTAAAAAAAAGTTTATTTGTAGCCCAAAATCGCAACTAGTGCAACGTCTCTGGGGGTCCGCAACAGCAACTGTTCCTGAGCCCGCCCAAGTTCAAAGCAAGAATGGCAGCCTGCATAATTGGACACAACTGGTGCATCAGGTTATAGAAGGATAAAGCGCAGATCTTAATATGTAATGATTGTTGCTATCATGTGTCATGAGTTTAAACACTGTAAATATTAGTTATATTTCACAAAATGCCTTTGCCGCACTAAGAGTTGAATGAAAAAAATATGAAAAATGTATTGCGGTCAACTATGGTCTTAGAATGCAAAAGCAATGGAAAAAAACAAAACAAATAGCAATAGCACTCGCATCTAAGACTTCTGCTTACAATATTCTTAAGTGTTTTATGAATGAAGCGAAATCTGTTTCTGCTGCACTGTCTCACTGAATATGTACATATTCAAAGGTACAAAACGTTTGACTTCATAATCTGTATAAAGTTGCATGGAAACACTCCAGGTTGGTCACTTACTTACTGTGTCAAGGAAATGCATGCAGCAAGAGTGGGAAATGCAAGTCTGACAAAAAGGACTGTGTGAGCATATGGAGGGGAAATCTATTGGCAAAAGTTCTGCACTTTTGTTAGTCTCACATTAGGCAATGTCTAAAACTGTCCAAGTTCTACCCTTCGCCATACTCATCATTTCTCAGTAAAAGGAGGAGTTGGTCACATTTACAATCTCACCAAGTTCAGATTAATCAGGTAATTGTTTTCCATAGTTTTCTGTTGTCACCATTACAAACAGCAGGAGTGAACCTATGATCAGATGTACTGTGTTAAAAAAGTGCAACTGTATTTGGTGATTAATGTTTTAAGACACCATTATGTAATTTTGTGGGTTGTCTGAAAGGTTTTGCGAACATGACACAATCTGCTGTTTGCAAAACAGTTTTGGTGTTTGTGTCACCCACTCCCAAATCTGGTGTAAACCTGAAGTCTCCAGCTCTATGTATGGTTATTACACTGTTTAGTAGTTCATGCAGTATGTCATGTTCTACTGACATGAATGTCTATTGTCAGCATTGCATCTACTGTACTAATAATAGAGTGCATCATGTTGCACTGTTTGTTTTCATTGATGCTACAGTGAGAGCCAAGCATGAAGGAACTCCTATGTATAATTAACCAAAATGGAGAAAAAAAAACTCTGAACTTGAACTCTACTTACACTTTCTGTGTGAATTGGGTGGGCAGCAAAGAAGAGGGCAGCAAGCAGAGAGGTCTTGGGAGCGTGGTTCAGAATCCTACCCTCATCGTAGGCAAGTCCCCCAATCAGTATAGCAAACACGTCAATCATAAGGGCAGATATGACAGCATGGAGGATGATGTTCAGCACGTGGAAGCCAACAGGGTGTAGGCCTCCCGCCAAGAGGTAGTTAAGCCTGAAACAGGAAGAAGGTCAAATACCTAATGTTAAACATATGGCAGGTATAGGTAAGTAAGTAAAGAAGTGTGTGAGGGAGGAATGAGCGATTTTAAATTCTAATGTGACATGATAGCAATGAGGCAGAGGGAAAAAATACGTCAGTCATCGTGTGTTGTATTTGTAGGAACTAGAAACTGTCAGGAAGGCTACTCCAGCAAGTGACCTCTTTGCTTGAGGTGGCAGCAGACATCAAGCATCAAGCATCAAGCTCCGGCGGTAAGAGCCTGAAGTGAACAGGAGAGAGAACTCATGACTTTGCCAAGACTCAGACCAGCCCAGTGCTCGATAGATCCACAGTTTCTCTATGGTCGCTCTATTCATGGCGATTTATACAGATTCCCTCTTGATGGCCCTAAAAGGCTCATAGTCAGACATGATAACACGTCAGAGTTGTGGTCAGGACAAGGCACTAACATCCATGCAGAGAGAGGTATTCTGTGGTGAGAGTGAGAGCAAGTGAGAGCTGCAGAGGTCAAGGTGAAAAATTGACTTTACATACCTTATCGCCCTACTCAAAATTGAAGATGACAATGGTAGTGACACTATCATGTTAGCAGATTTATGCCGTCGCAGCCTCCCACAGTTAAAAAGCAAAGCTGTTTATACAGTTAGTCATAATAGCTGTTCCAGGTGGATCCTTTCTGTGTTTACTGTTGGCCAGACTGAGAGACAAGCGTTTGAAATTCTTCTCGTAAAAATCATGTTTGTTTGGAAAGTAGTAGGAGGGCAAGCATGAGTCCTCATTTCCTCGAATCGCTACAACAGAGGTGACAAGTGCAAAGTTACTCAGAGAGCCACAAAAATCATATTTACAGGAAATAATACCAGGTCAAAACACACTGGAATTTCCTTTTATGAACCCTGATGATGATATATAATATGATTACAGTGATGACACATGGTGTGGTGTTCTGTTAAATGAAGTCAACACCTGCCAGCTGATTAGAAACAAGTATTTTTTGTGACCATGTTATAACATCAGGGTGTAAGTTCACACAGTAGACGCGTGGCCTTACCTAAAAGTGAGGACAGTGAGTGGTCGGTAGGATTTGTGACTAGAGTTGCTACTCAGGTTGCTTCCCCAGAAGTCATTGCTCCAGATGTTGTTGAGGGGTGTTGCTGGTTTCAAGTCCTGCAACAGAAACATTAAACGAGACCATCATACCAGCAACATCACTCTGTTATTTGCAATACAAGGAGCACAGGTTGGTTTTGCAAATATGCACATGTGGGTATCAAACAGGTGGAAAGAGATAAATACCTTATTGTTAACAATTGCTTCAGAGTCATCAAACACAAACTCTCCATCATAACTGTTAATGAAGCACAGGAGTGCCACCAGGGCGACAGTGACCTTGGCCTGGACTGGAGTGAGCTTTGGCAGGGGGATCTGGTGATCCCAGTAAACTTCAGATAATGCCATGATGCACCGGGTCTTTGGTCATTCTGTATCATCATCTAGTCCCTGAGAAGAAAAGGAAGAGTGCAGGCAGACAGGGTCACACTGTGTGAGACAAATCAAAAGCTGTAAAGGCTTAATAATACAGCACAATCTTTATACACTGAGTGGATTCATACCTTATTGTTTCAGAGACATGCTGTGAGAGGTCACCCTGTCTTGTGTAACTCCCATGTTAGCTTCTTTGCCAGCTGGCTAACTAGCAAACGAGCTAACTCGCCGGAGGAGCAAACAATCGTACCTGCACACAAACGTGGTAATTAGCTTTGCACTGCGTGACAGAGGTGAATTAATTACTCTGTCATTGTCACATAACGGTGTAACGTGAAGGGTACCTTGCAAGTTAGCAGGCTAATAAAGCGTAACTTTAGCATGCCTTGATAGCGGCTGATATTCCCATTTCTGCGGCACAAACAAGACAAACGCAGGCTTGTAGCTACATTGGCATCATCCGCTGAGTATTTTAAATGTTTTGGCGCAAACTGTGAAGACTTTCAGTCACATGAAACAGACCCGGCGACGTGCGGACGGACAACTCGCGGCTGTAAACAAATATACACGCTCAGGCTCCAACACTTCCTGTCAGCGTCACCGTCACGTGCTCATTTTCAGCCAATAGTTGATGGAAAGTGGAGTTTAGTGTGGTTTCAATCCAAACTTCACATAAAGATGTAGAGCACATTGTGAAAGCTGTAGTAGATGAAAAAAATAGTGACTGATTGTATTTAGCTGGGGTGAAAAGCTGATGATCAAACTTGCATCTCATGTGTTTGTGTGTAATTTAATTCTACCTTTTCTCTGCTGTGATGTATTTATTTCCTATTTCTTATATTAAATGTAATTTCAGGATGCAACAGTTTGCACTGAAACTAATCTCTCTCTCTCTGTTTATCTACTTGCTTCATCTGATTACTGGGTCTGCCTCTGACATAATGGTTGATTGTTCTTTCTGGTTTCCCTCCTGCAGAACCTCTGATGCATCAGATCAGAAACCAGTGCAAAATGCTGCCTTGTCAGCCTTGCCTACAGTATGTGAACACACACACACACACACACACACACACACGCTTATTAGGTGATTGCAAATTTGTAGTTTTGCATGAAATATAGTTGAATTACAATCTTTATTTCTCATTTCATCTTTCCATCCTCACACCTAACAGTTAACCACCTTAAATTGCGAGGCTCTGCCTAAAACACCAGATTGCAAGGTGATTGAAGGTTTGTTACTTTAAGAATTGACCAATGTTTGTCCAACTTTTTTTTGTGTTTGTTTGATTATGAATGTTTCTATATAATATCACTCAGAATGTTGTGAACATGATTTGTAGTGTTGCTATGTTTTGATATGAGCTGCACGTTTTGTTTCTAATGCAGAGAGCTACTGGGTTACTTGGTCATGTAAATATATTTTAATGAAGTGGTTGGAGGAGCATTCATTTTTGCATGCAATGTAACTGTTAGACAAAGTGTAATGCATGCAATCCACTTCATGTATACATAGGTTGAATTGTAATAGTTTATAGAAGATCTTCTTTTTGTTGACTTAAAATAAGCAAACATAAAGAGATTTATGTTAAAGATGATATACATATTCCCAAAAATCTGTGCATTGATTTGCCTCTATGGCATGATTAGTTATTTATTAAATCTAGGATTAATAAAAGCATGTGGGACACTAGTGTTGAAACAGACAGCAACTGTCTACTATTTTTGGCACAGACACATACATTTATTTAGCTCTGGGATGACTGTTTGAATTATCCAGGTCTGCATATTATAATAAGATGTGTAATTCACAAGGTGGGAAGATCAGAGAGATAATTTTGAAGCTCAGTCTCCATTTCAGACTTGTCCATTAAAAAGGGAAGCTGAGGCGCAAGCTATTCCTTTATTGTCAGAGAATTGAAAACCTTGGTGTGCGTTCGGCATCTTTCATCTTTCACTGGCATGGCCTGAACTCAAAGTGTTTCTGTCTGGTGGGGGTGGTGTGTTGGCTTTGTCAGTGCATGGAATAACAGCATGGTGTGTATACTGTACGTCTCTGTCAGAGACTGCGCGGCTGTTGTCTCAAACACTGGTAGTCCGTTGTCTGTCGTAGGATATGTTGGTAGAAAGAAGTGTTAATAGAAAGCTGAGTGTCTGTAAGAATTAGAGGTGCTGAGGTTGTGGTGAGGCCCATGGCAGGCTTTGGGATTTTGTGCTCCACTTCACCTGTCATTGCTTAGGGAAGACGAGGAATCTCCCTAATGGCCAGAGCCAGGGGCCCAGGGCGACGAGCGGGGGGAAAGATTGTCGAGGGCACATTCTCAGACTTTTAACATGGGTCTCAGGGTCGGTTAGAGAAGCAGACACTTATTCAGCAAGAAAGCACGTAATTAAGGCCAAGCTTCAAAACATCATCCTCGCTATCTTCGCCATCAAATGCAATTTTTATGAGTGCTACCAGTTTGGTGAAGCTTCAAGGTTTGAGGAATACGCCAGCATCCGTGTTGCCGGTTCCCTCCTAAAAATGTTCAAAACGGTTCAGAGCGCTCACATAATTCTTAATTTACTGAATTTTTACATCTGGCCTTGATATTACAAGCGCTCAGCAGACTTTTTCTTGTCTCACCAGGAACATGGTTACTTTGGCAGAAGCGTTTAGTACCCCCAAAATTCCCTAATTACCACCCCATGCAAAATGCATGAAGTATGGATTTCATCTCCGAGTTCTTCACCCATGTCAGTCAGTTGGAATTCATGTTATTAGCATCACTTCCAGTGGGCCGGCGAGGGCGGGGTGGAGGAGATAATGAGGGAGGATGTCCCTGTACCACCAGTAGAAGATCTAGTGGCCCAAATGCAGGGAGACAGGGCTGCCAGCGGAGACCCCGTCAGGGAGGGTCCACTGTTTTTTGTGATCACGCACAAGGTGACAGACATTGATTGTGTGCAGTCTGACATAGAATCACAGCAGAAAGGAAAGGTCAGGGTCAAATGGCGTGAAGGGGAAGAAATGGCTCCACATCACGCAACGTCCTGAGATGAACGACGCAGCCTGCATGTGTTTTTCATCATTAGCTGTTATTCATTGTTGGCACAGTTTTCTTTTCTCTGATCACAGTGTGTGATGTACAGTGATATTCTCCAAAGCCTTGTTTATTAAAGAACGTGTTTACTAATGACAGGCAAAGTTTATATTTGTAAAACATGCTCGGTGCTGAAATATTTTACATTTTTTTAAAGATTACTTACATGGCAAAAAATAGATGTGCTAGAACTACTTTTGCACTCGGGGAAAAAAATATAATCTCTTGGGCTAATGCGTGTTTATCCCCTTCAGATCTCAAACATCAAATACATATTAATTTCAGCCCACAAAAATGAATTGTTTTAAAAATGCGTCTGGCTTGTTATTAAGCAGAGTCAAACTATATCTGGAAGTAGCAGGGGATGGAGTATCGACACAAAGACCAGTCTGGCAGACAGACAAAATAGGAAGTGGAGTGAGAAACTTTTAAATATTAATTTATCTCATGAATTATACATGCAAACCTCAATTTCTTAAACTAGGTGTAAAACTGACATACTTACAGAACAATGTTATTTTGAAGATTTTGTGAAGGACGTTGGGCCTACGATAACATAGGTTGATAATGTTATTCTGATGGTTTATAAGGTTATGACAATCATTTTAAAACTTACTTTCCAACGTTTTCTTTTATATAATTAGACATTTTAGATCTCAACTGCAGAGGTTCTTGAGTTTATGATAAATGAAGAACTTCCAAAATTCGAGAACAAGTAGACCAAACTGTGATATGAATATCTGGTGGTGGACATATTAAAGACATTATTTGGTATCAAATTTTTGATTTAGCTTGATTCTGAAGGCATCATGTTAACTATTGCCTTTACCAGGAGCCTTCTTAGATCTGTTATATGATGTTTCCCAGGTGTGTTGCGCTCGTTGTTCTCGTGCCCTGCAGCTCACAAACTCTGCCACGGTGTCTACAGCAGTCTAGACTGATGCAGAGAACAAAGATAGCCAGGACCAGCCTTCTTTCTTCTATTTGAAAGTGGTGATGGTTGTGTATGTTTGCAATAGGCCTACGTCTGTTACAGCCCAGTTGGAAGGTAAAATTAATTCCTTACTCTGCGTGCTAGAACATAAGTTTCTTTTATTTGAGAAGCAAGAACTATTGCTTTTCTACCATCTACAACTTCCCCCTATTAAAGTCACTGGACTCCAAAGTGTTCTTGGAAAACGTTCCTATTTTTGTCTGGGTGACAGAGGTGGAACAGACATCTACAACAAAGGTGAGTGAGATATAATTGACTGTAAACCAGGTACTGAGTCATCGCTTGTCACACGCCCTGTCTGAACCTCTTTAAAAGGCACTCTTCACTCATTATTTTGATAAAGCCGTAAGGCTCACCTTTTCTGATCAAAAGTTTCTTAATATCACAATCCCCAAACTTATCCTTAAAGACAGTATTTTATCGTTATACGTGTTTCATCTCCTCCAAAGTTCTTGTAAGCGACTATTGATGCGGTGGAGCTGAACCGTCTCCTTTTGAAATGTTCACCTCAAAGGTGCTGAATCCGAATCTCTACACGATTGAGCTGAGCCACGGGGACTTCACGTGGAAAATCAAACGCCGTTTCAAGCACTTCCAAGCTCTTCATCAGGAGCTGCTGATGTTCAAGGCTCTTCTAAAGCTCCCCCTGCCAACCTGCATGTAAGAACTGCTAATTTGCTCACCTTTTGTCACTCACTTACATATGCAGCGCACAAAACCCACACACACATAAGCATGTGCGGAATCGCACAAGCCGCAGACACAGACATGTGCACAAAACCGACTTTAAGCAAGAAACCTATTTATACTCGTCCTTCCTCTCTTATATCCCTGAGTGTTCATTTCTCAGCTGAGGGTACTCAGTTTCTCTTCAGCTCACTCTCATTTCCTTCTGCTCAGCAGCTTGGAAAAATACAGCATGTTCTCACAGACAGCGAAAATTCATTTATATAACAAGCCCACTGAAGGATTTCAAAACACAACTTCCAGCCAAATCAAAGCTTGCGGAGTGTGGCTGAGCATACATTGGGATATTGGGATTTGAAGAGAATGACTGTTACTCTGTACTTTTTTTTTTTTTTAATGGTTGCTATTCCCAGTTTCACATTTAACAAAAAGCTGTTTATCTGTCTTTTTTTTTTTTTAGTTCAAGAAGGTGGATAGTGTGCATATCCAACCTCTGGTTTGCACATTGAAAGCTGCAAGGTCCCCAAAGCTCGATGATGCAAAGTCCTTATCAAGCAAACACGATGATCGAGCAGAAAAGCTGTTATCAAACGCGACTTTTATCTTATTAAGTCTTTTATTTTCTTAAGTGCCTCTGAAGATCTCACGTAATGAACGTAATAGAATCACAGCCCTGATTGCAAAGTACAGTCGTAATAATAATAGTAATGCTATAATTCCGGTGCTGTAGGAGAACAGTCATTAGGCAATATATGCACTCTCCAGCTGAGTGGGAAACAGCTGGAATCTGTCTGACAGATGCAGCTGGAGGACAACCTGAGAAAAAACCCTCAAAAGCGCCGTGTACGGAATCCATCCAGCAACCATAAGTGCGGCTACTACAGTCAAAGCCTTGTCTTGTAAAAGAATGACATCAATACAGTCAACTCCATTGAAGGTGAGCTGTCCACACTTTAATTAGGTGTGAAAGCTAACAGTAATTTCATCCTTGTCAGAGTTGTGTGGCCTGCATGAGGAGAGTCCCTTCACAGAGCATGGTGATGGAGAATGGCTTGCATTAATGAGGGGAAACACAGCAGGCAGGAGCAAAGAAAGTATCACTTAAAGAGATAAGATGGCCGCTAATATCCATGGCCCGCAGAAAAAAAAGCGTTGAGATGACACATTATAATAACGATGCATAAGTGCAAAGTAAGCATCTTGCAGTAAAACAAGGTAAATTGTGCTCTTAAAGAATAGGTGCGACAAACTGGAAGTGAAGTGTTATTTTCTGCTGAAAAGTTTGCGGCTTCATTAGTGTGTCACAGATGACTTCATTTTTTTCTGAGACCGGAGGAGAAACTGATCATTGTTTCATTCTGAACTGTTTCATTTGAGCAGGAAAATTGTCAATTATGTGGATGCATTATTTGATTACTTTATTATGCTTATTATGTCACTGAGAAGTTTTGTGTGTGTTTGTTATGAAGTCTGATTTATTAATCTTAATCTTGAAGTGAAGTGGAAAATGTACAATTACAGTTCGTGTGGATCCAATAGTGTGTGTTCCCTCCAGGATAAGAGAGGGAATGATTCCACGTTGTTCTGTGTTCATATTTCATTCAATAAATACGCATAAAAGCTCCCATATTCAGGATTACCTCTGTAATTCCTTACATCTGCGCTGAAACAGATTTCCGACACACTGAATTCAACCATTGTGTGAGTGTGGTTCTGTGCACTTTGTAGATGGCTGGTGGTGAAGGACTCTTTTGTTCTCTACATGAGGCCGAAGGACGACCAGGTGGGAATGGTGATCCTCTATGATAAGGGCTTTCACATCAAGATGAGCACCCAGGAGACCGGCGTCCATCACCGAGTCACCATCGAGAACCTCTGCAGGCAGGCATCTGTTCTTATCGTATTTACATTCTGCTGTGACGGCACAGCCGCACATTGCTGACTGTGCTCCTACAAAGATTATTTGTGCGGTGTGTTCTCTGTCTCTGTATACACGCCACAGATGTCACATCTGTGTTGTTTGGGGACAAAGCATGCTGTCTCCATCAGGCTCTACCAACAAAGATGTGCTGGACTGTAGCTGGAGCGTATGCAGGAGGAATGAAACCTGTTTAAACCAGCATGCCTGGCTGTTCCTTTGTCTTCTCAAAGGGCACTAACACTGAAGTGTTTCACTTTTTGGCAGCCTCCTTATGGGGCCATTTGATTCATTATTTCATTCATTCAACCAATCATTCTTAAAAGTGCAGGAAAGACTTTGACCTCCACTATGGATCCTTCTAAAAATCATACCTTTTAATTATTTGGAGCCCTTTACCAGCCAGCCACCAAAAACACAACACATAGCAAACACAAAATACATAGACTGCGTAAGGTAAGGTAATGACAGTGACATTACAGCCATACAGTCATGGCGTGAAGTTGTAGGACAGTGATTGGACATTAATGTCAAAGTTACTTGATTAAAGCTGGTTTGCAATATTTAATGGGAAATATGAGATATGAATTGCTCCACAGTTAGTTTGAACCGTAGAGAACCTTGTGGTATGCACAAGTTTAGTTTTCAATTATTGAAAGTGTCTACTATATGTAAACAGGTAGTGAATGATAAAACATTTTTGTCAATATAAAATTATATAATAATAAATTTGTTGAAACTTAGTTGATTCGTCCACTTCTGGACACAAGAACTCATATAGAAACATTAGCAGCTGAATCGTGTTTCTGTCCACCTCTTTTTTGGTCTCCATCAGCTCCCAGGAAAGAAATACTAGCTGGTCACTAACTTTGTCCATCAGACATTTGGTGCAGGTGGTGTCAAGTGGCTTTTTATTGGAGCTTTTTGCATTCAAACAAAAAGCCTCAGCTGAAAACAGGGCTGATGACAGCGGTGAGCCTGACAATCTGATGAAAGAGGCCTGAAAGCTCAGCGGAGCTGCAGAGTAGAATAATAATTCTCTGAGGGTTCAACACCATGAGTGGCCCCGTTAACATTTCATACATGTATTTAATTCATTGTTCATAAGTGTAACATTGAGTAGTGTGGGAAAAAGCTCCTCCAGCAAAGTAGCTGCTTAATAATAATTGAACTCAACGACTGCGACGATTCTTCAACACCTGCAGTCGCCGACGCTCCTCTCCAGACACAGACGGAGATTAAGTCCCGTCCAATTCCATCAACTTTACCCGGCGCCTCCACAGGTGTCTGTGGCCCTGCCTCCCAGAGTGACGGAGACATCACAACACATCACAGCTCAGAGTGGAAGAGTGGCAGCGCCCAGCCAGCCCACTGTACGCTGTGGGCCCCTGGGCACGGAGATGGGACGGATACTCAGATCATTCTCCAGATGCCGGGGACGACTCTCTGAGGGGATGGCGGAACATTTTGTCCGCATGTGACCCCCACAGGCTCCTTTTTTACAGGGGTCAGGGTTTAGACCAGGAGGATGGTCGGATGAATCGAGTCAGCCAGAGGGGGGATTGTAAAAAAAAAACCCCAGAGGGGATGTGTGAGACCTGGCAGTGGTAAGGTTGATTTGTTCTGTGCTGTGGTCCCTGCTGTTGCCTTCTCCCTGGTGTTGCTCACAAAAGTGTTCCGCCAAAAACCCTCTTGTCACGATGGCACCCCAGGCCCCGGCATGATTGACACCCTGTCACATTATCTTATGACAGCGCTGGTGGAGAGAGTGCTGAGGAGTGATACTGGGAAGTAGCTGGGGATTTGCACACACACACACACACACAGGCACAGACTCACACACACATATACAGTAGACGCAAACACACCCTGAGGAGCTCCAACACGCTTTAACTGGGTATCGGAAGTGGATCTCAGCAATGGTGTGTAAATGTGTGTGTGTGTGCGTGCTCATGCTCTTGAGGCAGAATTCACCAAACACTGGGGAAGGTTCATAGAGGGCCGCAGATGTTTTGCACATCATGTACATCGCGTTGCGGAGACATGCTATTTTAGGCAGCAGGGTGTACGGAACAGTCCACTGATTCCTTTATGAGATGAACATCGGTTTCTATAGCTGGAGGTGGCTCCAGGCTTTTATTTATGTCATCCTATACCCGAGAGATGCTGTGTTGGAACAGTGTAACATCTCTGACATACGTACCAAGGAGCGGCAAATGAGAAAAGAGGCCTATAAATAGATGAAAGTCAAGCAAAGAGAGTTAAACGTTGATCTCGTCTCTGTGCTAAAGTTGATATGATGTGCGGCTCAGAGAAAGCAGTAAGATCTGCTTTTGTCAAGGGTTTGACTGAAAAACAACAGCTTGCTACTTAGGAGGACTTATTCCAACCTTATATATGTGTGTTGTGCTTAATACTGTTGTTTAATGGTCATACTGATAATTCAATTCAATTTTATTTGTATAGCGCCAAAACACAGCACAAGTCATGTCAAGGCACTTTCCATGCAGAGCAGGTCTAGACCGTACTCTTTATAATATCATTTATAGAGACCCAACAGTTCCCATCATGAGCAAGCACTTGGCGACAGCGGCGAGGAAACGCTTCCTTTTAACAGGCAGAAACCTCGGAACAGAACCAGGCTCAAGATGGACAGTCATCTGCCTCAACTGGTTGGGTTGAGATAATAAAACTGTAGCACCACATGTGCTCTACCTTTTCCTCTGCAGAGAGATTTCCACAAACCTTTCCAAGAACCCAGTTTTGGTTGTCTTTGCTCATGTGGTAGCACCTACTCTTCCTTCTGTTTGGAGTTTGCATTGCCTAATGATGACGTTGCTGAAAGTCTCGAGACTGTGATCACCATTCACCTAGAAGTAAACATTGTTGTTGCTCGTGTCAATGTTAAAACTTCTGAGGATCATTTCTTTTAATGTAACTTCAAGTAAGAGACAGGGAAGAGTATGCTGGCAAGAGAAATAGCACCAGTGAGACAAAACTTCAATCTCTTTGCTAATTGTTTCAGTGTAACTATGTAGAAAAATTCATAAAACACTTTGTTGTTCATTGCTTCTTTGTTTTTGTGGTACAATCACGCTTTACTCCTCTGCTTATCTCCTTTTCCACTTTCAATCAAGCATCATGCAGGTGTAGACTTGTATATCCTCACATGCAGAAATTACATCTCAAACAAAGTTGTTCCTTTTTCATTTTCAGCCCAAAGTTTATGGTTCTTCAGACAAAAACAAATGCACTAAAGGGACTTTTTATTCCTGATTTGGATCTTGGGATTTGTTTGCTCCTGGGACTGTTTGGGCCACAGAGATGTAACGAGTAGTGGGCTTGGACCCAACACACTAGAACAGATGGTTGGTAAGGTCCTTTAATAAAGACAAAAGAAATCTTCTGAAAACTCAAAGAAGGGGTTGTGTCCAGGATTGCCCAAAAACCAGAGAGACAGGCAGACAGAAACCATAAACATGAACTATAAACCAGGGACTTGATGTGACAGAGAGCAGATCCAACAAAGACATGAACACAAAGGATGAGAGGAAGACAATCCAGCAAAGTGAGAGTGAAGGCTTATATAAAGTGCTGATTGGTGACTGAAAACAGCTGGGTGCACAGGTGAGATGATGAGGTGGGAGTGGCTGACAGGTGAGGTGAGGCAGAGGCGGGGTGAGTGGAAAAGTACTGGGACCTGAGGTGTAAAGCTATGGCAGGTGAATAGTGACAAACTATGACAGACAGAACTTAGACATGACAGGACCGTGGATGACTGGACTACAACAAGACTGGACTACGGCAGAACAGAGATGGCAGAAACTGAGACATGACAACAGAGACATGGCAGGACAAATACAAGACATCAGACTCAGACATGACCACAGACAGAGAGACTGGACACAGACATGGCAAGGAATGTGACTAGGGCTGAACAAAAGGTAAAGCTGAACAGAGGCAGGCAGAACTAACCTAAGGCGCAGAGAACGAACAAAGACAGAGAGACTGAAACTAAGACAGAGACTGAAACTAAGAGAGAGGCTGAAACTAAGACACAGACTGAACACAGAAACATGGCTGGCAGAACTGTGACAGGAGAGGCGAAGCCATGCATGGTATTTAACCTTCAGGGCCGAACTCTCGCCTCCAGGCCATCACGTGTCAATATCCTGCTTAGTTGTGCTTCTCTTTACTTTCAACAGACAACTTTTGAAAGTAGATCTGCCACGTTTAACACTTATTTACCATGAAACCTCACAGCGTGACTCTATACTCAAATTCACTAAAAATATGATATTTTACCGGCTCCGGTCTTCGTCAGTTGTTGTTAAGGATGGGTTGATGCTGTCCGGGCTCTAAGTAGAACGGACAGTGTTAACCCTTTTCTGTAAATGGGACTTGCAGGGATCCATTGCCAGCAGTGGGCCACCAATGTTTGTCCACGTGGGTCTGACCCTTTCGAGGGCCAGGTCAGGGCAGGCATGCCAGTAACAGCTGGGCGAGGATGATGGGTGTCAGACCACAGCACACATCAAAGCCCAGATGAGCATCTGACAGCTGGATGACATTGAACTGGGAGTTGAGGAGAATCTGCCTTGTTGACTTCATCGTTATTATCAGTGAGATGCATTTTCATAAACTATAGTGATATATTTTACAGACATTTCAAACTGAATACTTTTGGGGAATGTGTTTATGATAGATAATGTTTATTCTATTCATTGGCAGAGAATCTTTTTAGAGTATTCCAATCAATTATTTGGCAGGTGTATTGAGCAGAGTCAGGCCCATATGAAGATCCCATTAGCCTCTGAGGCCCACTTATATTCATCCTGCCTCCGTCTCTCACACTGAGAGGTGGGGGTACCCTACCTCCCTATTGCCTGTCTTTCCATTCCCTAACCCCCCGCTCCCCTCCTTTCCCCTCTGGAGGCCTGCATTAAACATAAAGACTCTGCATGGATGAGTGAGTCAACAAATTACCACAGCCAATAAATGGGAAAAAATGATCTGCCCCTCTATATGCCACCAGTCTCTTATTTTCTCCCTTTCTCTTTACTCTTTTCCTCCCTCTCTCCTCCCCCCTTACCTTACTGTCCCCCATTAGGTTATTGTCCCGGGCTTTTAAATAAACATGATCTTAGCCTGAGCATCTCCTTATTGCATTTAGTTAAAGCATCCCTCCTCATGCTTGACTGGCTGTGTCCATCAACTCAGGGGAGCCTGACTCGCTGCAAAATCCCAGCTAATACACATGAAACTGATACAGCTGTTGGTCTAACCTTTGAGTGTCTCCTAAGGAGCACAGTGATATTTGCACTTAATAAAATTATGCCTACCAGGAGAATATGCCGCTGACATTTGCCATTTGTCAAGTTGAGGTGGCAGCGAGGCTTTATGAGTCATTAGTGTTCAGGGTACAGTCGAGAGTTGCTTAGCCTGCAGTCGGCGATTACTGTACACCGGAGCAACCTTCGGAAAGATCATATGTAACTGCCGCACTACATGAAATGAGTCTTTTCACCCTCATATATTCATAACACTAATTCTGTTTTTCCCCATCTTTCACCCAGCATGAAGTCATTCCTTCACTCTAACTGCACTGCAGTCGCATTTAGTAGGAAGTGTCGAAGTGAACCTTGAACTGAAAATAGTCCTCTGCAGCTGTAATTGCAGCAGCAGGGGCGTAACACTAAATTCTGGATCCTGTACACAGATGCTCTCTGTGGGCCCCTCCCTGCATCCACAGTTATTCAGTCACCTCTTCACATGAGGGCCCTGTATACTCCCCCAAAATACGCCCCTATTCCCCCAGTCCTACGTCCCTGTGAACCAGTACGGTAGATATTGATATATACATGTAGGGACAAGGGTGTGAAGTTCGGGAATAAATGCATAATAATCTGGCAACTTTAAAATATTTTACACTGTGTGTATTCTTAAAGACACTCATTCATTCAAGTGCCCACTAATCGTGTTTGATGGTGATGCGAGTGCAGCATCTGAGACTGTTCTCTGTGAAGGTGTTGTCAAGGGACACTATAGAGATGTTTTCTATAGCTCTTCCCTGTGGGTTTGGCATAAGATCTGCTCCATTTTGGATGCAAGTGTAAATTGTTTGAAGTTGTTTTACTGTTAGAGGAGACGTGCTGAGTTTGAAAGTTACGCAACGACCCATCTCATGTCTTAATTTTGATATTGTGCAATGACTCTCTGTGAATCTTCTCCAGCTGCCTTGGCTCTTTCCAATGGACGTTCCTGGTTTTCACTTCAGCTGTATTTACTGTAGAAGCTTCATGATATAAAAAAATCTACTTCCTGTACTCTATAACAACAATGAGCAGCACTTTGTCTAACAACAGTGTCAATCCGTAATCAACCTGAACCACTGCAGGCCAGTAAAGTCCCTTCTAAGTACAATGTTTTATCCCATAAGGAGGCCTACTTTACAACATGCGCAGTAAAATATAGGTTATAGACATACAGTATTGAAGTTCCTGACAAGACTCTTTTCAATGGACCTCTGTTTGTTCCACAGTGAAAACACAAAAATGTGCCGTGTGGTTTTTCACTAAGCACCCCAAAACAAAAAAGAGGAACTATGTGAGCCATGTAGCCTGGTTCTGTTCCGAGGTTTCTGCCTGTTAAAAAGTTTTTCCTCGCCGCTGTCGCCAAGTGCTTGCTCATGATGGGAACTGTTGGGTCTCTATAAGTAATATTATAAAGAGTATGGTCTGGACCTGCTCTGTATGGAAAGTGCCTTGGGATGACTTGTGTTGTGATTTGGCGCCATACAAATAAAATTGACTTGAATTGAAATGAATTGTGATAAATTATCCTTCTTTTGCTCTTGTCTAACCCTCACAGCAGATTTACAAGATAAGATAATTCTTTATTGATGATTCTTCATTGATCCCCCAGAGGGGAAATTCGGGATGAAGTGCTACAGAACTAATTACTCCATCTTCTCCCAAACTTTCAGCTTCATGGTTCAATGAGTCATACTGTCTCTGAAATATTAGAATAGATACCTGTTAGTTAAAAATACCTACAGTGTAAATGGGTTTCCAGATCGTTACCTCCTTATTTCCTGACTTCCCATCTTGTTCTCTTGTACCTACACATACGTATCAGTATGTAGTCTACACCATAAGTAAGAAAAATTACATTGCAGATTTGGAAGAATTAGGTTCTGCACTGTGGGCTGTAATCTAAAGTGTTAGTGAAAGACAAACTAGGGATCAATGAGGAGGTTAGAATCAGGGGCACGGTAATTGTAGCAACTTTAGCCCATGCAGAGTGATAGATGTTGCAGATGTCGTGCCCTTCCCTGATAGAGTCAAAAAGAGGTCGTGCTGTGTAGGTATGGCGCCTCCTGTTGTTGTAGGACAAGAGAAAAGGACAGAAGAAAAAAGTCCATCATTTACAAAGGATGGGTCACCGGTGATCACAGACTTCAGTCCACAGCCACTTGAATCATTTCTTTCTTCTAATGAAAAAAAATGAATGAAAGAGATTTAACGTTTAGAATCTATAATAATAGAAATGCATCTGTCAACACGGACCAGCCGTTGTTACGATCACGATGAACATGGCCTAGATTAAACACATACAAGAAAGTTTGCTTGTTAGGTCGTCTGAGCTTTTGTTGTTGCCGCTCCGATGTGTTGATTCTTCTACTGTAGGTTGTGTTTTAAAGTGCATATTTATTCTAAAACTGCATTTGAAGTCATCATCGATAACAAGAACAATGAGATGCAGTGGGAATAGATCAGAGACATTACAATGAGTACAAAAGAAGAACAGTCCTATACAGAGCCTATAAAAAGTATTCACCACCCCATCCCCCCTGGACTTTTTCATGTTTTATTCCCCAGGAAAAAAAACTATACCCAAGTAGTCTACGTTAAAGTCTCTGAAAACTTTGATAATATTTATAATATTATTTTTAAGCATTTCTGTATAACATTAAATATTCATGACTGAAAAACAACAACAAAAGTTAAAGATCAGAAACATCGTGGCAGCACAAGAAAGTAACCCCAAGTAAACTTTCAGCGCATTTTCATTCAGTTCAATTCCAACTAGTGCAAAAGAATACATGACATCACTTTCCAGTCTAACTAGTGGTGAGCTTGTGTCGCTCATGGTGAGAAGATCTTTTGGGGTTTAATCTGAAACCACTAAAGTTGTACTTACTGTAAGTGTATTTTAAAAAAACTGCTTAAATTTTTAGTTAGACTGTTTATGTAACTTTAAGTTCAAGTGCAATATGTTTAAATATATGTTTAATGTTTAATTTAATATGACTACTTTTAAGATCAGTCATATTGGAAACAGTCTTTTTTGGTGGTGGTGTTGTGTTTGATGACTTTTGCTGTTCTCTTTTTCAAAATTTGATGCATCTGTATTGGTGGATTTACATGTGTGATTTTGAACATTGCTCATGCTTCTTTATTTGCTAGTGAAACTGAAAATTTTGTGCTTTTTTGTGTTTGAGCTTGGTTTTAAGAAGCTTTTTTATCTTTTTTATTGTTCACAATACATTTACTTTCTTTTGTTATCTTGGGGTTTTTTTTTGGACAACTTTGCTTTTAGTTGGTGCTTGAATAAAACATGATATTGCTCTTCAGTTACTTATCTGTTAATTTTATTGTTTTTATGGTGTGCTAGACTCATCTCTGAGCTGATGCTGGACTATTCTCAGTCCTCAGCTGTCTCGGTCTTCACAGTGCTTTCCCTACACTATTTAAGAAAAATATAAACTCATGATGAGTGAAATCCTAATGTAATAATTTTCTGTGTGACAGCTCAGAAAACATTGCTAGTGGTTATGGAACAGACTGATAGTGATGATATTGTGGGTTTGAATCATTTCTGCATTTTCTAATGCTCTTCATATGTTTTACATCAGATTCTAATGCAGTTTCACCCACATTTCTATATTCTCACATTGCACGAGCGTCACCAATCAACACTACAACCGCTGGACTGTATTTGCTGCTGATAAACCTCCTCCTCTGCAGCCAGAGAAAGCAGTAGTTTCAACTTTTGTTTAACGAGCTCCTCAAAAAACTGCCCTCAGTGTAATGCTGGTGATCAGGTCCTGCTCTTAGAAAGCTAAAAAAAATATCAGACTGCAGAAGTCACTGTGACATATGTTTCATTTTATGCCATTCTTGATTTTTACCCTTTAAGCCTAATTTAACACAAACAATGACGACAACAAATTATAAACCTCTTGGACTGATATTCTAATTTTCTGTATCTTTCTCCTCTTCCTCTTGTTGGACATGTCAGGCTGTAATTGCATATGGCTGCATAATGCAATCCAGCTACTCCACTACTGAGTTTTCCTTTGTCTTTGTAATGCAGGCCAGAAAACTGAATTAACAGCTGTTGGAGCTTTCGGAAACAGGCGGATTTGACCTAAAATCTTAAAAATCTTATTAAAGATTTATTCCACACAGGCAATCTCCAGTGATTTCATTATTAATCAATTAATAATTCCTCACTGATTCAAAGTTAATCCGTAAAATGTAATTAAATCCCGGAGGTGGTGCTAATTCTTTCAGCACCGCGTCGCCGCTAAGATTTTTCGTTTTGCCAATTCTGTAAATAAAGATGGAAAGTATTCATATGCGACTGGCTGCTTTGGAAGATCAACACTTGCACTGGCAACATGCTGCACTTGTGTGTATCTGTGAGCACAGTGAAGGGCAGAAATGGAGGCAGCCTGAACTCCAGGATGCTTCTCCTTCTCCCACCCAGAGACAACAAAAGCCTGTGTGTCTGCGCTCCAGTGAGTCCGGATCCCTTCGGCTTCCATTACTCCTAACCGCAGCCTCAGTCATTAAATACAGTATGTAGGAAGTTAGCAAACTTACAAAAGATTCTGGTAATCCTACAATTCTGGTATCATGTGTGTTTGTGCGTGCACACGTGTTTGCCCATAGAGGCGGACTCCCTGTAGAGCCACATCAGTAATAATGAACTGTGTGGAGAGTGGAGAGGCCCGTCTCTGGCAGGCTGAAGACGAGGCTCTGTAACTTCATCCTCAATGATCGAGTCGAGCTCAACAAACCTTTTGATGGTGCACTTGCTTCTTCGGCGTCTCTTGAACGCGTACGTTTACGCAATAATACTCCAAACACGAGTAAAACGGGTTTACAGCAATAATCTTGTGAGCAGGCACTTAGGTGATCCCGGCAAGTCCTGTCCCCGGTGTGAAATTAATTGCTGTGAAGTTGTCATGCCAAATATCAAAATCATATTTTCATATCAGATCCGCACCGTCTTAAAAACTCAGAGCTGTGTCCCAGCCAAGCGAAAAATGATCTGTAACATCACACAATCCATCAAGGACACTGATTTTCACTTTGATACCGTTTGATGTCATTTGATTTTGTTTTGTTTGCCTCATCCTCGTGCAAAAGCCCGTGCGTACGTGTGGGCACGGACGCGTGTGCGCCCTGCACACGAGTTTTTGGAATCTGAAGAACAGAGTGTGACTGCCGAGCAGCCAAAGGTTACATTTGGAAAACAAACTACGCGACAGCAGCGTTCGCTTTTGATATCGTGATTGGCAATCTTCAAATGCGGCCCGAACAAAGAAGAATAAAAAGAGAAAAACAAAGGAAAGGCAAAATTGAAGCTGTCAGTTTGTACCTGAGTTGTCCCAAACTATCCCATTCTGCAGCCGGTGGGGGTTTCTGTCAGTTGGCAACGAGCTTCTGTATTTCTGTGCCTCTGTCACTGCCAGTCCATTTCTCTGTTTGGGCCTTAAAGCATCTCCGAGTCTGGAGCTTGAAATGACTGGGTTGGACACAGTGGAAAGGGGGGGGGGATGACAAACACATATATTAAAATCATTCACAATTTCCAGAAGAAGGGGAGGAAAACGTGAGCAGGTGGGGAAATTAAAGGCGATCCTTGATCTGAGTAGAATGAGAAACTACTGTACGTATGGATGCTCATCGAGCTGAAGAGGAACCACGTTGCTCTTTTGTGTGAATGCACGATGGAGTCGGAGAGCCATTCATCTTCAGCTTGACCTACTGTAGCATGCAATGCTGTTTTCTATTTGTGCGTCCGCTTTGAAGATTTTTTTTTTTTTTGCGGTCAGATACAAAAAACTCCCAGAATGCACTGACATGATGTTGGAATAGAAATATAGAAGAAGACAGAGGGATGTATCCAGACGTTTAGTTTTACAGCAAGAAGAAAATGGTTCAGGTGTGTCTTTTAGAACAACTAGCCATAGATTACTGATATGAAATCCTGCTTCTGTTATTGTTAGTACATTACAATAGTATTTCCTAATTCGCATTGCAGCGTGCACGCTTTGCTTCTTCATAATGTCATACCCATTTTCTGCTCCCTCGCTCGCAAACACCATATTCATGCACAATTTGACATAATAGCAGAGTTAAAAACACGAAATTATAAGGTAATGTCTCACCGTGGGCTATAGTCACATTAAAAAATGCTTTCCCAGTGATCTGTAAGATTGCTCGCTGCAGTGAGGTTTTATAGTTTGAGCATAGCACCCCCTGCAGGAAGGCATTATTCCCTGCTAATAATACCCTCAATGCTTGGACTGAAGCGGAGGCTCTCATTGTTACCCTTTCACTGCAATTACAGGCCTTTCTACTTTGATTGGTGGGTAATTGAATTGGTTTGAGCCCGTATGATTTCCTTCCGAATTTGCCACTCATAGTCCAATCTTGGCATCAGATCAGACAAAGCCTGTCTCCCAGTAATTAAAGACGCCAAAGCCAGGTGTAGAACCGGGGAACTGGGGAACCATAGCCAGATGAATGGGACTGATTAGGTGTTTAGTGAAAATGAGATTTTCTGGCTCAAAGACAAAGTACAGCCTCTCACTCGGTGCTCGGCGTTCGGTGGGGTGGCAATTGACTGCTGTTGATGAGGTGCATGAGGTAAAGGCCCGAAAATGACTTCCTGCATTCATCGCGTTCACAAAAGGAGCCGCGGCGTCAGAGTCTGAGGCGCAAAATCCGAGAGGTGCATTTCAAGCATGAAACGGGCTTTTAAATCGAACTTACTGTACATGGAAAGAGAGAAGTTTTTTTTTTTTGTTCTAATTAGGCAGAAAACAACTTGTCCCAGATTGGTTGTGGAGATAATGAAGCACAGGGAAAAGCAGTGGGATTACAGCTTGAAAATTTGTGTGGGACACTGAGGCAGAAGTTTATTTGGAGTTTGAACTGAGGCTGTTTCATCTCGCCATTAATCCTTGTATGTGAATAATATACTTCTATACTCACAAGACATTTAACTGAACATCATGGAACAAAACATGTTCTTTGAATTTGGGGAAAAAAAGATCCATTTCATTTCTTGAAATCAAAAATCTGGTTTCGGTCTATTTGCACTTTTAACGTTATTGTAACAAGCATCACCCAAAAGATTGAGACTTTTCACCACACACATACTAATGGCAAGTGAACAGGGTCACATATTGGTCCTAGGCGAACGACAGCTGTAGCCGGGTCAAGGTCAGCCTACTTTGGGTGGTGGATGTACGCCAGCTGACTGAGTGGAAAATGAGACTTTTTTCTCCCTTCATTGAGACTGGAATGGATTTTAATCAACACATTATGCCAGTTGTTAATTGCTTTTGCCGCCCGCTGCTAAAATAATTTGCTACTTTTTTATTGTAGTAGTAGCCATCTGTTTCAAAACACAGGGACGGGATCAGGCCTAGACCTGGGGTGGATGTTGACATGAGATACAGGCGGCTAATTTGCACCGCCACCACCTTATTTATGAGGCTAAGAATGTGTGGAGTGGAGGGGAAGATTCACAACGAGGATCTTAAATGAGGAGCAAGCTGTATGAAATCATGAAAAGATATATATTAATATATTAAAAGCTGGCTTCACCCCAAAGATACATCACAAGGATAGATGACTAGTCACTATTCTACAATTGCACACGCCACATTATCCTGTGCATCTTTTCAAATAGACATCACTTTGGCCTCGAGGAACAATGGCCTCCTTATGAGGCTCACCCGGCTTTAACCCTTGTCCGAGTCCCTTAATTGCTCAAGGCTGCAGACAGACTCTCTCAATAATGTCTAGGAAGGACAATTGCCATGAGGAGCTGAGTGAGAGAAAGCTTTTACCCTGCTTCACCTCATATTTACTCTAATCAGTCGTACTGTTGAAGTGCTGCTCTTCTTTTTGCTCGACATGTTTTGTGGTCTGTAGGCAGGTTTCTATGTGAGTGAAGGAGTGAAAGTATTCCTTCTTTGAGTTTGAGTGCAGCCAGTAGAAAAAAGTGTTTAAGTACATTGTGCTTTTTTTTTCCCAAGTTTTTCTCTGCTGCAAAGCGAGCCAACAGCCGAGGGTCAGTTTTTGCTCTCGGGGAAGAGGTGTCGAAATTTGCCAGTGACAAATCGGATCAAAGGTTTCACGAGGAATCTAACCACCTACATCTCTGCCATTCTGAAACAGCGAGGATTTACACATTCAAGAGCAATCACACCTCATTTCTGGTTAATAATCAGACTGGTCACATCTTCTCTGTGTGAAGCCTCTGAGGTATAAATTCAGACTTTCTGGAGGAGGGTGACAAGTGCGCTCTAAATTATATCGACTTTCCAACACGTCCTCCTTCAGAAGCAGCTTTTAATTAGCTGTGTGGAGAGCCATCAACAACAGTACAGTATGTACAGTAGTGGTGTTTCCTATGTAAGAATTTCTTTGGCTATGTCTGTCATCCAGGCAGTATTTGCATATCTGTGTGTGTGTGCATGTGTGTGTGTGTGTGTGTGGCGGTCTTATACTCCAGCATAGACAGAGAAGGCATTTTGTACGTGATGCTGCCGCAAGGGTTTGGAGGCGACATCTCAACAGGAGGGGACCGAGCCATCAAAGCCATCATGTACTTTAATTACAGGTAATCTCAACTCACAGACACTCTCCCACTCCCTCTGTTCTTTAGAACTTCCTCCTCAATTACCAAAGTGCCTCAATTAGGCCCTAAATAAGCAGCGGACATGCACGAGGGAGAGATGGGCAAATTACAACGGAGAGGGTAAAAACAACAGGCCCTGTAAGAGCCAGTGTGATGCAGAGGCAATTAAAAGACAAAAAAGTGTTCTACCACGCAGGGCGAAAATGAGAAAAAAGAGAAAAAGCCCTTTGATGAGCTAGTTCTGAGCTAAGTGGAGCTTAAGAGGCGATGGTCGAGGAGAAGAAAGAGCGAGAAAAGAGAAATTAAAGACAGTTGATTGGCAAGAGGGCTGATGTCACACTGTTTCCCTACAGGACCATATGTCGGGGGGAGCACTCAGTCATCGAGAGACTGGAATGTGTGAGTAAGTCATGATTTCTATAGAGCAAGTGGGCGTCCCACCGGCAGCTGATTCTCTCCGCTCTCCCTGCTTCCCCTCCACATTCATTATCCAGCCAGCCCCATACACACTCCATCAACTGTGAAACTTACTGGTCTTTTGAATGGACAAATGAAGACCCCGTCCCTTTTAATGGGCTAATTCTGTGTCTAACAAGGAGAACGCTTAAGCTGCAGCCGGCAGTTGAGTCGAGTTTAGCCAATGAGCTCAAAAATCCGAGCTGGCGCGATTGTCTGATGAATTTACTTGGGAAGAAATACACCATCGAGGAGCAAAACGAGAGGCTAATACACACACCTCTGTTTATGTGTTTGTGTTTTATGTGAGCGGGGGTTTTTGCTCTCACAGCGCCGGCCGACTGGATCGACTACATTTCATCCTGTCGGACGGCAGACTCACGCTGACCTGGATGGCTGGTTGGAAACTGAGCTCATCTAGATCCACAGCAAGCTGCACACGGCAGATGACAGGACTGTCATCATCGGGCATCGCTGTGAAATGGAGAAAGTGCTGGGAAACAGGATAAGCGATGACTCGAGGACGTTAAGGGGGAGGAAAAACATCACAATGATATAATGCAAGGAGGATCAGCCCTGCAATTCTCATTTGGTCTCTTCATTGCATTTCATGTAAACAACTAATTTGGGACCATATAGTTTGAATGCTCAACAGCTTGTCAGGGCAGCTCAGTGTGTATCCAGGAGAGGGCAGTGTTATCCAGAGGAGGGGTGGGGACCGCTCTGAGCGTTTGATCTGAGCAGATGTATGCGAGGAGAATCATTAAACAGCATCTGTCCACTCAATTACCCCCTTCGTTAGTCTAATCCCACTTCTTTTTTTTCTTTTTTTTAACTCATAGAGGGGTAATTAAATTCCTCATAAATTGAATTGAATCACAGTGTAAAACAAGTCCTGATGAAAGGGGGCAACAGGCTTTTTGAGTGAATCATGGGATGGACAGAACAACAGGACTCATGTGATGCATTGTACACTATAATCAGTATTTTAAGAAATATAGGAAGCTGGAAAAGTGCCAAAGACTTTTGTTTTATTGTGAAGCCATTTTTAATAGTTCATAGTTTTATTTAGGGATTTAAAAATTTTGATTTTTTTCAGTCATATTGAACAGCACCTGTTGAAAATTAGACTTGATCATGTCTATAAGGAAGTGTGGATGGAGACTAACCCTTCAGTTAGGTTATCGTACATTTTGTTTTTTTCATGACCAGATTTTCAGTTATCTGTCGCCAGATGCCATCTTTACTTTAAGGTGTGAAGCTTCCTGCTCCAGTTTTGTTTCTAGATTCTGTCAGCGAGAAACCTCTTCAGGTTAGAGAAAGTCAACCTGGAAGTTAGACTAACTCCATGAGTCAACTTCTTGAGTTCATTGTAACTGAAATCAATCTTTAACCATGAGGCTGCCCCTCAGTTTGAGAACCGCTGCCATGTTATAAGTTACTTTGTACAAAAGCTAAACGTATGTAGTGTAATATAAAAGAAAAGAAATATGACAATCTTTTGCTCATAAATGCCTAAGCAGTGCAGGCCTTTATTAGAATAATTAAATACTCGATAAAGCTAAGGATTTATAATAATTTACAAAATATTTCATGTTTAAACTCCACACAAATACATAAGATAGATCTGACTTTTAATTACATTCACAGTCATAAATCTAAAAGTTGCTTAAAATTCCTGGTTCTGGCAACGAGAACAAGAGGCCTGGTTTAAGTATAAAGTGACTATATGAAAATCAACATTTATACGATTAATACTGAAGACCAGAGGAGACATTATCAAAAACATGGACTAAAACAGAAGAACGGAGACAAAGCATAGACGTGGAAGGACGTCACGAATTATTGTAGCTGCATCAACACAACTGACAAGAAACAGCAGAACAGTAGAAAACACACAGAGCAGCAGCTTCTTGGTTCGTTTCATGAATGCGACGTGTCCTTCCCTCTCACAGTCTGCTTTAACAACATGTGTGGCTGCATAGAAAAAACTCAGCAATCATAACGAATGGAAATCACAGAGGAAAAGTAAGACCTATCCCAGAAGTATGAAATGTCAAAATGGCTGCTCAGTGAACGTCAATATCCTGCTCATACAGCCTACCGGACTTTATGAACAGTTCTGAACCTGGATAAAAAAAGATTAGAAAAAGTATTGTTTCCATTGATCAGGGGAGAGCAAGAGGAAATGAAACAACTCGGAGTCAACCAGTGAGCTTCCCAGGCTCATCTGTAAAAAACGGCAGGACGCGCTGCGCCTCATTCTCTAAATGTCGATGAGGTCGTCGCCGCTCTCGTCACTCTCCACAGTCAGCTGACGGGTCCACCACTTCTTCACCTCGGACCCCGAAGAAGCCTCGTCGTTGACGGGGTTCATCTTACACACTATGGACTTGACGCTTGTGCGACCTGACACGACACACGGAAACAAACAGAGAATTCAAATCGTCTCACATGTCAACCTGCTTTTCTTTGTCTTTCATTTTTATAATTCCACAAAAAATCCTCCTCCTGCCAGGCCACTATTGGAAATAAGAGTTTACTTTTAACATGTCTGGATACATAAATAAGGCCACATAAAGGCCTGGTTTTCTATGGCAGAGAGACACGCTTGAGAAAAGATTCGTTCCACTTGAAAATCACTTTAACAGAACGTCCTCTGCAGCGCTGTGCCACTTGCAAAAGACAGTACACAGAGGTGTACGCACCTGCAGGGAGCCGCCACTGTCCCAGCTTCCTCTGCGGTCTCCCCAGGTCTGAAGAGTCCTGCCTGTAGCCTCCTCTGTCTGACAACGTGGGGCTCAGCAGCTGCTGGAGACCACTCATCTAAACAAAGAGGAGAAATCCTTTTTGTCACCAGTGCAAGCGCACACCTGCAGATTATATGATGCGCTTGCTGCATGTCCAGCTGTGAGCGTGTGCGAGTGTGTGTGTGCGTGGTGTCGGTATGGATGCGGGGCTTTACCTCAGGCTGTGAGGGGTTGTCTGGGTTGTTAGCGTTGTGGTCTTCGCTTGGCATGGTGGTCTCTATGCTGGGGGGGTTGAGGAAGCGGCTCAGCTCCTGCTGCTGGCTCTCTCTCAGGCTGTGGATGATGCTGCACGACTGCTGCTGCTTCTGCACATGGACATGTATGGTCAGTGTGTGATACTGCGGAGACGTGTGTGTTTGTAAAATACCCTGGGAACGAGTGTGTTTTCACAAGGCGTGTTCGTGTGTTTTCTGTTGAGAGACTCACCGCCCGGATGCGTTTGAGGCACTTCTTGAGCCACATGCGTATGGTCTGTTTGGCAACCTCTTCTTCAATGGTGTACTCCAACTGTTCCCTTGCCAATAGCTCCTCCAGCTGGAGAGACTTTCTAATGTCCACTGAGCGATATGACAGCATGCTGCATGATTAAACACACACACACACACACACACACACACACAGACATATAGGCAAACAAAGAATATATTTAGTAGAAATCAAAAACACACTACTTTGTAAAGCTGCACAAGTCAATGCTGAAAAGAAGCTGAAAACTCTCAAGACCTAACTGGAGTTTAAAGGTTTCTAAACCCTGAAATGATGGGATGTAATCCGACTGTTTCTACACTCCCATGACCCCAAATTATTTGTTTTCAGTCAGGAGGAGTCAAGGTGTAGAGGACATTCAGTCCTGATTTCTCTTTAAAAGCTCTCTTTCTATTTCACACAAATTGTTACCTCTTGTGCAAAATATAGCGTTTCTCCATTGAAGAGCCCTCTGACCAGAATTTCAATTGGACAGAAAGGGTGAATATCTGTGTTGCAGCTCCACTTAGAGATTTGGACCAGAGCCCTGCGTGGACTGTTTTCTTAATCCCGCTCCCACTGGATTTGTGTTCAAGACCGCCTGCTCCAGCCCGCAGCAAAGTTTAAACCGCCCACTCCCGCTCAGTCTGGTTCATAGTCATGTAAGAGGACTCGCTTAATGTCCGATCTGTTCACATGGTGTTTACAGTGACATCAGTGATTCACACATAAAGGGACTCATTTCTATAGTTTGCATCATGCGAAAAACCCGCAGTTTATATTTTGACCGCCTGGTCCAGCAAGAATTTTTCTTATAAAAGAAATTGCAAGGCAGTAAAGGAGGATACGAGTGTACAGTAAGTGTATGTTGTGTTTCATCATCACCTGAGCACATCGTGGAAGGTCACATCCCCTCCGCTGTGCAGTCGCTCCATCTCGTAGCACATGTGTTTAAACAGCAGCTTGTCTTTGTCCAGGTCCACCTCCAGCCTGCCTCGGAGCAGGCGAAGCAGGAACTTCACCCTGGATGTCGGGATCACGCCCTGGGAAACAGTCATTGAAGTAGCAGGGTTATTGAAGAGGCTGTGACATGAGTCAATCTTTATAATCTACTTTATGTTGAACTTCATTTTTTCAAACATACTAGAATTGATTCCCATCTCTGACCTGTTTTGGAATCCATCCAGAGACTGATATTCCAAATATAAAAAAGAAGCTACAACTTTTTCCTCCTCTGCTTGTATGTCATTCTTTTCAAGCATAATTTGGCTGAAACCTCACACACCAGACTGAAATTATGATTTAAATTGAAAAAATAAAATTCATTTTAAGAGGCTCCCTTAAAACCTCTGGAAAATTACACATATATAAAGGCTGCTGTTTACATATATATTGTTCTGTATGTTACAATTGCCCACACTACATCCGGATGACATCATAGATAAAATGGAAAGGGGGTCTACATTTTTAATCCATCGCCCATTGTTCTAATTAGTTTTACTCCTATTACTCATTGCTATTCTTCATTCCCTTCAGCCCATCTCATTAGCTCTCGTCCTGCTTTTATCTTCTCTATATTACCCTTTGCTCACAGCCATACGATCGTCAGTCTCTCCCCTCTGCTGTGCTCCTCATCCTCATTGCCATTGCTAATTTCTCACCTCCCGTTTGTCATCCACCATGTTCCAGATGATTTGGAAGTGCCTCAGGTCATTATAGCTCAACAGCTGGTCCTCCTCGGTGGAGTAGAACAGGGAGAAGTTCTCCACGATGATGGCTGCGTCAATAGGAAGAGATATGAAGAGTCACAGAACCAAATATTCCATAATAGCAACATCAGTGTAGTTTTATTTTTAAGATGTATCAGTCACTGCTGCAATATAAAGCTCTATCTGTTTATTTTATAATGCCATGAGTTGACAGCCAAGGCTTCTGGGAGGCTGAATGAATCATGTCACAATAATGTGTTGATGGAAACTCAGACTGTTACAATAATGAAGCTCATGATACGAGTTCAAGCAAGAAGACAATCCCTTTAACTTCATTTCTCCCACTCGATTTTCTAGTTTACTTTTATTCACACAACAATCACTTTTAATCTGTTGTATGTGCAACTTCTTTTTTTTTCAAGAGAGTGTTGCTCTCATCTCATCTCATCTCATCACAGTAAGTATCTATGGTTATGTTTGCATGGTTTGGTTCTCGTCTGAGACTTGTGCTCATTTTGATTCTACTCTGTGCAGCACCTTCTTTCTGCCACGTCATTCTGTCTCTCTCCTTCTTCTTGTACGTCAGCCTCCGACACGAGAAAGAAATAATAATTTCTGCATGAAGGGGTTTGATGGTTGCACTGATAATAAGCTGCAATAAATTAAACTCTTGTCTCTGGAGAAACTCTTCTTTGTCCCTCTGGAGAGATGACAAAATCACACGTAAGTGTGCTTTATGAGTTCTGCAGTCTTGCGTAACATGAGGGCAGAGAATGAAATAGAGCCTTTGCTGTTGCCAAAGCAAAGTTTGTCATGCTTTTGAATGGCTTCTATGCAAGCACACACTTGTTAAGTCACTTAGGACAATGCATTGACTCTAACCTTAATTAGTCTTAACCCTAAAATGTAATGGGTTACTCTATGGGAACGGGCTTTTTCTCGATAAATTGAAAGTGAGTCCTCTGTGAACAAGATTTGGTCCCATTCATACAAGTACGTCTGCAGACACTGACCTACGAGTAGGTTGAGCATGATGTAGGCTATGATGACATAGAAAGAGCAGAAGTAGATAAGAGCTCCAGCGTAGTTGCCGCAGTCAGTCTCCCAGTAGCGATGCTTGTCTGGGGTGCAGAACGGGGCTTGCACCTGAGGACAGAAAAAACAATATACATCAAAGTATGAGGCATTAAAATGTATCATATGCTCCTTGAAATTATACAGTAAAGGGTTGATTCACCCAAAATACAAGTAAAAAAAAAAGAACAGATAGAGATGTCCAGCTATGCAGATAGCTGTGTCAGCAGTTTTCATTGGGGCTATTTCTTTGCTCCAAAGTAGTTTGAGTGTAAAGTGCTGACAGTGAGATCTGTGGAGGATTCAAAGTTAGAGGAACAACAGAGTAACTGGTGTAACTGTTTATTCTGCTGTGAGCACCACAAACACAAATCCATCCATTCGCCTCCATTGTATTGGGGTGGCGGTAGAAAATTGAGGTGAGGCGACCCCTTTCAACACATAATATAATGTGAACAATATACAGTATTTTTCCAGATTGGGAATAGTTGGTCTGTTCTTTTGTCTGCAGGGATGTGTGTGTTGGACCTGCAGCCCATCTTACCATGCAGTCATGCATGATTTTATTCCAATCTTCCCCTGTGACAATGCGGAAGAGAACGGTGATAGCCTTTCCCGCTGTGGAGAAGTTGGCATGCCTGCGATCAGGGAGACAGAATCAGACAAGTCTATAAAGGTTTGTTTTATTGTATCTACTGCATATAGCCCACATTGGTCACCAGCAGGAACAAGCAGCATAATGAACAGAAGATCAAGTCCTCACCGGTTTATGTTCTCTCCGTACTTGACTGTTCCAAAGAGAACGACGCCAGCAAACGCATAGCAGAGGAGGAGGAGGAACATGCCCACGATGATGAAGAAGCTCTTGTACATGCTGACGACCACAGTCAGCAGCAGCATCTTCAGAGTCACCTTTAATCATCACACACAGACACACGCACATTCAGGAGCTTATCAATACTTCTTTATCAAAACACACTAAAGTATGTGTGTTCTTGCATGAAAAAAGTACACTCACATGTTTCCCACATATTGTGAAGAATCTGAAGACGATCACACAGGTGCCCATCATGTAGGTATATGCATTCTAGAGGGACGAAATGATGTAGTTATTTGTGTACACTGATTTAATTAGAATTCCTAAAATGTTTCCTTGATGTGACAGTAATTTGTCTAACCAGTAAGGAAAAGTGCAGGACTATCCAGATGACACCCAGTGACGTGACCAGCAGGTCGTAGCGATTCCGCCTGCTCTGCCAGTAACCTGCCGGAGACATGGCTATCAGCTTCATGGTCACCTGGATAACGACACCAACAAGTAACATCAGACAGAACCCGAGGAGGCAATCAAAGTAAAACCTTGAAGATGATGCATGAGTAGTCAGGATAACAGGCTCACCTCTAGTACAAATATAAAGGTGAAGACTACTGACATGGTGGCGAGAGGAAACGTTACTTGATCATCCACATTCCACTGGAGAAGAGCAGATTCACATACGTCAGCATCTCTGTTCAAATGATATATTTGATACATGCATTAATGAACTGACACGATGCATTATAATGCTTTACCTTGACTGACAGCAGCACCGACTGCGCCAACACCAGCACAGCAATGCCCCGTTTGAAGAAGGGATGTTGGGTAATGTCATACATCTTGGCCCGGAAACCCCCGTTTTCTGTCAGGCAGATACAAGATTTATTGACACCTGCACAGTTAGAACAAAATGTTTCTGTGGAAACTGTTTATTTCAACATTGACATGACATGACAGTCATAGTGGTTCCTCTGATCAAGTCAGTGATCAGATCTGAATATCTGAACTGGCTGTAGCAGTTGTCTTCAGGAGTAGGCTGATGCTTGAATCTATGGTAGTATCCATTAAAGTCCTGCAGATGGCGCTCATGGACTGCTTGGGTGGCTTGCTTACCCGTGTGATAATTGTGCTGCAGGTGTGCATTTTTGTACGTAGATGATATTGTGTCAAGATTAGGTATAAATTAAGATTAACAGTGCAAATGAGATTTTGTGAATTTCACATATTGCATATTAAGGATACTGTTACATCACTGGCTTCAAAAATGATTATTTCTCCTAAAGCTGAAACTGAATTGAACTATTTTTAAAAAGGATGAGAGGAGCTGATGTGATTGGCCATTACTGAAGTGAACCCTAACTCTACCTAATAATCCTGTATTTGTTTGTCACTGTACACTCTACTGTTGGTTTCCAAAATTGCAAAGATTCGCTTCCTAATTAATCTTCCCAAAGCATTTTAGCTTTGAATTTGAAGAATGATGTAATATTTAATCCTTGTCACAACAAATCCTTGTTAGAAGAGATCCTTGTTGCAAATCTTTATCACAACTGTCCCTAGCGTCCACTTCAAAGCCGGCAGTTTAATGAACATGACACACAAATTTACCAACAGTACATCCAGTGGCAGGCTCTGTGATTACATATGACTGCTGACCACAGAGACAATTTTTGCAAGTACTTTGAGTAGGAGCGTGTGAGTAAAGGCCAGCTCAGTGCTGTAATGATCTGCCAGTAGTGAGTGAGTGATGCCAGTGCCGAGGGCCTTTGGACGTGGATCAAAGTCAGGTTGAGACTGCTGGTGTCAGCGGCACTGCTGACTAAAACTGAAGCCATTGATTTTCTGTTAGTTCTCAGCCTCGACTGTACTAACGGGCGATTTCCCACACTTGCCTCGGAGGCATTTCAGCTATTCTCACGACTCCCATCACAGGAGGAAGAGCAACAGTGTAAATGTACAGTATTCCCATGTTGAAATGTGATCGACAGAAAAACAGTGTTTGCTTGTGTTTAAAGTTTAAGTAAACTCAACGGTGACTGTTTGTCCATGAACGTGAGTTTAAAGCTGGTAATTTACCTCAACATAGGTGTGAAAATTCAATCAGCTAGGTTAATAAATTTCCCATAGAAGTCTTTGACATGCATGATTCAGCATCTGAGTCATTTGTGTTATCTGTCGTCCTATTCAGAATTTTTCATTGCCGCTGCTAGTCATCACTTGGGTGTCATGATGAATCCCTCCAGGCATCAATCCTCAATGAAAAACAAGGACTATTAAATATGGATTAATCATGCAGGTGCTACTTAACAATGCACTGACACGCGCCACATGATCAATCAGGGAACGGGGCAAAGACGTGACTTTCATAATGTCGTCCTTGATACTCTATTACCAGAGCATTTGGTGTGTGTGTGTTTGTTCTTTTGTGAGCACCTGGGCGAGGGGGCAGGTGGAGGGGTTGGGCTATTTTCAGTCGACTCTTCAGATCCTCCCATCTCCTCTGGTCCACTGTTAGGAGAGCGGTGCCCTGATGGAGGGAGACACAACACATTTTAATCCTTGAGGTAGTCTTTTTACACATAAGGTACACACAGGTAAAAACACACACATCTTTAAAAAGCAGGAGGCTGTATCTAGAGTATGTGTATGTGTATGTGTGGCGCTTACCTTGTTCTCATTGAAGTTTGCAATGACAACGCCGACAAACAGAGTGAGTCCAATCATGCATCCCAGAAACACAAAGACGTGGATGTAGATGCCGTGGATCTGCAGGTACAGAGGTATTTAAACTGTTACACTGGAGTCAGGATTGAAGAAAACACATAGAAGGGTTAGTGGGAAGGCAAGGTAAAGAAGAGGCTCAGTACCGGTCCGACGCGGTGAATAATCACATCTCGGACTTCCACCCAGCCTTTGAGCGACAGCACCTCAAACAGAGCCAGCATGGCATTTCCCACATTGTCAAAGTTAAAATTACGAGGGTTGGCCCTGAGGAAGCACAGAGCGGATACATCAATCTTTGGCTGCAGAAAAAAAAAAAAAAAAACAATCTTAAATCATGCAGAAAAAAAAAGAGCTATACCAGACTCTTGGTACCCAGAAGCCAGGTTTCTTCTCTCCAGGCTTCAGTTTCAGGTTGAGGTTTTTGGAAACGCTGACGTTTATTCGGAATATACCGTGACAATCCTCCTGTATATCACCAACACGGTTTGCAGCAAAACACAGAATGAAGCAACCATTAGAACAAGACAGAAAAAGTTGGTTTATTTATTTATGTACAGTGTATTTGCTAAAATGACAAGCAAACTGAGAACATGTTTTTTTGCTTAATGCGTAAGTGGTTTTAATAACTCCTCATCTTAAAGGATTAAAGAGTCACAACAGTTTGAAGATGACACATTTCTCCTCATTGATATGCAAGTTAATGGGTGATATTAATGCATAATAATCATCTGTGCATTAGATTCGACCCAAATTGTAAGGAAGTGGAACTCCCCTTAGAAGATCCGTTTGAGCTGTGAAAACATCTGTAAAGGGCTTTCTATATAATAAATGATTATATGGAAATAAGTATAATGACTGTCGTTAAAAAAGTCGGATAAAAGGAACCACTGGATTATTGACGTAAGTGGGGATGCCCCTTGTACTTGAACGGGAGGGGATGGTTTAGTGAGATTATGCTTCTTGCTGTACCCGTTTAAGAATATGGGGGTCGTTGCACTTGGCGAGCTTTCCGGCAAACAGCTGAACTCCGAAGCTTGCGAACACCAACATTAGCGTGAGGAGCAGAATGGAAACCTGCAGGAGAATCAATCGAGAGTTTAGGGCAGACGGTTCAACACAACATCCAAGCCGTTGAGATCAGAGAGCATGCTAAGGATGTCAGACGGCTGTGGGTGTAGAGGCCTCAGCTGGGAAAACCCGAGCCAGACTCAGAGAGAATCAGTAACTCGTGCAAGCTTCTGGTAATATAATTAGATCATTGGTAGGCAAAGCAAAAGGTGAGCAAAGCCCAGAAATGGCTGAGAATGTAATAAGAACAAGAGCACAATCCAATAATGGTGAATCAGATGCATTAGAGCAGCAAATCCTGGTTGCTTTTTTGCATGTTTTAAGCCACATACTATAAATCATGAATACTGTACTGCCAACCTTTGTTCAAGCATATCATGGTGTTTCACGCATTTCAAAGCTTTTTCACGAATATTTTCCAAACAGTATTGCACTCAAGTCCTATCATCTCAAGCAAATTAAGTAATTTAATGTTATAATGTACTGAAGTGAAATGTGGAAGGAAAACACAGGTTGTGCTTATTGTTGTCACTTTGGCTTCTTTCCAAGAAGTAGGCTACAGAGTGTGTGTATCAAAAGGGACTAAAATTTATTGTATTTTCTAATTGTATGTATTGTATGTAATGTAATGAATAGTTCACCTCAATATCTGATGCAAAACTTTTTTTTTTTTAAAAATACTGGTACATTTTGAAAATAGTGACACTGTTCTACTCGACACAAGTGGAAACTACATGGTAACCACTAACCAAGAAAATCTCCTTGAATCCCTTGAGAACCTCCCGCACCACCTTCCTCATCTGGGGTACCAGCTTGAAGATCCTGAGCGGACGCAGGCAGCGCAGCATCATCAGCAGCTGAGCCCCAGACTCAGGAGGGACGTCAGGAGGCAGCCAGCACAGAAAGATGAGACTCACCTACGGGAGACCCCACAGCAGAGTAGTGATTACGGTGAGGGGGAAGGAAAGCATCCTACATATCGCACTAGTAGTTGCGGTGTGTTCATGTCACAGTTTCGTCATTTGATTTACATCAGCAATCTCGTAACTGTCCCGTTCACTTACCGCAAGCAACCTGAGGCGTTCTACTGCAACAATGCTGAACAAAGACTAAACCAGCCTTTTGCACAATATGCATGCAAATGAGATTCACAAGAAATTGAGTTATTTCAGAAGGCTAGTAAAATGTGAAATGATGACAGCGAGGTCACTAAATGAAAGTTATTTACAGACTATTATTTGAATAAGACGAATGACATGTGATTGTTCTACCCTACATTCCTTTTCCACTATGATTCATCCAATACAACACTTCATATTTTAAATGAAGCCAGCGTTAGATTGTATGAGATTTCTTACAAGATAGATGAAGATGTCCATGACTCCTCCAAAGTCTCTGATGACAGCTGTGGGGGTGAAGAACAGACCGTCGGCCATGATCTTCAGGTTGAGCTCGATGCTCATAAAGATCACGAACACGTACTCTCCAATCTGAAACAGAGGACACGGGAGTAAAAACATCATTCCAATTGCGCGTCCGCTCACTTGTTCATTTAGCCATTGATCCGTTTGCTTTTAATACCTGCAGCGTGGGGACGTGCATGACCCTGGTGAAGGGTGATTCAAACATCATGGAGATGCAGGAGCAGATGGTTACTACAATCATGACCCAGTCCAAATAGGTGACAAGGCCCAGAAGATCGCTGCAGGGACACACACATTAACATAGTTAAACAAGCTCGATTCAAAAAAAGTTGAGATGCTGCATAAAGCGTAAATAAAAACAGAATGCAATCATTTGCAAATGAACGAATGAAGTGGTGAACCTCTGTTCATTCTTGCTTGTGAATGACTGAGCCTTTCCAGGATGCCCCTTTCATACCCAATCATGATACTATCACCTGTTACCAATGAACCTGTTTACCTGTGGAATGATCCAAACAGGTGTTTTTGGATCAGTCCACAACTTTCACAGTCTTTTGTTGCTCCTGTCCCAACTTGTTTGAAACATGTTGCTGCCATCAAATTCAGAATAAGAAGATCATTAAATTTTTCTTTCAACTATGTCAAACACAATTAGCAAATTCTCACATTGTGTTTTATTTATGTTAAGTTTTTTGGAATCATGGTTGTAGCTTCACAGAAAAAAATCACTGTAAGTAGGTCAAGAAAGATATTTGGTTTGCAAACCAGCAAATATTCAGAGATAATTCAAGAGAAAGAGATCGTAGGAGATGGAGGAGAGGTATCAGAGAGTAAGAGTGAATAAATCTTTGTTTGTGTGTGTGTGTGTGTGTGTGTGTGTGTGTGTGCCCAGGCCAATCTGTTCTACAGCAGGTAGTCAGTAAAAATCCCCCGGCACCAACACTATCTGATACAAAGGGCTGCCTCTCACTTTAATAATCAGACGCTGTGCTCGGCTGAATTACAATCAGGTTGCATAATGGGTGAAATCTATTTCACGGCTCCTCACTTCACAATTTTCATTCTTTACCACAGTTTTGGGGGAAACACAACAGGCAGACAATTAAGCTGCAGAATTAATAAATATTCCACCGCTGTAGAACGAAGAGATCAATAGAGAGTGAAGGAATCAATAATTCATCACACTTACTACAGCTGGTGGTATTTGGTGTTCTTCACTGCTCCTGTTATGGGGTCAGTTTTGGATCTGGATATGAATTCATACAAAGAAAACAAATTGTCAAGATTTTGACAGGAAACAAAAAGCAAAATAAAACTGTCTTATGAGCCAAACTCACACAAGAGCATTCACCCTTGCTGTTGATGTGCTGCAAATTAAATGTTGTAAAAATCGGTAGAACATTGGTATAAAGAAATCATAATACAAGTGGGTAAACATAAATGGGTTTTGTTGGAGTTTACTGATGTCTTGTTAGAATTGTTGAATTCTGAAGTCCAATTTGTGACCATTCAAAGCCACAAGAAAAACGTCTTTAGACCATAAACAGATTTACGGCTGATCTTACACATTGAAGCGGGCTCTAACGATCATCCTGCAGAAGTTCCTGAAGCGGTGCTCCCGCCCCACAATGAAGAGCGGCTTATCGAAGTAAGGATGATTTTCTCTCAGCTCCTCCTCCTGGACTTTTCTGCTCAGCCAAACAAGCACAGAGATGGCACAAACACCAATTACCTTATCGGTACCAATGACACAGCAAGGACTCTATGTCAGAAACCTACTTTATAGGCTGATTTTGGGTGAATGTGTGTGAATACCTTTTCATCTCTGCTTGCTCTTTCTTCTCTTGGATCATCTTGATCTCGCTGTCCTCTCTCTGTGCGTTACGATAGCGTACAGTGCTGGAATGCTGGGGACAGAGAAGAGGCAGTGAAGTTATCAATTTTAAGGAATACTGTACACTACAATATGTTTGTTAGCATTTGTTTGTGTGTGTCAAGAAAGATATTTGCAAATACTCAGGGTTAATTCAACAGAAAGAGATGTGAGGAGAGGTATCACAGAGTAAGAGTGAATAAATCTTGTGTGTGTGTGTGTGTGTGTGTGTGTGTGTGTGTGTGTGTGTGTGTGTGTGTGTGTGTGCTCACATCCTGGGTGAGCGTCTCCAGCGACTTCCCTCGGCTGATCCTCTGACTAGTGGAGCCATGCCTCAGAGATCTGCAGACAGAAAGAGCAGATGTGTATCAAATAGTAGTGTGCAGGTACAGAGGATTGCACTTCTTTGCATTTCTGGGTGTGTGTGTGTGCTGTCAGACCTGCGCTCCTGCCGTATGTGATGCTGGACACTGAGTATGGAGCGTTCTTTGGCTGGCTGGCCTTCAAAGGATCCACTTAGCATACGCTGTCTTGTACAAGCCCTGGGACACACAAACACAAAATATTTTCCTCTCCTCATGATCAATATAAAGATGATATATCTGAAATATATCAGCGTGTTGGGTCACCCGCTGAAAATAACCTCACAGCTGGATCTGGTCCACCTTTCTGCCCAACAAGCTTCATGTGGCCTTTGTCATTCTGGGCCCATAACAGTGGCGATCCAGACTGTCATTTTGAAACAGGTTCCAATCATTCCATTAGTCAGAAAGTGTGTCTGTGTGTGTGAGTGTGTGTGTGTGTGTGTGTGTGTGTGTGTGAGAGAGGCTCTGGGCATCCCTCTCTGTTCTGGCTAACAGCAGAGTCATGTACCAGAACAGAGCTAATGACACTATGGGCACCAGCAGTGTGTGTACTTCAATCATTTACAGAGACTCGGAGCCATTACTTGTTTATTGGCAGTAAGTATGCATGAGTGCCTGCGTATGCTGTGTGTATGTTTGCCTATGTTGGTGCGACTGTGAGCCTAATTGTGTGTTTGTGTGGAAGATGGCAGGCCAGACAGAACGTGTTATGACTACTGATATGCTGTCTATCTTTCAGAATGACTGAATAAGGGAGGGGGGAGCGAGCCAGATTGGACACGGTGCCGGAGAGCTAATCTACACTTAGTGCCAGCTCTGCCATGCTGAACAGCAAATTATCCATTTACTTCACCGCGACAGTAAATGAGTCTGAAGAGGGTCTGTGTGTGTCTTTGCCTGTGTGTATGTAAGTGTGTGAGACAGAGAGCGAAAAGCATTAACAATACCAGAGTGCTGTTACAGCAGAGCTACATCTAATATGCACACATTATTATTTTCACCCACACAAAGACTGGCATGTATTTCATGCTTGTGGATGATGCATATTAAACTAGCTGGTGTCTCCAAGGATGGTGGCAATCCAGAATCTTATGACCTCCTGATTAAAAACAAAAGAACACAAACCACTAATAGTCAAATGTGTGGAGATGTTTAAAGTTGCAGGTCAAAAATACGTTTACTCATGTGGATTACAATTGAGCTAGATTTGGTTGATGGTTCAATGAACCTTAATAAACAGTGAAATGCAGTCAATGAAACGTTGAATCAACAAAATTCAACCAAATTTAGCCTTGGTTTATTTTTAACCTAGATGTCTTTTAAGCTGCAAATCACCAAAACCAAAAACTGAGGAGGTGTAGATGTGTCTTACCGCAGGATTTTATTGATAGTAGTTTCCTTTTCCAGGAGGTTGCGAGCTCGGATGCTAAATATTGACCTGCGAAGCTGAGAGAGCCCGTGGTGAAAGTCCATTAGTTGGCAGTTTGTTAAATGTAGTGTGCCATCCAAAAGCACACAACTGTAAACATTAGTGACAATTTCCTGCTCCTACTGTACTTATTGCTGCCGTTTATCTTCAGTATATATAGCCGTGAGAATGGAGTTATCGCCTTCATATCCGCTTTCTGCGCGTAACCGAGTAAGAGAACAAGTGTGTGAAAGTACCTTTTGGTCGATATACTTGTTGTCTTCGATGGCTGAGCGTTTGGAGTGGTCACAGGAGGAGGATGAAGCGGAGGGGAGACGCCGGAACAAACAACTGGTGTCCTGCTGCTGACGATCAATGAACTGCTTCATAAAACTCTCCCTAGAGTGCACAATAAACGACACACACACATACACGCACACGTGACGAACGGTAATGCAGGGTTTCCTACTGAAGAAATCCATATGCTTAAAGATAGAAGGAGTAAGCACAATGGTATTCTGATGCCAAAACAACTGGGTGCAAAATTCAGCTCTATGTCAGTGGAATGTGTTGCTGCAGCAGCCTGGCAGATGGGCTGCAGAGGGGGGTTTTCTGGGGGAGTGAAGGACCCAGCTGTGCACTAATCAGCAACTAAATGATAAAATTGATTATGAGGTCCACTGTGTTGTGGATGCAGTTTAATTCCAGCTAAAAAACTGCTCTCCTGCTAAACACAAGACACAAAAGTATTTTGTTGGTTGGTTCTATTAGGTGCAAGTCTGAAATCTTTTCTTTCCTTAAATCATGTCAGTATTGTAGAAAATGGTGGCAACATTAAAAGGCTTCACATCTTTAGTGCTCTTTGTTGTGCTGCTTACACAATGAACTGGAAATCACTACTTAATAAAACATCTTTTTTTTATTTGATTTTTTGTTCATGTGGTCTGATCAACCCAGTTCTTCTTTCCTTCATGTCAAACTCTGGCTCTTACTGGTGCTTAAATAAAATAAAATGGTTCACTTAGTATGTGCCAAAGAATGTTTTGACTAGACAGTCTGTAAAATTGGTTGAATTGCTCTTCTTATGCAACATATTGCAACATGATTCTTACCAGCAAAACATACATACATATATGAGAACATATATGCTATATGAACTGACTTGGTGTGTGTATGCCTGTGTGTACCTGATCCTGGGCACGGTGAAATCAGACGGGAGCTTGGAGATCTTCACCATCTGAGGCCTGTTGGGGAACTTCTCAAAGATCCTGAGTCGCAGAGGGAGCTTCTCTTTGGTGTCAGCGTTGGCTTCACTTTGCTTGAGCTAAAGGAGGGAGCCAGAGAACCGGTTCAGGCACAGAAGAGCAAGATATAGTAAAAGGGCCACGTGATGAGAATGAAGAAGAGAGGGAGTAAAACAAGATATAAAGGGAAAGAAGGACACAGCTGCTGTAGTTTGGGTGTGGAAAATTTTAGGGATTTTGTCATTACCCTTGGTATTTATGGAGAAAAAGCATGAGACTAAGCCTGGTATTGCAAGAGGAATCTGTGAAATGCAGAGGTTTTATCGAGTGCAGCTTCACCTTTCTGCCTGATGATGGCAGCAGCACACTTACCTACAACACACACACACACACACCACATACAGTACAGACAAGCACATATAGGATGAGATCCCACTTACTTTTAGAAAAGAATGGAGAAGGCAACAAAAGAAAAAGGAAAGATTACTTTGGAGTGGTTAATGGAGAAAAGAAAAGGTAGCGACAGTTAGAATAATGTACATGCGTGCAGGCCTCAGCGCTGTGGTGCAGGCTGGTGAAAAAAAAAAAAAAAAAAAAGATGACAAAGGGAATGAAACCAATTATTTCCATTTAATTACATATGGGGGAGGCTGATTGAAATTCCCTTGCAGGTATTCTCTGTCTGGGTGCCTGGAGATAACCCCTGATGCATTGCAGATTAGGCCTGAAAGTGAACCGCATCTGGAGCGACGGTGAGTGGCAGCTTATCATTCCGAGCAGGAAACCGCTGTGAAACATATTGACTGGGCTTGGCGAATGTTTCTCTGTCAGTCACGCCGTTTTACTGTGTGTCTACCAATGCGAACGTCCCTTCACGCTGCTCGAGTGCATTGGTATTTTTCTCTGACTGCGAGCGCCCCGAACGACTGGAACAGCCCCTCGTATTTGAGGGATAACAGCCGAGGGGAAGGAGGGACCTGACAAAAGGAGGGAATGGAAATCTGTCTATCCATTTTCTTTTTCTAGGAGACTAAAATGTGGGAGCTTCTTTTTTACCCTGAGTGGGTGAGTGTTGTACTGTGAAGACAGAATTATGCACCGGCATTTGCTTGCCTAGGCTTTCTGTCTATATTCTGACTCCCAAGATAGACACGGGATAGAAAGAGGCAGAGACAGAGGGAGGAAGAGACTAAAACAAGTCAAAGAAAGAAGCAGACAGAAGGAAATGTATGGGAAAATAAGTAGGAGACAAAACTTAAGGATGATTACAAGAGTGGATCTAATATGGCTTAAAGCAAAAAAAAAAACACCTTCATATGCTATATCTGCTTCAGCAGTACTGATGAAAATAAGAATGTGTTGAGCAAAACAGCGAGCTTCTTTCTAGCGCTGCAGTTCTCCGGGTGAAACTTGTAGAAAGTGCTGCAGTCATCTCAAATACTACCTGTACATTCGGTTGCTGAACTCCCGGCAAGCAAAACACACACAAACAAAAAAAATCACAAACAAGCATGCACACACACACACACACACACACACACACACACAGTGCAGAATTAATATGGACCATACTGTTCCCAAAGGTCCTAATCAATTGGGCCAACTCAGCGAGATGTATAGTTTAGCCAAGGCTCTACACCCTTATCTGCAGCAGTATCCCCTCACAGCAAAACTTTCTGTGCCATGTAGTATCCTTTGTTGCTCTGTGTTTCATCTCCTTTTCTCCACCTCTCAGAAGAATCTGTTCTTCTCCATCAAAGTGAGCATCTGTCCACATCTGCCCCAGTCTCCAAACCTTAGCTTCAGCTTCAGATTCTATCATTGCATCCTTCCCTCACTCATTCTTCCTTTCCATTTTCCCAAAAGAGGAAAAGCTACAGGAAGGGAACATACATTCAAAAAGAATTACTATTAAAATCTTTTCTCATAAACAGACTGGTGTAGTGTGAGTGATGCACACTTATTTATGTATATGCTGCATCTGGGGACCTACCTACTGTGGAAATAAATAAGCCATGGATGGACTGAATTTAATTTCCATTCACCCTGGGAAAACAAATCCACTTTTCTGTGGACCATTTAAATTATTTTCTTTGGGGGAGTAACATGATGCCTTATTGCAAATAATGTCCAGGAGGTCAATGTAAGGAGAAGTGTCTGTCAGCTACAGTGCCAAACATACAGTTTCCTTAATTATTGATGCTGTGTAAGGCTGATCAGTGAGAGGTGTACCTAGTGAGTAGGTGCACTCTTAAGTTGCCATAGATCACTATTAACTGTATGTGCGAACACATTGGGTCTTCCGTCTGGTCAATACATGGGATCAATAAAGCACACACGGACACACAAGAGCTCAGGAACGGAGCACTTACCAGAAAAATCTATTCTCTACTGATTATTGGTTTTACGTGCTGCTGTATCAGAGCAGAGGAATCGCTGTCTCTTATATCCCGGTGCACACTTGACAATATAAAGTATGTGTTTAAATATGCCTATATTTATTTCTGTCAGTGTACTTTCTGTATCGACAATGGATTACAACTATTTGTATATTTGTACATGAGAGATGTAATTTGTAATAATGAACCCGGAGAGAGCTATGACTTGACTTTACGAATTCTCTCAGCTTTACAGAGTGTCTTAGCATCTTTCAGCTCATTGTTTTGGTCTTACTGTTTTGCAAAAAAACAAAAAAAAGCTGCAAAACCCACCAGATGGTATCTGCCTGGCGACAAATGACAGACAGAAAAGTTGACAACCTGGAGAACATAGTGGAGCATCTCAGGAGTTGGTGGAGACCAAAGCAGAGCATTTGCCAGGTGGTGACAAACACGTCTTCAAATGAATGCTAATGTTGCTCTGTATCTGCTGGGAATGTGATTAGGTAACAAGTTTTCCACAGCAACTTTATAGGGTGATATGCAAGTGTTGTGATTACATCTTGTGTCTGTTTGCTCCCTTAAAGTGGTCAACAACAAATCAGTTAGTCCAGATTTAAGGATAAGCACTATTCCCATGTGTGTACGTGTGTGCGCGTAGGAGGAAATGTCTCTGTGTTTCACTTTATATCACAGTGAATGGCTGATAAATCAAAACTCCTGCTTCGCTTGCCAGAGATGAGATTTAGTGTATTGTGGTGTAACAATGGAGCCGAGACTAATGTGTTTTGCCTTGAGACCCATTCAGGTGACCTGCCACTGCCTCCCCCTCCATTCAAGCCAATTTCAGGCTCGGCTGAGCTGGGGAGCTTTCCGTCCGGGATTTCCACAGCTTTCCTGACCGACGCTGAGAGAGGGAGAAAAACTAATGCTGACCATTAGCACTGGACCAAATTCAGTCATAGACGTAGTTCAGTGGGAGCATGGGTGAAAGATAAAGCATCAGAATGGCCTCAGACAAGCTGCTGAAGAGTCTAACACAGTGTGATGTGAAAAGCAGCTGGGAGGAAAAGCATTTAAAATAAGCAAAAAAGCTCCTCTTTCAAAGGGACACAGAAGTAAAGCCCCTGCATAATGACACCACTTAGTACTGTGTCCAGTATTAATATCTCCATATAATAAGTATGATAACATAGAAGATACTCAAGCTGTCATGACAGCTTTATTTCACAGCTGCAGGAAGAGCTAAGTTGCCTCCAAGGCAGCCCATGCTGATAGCAAGATGACAACTACGCTTAACAGAATGACGAATCCATCTGGAGGTTGGACACCTATCTATTTGATATCTGCAACCTTAAAATGATTCGATTTCTAGCTGACCTGCAAATATGAAAACAGAACATGACTCCAATTTGAAGAGGCAGCAAAGGTGGGATATTAACTTTCCAGCCCTTTAACAACTGAGCTCCCATCTGCATGCCACAAACCAAAATCACTGATATGGCAGAACAAGAAACAAAAAAAATTAGAACTAGAATCCTGGTCATTGGAGCATTTTAGAATAAGCCTTTACAAAAGCACTAGTTATTGACTCTGATAGGCTTGAAAACACTCATTTTATCTGTGTAATGCCACTGAACTCTCTGATCCGTCCTGTGAAAGCGCCTCAGAGGCACGCAAACATAGAGTATGAATATCTGCGAGTGTGGCCAATGGAACAACAGGAAACTGATGAACGGTCGCCTACAAAACTGCTGCCCACACACGCTCGCCGAGCGCCTGTGGGAGGATGTACGGACAGTCATCTGCATTTTACCATTCAGACATCAGAGCCTGCCATTCACCAACAACACCAGACAACAGCTGTGTATGTGTGAGAGTGTGTGTGTGTGTGTGTGTGTGGTTATAGACTGCATATTTTAGGATGAACACAGCACGGCCTCAGTTTCTGTAATCCATCATTCAGCATGGTCATTAGTTATCAGAACGGTGAAAGAAAAAAATGAGCATGTATGTACTGTATGTGTGTTTAAAGTGTAAATAAAAGTATATATCCAAGCATGTGTGGTCCCTGTCATACATACTAACCTATTTGTACTCATTCCCTCACGGTCTTGGTTGGGTTCCCCAGGCCTTGGGCCAGTCCAGCTGTAATACCCAGGGGTGGAAGAGCTGAGAGCGAGTTAGCAGGGTCACCCTCTCCTCTCATTAGCTGGGTAATGAGCCGTGCCGTGGAGCTGCTGTAAAGCCACACAGCCTGTAAATATGGAGTCAGATCAGTCTCAGGCTTAATGAATGTGCACAGAGGGATTCGCAAATGTATTTCTGGATTTATATAAATGACTCTCGCCACAGAGATATTTTTTAATGCACACAAAAACAGTTACTGTTGTGTATAAATGTAAAAGTAATCCACATATAAAAATGTATTTCAGATGCACACATACATATTTCTTGTTTTAAATGAATGTAGTAGAAATCCATAAATATAAATATTTGTCTGTGCATCAGAAACACATTTGTGAACCCTATTTATTATATGAGGCTTTATTTTACATTTATATACAACAATAAATAGTTTGTGTGCATTGAAAAATATCTGAGTGGAGAGAATCATTTATATATAAATCCTTCTGTATGCACTCATTAACATTGAGACTGATCGGACTCCATATGTAAACCTGTAATAGCTACCTCCAACATCCAGAACAACTGTGGACAACATTAACACCATTGCCTCAATATCCAAGTCTTTATAGCTTTCATCTGTGTGCCTTTGGGTTCAAGTCCCGTGTTCTCAGGACATCCTTAGCCTAGTGGTTAAGACTCATGCCAGGTACAATGATCCAAACATCCATGGTTGGGAACCTTGGTTGGATGTAATTCCCCTCTCTTTTCCCGTGCTCCCCCATCTGTCTTCACTATGTACTACCAATAAAGGCTAAAAGGCCACATAAAGTAACCTCAAAAATATGCTATCATGTTGTTTATACAGTTTTCAAAAGCTTTGTTTGAGAAAATACAATTACAAATGTGATAATAAATTATATTGTAATATATTGTATAGTATATTCAAGCAATATGTATGTGTTTAACAGCAGTGGAGGTGCACATCTCCATCCTCTTGGTCCATACATATTACATTTGTGTGGACATCTACTATAAAACGGAGCTAGTTGTCACTGTTCTATCAATAGATTAACAAGACATTTACTTGAGCACAAAATCTGACAGCAAAATTTTGCCCAAATGCTTTTAAATGGCTGTTAAACATTCCTCAGTAAGATAAGATAAGATATTCCTTTATTAGTCCCACAACAGGGAAATTTAGAAATGCCTCCATTTTAGTCAAACATCTGTTTGCATGGTTTGAATGTTATCTGAATGGGTGAGCTCACTAAAAACATGGAGTAACAATCTGCGCAAAATCAATGCAGCTAAGTGCAAACATGCAAACCAAAAACAAATAATTAAAACGGTTTTCTTTTTCAAAATAATAATTTTTTTACATGGGTCACCGTGTTTGTGCGTGCATGTGAGTGTGTTAGAGTGCGTGTGTATGTTCATGCCAGTTTCAGAACATGGCAGAGGCACAGGGCCTGGAGTGTCTTCCAATAGAAAACTGAAGGTGACATTCAAAAGATAAGAACACATTGTACTGGGATTCTCCAAGGGGTTCGCTCCTCTCTTCTCTGCTCCCTCTGTCTTCCTCGCCTTTCTTCTCCTACACTAAATCCCCAAATAAGTCCTTGGTCCATTAAATCACGCAAATGGAGGACAGGCTTTTAGTTTAATTCATAAATAATGAAATCCTTGGTGGGAAGCCATAATACAATCGCTCCACAAAGCATTTGATCAAACTAAATTCTTCTTAACAAAATGTGCGTTCAATGCTGAGTGCCTTCTGAAATATGGTGGCACAGAGCGGACAATTTAGGAACACGCCACCCCATAAGTAAACACATGCACATATCAATATTGAGAATCATCATCATGTATGTTCCTGTCACAGCTGTGGAACAGTGACTACTCATCCTAAACCTCATTTACACCCAAAGCAAACATCCTTTCTCCTTCCTCTCCCTTGTGTTTATCTCTTCCTCCACCTCTATCGCTCCCTCCACATCACTCACCCACCTCCTCCTCCCTTCTGTTTGATCTCTCGCCGCCGATGCCAGATCATACTCTGTTCGACTGACAAATATGGAACGAGAAGATAGACGCAACTCGACTGACGACCACACGCTGTCACTGCCATGCTTCTCTCCACGCCAACTTTGACAAGCCTGACACACTGGGGGCAGCAATCTGATTACCCCTGTGTCACATCACACCCTCTGTCTGTGGTCTGCCGAGCTCCCCGCACTGCTTTTTTTTTTTAAGGGAGTTCATCTGGTAGTGAGCCCTCCCTCGCAACCGTGTCTGTTAAACTGATAATATATTGGGCATCTGAGAGAACAGTCATCCATCATCATCCATCATACCACAACTAATGCCCGCACAGACCTCTTCAGTCCAAAGAGACACACAGTTATTAACACACACGTACCCATTTGTCTGGTACAGCCATAAATCCTTGAACAACAACAAATCATGATTCAAATTGTGCATGTGTGTCTTGCACTAGATGGCAGTATGGTTAGATGGTACAAGCTGTGAAGCCCAGCTGTCTGCTTTAGGATTCCTGAAGCTTTTAACTGAACTTCAGTTAATCAGATAATCTGGGAATCTAATATTTACTGCGACAATTATCCTCGAGTGTTTGCGGAGGAAATGCTTTCCGTAGGCCATTGTGGGTCTGGCTCTAAAATAACAAAGGCCAGAGGCTATTGGGTACACACACGAGTAGAGTACAATGGATTTGATCGCAACACCTTGAGATATTACCAGGAGCGTGGCCAGGCCAGGAAATGAAAGGACTGCATTTGTATGAGTGTGTCCTCACATGAACCAAATTTTGGCTTTGATTGGTTCATCTTTCCTTGCCGCTGAGGTAGAGCCCGTCCGACACCGGATTTTTGAGACAGATACAGATATTACTGTAGGTACTGTACTAAAAAAATCATATAATAATATGTTTGCTATTAATATTTTCTAACATTAGCACACAAACATTTTTGATAAGGGTTCCTTAAATTTGAGAATGAAAGTTAGGGTTATATTTTACAATATTCTACAGTTACTGTTGCAAACATGTTTGATTCGTTTGCGTGTTTTGGACTGCCTTATTTAGTTAGTTAGTGACCCTTGCCTGCCTGGCCGTCCTGTAACTCTTTTTTTAAGTGTGTGACTAAAATATCGGTGAAGTGCTTTAACCCTGCCTCTGTTGTCTGCATTTGGGTCCAATCCCTTGTATTCCTGCTATTGCACTATTCCAACAATGTGGGTGGATTTTTCAGCTGAATAATAAATCATATTTTAGTGTTTCTAAAATATCATTACCTCAAACATATCAGGCTCCAATTTGCTGTCACTCATCATTGGACCCATGTTGGTATCTGCAATTTCCGCAATAACCTAATATCTGCTAATGTACTGACCTGGACTATTCAATAATCAAGCCCTACTACAAAAACAGACCCAGCACAACAGCATTGCCTATGTATAATACGTGACTCTTGTCTCTGTGGACTATGTGTGGTGGCTACTCGGGATGCCAATCAGTAAAATTTGACCAACTCAGAAATGAAATGTTATCATGCAGCTCCTCGTTTTGGTTACATTAAGGACAAATTCAGCAGAGTGGAAAACCATTACTGTGCCCCCAGAGCGCATATGTCCTCTACAGGCTGAACACTCACACAGCTACACCCTCCACTCTCTGCTCATAAGAATGTGGCAGACTTTGAAAGGGAGAAAGAGGAAAATGTCAAAGGACAGAGGAAGAGGTCTCAGAGTTCAGTGTGTAAAGAATTCAAATATCGGTTCGCCTGCACGCTGTATGTAAACAGACTTTAGATGAAGGCGAGGTAGCTATGCTTTTAGCTTTTCTCATTCTCTGCCTGGCTTTTAACTTGCACAATTTCCCCAATATGCACATTTCCCAAAAGTGTTCCTCATGACTCATCTACCTGGCCTGAGGACCTGTTTGATTGCCAGACGCTTCCACGTTCACACAAACACATACAGAAATGCAAAAAAAAATAAAATTAGTGTGTACACAAAAACACACACACAGATTTATCACCACTGACAATTCATACCCATACACACACAAACACACATTATCATCATCATCTCTGCCCTTAGGGGTAAACACCTTCTTGTATTTGGTTGATATCTACCGGCACAGGATAAACAGCTTCTCCTTTCCCTGCACCTCCCCTTGGTCCTGCAAACATTGCTCTGTGGACAGGAATGATTTGTTGGATGGGAGATGGGACATCAGTCTCTCCCATCGCAAAGCCCACCGACCTGTGACACCATAGATGAAGACAGAGCTATAATGGGCAGCAACAATGTCCAATAGACAAACTCATTTTTTCAAATCACATGCAGCTATTGGCCCATTCTTGTTGTCCTCCTCGGTTTCTGGGTTTGACACTTGAGTTGTATGCCTAAGACTAGTTAATAAAAAAAAAAGCAAACATTCCCTACCTACATTTAACCATGGAAAAGAATAAAGGGTAACAAGAAGAGAGTGAAAATGTCAGCCTCTTCAGAATAAATATGGCATTCCATTAAAGGTTTCTTCAAAGTTGCTCTCTGGTGAAAAATGACTCACTGCCATTCTTCGCCTGTTAATTATGCAACAATTTAGCAACAAAGCTCAAAAGCACATTTTGTAGATATGCAGTGTCCCCAGTTCGACAAAATACTGAACTATAACTGAAACGAAAAAGGCTGCATTGTGCTTTTACTCTGACAAACAAGCTGCCATTACTGGGTCATCTCACCTTTATATCTCAATAGTAGCTCAACAGTTTTTTGCCAAGTAATATGTCTGTGGCGGCCTGTTACTTGCAGAACATATAGTCACTGACATTCCATGAAAAAAGTGTAGTCCAGTTATAATAGACAGCTAAATGTAATTTTACCTGCAAATTATATAGATACCTGGCTGTGGTATTCACAAGCCTCTGCACCAAAACATCATGTCAACTAAAATGAATCTGCACTCATATTCCTAATCTTCCATCTAAAACCATACTTTATGTTTCCTGGCCAAACATTCATGCTCAAACTTATTGAAAATGTTTGGCAGCGACACTAGAGTGCACAACAAAAATCAACCAGCCTCTGCTGCAGAGTATAAATGTTTTATAATGATATTTCATGAACAGGTCGGCGCTCTCCCAAGCTTCACATCAGCTAAGAACAGAAACACACCTGGGAGGCTGATGTGTGTGGTATCTGTGTATGTGTGTGTGGGGTGTCGACTTCCTCCTTTCACTTCTGCTTTCCTCTGCTGTCTACCTTTCTCCTGTCCCAGACTTCATTTCATTAAAAATTTCGAGCAAACCTAATTTCACGCAATAAATGCATTATCCTAATCAACACTGATGAGTGGAGCATGCACTGACGCACGCATACATAAGTCTGTGTGTGTGTGTGTGTGTGTGTGTGTGTGTGTGTGTGTGTGTGTGCGCCAATAGAAAAATTCCTGCTGCTTCTGTGCTCCTGGCTCATAACTATGATAGAATAAACTGGTTGTTCATTAGCTACAGGCCTGCTTAATCTCACTTCCCTAATTATTAATGACCACTCTTTATGCTTACGTACACATACGTGTGCACGTTGTGTGTGCGGTGCTGAAAGCAGATAACTTTAATTCCTGTTCACACTGTGATTATAATGCATGGATTCATAACGGTTTCACTTGTCAATAGGTCACGTCACACAGCATTAAAGCAACCAAGATATTACAGCACGGCGAGCTAACACTGATCTGCTTGATCACGGCGCGACTACCCACAAGCCTCTGTGCTTCTCCTGGCGTCCCAAGCTTTGACTCTCAGATGAAAAAGCAAATCAAGACAAATGGTCTGTCGAGGTTGACAGATGCAAGTCATTCCCCTGAAAGGCTGGGCTGCAATCAGCATACAAACGATGACAGATGTTTTTAAGCTACATGCCTTATTGATGATGTCATTATCAAATCAGCAACATGGGCAGACACAGTAGCCCTGCGGCTTCACAAACACACACATCACACACACCTGGCTACGGCGACAGTGGAGAAAAAGTGGCCTACACGCATGGGGTGACAGGTGGAAACGTAAACCAGCCCTGATGACGACATGATGACGACCAAAAGGTGTTGCCTGGTAACTCCATCCATGCTGATCTGCTTCATTAATGATCCACTGAGCATTTATTATTTATATATATTTGGGTGGGTGGGAGTTGGAGAAATATTGCCACTTTATGCACCTTTATGAAAGTGAAAGGTAAGAGCTGTTTAAGAACAACCACATGGGACCTAGAGAAGTTGTATGTTTATATTGCTGCTGTTAACAACATTATTTCTATTCTCAGCTCTGAGTCATAAAGTGATTCTCTACGTATGAGAAGCAAAAATGACTGTTTGGCCTCTTAGGCGTGTGTTTCTAAGGGTCTAAGGGACTAGAGGGCCTTTTGAGGTAAATTTGCAATTTTGGGGTATATTAAAAAAATTGACTTGATTATATATGTTATGACTCACAGGTATTTCCCCTACTCTAATGATGCTGCAGTAACATACTCACAGGATGCTGCTGACCGATTATGCTTGAAAGTAAAATGAATTCCCAAGATGGGTCAGTCAAACTTTTGGCTGCCTGAACATTGTTAATATTCACAGGGAAGGGCTTAAAAGAGCCATTGTATCCTGGAGTTAATCATCTGGAGAGCTTAGAGCTCAGAGTGTACATGGAGATCACCAAGAACCCCATTCAAAATTTCACTAAATCACACTCAATAAATAAATTCATTATACTGTATGTTGACAGTGATTAATATATGTTACAGTACAAAATAACAACCACATGATGCATGTTAGCGAGAACATCACATTGGCATTCACTTACAAACACAGTATACTGAAAATAATCTGAAGAATGGTTCGCTGTCATCATGCATAATTGTGTTGTGCTGGTGGGTCTTATCACACAATGCTTGGTTGCACATGTCAATTTTCATTTCAATGTGACACGCACACACACCAAACACACACATACAGAAACCGCCAGCTCACCTGCAACCACGCACGTCTTGTATGCTTGAAGTCTTTCATGGGTAGCAGCAAAATACAATGGCGTCTGAGGGGAGCTGACATGTTTGACTAGTTTTCCAGCTGATATTTCTGACACAAACGGAGCATGACGGGGAACTGGATGCTAGGGCAAGATACAGTCACCAAGTACTCTCAAAAACACCAATTTCTCCACAGTAGCTCGAAATCCAACATTCAGTGTGACAGTAAATGCAACTGTGATTAGCTGACACATTAGCTACTAACTGCTATTAATTATGCCACCAACAATGTAACTGCATATATTATCCCCTGTATTGTCAACTTGTGTAACATCCCCCATGTTTTCAGTAAAAAACACACACATCAGCCCTTATTTGACTTCAAATAGTGCTGTGACAAAATTCTATGATTTGCACGAACACACTCGTCAAATGGTTTATTCAGCTTCAATTTGTTGTTCCATTATTTCCAACTAATTTGAACACAGCAACTGACTGTGTGTTCAACCAACTGTGAAGAAGAAAAGGATTAAAAACGTCTCGGGGAAGAGAATACACACGTGGCTTTTGTGTGTCAAACGCTCACTCGAAATATTGATTGATATCTTTTCCATCATGCCCATAATACTCACTCAAACCAAACAGTTTTTGAGCTGGAAAAAAAAACATATTAGGTACAAGGTCATTTTTTTTTCTTTTTTAAAGAGCTCACACATTAAAGACAAATAACAAACATTACAGTACCAACTCGATGAAGTCATTCATCAAACAGCAGGCGAAATGATTCATCACATACACTGTAATTGGCTTCTCATCCCTCACAGTCCACGTGTGTGTTTCCTACAGAAACGTTGGCCATGTCATTGGGCTTTTGCCAAATGTTTGCAGAAGCCTTCTCTTGTGGGAGGGTGATCACCATCTATGGTCTATTTATAGTCAGTCTCCGTATCCGTGATTGAAGCACCTGTAAAATAGGCAATTTTACAGTCACTGCGCCTAATCACTCAGCTGTGGGTGGGAAATAACCTGCCCGTGCAAGCTGAGACCTGCCAGCCGGATATGAGTGCACATGGTGCATATCGTTTATGTGAATGTGTGTGTCTGTGTGTGCAAGTCTGTTCATGTCAGTGAGCTTATACATGAATTAATTCATGTAAAGGTATTGTATGACTACAAACAGAAATCGACTTTAATTAGCTTTAAATTCAAAAATTTCTCTGTCAGCGGCCATTCATTTTCCCGTCAGAAAACTCATCCGCAATCGCGCTTCATTTGCATTTGATGACAGAATCTGCTTATTAAAGTTCACCCATTGAGCAATGGCAAGCACAAGGGCCTTGTGCGTGTAAGTGCCAGCTTTTTCACACAACAGGGTTTTTGCTTTTTTAAAGTTAATTGCCCACTTACTCAACCCTCCAGAGAAGAGCCCCAAAAAGGTGAGAATGAAGAAATTACTCAGAGCCCTCCCCACATGTGGGCACATAACACAACCCTGTCACTCTTCCCAGGGTAGCAACAGAAAGTGCTCGGCTTTAAAATAAAATGCAGCAGCAGAAAACAAGCAGAAACAGCGAGCAGCAGACAAATCAGTTTGCAGTTCAAATCATGGGGAGAGACAATGGCATTTTTAAATGTGCTGCATGTGGACACTTTGGTCTTTAGTTATTGTGATTCAGACTGGCTAATATGTCTATTGAAAGAATACTTACTGGCCTTAATTTCTTGGCTACTATGATAAATAAAAGGGCAATATAACTATATAAATCAAATTGCAACCTGCAAACTGTGTCATGCCTACTGAAGCTGTCTATTCTTAAACTGATGTGACACCAAGCACAAGCAGGCAATGAAATGTGTGGAGTTCAAAGTGATCTGGCTGCATGTCTCTGTGTGAACAGCGCCACTGTTGTTCAGAATCAGCACTTGGTATGTAGATTAACAACAACAACGAGTTCACGCCAACCACCCATCTGGAAATGGTCAGATATCAAAAAAAGGCTTCCAATAAATGTTGAGTATAATAAATGATGAAAAGAAACTCCCACTGCAACATATTGAAACAATTCAAAGGAAACTTTTGAGGTCAGATTTTCGATATGGGAAGTGAACCACTTGAAGGCACCAAATGGAACAACCAGAGTGGAATGTAAATATTTTGAGCCACAGTGGCTTAACCTGGCAATGTCATGTCACCATTTTAGCTTTGCTCATTGTAGTCTGGCGCGGCCAAGGTAGAATTAACTTGAGAGAATCAACATTTTATGTTAGAGGTGATTGAAAGTTCTGTCCTTCAGGATCAAACCTTTCCTAGACTAAAGTGAAAGCATACAAACCAACTGTTGGGCTGTTATTAGTTTTGATTATTCTTAATTCTTTCTGATTTTCAATCCTGAAAAAACAAAAAACCTCGAGCAACCTTGTCAAATTTTTCTTAAACAGTGTTTACCAAAGTGACTTTCTCAGGCAAAAATGGGGAAAAAGCAACACTTGGTTTTAATAGGTGTATCACCAGCAAGGCTTGAGGGGAAGGTGATGCACTGAGTCATATTAACATCTAAATCGCATATAGATGGGCTGAAAATGATTTGTGAGTGGGTGCATCCACCTTTAATTAATACTGGGGAAACTGAACTTGCAGGATGTAACCACGAACTTATTTAATGACTGCTTCACTTTGATTCTAATCTTCATTCTGCATATGCAAAAAAAAAAACTTTTCATATTCCCAGATAATGATCGCCTTACAGATTTGAGCGTGAACTTTGAACATCTCCAGACAAAATTTACATAAGCTTCCTACCTGTTTGAGCTTCTTCAAGTCTTCATCCAACTCCAGATTGTCCAAGATAACAGCCACAAAGAGACTGAGCAGAATCTAAAACGCAACAAGAGGAAGCGCATGAGAACGTGTGCTGCGTGGGAAGACATTACAATATGCTACTGTCATTATAACCATTGTGAAAAATAAGACTTTTTTCCAAAGTAGAAAGTCTGCTTAGTAATTGCATTTGTTGCTTGTTCTGTTCTGGAAGACATCCTGTCTGTCTGGGGTGAAGTGTGAGTCATCCAGAGACTGTCTGCACTGTCTGATGGCTCCCCGTATCAGAAGGCCAAACACTGAAATGTCAGCACTTCTTACGCCTGCAAGTCTGATTAACTGTGATTAGACGTACCACTTGAGAGAACACTGAAGGGGCAGGGGCACTAATTGAATGCATTAAGAAAACAATTCATGCATCCTTTTGCCACTTATTTCCCCCAACCTGCTTTCACTGAATAAAATAGGAAACAATATGAGTTTGAATAGCAGACTGCAGCAAAATAAATGATGAACTAAAAGCCAAGTTAACTTAATCAAAACACTCCAACTCCAATTCAACAGTCTCTTCAACTTATTTGACTTCTACATTTGAAACAGCACAGGAAGTTCCTCACCAGGGTAGCGAACAGATGGTAGAGGATGAAGTAAATGGCCACTACCGGAGCCCACATATGACCTACAGCCACCAGAGTCTGGTCCATGACATCTACCCAGCCCTCCTGGGTTAGGATCTGGAACATGGACATGAATGCCTACAGGGAGGAAAGCACAGGATGAGAGAAAGCGAGAGAGGCGAAAGGCTTGACAGAGGGCAACTGAGTACACAAGTGGAAGCGGTGAAGGGGGAAAGAAAGACAGAGATGGGGAGGAAATTACACGGCAGAGAAACAGACAGATCTGACATTTGAAACATGCTTTTTCACAGGAGAGCAAATATCACACAGCTGATGCGCACATCCCCCTCTGACCATCCTGCTCTAGCGAGGAGATTTTGGAATATAAGCCAGAGAGAGCAGAGAGGAAGTGAGGAGACAGCCATCTTTTTTTTTTTTTTTTTTACTCTGCTCTGCTGCCCCCTCATCTACTTGGTAGAGGTCAGACGAAGGTGTATGGGAACAGCCAGCTGCAACACTGTGGCCCCTGGAGTCAAATGGCATGCCTGCACCTCCTTCTTAGCATCTCAGCTCCAGACAGCAGCCCGCGTCCCTCCCCAGCCCCTCCCACCCACTCCCCCGCATCCCAGTCACCGCAGATAAAGATAAACCAAGCAACAGGTCTGCCCGTAGGGGAGGCAGCCAAACATCATTAACTATGACGTGTGTGCGTGTGCGCATGTCTGCGTGCGTACGCGTGGGTGTGTGTGTGTGTGAGGGAAACGAGAGAGGGAAGGGTAACACAGCATACAAGTGGCATCTGTTTATGAGCAACCCCTCGCATCCTGCTGTGCGTGGGATCAGTGAAATGTTGGAGGGGTGAGAAAAAAAATCGAGGATGGAAAGATGTGGCTAATGAGAGAGAAAGAAGCTCATGAGCACTTAGAAATCAAAGGGGGTACGGCATCTGTTGACCCATCGTGCAAATCATCATCAACATCTGCAGAACTCCCTATTGCTTGTCTGAGGTGCCCTTCTGGAACTGCTCGTATGAATTTGTAAATTTTTATATGGTATATTTCATATACTTTCTGTATCTTCTTCTTTTAATTACATTTCATGTATCCCTGAGAGCAAATTATTTGAACATTAGGGCATATTCAGGCTCCAAGTGTGTTGGAGTAGTTAAGTTTTAGTTAAGCCTTTAGAGGGTATGGTCTGCTTCATGTGCTTCATCCATTTTCAAATGAGCTGCATTTCAAACTAAAGTCAAATCAAATGCAGCATTTGTGGCTATAAGGGAGGATATGTGGATATTTGATAACCAGCAGTCACTCACAGGAAGCCTTATATAATACAATGCAGCCTGCAGCGGTGGTCACATTAGGTTATGTCTTCATATATTATGACCTGCTCTCGACATAGAGAAGCTAATTACAGTAAGTCGATCATGCTTGGTAAAAGCTAATTGGATAAGAATTTATTTTGACTCCTGATGACAGATATCCAAAATCTGTTGAATAAATCAGCCATTTGTGCTTTAGTACGTGACTCAAGGTGGCTTTTTTTTTGCAAATCGTGATTCATTTATGCAAAGTTTACCTAAAAGCACATGTACAGAAATGGATCTGAGAAATAAGGTGAAGATATGATCACACGCACAGAGGCTTTCTCAAATAGACAATAGTGGCCCTATAGTTGAGTAGGTGAATGCGAGTTCCTTACCCTGGGGAATGTGGTGAAGCGGTCCAGCTCCTCCACAAAGCAGAACATCTGCAGGCTGATTGCCGACATGACGATGAGGAGGCTGGCTGTGAACACCACCAGGCTGCCTAGTTTTTTACCTGGGCCGAAGATCTTATACACAAAGTCCTCCAGAGCCGGGGAGATCTTAATCAAACGCACAACGCGTAGCACCTGAGGGGAAGAAAAACATACATCTCAACTGTGAGGTTTGCTGTTTGTGCAGGCGTTGTTATTTTTGGTCTTCGGAAGAGTAGTTTTAGAATCCACATCAAAGAAATAGAAGTGTTATTTTTAAAATAAATATTAGAGTTATAAAAGCAAACATAGTAGCATATTGATTACATATTGATTTTCAAAAAAAAAAGGGAGAATTGATCTTGACCCAGTGGTAAAGGTGCAGTGATACTGTGCTCCGTCAACAGACTTAGTCCCTAAATTGCTTGTGGTGACAACAACCCCCAAAAGGTAATGCATCTTGGTCAGGCTTTGATCGGGGATCCAGAGAGTAGCTATCGATCGAGCTCCGCACTGTGATGCCTCTGGCCAGAGATATTTCTCCCATTCTTCGGATATACGGCGAAATAAAGAAGACGAAAAAGGGGACGCCGGTCTGAAGGGGAACCTACAGTAAACAAATACAGCAATAACGCTCACAGCATGATGACAGATGGTTGGGGAAGACACTACCTTCTTCCTCTGACAGACCATGATGACCACTATCCATTTTTGCAACAGATGCAAGCTCTGAGGCTGAGAGCAAACCATAGGAGGGTAAGTTCGCAGAGGATATAAGACCATGAGAGCAACTAGTTCTTTGCTCATCTTTTTATCCTGAGCCTGTGAAGAACACAACTTGGGAATCTGAAAGGCAGAGAGGGATGCCACTGATAGAATACAGAGATAGAATAACACCTGGGACAACTTTTAATTTAAAATCTTGAGCAAAATAAATGTGATATAACTGTTATGTAAATCAGCAAGGCTATGAGTATCGGTCAATATTGATCATTTTGGTTTAAATGTATAATTGCATCGTTTCACACAGGTCTATTATATTGATACATATAATATTGGGATCACTCTTTTTCACGTAAAATAAGAAAAACAAAAAAACAATGGCAATTAAAAATACACTATACTTTGTATCTCTTTACTTGTGATCTCTTTGAAAGACATAAATGCGACTGTTTCAGAAGAAAAACATATCTCGACTCCTAAAACACAGACACGAGATGAGCAATGAACAATCTCAAGAATGACTTGCCAGCTGTGTTGCCTGTGTGTGTGTGTGCGCTTCTGGCTCTTGCAAGACAAAGCAATGCTTAACATAAAATTGAATTGCACAACGTGTCACATTGTCACTGTCACAGATATCCCATCCGGCATTTTAAACCCACGTTGAATCGGATCAGTGCTTCCCTACCAGAAATGTCCAAAAATGATACAATGCCCTGCCTTTCTCAACGAATTGACTGAACTGTTAAATCGGGCTGGTACTGAGCTCATTGCAATTCCGAACACACAGAGAGGAAGTGTAGAGGTGGGTTCCATTGGCTGATTAAAAATCATTCTGCCAAGTGTACTGTATGTGTGTGTGTGTACGTGTGTGTGTGTCACAGCTGTAAGTAGGGCTCTAAAGCATGTGACATTTACTCCAGAGTGAAAGACAATTAGTAAGGTTACCCTTTAGCCAAGAAACACCCCCTGGTTGGATAAAATTAAATAAAAATCAGAAACAATCATTGATTGTGTAGCTCTCTTCTCCTATAGACAACACACACTGATTCCAGCACGGAGCCTTAAGGTTAATCGCTTGTGATTAAATGTAACCCGTTTAAACTGGGACCTACTTGGAAAAATATCAGTAGGGAGAGTGAATGAGAGATGCTTTCCCATGAGTGAGGAAGGCACTTAACTCCTTAACTTGCTCTGCTCATTAGCCGCAGACCACTCATATGAATGTGTTCAAATGTAGAGAAAGGGAACCGTGCATCTGAAAAATCTATGGACATTATGCTTTGCAAACTTACATTTTCAAAGCATGTTGGTTAGCTATGCTCTGAGTTTGTTCTCTGTATTTGTTAAGACAGAAATGTTTTTTTTTTTTTTTAAATTTGGATAAAGCCAAAAATGTCATTGACACTTTTTTGTTCATAGTTCCTATGGATGCATTACCTGTATATAGAATACAATGTAATTACGTTGTCTAATATAAAAATGAAGGTAGACTGCGAAAAATCTTTATGAGCTGTCAAGTCTAATTACTCTCTTTACATCATCCACGTTTTTTTTACATTTTCATTACAATAGTCACAATTTGAAGAAGTGCAATTTTCAGACTGCAAGACCTGCAGTACAAGTGTTATTAACAAAGGTTAACCCTTGCTGTTGTTGAAGTAAAATATTTAGCTCATACATATGATAAGTAGACCATGAAACAGCCCTGAAGTGTAATGTATAGAGAAATTTCATAATTGCAATACTGTTTATCAAAATTGCCAATCCATTTTTTTCCTCAAAGTCTGACAGTTTGTGAAAGCAATGCTGTTCAGCAACCATTTCTAATATCTTAGAATAATGAATCTGCTCACGACGACATGAATGCAACACTTTTCAAGACTGCATTACCTTGCAGAAATAAAGTATTGTAACTCAGGGGAAAAAAATCTAACAAGATATAGGTCTTTTTACTGGAATGGATTATCTAGCTAGAACTAGTCTCAAGTCATTGCCAGTTAACTTTCATCTTGCATTGAAATGGCTGCCTGGAGGTCAAAATGCTAGTATATGTTTTATTTTGTTTATGTTAAGAACAGCAAGTCAATAATCATTTTCAATGGAATACATCTACAGTATACACTGTATGTTGGGTGTGTTTGCATGGATGACAGCTGTTGAGAGAGTCAAACAGGATCAGGGCAGCTTGTATTGTCAAGGCTCATTAAAGAACTATCAAAAAGCCCTTTGCCATCAGATCATCCAAAGAGCTTTTCACCAGCTACATTACCCAACCTAAAGCAAGGTCACAGGGTTACATTCTGGACAGAGTGCAATACTGAAATGCACAGTATGTCATTTCCGCTGCTAGGGGTCTCTCAATCAAAACAATGAAAACAAAAGAGGTAGATGATGAAGTAGCAAGGGATCATGGGAGATGTCTCACCATTGCAAATGAAAATCTATCTGATGTGATTCAGGTAGAAATGTTCACTGACTTCCTTCCTCACTCTCTGACCTTATGTATAATCTGATGTTCTGATGATCATCAAGTTATAGCAACAAGAGGGGGTAAAGAGGATATGACGCCATTGACATTACATTATCTGGGTTTGGACATTGTTGGAAACATTTGGGATAATGTAAGTAAGATAAGATAAACCTTTATTCGTCCCTCAGTGGGGAAAATTGCAAGTACACATCTTAACAAAATCTATAAGAAAGGTATAGTTGTTTTGAGATGTGTTAAAGGGTCTGTGAATGAATGAACCACATAGGTCCACATAGGTCATAATATTCATTTATATTTCTGCCCTGTCTGAAAAGCAGAAAGTCAAAAAACCAAAGGCATTGCACATTAATATCCATCTACAGAAGGATCTGGACTCTCCCAGCTCTTTGCCTCAAATACAGCAATTAAGGACTGCACACTCAAGCTCAGATTTATGCTAAATATCTTTAAATAAAACCACCAGAGTACAACTTTCTCCTCTGAATAAATCAATCGTAAATGTCCCCAAAAAATGTGCCACAACTGAAAAATGCCACAGTTTAACACGGATATCAATTTAACCAAATCTCCATTAAGACATTTGTGGTGACAGCACATTTAAAGCATTCTGAATGAATAGAGCAGAGGTTTTTAACACAGAAGAGTGACATGATTGATATGTACTCATTAACGCACAGGAAAGAAATGTCACAATATGATTCACAGCTTCTGCTCCTCGCTGCAATCTTATGTGAAGTGTGAATGATTCAGTTTCCTATTTAGCATTTAAAGGGATTTATGGATGTTTACACAGATGTGTAAAAATGTGTATTCATGCATGTGTGTATCCATACCTGGAAGTAGGTGAACTGAGAGTGGTAGAGGTCAGGGTAGATGTGCAGCGTGGTGCCCACCACCAACAGAGATTCAAACTTGTGCAGGGAGGAGCTGATGTAGCCGGTGAAGCCCAGGCACCAGATTTTTAGAAGAGCCTCCAGGTCAAACAGTACAGTAAAGGCAACCTGTGACAGAATGAGGGAAACAGAAATATTCCATTTTGCTTCACTTTGATATTTTTACTTTCAGCTCCTTTAGGCTTCTGCTGTACAACATAGGGAATCAAAGGGAATCATTGTACTTTTCACTCTACTACATTTGATAGCTTTAGTTACTTTGCAAATTATGAAAACAAAGATTATAAAACGATGCCTCATTACAGATTAAACTACCAAGCAGTATTAAGTAGCTCAGCCTCAATCAGCTACAACGCCTAAATTCAGTTTACTTGTTAATGAATCATTAATAGTGAGTGGCTTTTATTTGAAACATTTTTATAGTGATGCAAAGTGCTTACAAATCTAACAGAAAGCCTGTGTTAGAAACCGAGTTGCATTGTGGGAAATGTAGGATCTTGTGTTTTTGGAGCTCAACAAAGCAGGGACTAAACATCAGGATGTCTCAGTCTCTGTTGAAGCATTCTAATTTAAATCTCTTGCTAGTCCCCCAAATAATAGTCTTAGTCTTTGGAGGACTCCTTTCTGTATAGGATCTGAAGGCTTCTTCTTCACCTCTTCAGCAGAAAATATGGTGAGAAGAGAATAAAATTGGCACCTCGCCAATAGAACGTGCATTGCTCTATTTAACTCTAAACCCAGTGCCTCCATTTCCTATTTTCCCTTCACAGCCTTCACACAGATTGGAGCAAATCTGCAGATCGATGTTTTTCCCTTTTCCTTATCTCCTCCATTCAGCTGTGTGCGTGAGAGAGAGAGAGGTATGAGGGGGACGGGGGAGGTGGGCACACGCTCTTCACCGTCTTTGTTGGCGCTTTACCACCTGCATACTGATGACATCAAACCAAACCTGCGTGACACATGCAGTACGGCATCAGATGCACACGTGTATACTCACAAGGACCTTTATTGTAGAGAAAAACCCACATGCAGTATGTGTCATCTAACTGGCCTTTAACAAAAGATGCAATCAAAAACATGATCTCACACTAGTTTTGTATAATAATACACATAAAAGCCTCAGTTAATGTTGAAAAGGAGGGTTTGGGGCGGACATTTGGAATTCTAAGAAAAACAGGATGTTAAAAACAAACAAAAAAACATCTCACCTCTGCCAGGTAAAACTCATCATAGTGCCTGCGGTGGTTCTCGCCTTTATAATAGTTGCTAGCAGCAACGATGACGTCCACAGCGACCATGCTCAAGATGAACATGTGGAACACAGAGGACCGCATCAGTTGCTGTGGAAACAGAGCAGTGTTCGATTGCAATCAATGCAAATTGCACACAACAGGCAAAGGGGAAAGAAGAAGTGCGTGGAAAATCAACGGCCGTTTCCACTTGTTTCCCATTGAACTTTTTTTTTGTAACAAATTCTGGTTTGGATATGAGCCCATGATGCCGTGATAAGAGAGTGCAGCATTGTCTGAGATAAATCATTTGCAGTCTGATTGATGGTTAGAACTCCGGCAGACGGGATAGAAGAGATAGGTGCACTGAAGTAGATTGGACTATTCTGAAAAGGAGCTAAAGAAGCAGTGTGATGAGATTAAGTCACTTCTGCTTTTCCTACAGTGTAAATTTGTTATATATCCATTAAATTAAAGTTTCTGAGAACACAGGCTGGAAGACAGATGATGGACAGCCAGATGTTTAAAGACAGAAAGAACATACATGTCGCAGCACAGGCTTGGATTCTTTGTTTTTGGAGGTGCAAACCACAGAATGTATTGTATATAAGGAGGTGGAAACAAGCAAGGAGGGCCAGCAGCTAAACTGCAAGAAATTCAAAAGCAATCAGGAGCCTTTCATTGGCTGCTGGGAGAATCATCCACCCAGACAGCAGAATCAGTGTGCATTCAGAGAGGCGGAAACAAGAAGGGAAAGGGGCAATAAATGTATGTTATTTCCTGTGGGAATAGCAGCGGGACTGAACGCCTACAACAACATCACACAATAGAAACAATCATGACTTCAAAGAATGTGAGGCGGAAAAAAAGAAAAAGTCGGACAAAACACGCATTTTCATTTAGACAAACACTGTAACTGTACGTTCCTTTTGGAGACAATATGACAGATGTGATCACAGCCTTGAACTGCATGTGTGTGGCAGAATGAACAGCTTGTGAGTGGGTAGAATCGCTCACCCTAAAAAAAGACTTGCATGTGAGACTGGCAATAGGAAGGATTGAAAAAGTGAAAAAAAAATGAGAGGAAGACTTTAAGACAGATGAAGAGTGTTTTGCGGCATTGCTGGAAAGATCAAATTCGCCCCAGGAAATCGGGACCACTGCCATCCACCCTCCTACACACAAATACACTTACAGTGCAAACTCTATAAAGTCTGGAAAGCCTGATCTGCAATCATGTTTGGTACTTTGAAAACAAGTGGTGGTGATGATGAAATTGGTAGATAAAATTATCTCATTGAACTTTGAACTAGTGGGTAAATTAGAAGATGTAATGCTGTTTTAAGGGGGGGGGGGGTAAAAATGAGAAAAAAAAGGATCATACACATTGAGAAGCAGAGAGACCAGAAATTTAGAGAGAATGTCTTCACTAGAAAAATGACAGCATTTAAACACATAAAATGACTTATGTTTACCTCATAGGACCTCCAATGGTCATGAAATATAATGACTCATGTCTGTCAGGAGCAAGGACAGAGCAAGTAGCATGATTGTTATGGCGCTATAGAATGTAAATGGGAGGTGAACGCTTGGGTCACCAAAGTGTGTGACCTTGACATGGAAGATAACTGTTGTGATCCCATCTCCTACTTGTTCACATTAGATTCTTTTAACCTCATTTAACAAAGTGTGAGCCCATGTAGTAATCTCCTTTATCCAATCATGTGTTTGACAAAGTGTTGAACCTCTCTCCATCCTTGCTTGTGAACGACTGAGTCTTTCCAGGATGAACCTTTCATACCCAATCACGATGCTATCACCTGTTACCAATGAACCTGTTTACCTGTGGAATGATCCAAACAGGTGTTTTTGGATCAGTCCACAACTTTTAGTCTTTTGTTGCTCCTGTCCCAACTTGTTTAAAACGTGTTGCTGTCATCAAATTTAGAGTAAGCAGATATTTACAAAAATCAATGAAGCTGATGAGGTCAAACATTAAATATGTTGTCTTTGTACTGTTTTCAATTGAGTATGTGTCAAAAAGAGTTAGGAAATGATCACATTCTGTTTTATTTATGTTTTACAGTGTCCCAGCGTTTATGGAATTGGGGTAGTACTAATGGTCATTTAAGAGACAGCATTTTTGTAAAGTGAGCAATACTAGCCAGTCACCACTTTTTAAAAGGGCTGGTAGAGGGTTAAGACTTGGTTTTAATGTTAATGTTACAAGTTACATGTACACCTTTTATTAAAGGTTATAATTAAGGTTCTTCTTCTCTTTCCTTTCATTAATACAACTCTGGAGGGGAGATATTTAATATTGGCCTTTAAAAGTCATTTGGTTGAAAGTTTCTAGTCTGTTTCCCCTCTTCACACCCATCTGTGGTCATATCTAGTCAGTGTGCTCTGTTGGGACACACAACAGTGATGTCACACTCCGGAGTTTACTTCTGCACCACTGTAGGAAGGTGAGAGGTTAAATCACTGAAGGTGAGCAAAAACAAGATTTTGAGCTGTTGCTCTTTAAGACAATGCAATACATCATGAATGAACAGTCATATACACATCTGTGAGATTCCCTGCCTGAGCACCACAGGCAGCCAAATCAGAAGCAAGGTCCCCTCTAAAAACCCCGAAAGCCTTTTCCCAGTTTTATGAGGTACTCTTTTGCTCTCATAACTTTGTTTTACCATTGTATGTTCTGCTTTTATTATGCCTTGGCTTATTAAACACAACATGCTATTAATTTTTGTGAGATTCCTTTAAGCTCAACCGATGGCCCGGGCCGACAGAGCTGCTGGCCTCGGGATTGGGTGTTCTTGCGGAACATACACACATGCCCACTCTACACACACACAGTGGTTAGGCTCCCTGACTGAGATTGGACGTGACAAAGCAGTTTGACATTTCCAGCAACCAGACGCTCTCCCCCATGGGTGTTTTGGCTGAACAGAGTTGTGTGTGTGTGTGTGTGAGGGAGGGAGCAAGAGAGATAGAGGCAGACTGACAGAGAACAGAAAGTACACGTTTGTGCGTATGAAACGGTTGATTTTCTCAAGGTCCTGACGCTGCCCATATTCTCTGTCAGCTTTTGGGAATCACACTGCTAAGAGGAGCTGGAGTGCAGTGTGCATTTGTAACCTCTGTCATATGGAGATACGGTCTGCCCGTCCGACTCTGCCACAAAATAACCTTTTAATCTTTGCCTCGCATTCCCCTTGTTTGGTGCACTTCGCCAGATAACATTCTCTGTGTCCTTCCCAAGGCAAAATGGCCTGGTTTGTCCAATGCAGCTGATGGCACCAGCACACCATATACAGCCTCAAGATGTCAGAATCAATTTAACGGCATCAGTTGTGGGACACGACGGCCCTCCCCTGCCGTTTGAAGTTTCTTAGCTTGTGAGAGTCTGAAATCCTTTCACCCTTGTTTGATGGATGCTATTTACTTGTGTAACCTCCGGCTGGGTCTTTGAAACACCAGGTGCTCACTGTGCACAGGTACAAGCATGTGCACACACACACACACACACACACACACACACACACACACACACACACACAAGTTGGAGTCAAGTTTTGCAAGCAGGAGCCACACATTAAGTTGTCACTTTGGCATTTAGCCAAGGAACACTGGCATCCTAGCAAAGCAAAGCTTGATTTCTAACACATGACACAGTACATTCTGTAAAATACAGCATGTACTCGGCTCTTATTCGCTTGACTGCAACGGAGTGCACATGATAGAAATTATGTATGCAAATAGTGTCGTACATAAAAAGACATCATTTCAAGTGGCACGTAAATTGGTATTTGGGGAAACAGTGCACTCGGGGTGTGCTTTCCTGCAATAAAAAATGAAAAACAACATTAAAAATAAGAAGAAATAAACACTGATTTCTCTTCTCATCAAGCCTTCTGGCTTCTTGTCTGGGTACTTGTGTTCTTTATCACCCGATTTATGCCCAGTAAATTTAAACAGCGCTGCAAAGCCTCACACATTCTCAAGGCTGTGTGGTCAGTGTGACACAAACTGCAATCTCACAGAAGAGGCGAGACAACTTTCAGCTGCGTTCATTAGAGGTGTGCCGACCCAATCACCTGGAGGGGGGGGTCTATGCATCATACCTGGAGTATTTCCAGTGGCTGCAACTGTAACACAACCAAGACGGAGAGGCAGACCGACAGACCGACCGATGGCTGCTTCCTCGTGCTCCGTCTGTTCGCTCACACTGCCAAGGACGACAAATGCTCTTTCCGCTGCTACATGAAACGAGCGTAGCACATGTGCACATAGCTGGCAGCATATAGCTGAATTCACACAGGAATTGTCACCAGCAGACTGGGGCCGTGTTCTGGCACCAGCTCCTGCTACAGTTTTCTCTCTCCTCTTTACAGAGATTAAGATGAAACTGAGTGGGATTACAGACCGCCTCACTCGACTTCAGTCTTTTCTCTGGCGTTTGTTGACGTCGTACAAACAAATGATGACAATCCGAGTTTTGTCACAGCTCTGTTATTTCCTACTGTATGGTATACAAAAGAATGAAAAGATGGGGAACAGGCAAACTAATTCAGAAATCTATTGTCAAATAGGGAAACAACAGAATTTCACCCATGGTTAACTGTCTTAATCTAAAGCTTTGGGCTGAAGGAGTGGGTGTGTAAAATCTTGCTGGGTTGAGGATCTAGCGAAGTGGCAGCCCCTTGGCTTATCACGGCCCTGACGAGAGCAGGCTGACTCATGTCTCTGGCTGGAAAACAGGTCTTAATAAAACATGATGGTCTGCCTGTCTACACCCTCCTACTCTTAATAATATCTGCTGTGCTTTGCCACCTCTTCGCTCCTATCTGGCTATTCCTTATAGAATTCTGCTTTATTTCATTTCAGCATATATCACTATATGTGCATACGCTGATTGCAGTCTAGAGCGAATAATTCCTGATTCAGTCGCAATTTCTGTCAGAGTGTTGATCTCGCACGACGAGCCACAACTTTTTCACTCTCCTCTTGCAGGTGATATAGTTTCCTTTTACACAAGTATATCTACCCTGCTATGCCCCAAAGCTGCCTTATTTTTCACTGCTGCCATCTCTAACAATGTTCTCACTGTGATTATTTTTCCTCCTCTCTTATTTTTTTCTCTCTCGCCAATTTCCCTTTTCTCTGTGCCCTCCTTCTCCTTCCACACACAAGACAAACTGACCTTAACCTTGACACGCTGTGTGTATGTGTGTGAGCTTAAAATGATACGAGTGGTGTCACTGGGAAGATCCACAGGGCAAAGTTCGGAGGTGGGGGTAAAATGAGGGTTCCAGAGAATCAATAACCTCTGGCTTGAGAGGGAGAGGTCAAAAAGGTGTTCCTTTCATTGGACTTCTGTACCCCCCAGTGAGCGGCTGGGTTATCCATCATTCTGTATTTAGCTTTGTGGACAGAGGGCGGAGGCAGGGGAAGTAAGCAGCATCAGCTGCTCATCGCCAAAGAGGCCATGCTAAATTAATCACATGATCCTCCTGGAATACCAGAAGTAGGTAGCATTTATGACGGTATTCACTTCCTTCCTTTTGACCATTTAAAACTGTTTTCATTATTCTCATAAAGTCTTTAGTTCCTTCATTTTTAAGTAGGGTTAGTGTACTGTATGTTCTATTGTAAAGACTTGAAACCTGTATAGAATGTCACCCCCTAGTTTTTGCTCATAGTAGCCAAAGCTCCAGTCTGCAGTGTAATTATGGCATGCTGGAGCACCAGGGGCTAATTAGAAGACCAGGTCTGTTGGGAAAGAAACAGGACACTTCATTAACCTCCACCAGTCTATACTGCTACCACGAGAGAAAAACTGAGAAACCCAGGAAAGCATTAAAAAATCTGAAAAACAATGTGTGTAGTGACAGCAGATACAGAACAATTAGTGGGATGCAAATACAGTGTCATGGGATAAATGGATCGATATCACTCTCATGCAGTATCTGATTAAATATGAAGCTAGATCCAGGAAATGGTTAGCTTAGCATAAAGCCTGGGAAAAGGGGGACATAGCGCTGTCCAAAGGTAGCAAAATCCACCTACAAGTACTTCTAAATCTCAGTAATTAATATTTTTATCTTGTTTGTTTAATCTGTGCAGAAACTGGAATGTAAAATGACAAGCTGATGTTTTAATGGGGGGGTATGTTCCACACTGTTTCTTGGCCAGGTGAAGTCCTGAAGTCTCCATCTGCAAAAACTTCTCAAACCAAAGAACAAAATCAAATAAATCATACAAGTCAGAGTATTGGCTACACTCACTGACAAATAACTTCAGGGAAGTGGAGTTCAAAGACACCACAACAGTTATGGGTTAAGATGACAGATCAATCAATGAAAATCAATCAAATCAATCAATCAAAATGCAGACATTGTTGAGGATTATCAGTGTAAGATTAATAAAAACACTGAAAAACAACTGTCAGAGTGGGAGAGGGGAACGTGATGACGCTTGCTGCGTCGAGGGCTATTTTGGTTTGGAGGCCCCCAGGAGGCGAGGCTGCCTTTTCCTCACTGTCTCCAAAAAGAGCAGGTGGTTAATCAATTATGTGTTATCTCCAACTGCTGCAGCCCGCTGGACCCAGACAGACCCAGACTGACACACACACGCCCGCACGCACGAACGGACGGACGTCAACAGGCTGATCGACAGGCTGACAGTCAGACACAGAGGCCCGACCGGACGCACACACGTGGTTTAAAAGACAGCTACGGGTTAGCTAGCAGCAGACAAACAGGAGGACACACACAGGCCGCCTTGTCTGTAGATAGCGCCCACCTGCCAGCCCTGAAACATTTTAATCATTTGACGGCCAATTACTCTGGAGCCAGGCAGAGCAGAACAGAAACTCACACTTCACTTCCCCGGCACTCGCAGATGGCTCTGCAGGCTGGATCTCCACTGCCTGTCTTCACTCTACCTGTCTATTCAGATAGCACTAGTCCCTTCTGATATGGGTGAAAAAGCAACGGAATAAGGTGTTTGGCAAGCAGAAGAGAGAAGGGGATATCCATCATAATCATAATCATAAATGATAACACTGCAATATGACGTGCCTTCTCACACCCTCTGTTACAACATCAAAGGATGGAAAATGCAGTAAATTGAACAAATGCTAAAATATTTGGGAAATTCCAATAATAAAACTACCATCTGTAGCACAAATGTTCTGTCAAGTTTCAATGTTTATTCATGAGATGGAGGGACTCTTGCTTTCTATTCATGCCTCTCTTCATTAGCTATCGAGGCACATTATGAGCAGCTCGTGCCTTTTTGTGATGCATGAAAACACAGTTAGTTTAAACCAGTTTGCTCCTCTTTAAAAATTGTGATATTTTTAAGCCAAAATATTAGCACTTACTTAAAATTCTGTGATGAGGCGTTTGTGGTTTGGATTGAACAGCTGGGTTAGATCGTGCAGTTTCCTGACACCATCAGAACATCAAAACATTTTCAGAGTGGTTTGATGGTTTGACATGTCACAAAATGCTGTCAGTGTGTGACTGGCAACTGGAAACAATGAATAACTTTTGTAATGAAGCACTATATGATGCATGTCAAAGTCACTCTGAGTACTATTCAACTTCTGCACTACTTGATCATTGTTTGCCACATGCTTGACACTTTGAGTCATCGAGTAGGCAGAAATTTAACTGACAACAAAAGTACCTAAAGGTGATGCTTCTCACAAAATCTGGTACCAAATGCTCATGCACTATAAGCTTGAAAGGTGGCTGTTAAATGAAAGTTACTTCATCATTAACAGAGACCAATTTCAATACTGAAAAATATTAAAACATCCATGGAAATACAAACACTGTGCTGCTTTTTAAGGGGATATTAATCTTGGCTACTGTGGTGGGCAATGAGAAATATCAGTAATATATGATAAACAATTTAATTGATTAAATGAATGTCATATGGCAATCCAGGCTGCCGCTCAGATCTAGTGGACTTCCTCAAGTTTGTTTTTTTTTCAATTCTACAATTTCATTTAGATGCTTTTATCCAAAGCATTCAAAGCATACCTGCCATACATGCCAATGGAACAGCCATTGGGGGCAATTTGAGGTTCAGTATCTTTCCCAAGGACACTTCGACACATAGACTGCAGGGGCCAGGGATCGACAACTGCTCTACCTCCTGAGCTACAGCTGCAGATGTGGTATTTCCAAGGACAGTGGTTCGCCGGCAATTGGCCAAGTTCTAAAACTCGACTCGACTAGAGTGCCATTCACGTAGTGCAAAGAATGTTCAACTTTGACACCAAAGTTTTATCTCATTACAGATATCTCTACGGTGGCCCTGAAGTGCAAAACACAACAACAAATTGAAAAACACAACAACATTAACCTACCGGAAGAGGTAGGTACCAGTGGGCAACATGAGACATCGCTGATTGGACGAAATTTCGTGATTAGTTCTGAGCATATCCAGTATCACCTCGTATGTATGTCCTGAATCAAAATATTCTTCCAACATTTGGTTAAGATTAGGAAAATCATAACCAAATGTTGTACTTGTCAAATCACCTTAACCTCTAACCTTAACCATGCAGAAATTGTCATGTACTGGTATTATAGGCATAGTTCATTAAAACACAACATTGCCATTGAACGATACTGTCATGTATGTACTGTACATTCATTTCACATATCTCCACGCTCCAAGTAATGGGTTCAATCACTGCATGTCGTTGGTAAGAAATGCATACAATGAGTGTCAAGAGAACTTGATCAGACACCCAGTCCAATACAAAAACCTGCTGCTCTCTTCTTACATTGACAAAATCCTTTAACCACTCTCTCATTCGCTATCCTAGTTTTTTCCACTCTGTGACCTTGCACCATTGCGATAAATGGCTTCTGTAACACCGGTCTTACTATGAAATACACTCCCCTTATATAATGATAACGAACAAATGATAAGATGATTATTGCTTTCTATATTTCTCTCTTTCTATGGTGCTTTTCATGTTTCAGGCTCTCTTTGACAGCAGACATCTATCACAATTTCTGGGCCATTGCCCAGAGCTGAAACGGTCCATGTGATGGAGGTGTGAGTTGTTCTACACTCTGACCCACTAAAACACTGTGCAACACAGTCCGTCTCACAGGAAGTTGGCTCCACAAAGTCAGCATCCTTAAGGCGGCATTCTGACTTAAAATAGCACTGTGTTAAGAAAAAGACCTTACGGGTCTGCACAGGTGTGGGTCTGGAGCTACAGGTACTAGTGAGAGCAGTTGACTAGTTTGACTAATAATCCATGAGTTCAAAGGTGCAATAACACTGCACAGTGTTTTTAGCAGATTTTATAACTCTAGAAAGTTATCATGGTGGCAGAGGGCTCAGAGGGAAGTCAGCCGTGTTTATCCCTCTGGTTATCCCTCTATCTAAATCTTTCCTCCAACTGATGATGAGGCTCTAGGGGACATGCTGCTTTAATGGGAATCCTGCATATTTCACGTTCTCTCTTTTTTCTCTCATTTCTTCCCTTCTTCTCTACCCCATTTCTCTATTTTTATTTGTGCTCTCTTCCTCACTCTGTTTTGTGTGTGTGCCGGCTTCAAGCTTAGCTCTGGAACAGTATTTTCTCCATGAGGGTTTGTTGACAGCTGTCCTCCCTCTCATAGCCATAGACTCCATTGGCGGGTTTCTCACAGCGAGAGCCCAGCCTTTTACACCACACCGCTATCAACAGTAAGCCAGCTGTAAGCGACGCCCGCTGCTTTCAGCTTATCTTTAAAGCCCAACCATTTGGATCACACTGACCACGAGGCAGCAGCGGCGTCCATCATGTAGATGTCATTTAAAACTCATCTATCACTGGAGCAACATCATTAGCGCAGCTCGACACATCAAACATGATTTCCTCATTTAAAATCCCATCATTCAGTCGTTTGACACAGCCATTGAAGACATAGACAAATGTGAAAACAATGAGGTGACACTGCGTGCGTCTGTGGCACTTGTTAAATAGATGAGGTTTATCGATTCTCTGTTAATACAAAGCATTTCAACAGCAAGAGGTAAATCTAAATAACAAAGTGTCTCACACACAAGTACACACACAAATGCACAGCTCAGGTATGTTCAGGTGTCACCTCTCACAGAATTATGCATCCATGCCTGTGTGTGTGAGAGAGAAACACTTTACACCAGCAGCATCAGCAGCATATTAATTATGTGGTGTGTTTACCTGGAGGCAGGCAGGCGCTCGGCCATGTGGTTTGTTGACGTCTACAGCTACAAGCTGCCATCCCCCAGCAGCGTCTTCATGGAACATCTGTGGCACAAGGACAGCACATGAGGGGCAGAACACACAAAGAAACCCTGCACACCATTCAAAGTACTGGACCAAACTCAAACACACACACACACCTACCCTTTGGCTACATCTCCAGAAAACATCTGTGGCCACAAAAAAAAGCTGAAGGCATCATACGGATTCGTACCCACACAGAAAACAGCATGAATGCTTCTAAATACAGTATGTGGGCCTAAGGACCTAACACCAGAAATAAAAACAAGCCAATATCACAGCAGAGACTTTCAAACTCACAAGACAGCTGGCTCACTCATGAATATCAGTCATCCTCTAAAACATGAACACAACAACTTGGTAATAGGCATTATCATGACAACTGGTTCCAAAATGCCATTCACCTTATACAGTGATTCACAAAATGTTATGTTGGCAGGAGAGTTAACTTGTGAGTGTTAGTTTCAGTTAGATGCCTCACCTTGCCACAGGTGAGTCCACAGCCATGCCAGTGGCTTGGTGAGACTGTACCTAGACCCAGCTAATGCTGCATAATAACATGCTCAAAATGACAACATGCACATATAACTTTTTACCAACTTTACCATGTTTGTTTAGAATAATAACATTTCTAATTGGCACAAAACACGAAGTACAGCTGAGGCTGATGGGAATGTCATTAGTTTTGCAGTCAGTTAGTCATAAACTTAACTATTAGATAAATTGGAATTTTGACCTGGTGGTAGTGCTAGATGAAAAGTCGAAAGATTACTAAAGTGACCACTGAGTAAGTAAAAACATTGACCTGCTGGTGGCACAACAGGAAAAGTCGGGAGATCACCAAAGTCAATAGCATTCATCCTCCAGGGACATTAAATGGTCATATTTGTTAAGATAATTCAGTCTAAACCAAAGAGGAGGAAGAAAAAGAACAATTTCCATTAAAATCTACATGATCCAGATTTTACAGAATAGTCCAATGTAAATGTTGTATCTGCTAAAAGTGCTGGTAGAGCCACAAACCTTTTTTTTTTTTTTTTTTTTTTTTTTTTTGCATGAATGTCCTTTTACATTCACTTGACATTCATCAGTATTAGGTAGAGGGTTGAGACTGATATACAATGCAACTGTAAAAAATAAGTGAGATTTGAAGGTTTAAACTTCCGGTTTCATCACGTAGCCAATACAAAGAGCTGCTGCTTTCTTCTTACATATAAAAACCCTTCAACCACTTTGTCTCATTTTCTTCTTTAATTGCAAAAGTTTCTCCCCCTCTGTTTCAGTTTTGTCTTTTACCTTTTTGTCTTATCACATCCTAACAAGCCTGTGGTTTCCATTCCACAGCTTTAATCATCTTGTTTTAATATAAGATAATACTATCTACAACGCTGATGTCAAACACACAGGACTGATATCATTCAACTTCAGACAAGGCAAAGCAGACTTAAGTGTAATTCAACTTCAAGTTCAGCCACAATTACAACTCCACTCATCAAAATGTGGGACAAAAAAGGCTGTGAAACAAAAGTGGATTTATCCATTGTCTTTTTATCAACACAGTTAAGCTTTACAGCCTAATCTCTTTTAAATGCCTCAATAATCTAGAGACAGTAGAGCAAAGTCAAAGAATGGGGAGTGTGGCATGGGTTGTGTCTCCCAGGGCCACCTTACACCAGCCTTCCTCTCCAGGGAGCATAAAGAAGGGAGCATATTGTTTCAGCCTCTGTGACTGACAGTTAAGTGTTACACCACAGCTAATTAGTTTTCCCCCTCTAAGATAAAGATTGGGGCATGACGATGTGATTACAATTCATTTTGATAATGGATTGTTTTCAAGGTCACAGCAGTATTCCGTGTATGCCAGTGGCATCAGCCTTTTTCCATCGAGCTTGTAGTAACAGAGGTTTTAGCTTTTGGCATGACTTTCGAAGATGTATAATTTTAAAGCCTGAAAGGGAATAACAGCACTAAAACAGTTCACTCCTCGTCTCCATTATCATTAAAAATGTCAAATATTCAAAAGGGAACTTGGATTCTTAACCAATCTAATCGAAATGTATAACTGTGTAACGATGAAAGTTTTTTTTTTTCAATCAACAAAAAATATGCAAAATACAAATGCAGATTCATACATCCATCCACCATATCTTTATTTATTGCTGTACTTATTGGTGTTTTAATTGGCTACTACTACTATATATACCTTACAACATAAATATATACACCAACACTTTATGTAGTTTTAAATATTTTTGTGAATTCTAAAGACATTCAGGGTCTGAAACAAATAACATTTCTGTTTTTTTGCCTCCGTATCTTTCCAGTTTTCAACTATAATATAATCACAAATCATACATATTATAAAATACTTCCTCTCTCAATTTTCTCTCCTTCAAACCCACTTCCCAACACTCTTCGTCAATCCAGAGTGGTCTACTGTAAGTGTGAGAGAGGCAATCAAATGCCTGTCGCATCAAGAGAAAAATAATCCATAATCAAGAACAGAGTAGCAACTCCTCTCATATCTAAAGGGGCATTGAAAAATGTCAAGCCAACAATAATCACTTACATAAATGGGTGGTGTCTAGACTGAATGATGGTAAAAAAAATCTACAGGCATTTATAGAATGAACCTCAAAAAAACTGTCAAACCGTTTTATTATTGTTGTTTTACCTTCACCCAAATCACTTCTTTATGAGATCAAATGTCCTTCTGGACCATAAAATCTGTCAGTACTCTTAAGTGTATAACACTTTGTGGCCTGATCTTATGACACTTTACAGGTTCAAACTGGAGGAAAGCACAAAGTACCTTTTGAGGGAACAATCTAGCTTTTCAACATTCATATTGGACAAAAACAGTTAAATTCAGGTTGCTATTAAAAAAATACTCTTAAGTACAAATATCTTTTATATACTTGCCAAAGTGGCTCACTTAAACTTTTGGATTGTCATTCGCTTAGTGGTTCATGTTGATTTATTAAAACCTTGATGATATATTGACATTTGCAACCTTAGCTATCTTGCTGTATCAAATTATTTTGGGGGAGATTTTATGCCTTCATTAGATAGCAATAGTGAAGAGATGACAGGAAATGAGAATGACGCAAAATTGTGGTTCATGGTCAGCATCTTAACACCTAAGCCACATGAACACCCACAGCATAACCACTGCAAACACTGCTATTACACAAAGGTCAATCATAGAAGGCTACATGTCCTCCAGCTCATCTTGGTAGATCCCAAAGGGATAATCCATCTAGTTTGTTCTGGGTCTGCCCAAGCTCTTCTTCCAGTAAGACATGCCCAAAATACCTCCAAAGGAAAGTATCCTGGAAGTATCCTGATAAGATGCCCAAACGCCAAGGAGAGGGAATTCTTCTCCAAGCTCTTTCAAGGGGTCCAACATCCCTACCCCGTCCCTAAGGGTGACCCTAGACATCCTGTGACATAATCCAATTTTGGCTACTTCGATCACATTTCGATCACTGCTCAGAGCTCATGACCTTTAAGATTGGTTAGAACCTAGACTGACAAGTGAGAGCTTATCCTCCAGGCTCAGTTCGCTCTTTACCACAACCTTCTACTATTGTTGGTGATGCATTAATCTGCTTGTCAATGTCTTGCTTTACTCTAACTTTTGTGACGGGGAATGGGAATGGACCCAAATGCAACACACAGTAATGGATGGTGGAGAAGGCCTTTTATAAGGGCAAAAGGAAATCTCGACAAACAAAAACTCACAGCAGGGTAGTGTCCAGGACAGTCCAAAAACCAGGGGAACAGGCAGACAAAAACCACAAACATGGAACAAGAAACTGAGAGCAGATCCAAAAAATTAGCATACAACTGACAGGCATGAAGGAAACAAGAACAAGAGGAGAAAACAATCTGGCAAGGGCTGACAGAAATGAAGTGGCTTATATAATGTCCTGATTAGTTGTTGGCAGCAGCTGGGAATACAGGGGACAAGATGAGGTGGGAGTGGCTGACAGGTAAGGTGAGGCAGAGGCTGGGTGAGTAGAAAAGTACTGGGACCTGAGTTGAGAAGCTATGGCAGGTGAATACTGACAGACTGACAGAACTTAGACAGGTAAACTATGACAGGTAAACTAAGACATGACAGGACTATAACTGACAGAACTCTGACAGAACACAGACAGAAAGCCAAGACATAGAACTAAGACAAAACTACAACACAGAACTAAGAAACAGAACTAGGACAAGACATGACAGCAGAGACAAGGAACTAAGACCAAGACAATGAACTAAGACAAGGCTGGACTACGACATGACAAGACTGCAACATGTCTATGAGAAGACCGACAGAACTGAAAGAACCATAACAGAGACTAAGGCTGAACAGAAACTAAGATGGAACTATGACATACGACACAGACAGAAAACTATGACATGAAAACTAAGGCAGGTAAACTAAGACAGAACTAAGGCAGATTGAACTAAGAAAGAACATGGCAGGACAAATACAAGACATGAACAGGACTAAGACATGACCACAGACAGGGACTGGAAACAGATAAGGCAGGGAAAGACTAGGGCTGAACCAAAACTAAGGTAAACAGAGGCAGAACTATGACAAACTTTACTTCTGAACGAAATCCTGTCATACCTGAACCTCTTCACCTGAGTAAGTAACTCGCTCCCAACTAAAGGAAGGCAATCCACCATCAACAGGCAGAATACTAAGGAGTCAGACTTGACTCTCATCCCAACTGTTTCACGCTCAGCTGGTGGTAACAGTCTGATGAAGCCAGCACAACCATGCAAACATCAAAAGATTTAATCTTGAAGTCACCAATGTGGGAACTCTCTACAATTTGGCTGCAAAATGGAATTCTTTGCATGAAAAAAGCAAACAGAATCAGTGAAAACACATAACATAAAGAATCACCTATTGCCAGGAATACCAACACAGCATTCACTCTGGTTATACGAGGACTGGATGTCTCAGCAAAGGCCAACCTTAGGCAAGACCCCTGACCCCTCTCCTTTATTAATCTTTTTCCAGAGGCTCTTTGAGGCCAAGGGCCTCTCCATAGCCTCCCCAGACAACTCCTGCACATTTTGAGATTTTGCTTCTCCAACCGCTGAAGCTACAATATTGGACTCCATGTCCTAATGATTTCCCCAAAAGCCGAGTACCTGCATGTTAGTTGGTAAATAAATCTGTCTAATATGCTTTATTAAAATCAATAAAAACCAGCCTATTTTAAAATTAAGCATATCTGATCTTATCTGATCATACATCTAGTGATCGACGGGCCCTCAGCCAATTCTGATGTAAGCAGAGGTATTTATTGATGACCATGCACTCTTGTAACCCTGAAGAGAACCATTCCTGTCAAAATGTGTTTGTGTTCAATCCTTTGATTCTTCTGAATTCATGCAACATTGATGAGCTGAATTTTGATGAATGAACAGATTTTTTTGCACTCTGTACCGAGTTGACCAGCTTCAAAGAAAGCCGGTGTTCAAGCAATGTTTAGAATCAGGTCAGATTTAGGCACCACGTTAAGTTTGTCAGCTTGTGTGTCTGTGAGTGTGATGGCTGTACCTGTGTCGTAGCAGTAGAGGTGGTACTGCTCCTTGACCCCCACATCTGCTGAAATTGCACTCTGATCTCAGCAAACGTCTCGATGATGACTGCGATGAACACATTCTGTAAAAGAGAGTTAAACGGAGACAGTGAGAGAAAAAAAAGTGTTGACAAATGTTCAACAACCAAAAATAAATGACCAAATGCAGGTCCATCTCTTGACTTCGTTTCACTATCTTTGACGTGACATTCATCGTCTCATTAGCCAGAGAACATTCTACTAACAAGGGGAAATCGTTATGTCTGTAGGTGAAAGATTAGGTTATGTCAATTAACCTAAACCTTTTGGTGTTCAGCTATCCCCCGCCACCACGCCGAGGGAGCCGAAAGCATTATGAAAAGTGGAGAAGGGAGAGAGACTGGCTCTAACCTTGACGAGCCACGCCAAGAAGAAAATGAGAGTTATAAAGTAGAAGTAGGAGCGCCAGCGAGGGAAACTGTCGATTGCTCTGTACATGAGGAACACCCAGCCCTCCTGTGATGCAGCCTCATACACGGTGAAGATACTTGTACCTAAACAAAGACAGACACAGGAGTCAGGGAGACGTACAGATGAAAAGCAGAGATCGTTATTGAAACAAGTGTCGGTATCGGTCTCTTGCTTAACACGGTGATGTCCACGAGCCTCACACCAATTATCATGGCTCCCCTCAGACTAAGCCTTTCAAAAACGACAATACGTTGAGTTTCTCTTTTTATCTATAATGAATGTACATTCTGACAGCTTACAGGATGAAAAATACAGCACCCCTTTATATCCTCACAGTTCCCTTTTTTTTTTTACAAAGGCAAGCTTTAAAATTCCAACTGTTTTGCAGACTGATTAATCTAATGAAATTATATTTAATGTATGTCTGTCACTGACAAATTTGGTCAGATGTAGCTAATTAACTTATAGTCTGGGAGTTGGCCGAACTGCAAGATGAAACTCTTGGCTGTTTTCTGGTGATTGTGCTCTCTGCAAATGAACTGTCAGTACTTTTAACACTCAGCCAAAGATGATTTAATCGGGATAGAGACACCATATTATTTTAAGTGAACTGTGTCTTTCTATACATCACTTTTAAGACAGACAACGACCAACTGAGAAGTGACAGACAGCTGGCAGATCAGTAACTATTAAGCATATCCTAACTTTGACCTTAACAGTTCTGAATTAGGGCCTCTGGGATTCGGGGCTTGAATTAGTTACTGAAATATCACAGTTGCTGTAGTTTTATGAAGAGCTTATTCCTTCTGCGTGATTGTGAATAAGAATAGCACACCTCATCAATAAACTCTTTCAGGAAGTGAGAACCATTCCTATAAATAGGATCGTCAATAATAATAAAATCTGAGCTTTTCTACTATGCACTTAAACTTCGCACTAAAAGATGCATTATTTATAAAGTGTGTTGATAGGCCAATACATTTAGGCTGTAAGCTGCACTGAATGCGCTATATTCCAGTCTATAATGTCTAAATGAAGGTACTGTTTTCTGTGAAGCTCTCACTCTCCTTCACGGCTATCTACAGATTAGGGACGTTGCGCTGTGCACTGACACTGGATTTGAGCACCGTTCAGCTGATAAGAATGAAGGATGCTGCTGAATGGCACAGCTTTGCACCAAAGCTGGTTAATGCGGCACGTTAGTTTTCATCTTCTCACACAGGGCCATTCTTCCACATCGCTTAACAGAATATACTATAATTGCATTGTTAAAAAAACAGTTTGATGACATTATTAATATGAAGCACTTAATGGAACAGGAGGTTTAGTTGTTATCAGACGGTTATGTGTGTGCATTTGAATGCAATAAATGTGTCAGTGTACAGATTATACCCAGTTCGTTGAAGCCGCTATAACCAAGCTCCTGTCGGCTGAGGCCTAGTTCTTCCAGGTCCACGCATTTGAAGCCATAAGGACACTGGTAGCCCTCTCCATCAGGGGAACAATGGGTGTCAGGGATGGCCAAGCTGTTCCATGTCACATCGCTGACAAAAAGAAAAAAAACATTTATCAAATTATATGCATGCAATGTGTTGTAAAAGGAATAAAAATCTAAAAAAGAGAAAAAGAAAACATACCCTAATGTGCCAGAAAAAAATACTGACAGCAAAATGACAACACTACTGGTAGATTTCAAAGAATGTGCATCACGTACGATACACACAGACACAGGTGAATATTGCCAGTGCGCACACACATACAGAGCACACACACATTGCCCCTCCTCCCTCTTTCCCCGTCTCCCTGTCTTTTAGCCACAGGTGTTATTCCAGGAGCTGCTTGATTTCTCTAATGAAAATTAATGCCTTCAAATTGGCTGCCCAGACATTCATCCAAATTGTTTATTAAGGGGTACAGGATCAGAGGGGATAATTTATTGCACTATCACAAAGGGCAATCAGAGGCATAGTGATGAATCCCGATAAAGCTAATTACACTGGGCTGAATAATACCACTGTGTCTTATCAAAGAAATCACTTTTCTTGATGACAAAGGGGAGATAAATGAAGCCTCAAATGAGAGACCAAATGTCCAGTAATAACGTGATATTAATAATTTAGTGAGTCAAATGAAAAACAAAACGTGTTTGTGATAAGAAATTATTTATGGTTGGTCTTCTGAATCAGTAATTTGATCAAACTAAGATTAATTTGTAAAGCTTTGCATAATTGAAAATGTGAGGTCCTGTCAATAACCTCTTCCCAGCACGGCTAACAGCCACCTCTTGTTGATACATAATCCACAGAATCAGTGGGTTTACCACACTTTTTCTCAGCTCTCCATTCAATTTGAACTAACTAACATGCTTAATTATGTCATGAGACATTTTTGGATTATTTAAAAATGTACTGGTTCAAAATACTAAAAACCTTAAGAATAACCAAGCATGCATTCGTTTGTTTACATGGTAGCAACAATTTGTAACATATAGTTTTGTAAGGTCACTTTTTTCTATTTAGAATAACCCTCAAATACACAAACCACAATGTAGCTTTAAGGAAATCTACAAAACACAAATGTCATCCCCTGGTGCCATCTTCCTAATACTGCACAAATCTATGAATGTCATTCATGCAGCGGAGTTAAATAGCGATGAGGTCAATGGCAGAAATCCTGACATCCAGAAGAGGAGACCCTACTTTGTTCACAAATCCAAAGCCATTTTCATCTAATATCCATGGCAGAAAATATTCTCCCCTATCTCCTGCTATTTTTTTCCCCAATTTCCATCAAATCCCTTGTGTGTCAAAAGCTAGGGAGCTATGACTTTGTGCCAAGGGCAGATAGAGATTAGACACATCAGCCCTCATGTGACATATTTCTAAAATGCCCTATTAGAAGCATATATGTATGAGGGATTTAGGGAAAGGAGCACAGGAGCAAACAAATTAGATGCGCGGCTGCCACGCCACTTTTCGAATGATGCTACAGAGGATTGTCAGAGCTTTAAGCGTGAGAGTCTGCTGCGCTGTCTTTCCTTCTACTAATGGTCAACGTATGCGATTTCCCTAGGGTGCTTAGGCACACTATCAGTAAGGAGAGATAGATGGGTAACTGTTGAGCAGGAATGAGCTTAATACAAAGGCTGGACAATGTAGGAAATTTTAATTATTATAATTAGTGTTAACTCTCCCTGCAGCCTGGGGCTTTAACCGTAATGGTCCTCCATCTTTAGTCTCCACAAGAATTCTCTGTATCATGCCATCATCATCCACAATGGAATGATTCAATTCAAAAAACCTTCCCAAATGTGTTTAAACACATAGTAATTTTGTAACACATTGTCACGTCACCTCAATCCCACATCTCCCTCAGTGCTGGTACCCAGGGAATTTTAACATTACGACACCGGTCATTTCACTTTAATTAGAAAAAAAAGTACAAAAAGTAGGGCAGTTAAATTAAGTTGACTGAATATTTGGATTAAATGATTGAACTTTTTAAAATTTTCCCAAATTGTGTTTCCTGGTGCAAGAATATGCTGAACAATAATATGTTTAAAGCAAACAATGTATTCTGGTAATGAGCTCCTGCCAATGTACCTAAACTACATTGTTCTCCTCTAAATTAGTCTAATAAAAAAAAAAAAACCAAATCCTGACCAAAACAGATGAATATTAGACATGAATATACAGAGATGCTGCTCCACATATAGCAGCCAATTGAATGTGTGAGGCTACATCTTAGATGGTCACACCAAACTGATCACAGAAGATGAGATGCTGTCAGGATCTGTCAGACTCAGTGCAGCAGGTGACAGTTACTGACTGATCAGGCTGACCCATCATTGCATTGCTGTGCAGTGATTAATTATGCCAGCAACATATTTCAAAAAAGTTGGGACAGGGACAACGACAAACACTGGAAGTTGTGTAATGTAAAAAAAAAAAAAAATACCCAGAGGAACATCTCCCAATTAATTGGGTTAATTTGCAACAGGTTAGTAACATAACTGGGTATAAAAAGAGCATTCAAGAGAAGCTGAATCTCTCAGAAGTAAAGATGGGAAGAGGTTCCTGCTCTGTGAGAGACTGTGTGTGCAAACAGTTCAGCAATTTCAGAATAATGTTCCTCAGTGTAAAATTGCAAAGAATTTGGGGATTTCATCATCTACAGCACATCATGAAAGGTATCATTAAAAGATTCAGAGAATCTGGAGAAATCTCTGTAATAAAAGGGGCGAGGTCGAAAACCAATACTTGATGGCCATGATCTTCAGGCCCTCAGGCAGCCCTGCATTAAAAACAGAAATGACTCTATAGTGGAAATCACTGCATGGGCTCAACATCACTTACAAAAAACCATTTTCTGTGAACACAATGTGTCAGTGTGTCCACAAATGCAGGTTAAAACTGTACCATGCAAAGAGAAAACCAAATATAAACATGATCCAGAAATGCAGGCGACTACTCTGGGCCTGAGCCCATTTAAGATGGACTGAAGTGAAGTGGAAAACTGTCCTGTGGTCTGACGAATCAAAATTTGACATTCTTTTTGGAAATCATGGACCATGTCCTCTGCTCTGAAGAGGAGAGGGACCACCGGGCTTGTTATCAGCACACAATTCAAAAGCCAGCATCCGTGATGGTATGGGGATGCATAAGTGGCCATGGCATGGGTATGTTACACATCTAAGAAGGCACCATTAATGTGGAACAATATATACAGGTTTTAGAGCAACATATGCTGCCAAGCAGACGTCATCTATTTCAGGGAAGACCTTGCATATTTCAGCAAAACAATGCTGGCTCCATAGTAGAAGAGACTGGGTGCTAAACTGGCCTGCCTGCAGTCCCAACTTGTCACCCATTGAAACACATTTGGCGCACCATGAAATGAAAAATACAACAAAGGAGAGGCCAAACTGTTGAGCAGCTGAAATCCTATATTAGGCAAGAATAGCACAACATTTCAGTTTCAAAACTCCAGAAACTGATCTCCTCAGTTCCCAAACGTTTACAGGGTTGTTAAAAGAAGAAGTGATGCAACACAATGTTAAAGATACTACTGTCCCAACTTTTTTGAAACGTATTGCTGGCATCAAATTTAAAATGAGCATATATTTTTCATAAAACAATCAAATTTTTCAGTTTCAACATTTGATATGTTGTCTTTGCACTCGTCTTTGCACTTTGCATTTTCATTTAAATATAGGGTTGAAATGATTTGCAAACTATCAAATACTGTTCTTATTAACACTTTACAAAGCATCCCAACTATTTTGGAATTGAGGTTGTATAGTAACAAAAAAGGCATCTGTTACACTTACCCTCTCTGTGTTTCATTAGTAACACAGTGATGGTTGAATGTTCCAAACATTTGAACCCCCAGAATTCCATAGAGTAGGAGAAAAAACAGCAGGAAGATGGAGACACTCCAGATCTGTTCCCCTGATCGCCTGCAAAGCAGAAGAGTGAAGAAAGGCATCTCAAACTGTCATATTTTCACATGTACAACCATCCATTAATTGTGAAGACCATATTAAAGAGAATCATGATAGTTTCATACTTCAGAATGTTGGTGATACGGGAGCGAGGAAGCTCGAAGCGGAAGTAGATCCTGAAGGCCCGGATCATAATGAGCGCACGGGGGATTCTCAACATTCCCCATGGAGACATCTGATCCACAAGCTCTGCTATTTCAAACACCTAAAACAAGGAGAACAAGATTGTTAAGAAGTAAAATGTCAACTACTACAATTAAAGTGCCTTATGCCAAGCTGTGCAAGCCCTTGCAGGAAAAAATGGCAATATAATTGCAGAAAAACTTGTAAATGTTGCAATATACCTGCAGCACCAGGGACACCCAGATGAAAAACACCATGAATCCATCAAACACACACCAGCGATCCTTGACATAGGAGTTATCTCCCTGTGCAGAGAGAAGCCAAGCAAATGAAGACATCACCAGTGAGACAACAAGGCCACAAAAGGACAATAATTGGAAAAGAAGAGCAGCAGCAAGAAATATGGATATGAATAAAAAAAATAAAAATAAACAACTGAACATGACCATCATCACTATCCAAGGACATATTTAAGAAAGTGGATGTGCTTTACCAAAACAAAACATCCTGTCATGTTTTAAGGCTTTAAAAATGTCTTTATTGTTCCAAAAATTGCCCATATCAAGCACCAAACCATCACCTTCTAAAAATCTGACACAGAAAGCTTTTATTGTGATAGAAAGCCTTTATGTGAAAAAGTAATGGCATAGCAATGTTCAAGGAAAACAAACAGATTTGTGCCCATTTTGACTTACCACACTATTCAAACAGCCCCATTCTCAACGTAAGAAAAAAAATGATTAAACCCCAGAAGTGTGAACAAACTGAGATGTCATGGGGCCGGCAAAAACGGGCATACATAATTACCACTTACAGAGAGAGAGCCTGTAAGAAGCTCTTAGGGGGTCAGTCTTCCACAGGAAGCTGCAAATAAGAGGGTGTGTTCTGAAACACTCCACAGATAAAACCACGTTTGATCACACACTGACAAGAGCAAAAGCATGCAATTACTTTACCAGGCTATGGGGCTCATTTGTTTTGCGCAGGCACTTTCATCAGCCAGCTACAAAATACAACTTCCAAGTGTCAATAAATAAGATTACATGTTGAAAATATCCACTCTCACTCACTTTAAAATGCTAATGACTTAAATTAGCAGCAAACCTAGAAATCGTCAAGTTGAATTTCACCTGGCATGCACAGAAAAACAAAAACAAAATAAACTTTAGAGACAAATTGTGAGTTTTTGTCTGCCTTCAAGACCAAGAAGAAACATTGAGAGAAAGAAGAAATGTTCCCATTTTCACACTGTTTTGCTGCACTGGAGGACAATTCGGTGTCCTCCAGTGCCTCCCTGCTTGTTATCCTTGATTTGACAATTAAGCTGTCCACACTTTTTATGGCAGTAATTACGGGCCTTTCATCTGCCAGCTGTCTGTTCCTGGATGCTTCTATAGAACATTATCTGTCTACCTCGGATTTGTGTTGATTCCCCAAATCAGAATCAGAATCAGAACAACCACTTACTATTAATAAGACTAGTAAGGTTGAATTTAAAGTGTGACTAAAATCCAATGCAGCATAAAAAGGCCACACCTCTAAAATTATCCAGTGAGATGATGGACCATCATCCAATAAGTTAGGACAGGAGGGCCCAAAGTTTTTCCCTAGAAGGACCAAAACTGAAACTCAAAGGTGGGTCATGGGCCAAAAGCAAACATGTAATGTACTGATGCAAAATGGCACTAGGATCCCAAGTTCCCTTGATTGACTGAGTCACTCTTTTTCATTTATTATTAATTTATCTTTTCTGTTTTTGCTTGAAACATTTGGCAGGCCAAATCAAAGCTTATGGTGGGCCAAATTTGGGGACCCCACTCCCTGAGGACTTCTGTAATGGTTTGGCTTTTTGGTTCCTGGCTCCTGGGTCCAGTTAAGAACTACTTCTAACCGTCACAACTTCATTTGTAACATTAGTTTACAAGTCACAATGAAACAGCATTTTTCTCTCTTTAGTTTATTGTATTTTCTCTTTCTTTTGTTGGTACTTGTTTCAGTTGTGTATTTTGTTAATCTTGTTCTAACTTAATTTTGGTAATGTGTTTCCATGACAGTAGCTACCTTGATGATTCCTCTGATGTGCATCTTGGCGATCATCTCGGCGGTGTAGAGGAACATGAGCAGCGTGTCCAACGTGAATGTCACATACTGCAATGGAGGGTAATGCTCGAATGTCTTGGGTGTGTTCATGCACACAGAGATGACACTGATGATGGCACAGGCCCGCAGCAGAGAGTGCACCCACTGCAGGAAGAGGACAAAAGAAGAAATAATGATAAACAGTGCTTTAATTTTTTTGTCAGCAATTTGGATATTATTGCCATATGCATTATTGTATGAACTGTAAACACTTACTGGTTTGTTTATCCAGAAGATGTCAGCACTGTCTGCAAGGGTCTCATCCGGCCCAAAGTCGGTCATGGGCTGGGCCTCGACCCGTGAGCTCTGTTTCCTCTTCAGCATGCTGGGGCTTGCCGTGCTATACAGAGAGTGGATCTGACAGAGAGAGGGAGGCGGACCACACAATGACCAAAGCTAAATGAGGAACGGGAGAAAACTCTGGCTGCATCCAAGTCTGGGCAGGGGCAGTAGCGCTTTTTTGTAACTCCAATCATGTGGATTATAAACTACATAAATCAATTTAATGTGTACTTAATGCAGCTCAGAGGCGAGGCCACATTAATAGTAACTGACCTTAAAATACCTGTGCACTTCTTTAACAAATGAGTAACTGTACAAAGCTTAGGATAACCAATATTTAAATATAGTATCAAATAAGATGCATATCAAAAGTGGCTTCTGGATGTAATTACAGCTTTAGTATACTGTGATGTGCATTCAGCAAAATAAACTACCCTGACTTGAATTGCCAGAACTGAGGTATGTACTTTGTAATTAAACATGTGCTGCACTGTTGAATGGCCACCGTGATACACAACGTAGCACACATGGAACACAGGACGAGTGTATTCACATAGGAACAGCTCCAGTAACTTACCATTTGAAAAGATCTCACATGATCTTCATCATATTGAACACCGAGGCGCCAGTAGTTTAAGCTGTACAACCTACTGTACAGTGTGAGGAAGTGTGAGCTGGTGTTACCTGTGCGTGTTTGTGCGTGTGTGTTTCTGTGCGTGTGTGTATGCAGAAAAACAAAAGTGTACAGGCTGTTTCAACATAAGAACACAAGAAGAAATGACACTCTGAATGGAGACAAAGCGCACATACCAAAGGGAAAAGTAAAGCTGAAATTGCTCCAGCACTGCACATAACATGCGATCAGGCATACCCTGTAAATAACACACAACAGTTAGTCAACATCATGGCTCATATGGTGTACAGTACACTACCCACATCTACAGTACGCTCATAGAGACAGGAATGCCCACCACGTCTGACATCAAGGCATATATGCGACACACTCTGTGAGTGAGTGAGTGACTGAGGTGTTGTGGAAAAAAGGAGATGGGGTGGAGGAGGACCAGGGGGACTCACTGTGAGGCTCCTCATTGGTGCGTTCATCCCCAGGTCACAGAGGGGTGGAGAGACCAACCAGAGAGAGAGACTAGAGGTGCAAAAAGGAGAATGTCCTAAAGGCCTGGAGATCCTGTGGCAGCAGTGAGTGAATGGTAGCAGTCATAAGAGCAGTAAAGAGGGGTGAGACAACACATTCACAAGTGCCGTGAGGTGCAGCTTAAACACACATCTATGCAATTAATTTGGTCCACTCAACTTACATAAAAACAGATATTCTGTCTTACCACCAGTGGTATGTAGCCATACAGATAGTTTTGTTGATATTTTTCCATATTTTGAGATATCTTTATCTAACAACGTCTCTGGTGCTCTGGATAATCCAAAGAACACATTGACAAAAAAAATATATCATAAGTTTCTTACTCAGAGTCACAGAAACTACCTTTCAGGAAAGAATTAAAGGAAAGGCTTAATTCTATTCACCTTTATCATACTGGGATAGAGGCAGAAATCTCAGAGACATATAGTCCAGCAGATACATCTAAAACTATCTGCATGGCTAGATAGGAATTAGAGAAGCTGTGAGAAGCATTGAAATATAATTCAGTAACGTGAGACAGAGAGTGTATATCACTGGAAAGATGACACTAAACAATAGATGTTGTAGAAGCCTCTGCTCATTTTAGAACCACAGACGAATACAAAAAAATAAAACAAACATAAATTTCCTAAAGCCCAGAAGAAATGTGTCACTGAAATACTACATTTACAGATACAATGCACTGAGCGAGGTGTATCAGTGCTCTTCCTGCTGTCTTGTTTTTTTCCCCTCTGCAGGTTACCTCAGGTAGAGATGGGTGGAACCATCTAACATGATGTCTTGCACCTGAGCAGGGTAGGCTAAAGTAGGTTATTGAAGCTGGCTCCTTATTCTGGCTGCAGTTAAATAGTCCAGAAAATGATGTCCTCTGTCTGTACCTAAACACTCTTCCTTGACCGTGATGGAAAGCGTCATAAAGTTGAGGAAAGATGTGACAGAGATTTCATGAAGACAACCGTCGTGTAGAGAATCCATCTGCACTTCCACTATACTACATACTTATGCAACAGATTTTGAACGATGCATCACTGTAAATGTTTCTGCATGACACCACACACATTCAACATTGAAGTTGTATTTTGCTTTTGTCTTTGTTCCAAATAAAATATTGTTTAAATTACTTGCATGTGCCCGGGGGCTGTGCCATTGTCACAGCCCATGTGGCAAGGTCTGGTAGTTCTAGCACAACAGACGTGCTACTATAAAATAAAACAGCATGCCAATGACTAAAGTACATATCAAGTTTCAGTTTTTTAAGTTTCTAATAAAACAGATAAAAACCGAGCAAATGAGCTGAAAAGGTATCTACTCTGTTAATGCGACTCCAACAAGTTAAACAGAATAAATGACTTCAATAAATTACTATCATGACTTTGAACCTTGAACATCCTGAACTGACTGAAATTCAGCAAAGAAGGTTTCATCTAAAAGTGACATCTCAAACAAATCCTGAAAGGGGGGGAAACTTTGTACATCTTTATAAAGGTACAAAATATAAAGAACAAAAATCCAAGCATGAGAATAAAAACACTTAGGATGGGAATGAGGACAGAACAATGTAACTGTATCACCCTTGTTTCCTTTTATGCTCTTACCAAGAAAAGAAACCGTCCATCCTATAAACCACATGTAGTTAGAAGCAATTTCCCAGTGTAATTGCTACACTTAACATATGCAGATGGAGACGTGAGGAAGAGTGAAAACAAAATTACAGGGTCTAAGTGCTATTATGTGGGAGTATAGGTGGCAAAGACTGCAATTACTTTCCCATTTGGAGAGAGGACATGTTCCTCACGGGCAGGATGCGATCACTGGGCAGATTAATTGTAACTGTGAGTATTTGTCGGAGTCTGCAAACTTTCTTTGCTGAAGTTTTATTCTTGAAGCTCGCACTCTGGCAATATCATGTTAATTACAGCAGGCAAGAAAAAGTTTGGTTAACGTGGGCTGCACATTTGTACAGTTCCTTCATTCTCTACCACAGGGTAGAGTGGAACTTAGGCCTTTATACAAACTGGTCTCAGTCAGGTGCGCTTTGTTCAAGTTTATGGAAAGGATCAAGACATTTATAATGTAATGGTGCACTCACACGGCTCCAGAGTAGGGGAGGCATACAGTGGTGAAATTAACATTCATTCATTTAATTAAAGCTGCAGTAATCAATATTTTACATGAACAATGGTTTGAATGATTAACTGTGATGTGAAAGGTGTTGCTCGTGGTGACAAACCAGTCAATTTTAAGTATCTTTTTGTTTTTCACCACCCACAAACTCTGCCATGTTTCCAGCAGCAGCAGGCAGATCTTTTAAGACAAAACACTGTTAAACCCACCACAGCCTACCTGCCGTGCACCAAACAGAAGAAAGACAAAGCTAGTAACAAGCTAGTGATCACAGTGGATGATGTTTCCGCCAACGGTTGGTAGAGGCAGAGTCAGAGCTACAGACAGAGTGAATACTGGGTTTATAATTCACCAGGTGGGACGACTCCAAATGAATGCTAATGTTGTTCTGTGCAGGGGGCATCATGCAAGCCAAAATTCTGGGGGGGCACAATTATAGTGGATGACATGGGTGTCTTTGCCCAGAAAAAAAAGAAAATAATGATGCAATTTTCTGCAAGACTGTGGGGGGGTTGTTTTAAAGCTTCAATAAAACAGTTTTTGTAGCTCAGTACTCTTCTACTTTATATTAAGCAAATACTGTGTGTTTATGTTGAGATTTTCATGTCAGTTATTTGTGTTATGATTATTGAAAATGACAGTCACTTATTCATTAACTTCTACATTTGCTTCTACTTTTGAAATAGGGCTAAATCTTGTGTGCTTCACCCAAAAATTTTAAGGGCCACAAATTCACATAAAAAGGCTATATCCACAAAAGAAATGAATTCAGAGAGCATAAAAGCCACATATGAAAGGAACCTGCCATCATGGTAATAGTATTTTCAAACACAATGAATAGGAAGAAGCATGAGTAACAATGAGACTGTGCTGACATCACAGAGCAGTGTCTGTTCCATTTCCAATAAAGACTGAGCAGTAGTAACCTATTTTCCAAACCGCTCAGCCTCCTTGAAAGATCCATCATAGTCACTAGTTTAAGTAGATATAACCTGTAACCACATCTACACAGAGCTAACTTTGTCTGCCGTTTGGTGCTGGGCAGGGAGCTTACAGAGCTTTTCTGCCTGCTGCACCTGAAAATGATGCAGATGAAAGGAGTGAGAGTGAAAATGGTAAAGTTGCAGGCCATAAAACTAAAACAATGAGCTGAAATATGGTACAATGTTCCACAGAGCTGAAGAGCAGTGTGGAGTGAGGTGATAATTCTTCTGTTACTATGAGCAACACCTTTCACATTTATTATTATGTGTATTTATTATACACATATGTATATATATTTATATATGTCACCTGATTCCAAAAAATTGGGATGCTGTGTAAAATTTTTAAAAAGAAAATAAAAACAGAATTCAGTCATTTGCAAATTAACTGTGTTTACCGACAGTGGTTTTAGAAAATGTTCCTGAGTCCATGTAGTAATATCCTACAGTCATGTGTTTGGCAAAGTGTTGAACCTCGCTCCATCCTTGCTGGTGAACGACTGAGCCTTTCCAGGATGAACCTTTCATACCCAATCATGATACTATCACCTGTTACCAATGAACCTGTTTACCTGTGGAAGGATCCAAACAGGTGTTTTTGGATCAGTCCACAACTTTCACAGTCTTTTGTTGCTCCTGTCACAACTTGTTTGAAACATGTTGCTGCCATCAAATTCAGAATAAGCAGATATTTGAAAAAATCAATAAAGTTGATGAGGTCAAACATTAAATATATTGTCTTTGTATGGTTTTCAACTTCAAAAATGATTAGCAAATTATCACATTCTGTTTTATTTATGTTTCACACAGGGTCAGAACTTTTTTGGAATCAGGGTCAAACACTCAGCCCTGACTATTTGTAAGGAAAAAAAATATCTTACTTGCTTCTGTGGCATATTATATAACAAATGTTGTTCATTTGCATTATCACCACTTAATAATGTTTCATTTGCATACTCCAGCATTTGGCATTACAAGGTGCCATTATTCCAGTTGTGTTGCAGTAGGGGTGGTCAGTATTGTCAACAAATTTCACAAGGATTTCCTAAATGAAAATAATTTCATAAATTAATCTTGATAATCTTGTTTAAAAAAACTAAACTTGGAGCAGCTACATGTAAAGGCCCCACTATGGCTGACACACTGTGGCCTCCCAGGCTTCAGTGGGTGACTGTGAAAATCAATCATTTTGTGAAACTGCTCACTTTCCTTAACAGCACACGACAAGCATGTGACCGATCACACGTCGTGTAAAGTGGTTGTCACACAGCTGGATGTCAAGCAAGGAAAAGCTTATATTCACCCTGAAACTGAAAAACCGGATGAATGACATCTACGGAGCCAAGGTTACTATGGAAACGGAGGGGAGCTAAGGTGCTACATTTGGCTAAAACAAGCTAAACGCGGCACGTAAAAACACAACCGTAGGCCGGCTCAGGTCCTAAAAGAAGCTAATATGATATGTGACAACCTGGCCGCATGGTAGTGAAGCAAACACACGACAATATTTTACCAAGGCCTACTCCGGAGGATGAGGATTTTCCCACTTCCTGTAGAAGCAGCAAGCTAGCTCGCAGCAACACCGAGCGTCAGGTGCGTCCTCCGAGCCCGACAGCTGGATGTGGACGCCTCGCATACGCGGCCGCTGTGGTAGCAGATTAAGAAAACATACTGAATCACTTACGAGAGAAGGATTTCCCTTATCTTGCCGTGTGTCGTCCTGCCCAATACATCAGCTGTGTGTTCCGGGTATGTGCGGGACCGTGAGGGAGGGAGCGGGAGCGCGCAGGTTGCAGTCGCATCAGCAGCAGCAGGGGCTGATGGCGGCGGGAGCGCGCGGCCCTCTCCATGGCAACGGTCGTCAAGTGGCTGCATCCTAACAGTTTCCTGAAGATGCTCATTAGCCTCCATTGTTCTCACCTGGGTTAACATTGTGATGATGAACTGTGGCAGAACGTCATCTCCACTATAACAACACAATGACACATTTTTTTTTCATTCCTTTTGCTTTTCTTTTCTAATTGCTGTCCTTCAATATCAAAAAATCATGACTAGTCTATTCGTCTGCAAACAAACACTTTTCTAATCGTTTAAGTTTGCCAGGTGAAACAAAGCCTGAACTTTTTTATGCACACCTTTGAGCCAAGTTCCCATAAATTATTGAGCTGAGTACAGTGCTGTCAGGTCAATTCAGAGCAGAGTTCCTGTGGGATGAACGGTGCCTGATGAAAGATCCACTTCAGTCTGCTGCGTGTAGTTAAAGGTCTTATATGTAACATTTCCGCATTAAAATGTCTAAAACAGACTGGACTATTTATATATTTCATTGTGTGCATTATCTGAAATGTTTCCAACAGTGTTCAAACCTGGAGAAATCCATAATTTTATTCAAGGTAACAATGTGTTTCATTTAGTCGCCTGTGAATGGGGTCATAGGCAACCAAAGATGATCGGTCAGAGAGTGAGGAAAGAAGTTGGAAGTTATGTCTAAATGTAATGCCAGTTTCAGATTATGCAGTATTTTGGTCTGTTGCAATGGTCACTGTGTTAGATTATACAATTATCGAGTCATAAATTGACACAGAAACATGACAGACCACACGTTGCTCCTCGACCAATCATCGCTTACCATCCATCATGACACGCTTGATGTCACCGGGAAGGGACTGAATCCCGGAAACTGCAATGTAAACAAACTGTGCTGGTGTGTATGATACTGGCTGTCTGATGTTCAGAAAACCTAAAAAAATAGGAAAAGGCCACAGTGACCTTTCCTCTCTTTCACAGTTTCCCCCTCGCAGCACCAACAACATTCCTTTTTTCATTTCTTCATGTTTACAGATGTGCAGGAAAGAGCGTTCTGTGCTCCCATTGGTCAACAATTATACTACTACTAATAATAGACAGAATAGAATATAATAGAACGTATCGTGGAATTCATCATAGGGGGCAAAAAAATTACCCCATGCCCTACATCTGCCAGATCGGGCTACAATCTGGTTTGTATTGTGTAGTCTAAATCTGGCATAAAGTGAATCAAGCTTTAATACATTACCTCTGTGAACATTTCTGCCTGAGTCACATCAGATAGATTTTCCTCGGCAGGTGAACCGGAGGTTGTTTAACAATGAGGTGCCCAAGCTGCTTCTCAGCATCATCAAATTATGTCTTTTGTTTTGATTGTTTTGATCAAGAGACCCCTGGCAACAGAAATCATACACTGTGCATTTAACATGGATATTTATGGGTTTTTCCTTCCTTCGGCCTGAGCTCACACCTGGCAGTTTAAATGCTGCCAGAGTACAAAATGTGCAGACTGTTGTCGTCATTGGTCTTTACAGTATGCAATGTCCTAATGATTAACCCTGTTTTTGTGTTGGATGGTCTCAAAACATGAAATCGATTCAGGGTGGATATAATTCAAAGATCAGTTTTGGCAGTCGAAAAATGTCAAGATCAATAGCATTAATGAAAAAGATAAGGAATTTAAAGAGTTAGAATTGTTCGGGCAGAATCATTTATTATATACAACATTTCTAGATTTTATGAAAGCAATATGGAAAAAAAATAGGGTCAAGCAATTTGCCAGTTCTTACATGTTATTTTCCCTCTTCAAATAAAATGAATAAACACTGTAGTGTCGCTGTAGACTCATTGGGTAGTTGAAAAAGTCACATCATATAATTTTACCATCACTTATCACTTCACATACTGTATATTTGTTTGTTGTTGTTGTTGTTTGTTGTATACTTGTTTTTTATTTAGAAACTCATTGTTATTTAATAGTACTATAGTCAATAATGCACCAAATAGGTGTTGGAATAGTGGGTTAAAATTGCCCCAGTAATTTAAATGATATATTAACTGCAAGATCTTCTGTGCAGAAGTTTAACTTTTGTTCACACATTGTTATATTGAACAGGTCAATGAACTCAGCCTCCCTAACACCACTTTACTTGTGTAATTAATTGAAATAATTAAGTGAAATACTACTCAATTCAAGAACTAACACTCAGTTTCATTCATTACAGTACTATAATTACGTCGGAAAAATTCAGCTGTTTGACTCATCTCTCAACAGTCCAAGCAGCAACAAGTATTTGCTGCTGAGGGAAGTAATCCACAAACACATACAGTACATGAACATGAGCTCTTAGCACATAAAGAGGAGGATGGGGTGGTGGAAGAAGTATGACTGAAGTAGGTGATCAGGTCAATCACAATGAGTGAACTTGGAACTGGCAAAACTGGATGCAGGATATACAGGATGAAGCTGTTGTTAATATTACAAATTAGACCTGTGCTTTTTGTGCCACACTGTCAAAATGTCCTGAAGGTCCACACAAGCACATCTTCAGTCCTCTGCCTCAACATATGCAACGCTTTCATTATTGTTTATGCATTTTGAAAAACCAGCTTGGTCCAAATTGGATGGTAGTGCCTTGACTGTCGCTGAATGGCAGACAGTCTTTTGAGGCTTACCCAGTTTTTGCATTGAAATGTGAACATTACATTAGCTCTATCAGATCAGAGTCATCATGACTATACTTTTTCCAGCACACTTGTTTCTCCATTTTGACTTGTCAGCGTAGGAAAAGCGCAGGTGTTATTAATAACATTAACAATTGTTCTTTTCCGTGCAAGCATCCCAGTAAGCTACGGCATCGTGACGGCGAGCCAGCAACGAACCAGGACCCTGAAACTGAAGCGGCTGAATGGAATTCAACCATCATTATTTTATCATTCCCACCTGCGCTCTTCCTATTGTGACACGTCAAAAATGTCTTCAGAGAAAAGGCCTGAAGCAAAAGCTATAGAGCGCCGCAGAAAGATCATCTGGAAAAGGAAAGGGGGGAAAAAGTAAAACAAAGCATTAAAAAACAGTCTGCTTCTAATTACATCTCAAACTGGCGACTTTTCATCTTGGCAGTTCTCCCCACTCCGGCTCCTGCCCAGGACTGCGTCTGAGAGTCAAGACTAATCAAAGGCACTTGTACGTAAAGGACTGTTGGCCTCTGAAGGGATCGAGCGAGTTCAGGCCAGCCTGCTGCTCCTTCTCTCCTTCCCTCCTGTTCTTTCCCCTCTCACTCACTCTCTCTTCCTGCCCTGTCTGTTTAAGGAGAGAGAGATTGGGAAATTCCTTCAAGCTACTTTACTTCAGGTTTCTGTGGGATTTAAACATGCACACAGAGGTTTTGGTACAGTCCATGTTAGTGCCGTTGTTTCTGATTCTGCTCTCTACCGTGGAGGACACTTTGTTACAGTCGGTGAGGTGAGTTTCCACGCAGCCTTGTTTTTTCTTGTTTATTTTTGGGGTCTTGTCTAGAGAGCAAGAAGGAAGAGGGAGGTGCAGAGTTTTGCTGACAGAGACAACAGTTGGAGGGTACAATGTGGAAAAGTTTTTAGGAGTGCCTTTACATGTTTTTTGCACTTGCAGTTATTTTGTGCAGTTTCGTTGTGCTGCTTTACTTGCCAATAATTCTGCAAGCCAAGCCATGAGGGAAAGGTCTGCCTGTTTCCATCATCGTTGTATAGCACTTTTTTTTTAAAAACGTAAAGACATTCATTTATTTTCATCTGGACACCTCAGCTGACATGAATTACCATAAGAATGTTACGACGGCTCTCGCGGTCGCTGTGCAAAAGAAGCTTTAGTGACATTTTGCTGAAGTGAGGGTTATGCATCTCAAAAGCTTTTACCGAGCACTAATTCCACAAATCAAATTAAAATAATGAGGAAAAATGCAAAAAAAAAAACATTTATGCAAAAAACTTTAGAACTGCCATTTACTTTTGCCTTCTTATAAAATCGGGAATAATTCACATGACTGTAACAAAAAATATTACCTTTTATTGGAATCAAGTGTGAAATTGGAAAACACGAAGGAAGGATTTGGCTTAAATAAGAGTGTGAAAGATTAATTTCAGTTTACCTTGGCCTTTAACCGTAGAGCCTCAGTCAGCAGTACTGTAAAAGCTGCCATATGACTCAGCTGCAGAGGGGGTGTTTACTTTGAACAGGTGCAGCGTGCAGCCTGCGTAGTGATTATATTGTGTATGTCACAGTGTAGCGTATGGAGCAGCAGCGGCGAACCCATGCGAGCTTTACGAGCAACAGCTCCTGAGAGTCCAGGTGATTACAGTGTTCTCTTTATGTTTTAACTACGCAAATAATTCCTAGGCTGTTTATTTACAAAGAGCAGTGTGTGATTATTACAGCTCGCCAAAAACAGTAGGTGTGAATGTCAATAATGAGGGTTATTTTGTAACCTCAGTTCTAAGAACACAGGCAAAGCCTTCTGGCCAGCTCTTTAGGCTCGGCCATGTACATGCAATGCTCCATCCAATCAAAGTCCTTCTCAGGACTTTGGGTGCATGGATCCACCAGTACTCACAAAAACAGGGTTACAATTCATAACCTTCATTCATCTTCACATGGGCTTTGCCAGCTTCAGTTCCTTCAGAGTCCTACAGTTTAAGGTTGTGCAGCTGTGTGCCATGCAACCTGTAAATTACAAGTCACATGATGCACTTGGATCCCAAAGAGACTTTTACTCATATACAAGCTTTGCAAAAAAATAAATGCAAAACAACAATATATAGTAGCCTGTAAAGATGTTTTTTTAATCTTAAGAGATGTTCTTTTAGTATAATGTTGTTTGCATTAAATTATTACTTCATGTAATTTTAATAATAAAAGTTGATCGCATGATACGTATTAAACCATGTGTTGCAACTTTAATTAGACATGTTCTCAATTTGCATTTGGAATATCTAAAACAGGCTATTTAGTCTGCTTCAGTGGTGTGTTTGGATGAGGAACACAGATTTTTTTCCTCTCGTGCTGTCGTAGAACGAGCGTGCATGCCGGTGGTCAGATGGGAATCAGCTTTTGTTTTTGTGTTGTGTTAAAAAAAAATTTTTTTAGAATTTGTTAGGTGGCATCAGCAGTTTTTAACAGAAGTGGTGAGGTGGCATTACTGGGGCTTTGTCAACTTTTTTTTTTTTTGGTCCTTGCTCTCAGTTCGGTGTGTCACAGCCATAACAGCAGGTCGCTCACTGAGCATACACACACATTGTGCCTGCAATATTATTCCATCCCACTGGCAGAATAGAAGACTGTATCTATATACGTAGCCAGACTAAGAGGCTAGTTTTTTCTCATGTTTATTTTGGTGATTTAACTTAGTTTCTTTCCTTCTATACATTTGTTTTATATTTGTTTACTTTAGTTTCTTTCCTTCTATACATTTGTTTTATATTTGTTTACTTTTTTCACATTTGATAAAAAAAATGATTTGATTTCATTCCATACGTATCCTCTGGTAAGGATAATGATATCTCCACCTACATTAGGATAAATATAGTATCAGGCCTCCCAATTTCATTCCAGCCCTCTACAGCGTGGCATTAACACCATGAACCTCATGCCAGACACAAAGCATGCAGTTTTTTTCTTCTTTCCCAAGCGACAGATGGAAAAATACATTGAGCTGCACTGTCCATAAAAGAACACCTGTTGTTGTACAGCATCAGAAACTGACAAATGAAATCAAACAAAAACAAAATTAGGAAGACAAAATCACCCTGTTGTCATATGCATAAGGTCACGTTTGAGAAAGTATGGTCCCTGGTCTGGTGCTTGACCTTTGACCTACTGGTTTCATACGTGGGCACTATGCCAAGATAAGCAAGCGCATGATGAGCAAGTCAGATGGTGCTAATATGTTTCAGTCAGTGGTTTAGTGATACACAGGTGTGCGCCATTTACCCACTCAGGAAAATGCAGGCCTTCCAAATACCCACTTAAAAAGAACTAACAATATAAATTTGTGACAGACTTTCACTTCAATGAAATTTAGGATGAAGTCATTACATAACAATGTGAACATAAAATAACACTTTGAACTGGTAAAGGACTGTGAAAAGAGTAGAAAATGAGCTCAGTTACCAAAGCATTTCAAACTCCCTGGTTGTAAAAGTCATTGGCTGTTAACTCTTCAAGTCTTGTGTTGCTTACATAAATGGTTTCAGGAAGTTTAACCCTGATAACACATAGCCACTCTTTTAGAATATCATTTGGTAAGAGTGGAGTATATTTCAAATGATGCTCTGATGACGTGCATAGTGCAGCGTGCGTGTGTGTGTGTGAGTGTGTTTGAGTGAGTGAGGGAGAGAGGAAGAAAGACGTGGCTTGCACGTGGGCTATATTTTGCGCAGTGTGGGAGCACAGTGTTGTGTGAAAGAGACAGACTTTGCAGCATGTTTTGAAATTGGAGCTGGGTTGATGGTGTGATGGTTGCTGACGTTAAACTCACATCACTAAATATTTACATCGGAGATTGAGTTCTTGAACAAGTTTGACAAAGCTTGTAGACATATAGGAAGGACTCACTGGGGGGCTGAGATCATTCTGAGACTAGATGATGAAACATACAATGAAACATAAGTATCTGATTAAATAAAACAAAGGTTGACGTGTCCAGATCTGGTTTACAATGTGGGGGTGCAGCCATTACTTTTCTGGTAGCGACTTTAATCTGACATTTTGTTTGAGACAAGTGGCAAAATGAGATGCTGACTAATTTCCTTGGCATTTCAACAGAAGTTTATACTTGAACCAGTCGCTGGGTCTGAAAGTAAGGAAACACTCTGAAAGCAGTCAAAATCTATAAGGTTAAACATTGTTGCTTTATATTCTATAACAATTCCATCGTCTGCCCCGGTCCAAGAGGTGGTGGTGAAACTTATATACAACGGGACTCAACATGAAAAGCTCCCCTGCTCGTAACAATGGAACACACTACAAGTGAACCCCATCAAAAAGACATTCCCTAATCAGAACACACCCATTTAAATTCAGTTTAAAGTGCTAACAACACTGTAAATGTGATTTATGTGTGTAGTGTGCACTAACCACTTTATGCCCTCAACATTTCCACAATAGAATGAAAAAAAGTAGTGTGCATGTATACTGCTTTCTGCCAACAATCCCACAATGCAGTGCTCCACATTTTGCAAATGAGAAAATTACCATTGTGCATGTGTGTGACGAAGCGAAATGATGATTGCTAAGTGTCTGACAACTCAGTTTACTGCTCCCTATTGAGTAAACTATCTGTCGTCTGTTATATAGGGAACTCAGAGTGAGTGAGCGAGGACAGGACATGCTTGACTGCAGGAAGTTATGTCAAATGTCCAATTTATGTCAAATAGCATATAGTCATGTTGTCTTAGTGAAAGGACTAGAGTGACTGAGGCCTCTGTGAAGTGGATCTTGTATAACCTCTCAGTGACACATGGAACACACACACATTCTGTGTTTCATTTTCATGGGAGTGTCAGGAACACTTGATCTGTTGATTGTTTGAAATGCGTCTACTGTTTCCAGTTTGAGAGGGCAGGAATAGAAAAAGAATGTCAGACAGGATCCAAATGAAACAAATCTCACAGAGTCAAAAACGAAACTCAGCATCAGCTGCTGGAGCGCGCTCAGTGAACGTTGAAGCTGTTTCTGTGCCATTTGCTAAGTTTGATTTAACTTTTAAGATATTTGTATTTAAGATAATCCTTTATTTTTATCCAAATCGTTCAGGTTCTGTTATTTTTCCATTTGTTTTTCTTGATACAGACCCAGACGGGCTGTGCTCTGAGAAGTTACATTCTTCCCACCACTCTTCATCTTAGACTTTTTTCCTTCATGATGTTGCAGTAAAATGTCCATAAATGGAAGCAAAGTTGAAATTCACTTTTAAGTCCCGCTCAAGTTTGGATGTGAATAATAGGTGACAGCAAATTAAACAGTGAAGCAATGAAACTGTGCCGCTAAACACTATTAAACTATAAATGTTCACAGGAGAAAAAAAATGAATGGGCCTCTGAATCGTATGTGTATAAATACTGCACATACCAAACTGGTCGCAAAGGTATCCCTCGCTCAGATGTGGTATTTTGCATTTCAAATAGACGCAGGTGGCGGCGCGCTTGACCCTTCACCTCAGAAGTTTCCAAAGCTGCTTAAAAACTGACCTTTCTTTTTTTCCCCCTAGCCAGGTGGGTGGTGTGTGCAAGCTGTCCACAGAGTCGTCCCTGCGCCGCTGCAGGACGCCCGATGGCAAGATCTGCAGTGGGAGGGGCAAGTGCGACTGCGGAGTCTGCTTCTGCACGGCCACGGATCCGGGGAAGTTCTACGGCCCGCGCTGCGAGTGCCACGACTGGGTCTGCGCCACGCATAATGGGAAAACTTGCAATGGTGCGTACAATCATATATGTATTGACACATAACACTGGATGGTCTGGTGTTATACTGAGGAGTCAAGTATGTTGGGTAATGTAAGTTTGACTGTCCACAAGTAGTGTGCTGGCACATGACTCCACATATTTTACTACTTGGTTCTGGTTGTTAGTGATGGGTCAGTAAGTGATGCAGCAGATTTCCTCACTGTGGCCTTACATCAGAGAGGCTTTGCAAACGGACTCTCCAGCTGATGTTCAGCATCTGTTTCAGCCAGCTGATAGGAAGAATAGAGAGCTTGAGGGTTTGACTCAAAAACCTACTAGATTTGGCTTTTAATATATATAATTTGTTTGATCCGATTTCAAATTAAGAACTAATATTTCACTTGGAGTGGGTTTAGAGTGTTTTGGTTTCACCTGTGTTTCTTTCTCTCTTTTTTTGCCAAATCAGAGGGGAGCAGTCTTGTGTCTTTGAGAGCCTGCATCATGTTGGCAGCACTTCAAAGTGGTTTTATTGGTAATAGACAGCTGGTTGGTTCATGGACGTTACCGAGGCGTTAGCTGTTGTTGGAAGGCGCAACTTTGAACTTTTTACAAGTTCTCAGAAAAAAACACTTGAAAGCTCATCCACACTCAAGTTGCTTCATGAGATACTCTCCGCTGTGCGCATTCATTTTCAAAGATGAATGGAGACTTTACAGATTCACACATTGCAAAAAAAAAGGCTGTTTTTTAAAGAAAGAATAAGGAACTTGGTTGTTCAGTTTTTTTTTTACTTAACAACACAAAGCCTATTGAGCAAGCTGGGCATCATAAGATAAGCTAATATGTCAATGAAAAGGAAAAGTGATATGGATTTTACACTTAACTGCTAAATTATTAGGCACACCTTTTAAAACTACTGCAGTACAATACAACAGCCCAGCAATGAATCTTACCTTCATGGAGGTTACAGTGTTCAGGTGAAACTAGTTTAGGTTGACTTAACTCTATGGTTGTTTTTAGTGGCTGCCGTTTTTTTCTTGGAGCTGCTATAATCAATATTTTTATATGAACAATGAATCAAGTGGCTGCACGTAATGTGAAAGGGATGGCTCGCGGTGAGAGGGATTCTCATCTGACCAGTTCCCCTCAGCTTTACAGAGTTTTAGAGCATCTTTTAAGTCTTTTTTGTTTTATGGGGCCTCGCAACTTTACTGTGGTTCAGTCCCACTACTCTCATTACAGATGTTTTAAGCAAAAACCACTGTGAGCTTACTTTCATTGCACAAAATATCAGACAGGCAAAATGAGCAACTAGATGGTGAACAAAGTGGAGCATTTAGGAGCCAAATAGCCCGATATTTCCCTCAGGAGTATGTGGAAAACAAACAGACCTAAAGGCCAGTGAATATTGGACGTCAGATAAATGATAATGTTGCTCTATGTGTAAGTGAGCCACCGTTTGCCGCGAATTGCCATGTTGACTTTTATAAGGTAATGCTGAAATATGTCAATAATATGTTTACCACTTGCCCTCAAGCGGCCAAAAATGCATTAATGTGGTTTTTAAAATGTTTTGGAGAGGTGTTAATTTTACTATGAGGTCCTTTTGGAGGCTGTGGTTTGTGGCTCTGTTGAATATTATCACATCATACTGCGAGGTTTTTCTGATATTTAGCCTGCCCTCATTGATATAAATGGGGTCAACAAAGCAGAGGAAGAACCTTTCAGTATAATACAATTCAAATGTACCACAAACTACAGCCTCGCAGAGCTTTAACAAAAACTATGACTCTCACAAAGGTAGGATTTATTGAAGAGCTATTTTATTAGACTGCATTAGCTTTAAAGTAAATGAGGATTGGTTTCAACCTGTGTCCAAGGCTTACCAGACATTTACCAGATAAGATACCTTGGAGGTTGTGAGAGAGGCTGATCCCTCCGTGTTGATGCAAGGAAAAAGAACCCTCGTCTTTTTTGTTCGGTGTCCTCTGTAGTCACTGGGCTATGAGTGTCAGGGTTTAATGGAGATATGTGTGCATCCAGAACAGGTCTAATGGAGATACGCCTGTGTATGTGTGTGTGTATGTGTGTGTGTGCACGTGAGGGGCAGAGTGATTTATTTGGGTAGACAAGTTGGCCGCTGTGAGGAGCTCATTATGGTTCAGCAGTCTGGAGCGAGAAGGCCCTGCTTCAGTCTGATAATGGGGTTTCACTCACTGGTACACAGACTGCAAATGGAACCTAGATGTATCAGAAGAGGGATGGGTTTTCACACCCACACACACACTGGACACACACACATACAGGATCAGGCTTATTCTCACAGTGTAACACTTATGTGCACACACAAATATGCACAACCAGCCTCGTACCCTCACAATCATATGCCCATGTGCATATAGGGCCCGGGAATTATATTCAAAGCATATTGAGAAGAACCCCCCCCCAAGTTGCTCAATGGCCCATGCAGCATGCATGGTCTGCTGTCTGAGATCAGCAGCCAATTTCTCTCCCTGTGGCTGCCTTATCTCTGCCTTTCACAACTGCCCACTGATAAGATCCAATAGATTTTTTTTTCTCCTCAGGGATAAACTGTGTGTTTTTCCTTTCCAAAAACATTAGCTTTCCTGGCGTCGAATTGGTCTCGTAGCTTGGATGGCGTTCATCAGGCGAACTCATTCAGATCCTCTCAAATTAGAGCAACAAGTCAAGCCATTTGAAGAGGCTGGGGATGACGTGTTTTAAATATAGGTCTGATGGCAGTGTTTTTAAAATCTAGGTTGAAATGTCGACGTGAAATATGTTCCTTAAATTTTATTTTATTTTATTTTGTTAAACTGTGTATGGCTGCATAATGATAGTAATTCTTCCACAGAGCAGGAATGGCCTCACTTAAAATGGAGATCCTGCTCCTTTTTATGGACATTTTGTATGGGCTCTCTTTTCACTGTGTAGGTTTCCATTGGGTGCAGTCAATAGACATGCAAGTCAACTGAACCGGAAGCTCTGCATTTATATGCTCCGTGTCTATGTATAGAGATGAATATAGTAAACCGCCTGGGGTGTTCTTACCAAATGCATGCTGGGATGGAAGCATTACAAAAGCATGTAACGGTGGTTCATATTGTAAAATGTCCCTGTTCTCTGTAGGAATGATTAGAGGAGAATGAATACGTCTCCTTGTCAAAAGAGCGCATTATGTTCTTTTTTACATATGTATTACTTTCCTCAGATTAATAGATATAGGCTCCTCAGTGGAAGTGTTTTTCTTTTCTTTTCTCATGTCATAAAAGTATAGGGAAGGGAAGTTAAGGATGTCAAATCTTCAAATGGGAATTTACACTGGTAAATCATCCTCCCACGTCATTAATCTATTGTGTTCGTAATGGTACTGCTGCAAAGTGCTGTGAATTGACTGAGCAGCAGGATTGCAATAAATATATTCTGGATTATACTGTGTTAATATTACTATACTTTGCTCAGTACCATGGTGCACTACTTGATCTGTGGCCAGGAAAATTGCGAGTGTTATTGCACGTTATTTGAACCATTGAATGTTCAATGATGATGGTGAAAATACATCAGTTTAATCACAATGTAATGTAACTAATGTAACAGGCCTTTAGTAAACTAAGAGGTAACATTTGAGTTTAAGTTGGTGTTGATTTTGTAGGTGTCTTTCCTCCCTTTGTTACATCCCACATTGTAGCCGAGCATCGGTATGATGACCTGGACTAACATCTGTTCACCAACTGTGCAAAACCTTCCCTTCAGTTCACTCCTCCGTTAGTTTTTGACTACGTTTAAATCTTCCACTTCTCTCCTCATGTCCGATTTAAAAACATAAGCTACAGAAACATAACCTCTGAGCCTTTAATCCCGTTCTTGAGTGTTTGAAGGAATATTAAAATCAAGCTGTTGAATTTTACATTGATGTCATCTCTCTACTCACTCCCCCCGTTGTCAGAGATGAGGGCCAACGTGGCAGTGTTTCCATTCTCCGTTTCACGGCCTTCCCTCTTTTTCCCCTCATTGATGAGCCACGTGAAACCTCTCTCTCTCCCTCACTCCTGCTGTTTGTCTCCCCCTCCCTCCCTCCCCGTCTGTGCTGAACTGAGCAAAGTGTTTTTTTTCTCTGGTGTGTTGTTCAGACAGGCAGTTCTTCTCTGCAATTTATGGTCTTTTTCCATTGTCAGAAACACAGAGGGTGGCCCAGGGCTCTGCAGGCCGCCATTGTCCCAATGAAGGAAAAAAAAAAAACCCACTTACAATTACAGCACTTGTCAATAATTACTGGTGCAATATTGGGTAGCATTAGAGCATTATATCAAGACTGAACCCCTTAGTGAGCAGTCATCTTTGAGTTCAAGTGTTATTGGGACATAATGATTCATTTATTTCAAATTTTCTTTATCAAAGACTTTAAATGCAAAAACACTTACTGTAAAAGCTCACTAAATGTTTGATCAAACACGGGTCAATAGCTCTCTCTGCAGCTCTGGCTATCATCCGCCCCCCCCCCTCCAGCCCAGCCTCTGATGGTGGATTGAGGCAGAAAGCCAAGTCTGTCTGCAATTCAGAACAACTTTATGATTTTGGCAGGCTTTATCTTAAGGGGTCTCCTTTTCACCCTATCTCAAAGGAGCAGTTGGAGTGGTGGCGAAATCGGAGCGAAAACCCTTTCCTCCCTGATGGATGCTTGTTTTGGGGTTTAGTAAGATTTCTACCCCTCTCTACCCCTCTCTTTCCAAGGCTATGGGTTTTCAGAGCCTCTGTTCTTTTTCTAGCTCAGCCCCCCCCACCAGCCTCTGCATACCCCTGCCAGAGCCAGAGACGATCTCACCCAAGGGGGTTTTATGTCAGCAGCACATGAGAAGTCAGTTTGTCCAGCGCTGTTCCAAATCAAACTCCTCCAGATGGACTTTCCCTCACTATTACATAAGCTTATGATGTTGCTTTCAATATGGACACATTATAGACAGATGATATAAACATGGGAGAACCACTCACTAATGGCAGTCAGTCCAAAGTGACTAATAGGTTTAATACGTAATTTCTGTTGATTTCCAAAAGAGAGAGGGAAAAAATATGGACCCACAGTGGAATGTAGTCCTTCAGCCATTACAGCCCATTAAATTGTTCATCTCTGTGCTTTTTTTTTTCTGGTACATATTTTGATGTGCTCTCACTTAGATATTCTGAGCTTTTCTGGGCAGTGTGCCTGTGTGGTGAGTCACCTAATGATTCCAGCGTGGGCTGCAAGGACAGAAAGCCACTCAAGTCTATCCAAGTCTACTAGTAAAAGGCAGTTGTTGATTGGGACCCATTACAGCTCCCGAAGACTTTGCGCTGTAGGTGCAAGTGTTTTCGGCGTTGCTGTGATCATGCCTGGAGAAAAAAAAAAAATCTATAGAGGTGTGTTGAAGTCACCAAAGTTGACAATTGAACTGTAAACTGGAAAGATGAAAAGCAGGAGTTCCTCGTCGCCGTGAGGGCAGCGCACACAGAGAATGAGTTATTACCTGACGCAGATGTCTCCTAGACCTCTTCCACTCAACGAGAGCTGACGCGCTGCCGTTTCACGCTCCATAAGCCACAGGCAGGGGGGAGCAAGGAGGAATAATTACCCTCTGAAATGAGTGCCATGTTATAGAGAATATGATCCAAACAAAGTAAGTGGGGAAATGTTATTTGGAGATGAAAAATCAGACAGTCTCTGAGTTTTTAGAGTTGCAATATGTAACGTATGTCTTGCATTAAAGTGTTGCTCATAATTGAAGTTGCACCAAAATCTCAGAAGCGATGGAAGTGTTTTCTGCTCACGGACAGGAAATTAGTTTTGGTACACACATTAAAGCAGTAATCACTCAAAATTGATGAATTATTATGCTCCATACAAACATATTTCCTTGTTTATCTCCCTCTCAATTTTATACTTTGTTGATCATTAAGCAGGACCAAGTTAAATCCTAAACCTGAAATTAGCTCGCTGCATGAGTCACCACCCTCTCCTCTTGAGCAGTTAATCATGGTAACGCCACATCACCCCTTATTACTACCATCGATGCTGCCACACATGCACCCTCTCTCTCTCCGACCCCATTGGATGTATCTGGGCACCTGTCGCGCCCTGATTGGCCGGACGCCTGTGTCCGTCGGCGGAGCGTAGGACGGACCCCGACGCCCCCCAAGTCACAGAGAGTTACTGCTCAGGAAGCAACAGGAAAGATAAACAGTCGTCAGACAGGCACCTTCCCACACACATAAACTTTCGCCCAGCAGACAAAGAGGGGCCGTTTTATATGTCAGAGTGATTGCCAAGCGGAGATTAATGAAGGCTAGTGGGTGGCAGCGACTTTGTAATATTCTGCTGAATTAAGTTGGAGAGACTTTAATCTAATTCTCTTCTTCGGCGATTGTGTAGTTCCCTTCCACAAAAAACGAAATGATGAATCCAAAAAGAAACGTCCACATCTGTAATCTTATTCCGATTATCTCTGTGAGTCTGTGCAGAGTATCGAGTAATAACCACGAAGCAATAAAGTGGTAACAATGGCTACGATCTACAAGAGACACTTTTAATGTGACGACGATTAAGGAATCTCCAGTTGCTTTAAAAGCAGCTTCAGTTTTGACGTGTATGACTGATTTTGCACTTAAAAGTCTCAGCACTCAGAGGTGTTCAGCAAGTCTGGATGAGAAAGCACAGCTTGTGCAGACAGAAAACAGTATTTCTAACTTATATAAGACTATATTGCAATAATATACAATTTTGACAAATAATGATATTTGTCCAAAGTTGCTCTTACTGTCACAGAAGGATTTATAATAATAATTACATGGTCTAGACAGCCAGCAGTAAACACAATATGCTCTGACCCCCTCATTTTTTTTTGTTTACACAGAAGTTTGAGATTTCTTCGGAATCTGTTTGTTTCCCTTAAAACTGTATCGTCCCTGTGGGCCAGCTTTCTCTGAAGCGCACTTTCCGTTATTCCTTGAACCTGTTCCCAAGAGTCCCGCGAGACATATCGATAATGAGGAGAGACAGGGGACCTGCCTGTTGTTAATGACTGATGTATAGCCCTTGAAAAGGACACCGCATTTACATGATGAACGAGCCGGGGAGAGTGATTGAGTGTGACATACAAGGCCCCTCGCTGCTGAATGCAATGGGAGCAACATTTATAATAACTTGTCAACAGCCTTCATTTGCATCGTATGATCCCTCCTGTTTTTCGTATTGCTGGCGCCATCGGAACGATGAGCCATCGGCCGAACTGCCTTGTGTGGCTCCTCTGAACGAGGTAATGCTCACAGTGAGTGATTGATGAGGAAGTTTGTGCATCATCCTGAAATTTTGGAACGAAAAGGGTCGTATTGCAAATAAGACTTAGATTTAGTAGACAAATGGTATTCCCCGCCTGCTGGCTTACAAGATGTGCTTGCGTGTCTCGAGGGAAATGTCTGATATTTCTCATCCACTAAAACACGGTCACCTGGGAGCACAATGGATCTGTTGCAATAATTAGGAGTCAAGGGAGTCAAATAAATCTTATAACCCAAATTCAAGCACTCTTCTGGTGCCGTCGTATCTATTTAAGACAACGCTTCGGTGTGTTCTTGTGTTCATAGAGCAATTTGAAGCACTGGAAACGGGGCATGCTCCTCAGCATCGATAAACAGCATGTGGCGTGTTTGTGTTTCCCTTCAGACCGCGGCTACTGCGACTGTGGGGCGTGCGAGTGTGACGAAGGCTGGTCCGGAGACGCCTGCCAGTTCCAGGAGGAGTGTAGCCTCCCCAACAAGAAGAGCAAGGAGCTGTGCAAGAACCCACAGGGGGTGGTGTGCTCCAACAGAGGTACTGCCGACACACACACACACACACACACACACATACACACACGCCCACACGATATACGCACAATGACTCTTAGTTATACACGGTTACAAGGAGGACATTCAAGTATAAAAAAACCCTGCATCAAACAAACAGCATTGCATAATTAAACATATGCACAAAATACACACAAAACAATGACATAAGATTACATTTTTAGTATTTTGCTTTTGGTGCCACTTTCCAATAATGCATTCTTAAAAAAAGCTTTCTAAGTTACTAAAGGCTTAAAATAATGGCTCATAAATGCTTTATAGTCTAGTAATAAGCCATTCATAAAGAAAAGTTCTAGGTTGCCAGGTTGTGAAATCTACTACTAATCTACTAATTAATAACTGCAGGTCTAATTTCTTATTACAAAAAAAAGAAAACATGATTTGTTTGATAATGTCTTGACATATTTTCTAATAAGCCATGGAGTCTGCACCACATATGTATGTATGAGTTTGTCCTTTTTAACAGCTTATTACTGAACAAGCATTCATAAAAATAAAGTTAGTCACAAGTTTTAAACCTCTTTAAACTTCAGTGCTTTCACTTAAGACTGATACATGTTATCCCTTTGGTCAGTATAAACAAGCTCTCTTTCACTGACACATTAATAAATTCATGCATGAATCAGCATCATCTTGAGTTAACAATACTGTAAGTGAGTATTGATTCAAGTCAGAGTTATTTGATGCACACAGTCCAGGTTTGTTTGTTTATGACTGTGGACACATGATCATGAAGACGTAATCACACACACTGAAGACACACTGAGGACACACACTGTGACGTGATGTCTGGGCTGAGGTTGTCTTCCACACACCTGCAACCTCTCACCCACCTGGGCTCAACCTGGCTGCTGACCCGTGATGCCCCCAGCTAAATGAAGGATAAACCTGTATTTGTGTGTCTGCATGTCTGTGTGTGTGTGTGTGTGTGTGTGTGTGTGTGTGTGTGTGTGTGAAAGCACGAACTGCACAGTATGTGGCCTGTTTGAATGTGTGGAAATGCAAATTTATTCACAGCATGTAGTTGTCTAGCCTTCTGTCCCTATAGTGCATCATTCAAAACACCAACACACACACACACACACACACACACACACACACACACCTCCACCACCTTCAGTAGGCAGACACCAGTCTAGACCCACTGCCACATGATGCGCAGACAGCGCCTCCAATGCACATCTGCAGACCAGCTGGGTTCTCGGTCTCAAAGCACATTCAACAAAAAAATGCACACATCCCTCCATCCACGACCGACCACATGCTGCAAACACACGCTCGCAAACAAACATGACCTTTTCCAACAAATATGCTTAAGCTGTGTCTAAAGCTGGTATCTTTAACAGGCACCTGCCACTGTGGTAGCTGCATGTGCCACAACGAGGACAACAGGGGTCTGGTGACGGGACGTTTCTGTGAGTGCGACGACAGCGAGTGTCTGGATGAGGACACCGGAGAGGTGTGTGGAGGTATGCCCCCGCAGACACTGTCTCACCCCCCCACTCTTCCCCCAACACAGAACAGAAACCTTAGTTTAACATACGGTTATTCAAGGACTGTCCACTAGTATCATTCTGTCCTGGTTGACTTATTCTTTTCATTAGCAGCTGTCACACCAACTGGACAAGTTTCTTTTTGAATGATTAATTATTGAATATGGAAAAAACCCTTGTGTTGCTTTTAGTATCATAAGCATCTGAAAAAGTACTAATCATCATCACTTTGAGTCATCACAGTCAGATGTAGCATGCACACTGCTTTTTGTTCCCTTGGGGAATTTTTGGATGGATTGATTTTCACTCTCAGAATTCAGATCCTCAAATAATGAATTTCCAACCATTGTCTCTATCTAACTGCATTTAACAGTGTTATAGTCAGCCCTGTTCCCCACAGGTTGGTCCAGTGCCTGTTTGTTGGTGTTAGCCATTCATAGGTTCATTTTGAAAAATCATTTCTAACAAAAACAATTAAAAGCAGTAAATGTGTGAATGTGTTGTTTTTCATTTCTAAAATGTGTTGTTTTCATTTGAAAAATAAAAATTTGACTGATGATAATGTTTTAGAAAAAAAAGTAGGCTTGATTTAGGTTGTCAAAAATATAACATTGTCAGCATTTGTAGTAATTATATAGTCCTTTGTAAACATAATTGTGTAAGGAGGAGACGCTGTCTGTCACGCTGACAGAGGTGAACTCATCTCCATCCTCATCTGCTTCCAGGCCATGGCCAGTGTTACTGTGGAAACTGTTACTGTGCCGCTGGTTGGCATGGAGACAAATGTGAATTCCAGTGTGACATCAGCCCGTGGGAAAGCAAGCGGAGATGTACGTCACCGGACGGCAAGATCTGCAGCAACAGAGGTCTGTTTACCTGCTGCGAACCCACCATGCAACACACAGCCCCATTGTTATTTCATGATTATTCATTAAATTATAATAGGACGTTTTATATGTCATTAATGAAATGACATATAAAATAACAAGGTGTATACAAAATATAACTAATACAATATAATACATATTTTTTCCAACAGTCATTATGCAGATGATTTATTATGATTGATTTACAAAGCAATAAAATACTGGGAAGCTCTGTGATTTTATGTTTGTCTCTACAGCTTTAAAACTCATTAGCGTCCACCCCATAATAATGACAGCTTCAATTGAATTGTGCTGCTAAGAAACAGGAAACAAACCTTCTGAATGGGGTCAGGTTCATTTCCTGTCTGTTATCTAGAGTCGTTGAGAGGAGGAGAGCAAAGTGTCCCGGAAGGAGCGAAACACTGAGAAAGAAATGAACTGATACCTAATCGAGATTTAAATAATTATTTGGATCTGTCATAGTTTTCAGTGTGTATGACCCATTCAGTGCGTCTTCTGTTGTCTGGTTCACAGACGAAGAGTCACCTTTGACATCCACCTTTAAAAAAAGAGGAGAATGTTGAACGAGATGAGACAACTGGGAAAAAACGAGGAGAAATACATGTAAAAATGCAGAGAATAGGCCGGTTTAAGAAATCCTCATGTAAATTCCAGTGAAAGTCATCAGAGCTTGGCGGACAGGCAGAGAAACGGCTTTACTAACCTAGCTCAAGTGATCCTGAGGGATTTCAGTAAAGCTCTCTAAAATTAATTACAATGGGCTGGCTGAGGGCTGGCTGAGTGGTAGGGCTAAACGGTAGGCTACACGGACAGAGCCCTGTAATTTATGGTTAAGTGCACAGCTGACACAGCATGAACAACCATCGACAGTGGGCATGGTGCAGGAGCAAGAGTGCCGGCCTGAGTGTGCCATGAGTCACCAGAGAAAAGAACAATATGACTAGAGTTAAGGAGTCCATGCCAGCTTGTAAAGATTTATTGTTACTTTAATTCAAAATTAACACTTCTATTAGTTTGACAGTATCTTCCAGTTCTTTGAAAAGTACCTGTTATCAATTCTTTCATGACTGTCATGTATTAGGGGTAAGTTTGACCCAGGAGCAAGACACAGACTGGAGAAATGGAAACAGGGGAAACAACAAAAAACATGAAACGCTTGACGACAGGGAAACATGAGAAAACAGGGACAAAGACAGGGAGCATGGAAAGGAACGATCTGGCAGCTTGCAGGAGAAATGAAAGTCTTTTAAAGCAGCCAGTGACGAGGTGAAATTAGAAACAGCTGTGAGAATGGAGGGCCCCAGCACCTGAAGACCACACCTCCAGCACCTGAAGACCACACCTCCAGCACCTGAAGACCACACCTCCAGCACCTGAAGACCCCGCCTCCAGCACCTGAAGCAAAGCCTGAACAAAAGACTAAACAGCCCTAAACCAAAAACACTGGAGTATAAAACTCAACATACACTGAAAATAAACTAGTAAAAACACAAGAGTCCAAAACCATTACAATGACTTCATTACTTAGTCAGTAGTCAGTTAGTCAGTGTTGTTAATTAGTGTTGAAAATGTGTCATATTTGAGATTAAATCAATAAAAGTGCTGTGGAACTACTGAACTACCGCGGAAAAACTCATTTCTATATTTAGTTATTCCTATTCAAGGCACAGAATATGATAAGGCTGCCTGCGTGACTCTGACATTATATTCAATTTTACTTGATGTAACTGATGCACTTGTATAAACGCAACACACTTGTACTCTAAATTGTCCAAAACACCATTTTCCTACACGCACTGGCAACAAATGCTAAAGCACATTGTCAATATTGTGACTGTCGCTCATCATAAATCCCGTATTTGGCCCTTTCCCTCAGTTCAGAACTACACAATTCTCAAGTCAGACAATTTGGTGCTGATTATAATGGGAACAATTCTCGCTTCCCATCTCTGTATGACACGTAGCCATTTTGCTCTGAATTAATCCTCCTTTAAAGCATTGTGAGGATAATTCGTGGTTATTACGGGAGATGGATCAAGGACGGTGATTGCATAAAAGAGGGTTGATTTGATTTCATCGCCCTGCGTAGATGTAGAGATGTGAAGTGTTTCGTACAAGGCTGTAAAATATCTTCTCCCCCTCTCTCTCTCTCCTACTTTGCTCAACGGTAACCTTTATCGCCGCCTCCGAAATGAATGAGCGAAAGATCCGACCGCCAATGGATTACTCCATTCCGACAATCTGTCAACCCCCTCCATCTGTCGGGTTCACCTAGCCTCCTCAGTTGTGCTAATAATACGCTAACTGGCGTGCTGTCAAAATGATAACAGCCACATGATGCCGGAGGCTAAATGTGTGCATCTATGTATGATTTCTTGATCAAAACAATTTGACTCGGAGATAATATGGTTGCATGAGGCGCGCGGGGAGGAAGCGTTCATCTTTGTGGAGAGGGAGGTTGCTTTTCAGATGGAAAACAGGAATTTGCTCTGAATATACAGAACATACAGTGAATGCATTTTATGGATTCTATAGAGCGTTTATAGGACATTTCCGAACAGTAACTAGCACAGGTGCTGTAATCTGCTCCGCTGAAGCCGAGCTGTGACATTTTGCGGCAGACATGAAAGTGCGCTGCTCTGTAAATCTGGGGCTCCGGGGTTATGAGGTGGCGAGGGAGACCGAACCCGAGGCCAGGGGCCAGACACGTGCCAGCCGCGGCCCACGGGCTTGCCAGCTGGCCCGGCTCCCCTGGGGTTCCCTGCGCTCTGTCACCGCTGATAAGAGAAAATGGGATTTCCGCTGGCTGCTGCTCAGCTGATGCCCCGGCTGAGATTTAGAACAAATGAGAAAGGGGGAGACAGAAGGACAGATACGTAGATAAAAGGAGGAAATGAGAAAGAAGGAGGACTTCTATTTATCCTGTATCCTCTGTTAAACCCACAGAGAGAGGCTGCCCCCTGTTTACAGTGTATTTTGCATTTTTTTTGTTTGTTTGTTTGCTTTTCCACTTTTTATTTAGTAGGGTGTTACTGTATGTAACATGAATTTACAGTATGTGTGTCTGCTGTCAGGGACCTGTGTGTGTGGAGAGTGTAACTGCTATGACGTCGACCCCTCCGGCGACTGGGGAGACATACACGGGGACACCTGCGAGTGCGACGAGAGGAACTGCCACGCCACCTACGACCGGTACACGGATGACTTCTGCTCAGGTCAGCATCCCGTTCAAGAAATGGTTCAAGACTTTGAGAAATATGCCTGTTTGCTTTTCTTGCCGAGAGTTCGATGAGAAGGTCAACACCACTGTCATTGTCATCTCATGTGTTCAAAATGTAAATGGAGAAACAGGGACAGCTAACTTGACTCATTCCAAATTCATGACTCGGAGATAATAATGGAAACGTGAAGCACTTGACGACAGGGAAACACAATAAAACAGGGACAAAGACAGGGAGCATGGAAAGGAACGATCTGGCAGCTTGCAGGTGAAATGAGAAGTCTTTTAAGGCTGCCGGTGACGAGGTGAAATGGGAAACAGGTGTGAGAATGAAGAGCCTCAGCACCTGAAGACCACACCTCCATCACCTGAAGACCACACCTCCAGCACCTGAAGACCACACCTCCAGCACCTGAAGACCACACCTCCAGCACCTGAAGCAAAGCCTGAACAAAAGACTAAACAGCCCTAAACCAAAAACACTGGAGTATAAAACTCAACATACGCTGAAAATGAACTAGTAAAAACACAAGAGTCCAAAACCATGACAATGACTCCATTACTTAGTCAGTAGTCAGTTAGTTAGCGTTGTTAATTAGTGTTGAAAATGTGTCATATTTGAGATTAAAATTGGTAAAAGTGCTGTGGAACTACTGAACTAGCAGTTTGGGAAAGATTCATTTCTATATTTAGTTATTCCTATTCAAGGCACAGAATATGATAAGGCTGCCTGCGTGACCCTAACATTATATTCAATTTTACTTGATGTAAAATGTACAAATCTGTGTACAAAAACTGAAGAGCAAAAAAACATAATTTGCCATTTCACATGGGTTAATGTGCCGGACTATTTCTCTGATTGCGACCAGTAACTTCATGGAGTCTTCAATGTTTGATTGGCAGCTACTCCCCCATAATCCCCCATAAAACATCAAACTGATATTCTTACTCTAAACTGTGGGGTTATAGTTTATTCTCAGTTAAGCCAATTGGCAACTGGTATCAACTACTGTATGGACTCGAGAGTGATATCAGTCATTTGCATTTTCCCATCTAACTCTACAAGAAAGCAAATAAGCATATATCCCAAAATACCAAAGTGCTGCTTTAGACAATGCACAACTGCTGGTGTATCATACTGTTTATGTCAGTCCCATTCATTGATCGTCACCGTTCCTTGCACTTAGCACACCAGCAACATCTGATTCTAATATTCTGGTGGGACTTCGCAGCTGTGAAAACTTTCCATGTAACTTAACAATAAACTGAGGAGGGGTGGGCATGACCTTTTCACTGTTTCTCTAAAGAATTAATGAACAAAATATGATGGATGCTACCGTTGTTGGGGGGACGTACAGGAGCGCAATGCAAGTTCAGCACAGAGATGTAAAGTAATAAAAATAAAATGATAATGATAATAATAATGTGGTGTTTTCCAGGTTGGGTGTGAAAGACTAAAAGCAAGCCTTTCAAATGGGTTAATTGACTTTAAGTTTAGGGTTGGTTGATTAATAGGCTTGAGTCAAAAATGGCTGCAGCTCCACCTCGGCCGGAGCCAGAGGCATGTAATTATTGATATGACTGAGGGGAGTGGATTCATTTACACTAACAGGGTCTTCATGACAGCCAGGTTTCAGTGAGACAAAATAAATCAATATGATAATACAATATTGAATCATTTACTAATACAACTTTAGATGTATTACATTGTGTGTCTATGTGCATGTGTGCATTGATTTTTTTCTTAGGTTTTTATGTGTAACTTCTGCTCTGGTTACCTTTGATTTAATTACTTTTAATTGTTGGGGCCAGGCAAAGTCAAAATGGGGTTTTGGGTGAGTAACTATTCAGTTAAAGCTTGTTCAGCCAATGTTTTCCCCTCGTCTTCTGACCTCTAATATGTCCTGCCCCTGCTCCTCTCTCTCTCTCTCTCTCTCTCTCTCACACACACACACACACACACAAAAGCTCCCCTTTTGCCCTCTCTTCTGCTCTCTAACCTATCCACCTCTCCACTCTGCTCAGTGTGGCCACTTCACCCAACGCTCCTTCCCCCCTCTCTCACCACCCCTATTTGAATTTCACTCGTACAAGCCTCCACTTTGTTTCACCCCCCCCCCCACCTCTTTATTTCCTGTTGGCAGGTCAGGGCCAGTGTAATTGTGGCAGGTGTGACTGCAAGGAGGGATGGGCCGGGAAGAAGTGCGAGCATCCCCTGTCCTGCTCCCTGTCTCTGGAGAGCAGTGTGAAGAAGTGTCGCGGAACGTCCAATTTGCCCTGCTTCGGACGAGGTACCTGGTCTTCCGATCCCCTCCTGTTGCCATGGTTACCGCAGCAGGCCTGCGCTCTGTCCTCACCTCTTGGTGTAAAATAGGCCATTTCCAGTGTTTCACATCTCTTAATCCAGCCTTAGGAGGGCTGTAAAGATAAATATGACCTTTAAGCAAGCCATGAAATAAAAAGCATCCATGCATGTCTTACATATTATATACATGAATGGTGTAATGCCATGAGAGGTGGTGTCATAAAGGGGAGATGTATTCCCTCCAAGTGGCTGCAACAAGGCTTACAGCCCATCATGGCATCCATTAAAAGACTACAAACCCCATAGTCAGCAGAGCAGTCATGACAATAGTTGCTGCCCAGCTGGATCATATGAATGAGGAGGAACATGCCTTTTGTCGTGTTACCAATAAGGCTTTGAATGAAATACCTGCTTTGGTTTTCTTTATCTTCTGTCTGTGGGAATGAAGTTGACCTGTTAGCAGAAGCCTGAATGTGCTGAATTGAAGTTGGACAACAACACTTCACTGTCTTGATCTCCTGCGCCCACGCCTCAGTAGCTCCAAGAGAAAAGCTCCCGACCTCTCAAGACATCACAGTGCATTTGCTGGTTTATATAGCACTCCCTGTAAATGTTCGTTTTTTTGTTCCGACACGTGCTCTCATGTTCATACATATGTATCACATGCACGCATTTGTGTGCCCGTGCGAGATTAAGCAGCACTGTTTGCCTGCAACAATGTAAGCCGGGGCTGGAACAGCTCTCTCAATAGAACAAGCTGTAGGTCGATGCGTCTAGATTTATTACAGTGCACTGCATGCTTCATTAGTGGCCCTTCTGGACAGAGGAAGCTTGTTTTCTTGGAGCCTCAGGCCTAATACCAATATTAGATTCAGATACCAAGGCAACACTGGAAACCTGGAAGTACAAAGGTGCTGGTTGCACTTCAGATGTTGTCTCACAGTCACACACTCTTGAGGATGTTGATTGATGACAGTAAGGTAAAAGTGACAGAATAGATACAGAAGAAAACAGTGTATATTTTAGAGATATGCTATAGAGGCTGTTTGTGTGTTAGTCTATACAAGAAAAACATTTTTACTTTGGAAACTTGTGTGAAATGTTCTGTCTTTCTCTGTAAAACTAGATGTTAATGACTAAATAAGCAACAATAAAATTCAGGGGAAAAAACTTCTTTATTATTTATCAAGCTTCCTCACGACTGTGTGATTTGATCAGATTTGATTGACAGTACTAGCAACATAAGCAACAATCTCACAACTGTCATCAGATTTGGATTCAAATATTACTAAATCCTGATTGGTGCACATAAGTAAACGACATCACCTTCTTCCACCTTCTCCTACCCACTTAAAGCTCAGACAAAGCGACACAGACACAAACCTCACAATTGAAACTATTCAAACTTTTAGCAGAAACGTGTGTGTTTATACAGAACCTGATCGAAAAAATAGGTTTTGCACTCCATGAATATGAGCTTGGATTGTTGAACCCATGCCAAAGCAACACCATGTGCACCACGAAGACCTGACACTTGACCCCAGTGACCTGTAGCTGTTTCATGCTGGATCCAGAAAGGCGTAATATGGTAACAACATTGTTTTATCCAGAAACACATTAATTCTTATGCAGGAGTGAAAACACCCACAGTCTTAACACTATTACTGGAGTGAGGCCAAAAGACTTTTTAATAGACAGGAGAAAACACGCAGTCAGACCATTAACTGCTCAACTGCTACATCAAGTGACGCACAAACCATTAATTTAGATTACACCGGACTACGACAAATGTACACAGCCTCAAGCTTCTCAGCCAACAAAGGGAGAAACAAATTACTCACCTTTTGCAAAGCCGCGCTGATTAATCTTTCCTGGCAGTGGACGTAAATGCCCCGGGCTACATATACAGTATACTGTATTAAACTGGAATATCATAAAACTAATTAGGTGAGCTGAAATAATATTCTGAGCCAAGCAATCCAAAGAGTGTAACATTAATAGGCAGGTTCCAGTAGAAGTTTGGATATCGATCTCAAAAAAAGAAGCAGGTGATTGAATGAATGAGAAGAGACAAGAAGACAGAACACAAACTGTAAAAAGCTGAAGCCAAGAACAAAACAGGATGTCATATATGACTTTCTTGACATACATGGTCAACCTGTGTGTGTGTGGATAGGATATCCAGGTGCAAGGAGTTATTGATATGAGCAACAACATCGTGCAACTGCAAGGCTTCTATTTTTTCTTGGATTTACTGATTTTGTTTGACAGTTTTGGAATAATGTAACAGAAACATGACAGGTTTTGTCAGCTTGCAAATCAGATGTAAAGACTCGCAAGTGGTTTTTCTTCATGTAGGAACAGTTCCCATTCATGACATCTGAATAAAGAAAAAAAATTGTCATCTGTCTGCAAGATAATTCATCCGTAGAATTACCAGCCAACAATAAGCAAAAACCCAAATTACAGTCCAGCTTTTCCAGACAGATCCTGGGCCTGTGTCCAGAGTTAACAATGCACAATGGACACGTTACCAATGTTCTCAGACTGACTGACAGCCTGCATTGTTCCAAAGTACGCTACGGCCATTTGTTAATAAGATAAATAGTCAAGTAGGTTTGCAGTGCGCAAGTCTTCTGAGGTACTGCTTGTACCTGTATTTTACACTGATGCAGCAGTCTTAATCAATCAGTTTTACAGCACTGTACGGGCCATTGTTCACTACTACTCCATTCATTTTGAACATACAGTTTTCTGGCAAATACCTAGCAGCATCCTTTTTCAGGATGATAGGAAAAGGTAGAGCAAAGCCTGCTGTATTCTGTCGGCCTCGCAGTGATTCAACCTGATGTAGGCGGCGGTGGGCGATACAACAAGGTACCTAACACGCTTGGTCTCAGCGCTCTGCAAATTTATCAGGGGTTAATGTGAAGCATTGATTTCCTGTTTCGTTTGACTGTGGGGGAAGCCACTGGGAAACCCGCGGCCTTTCAGTCGCTGCTATGTTTAAGTAAAAAGAGAGGTCTACTGTGTGTTGTTGTAGTGGCCGTAGATGTCGCTCACATGCATTGATTGGAAAAATTGAGTAATGCACCTGAAACACACAGGACAGGGTCACTACTACGAGGACAACAACATGAGCCAACAATGGGACAATGACAGCAGCGTGGTAAACAAAGCTCACATACTGGAACCACTATATGAAACCTCAACCTCGGCCGCTCTATAAATAGACCTAATTTGGCGTCTTTGAATACATCAGCTGTTCATTACATATTGTGTCTGTTCCGTAACAGACTTTTTTGGTTTGGACGGCCTCAAACCAATTCCACAACAACAGGCTTGAGCAGGCATAGCAGCCCCCCCCTCACATAATGAAACAGCAAAGATTAACTTGTGCTGGGAGACTTAATTAGCTTTAATTCCTCCAGCAGTACCTTTAAATTATCTCCAATTGCTGCAACAAAATGGAACTTTAAATTACCCTGCGCAATAGAACAATTAATGGGATCCATAAATTCCTCCTTTTAAAAAAATTACATTTTTTTTTTCTGCCATCCCAGTCCATTCAGTCTAAAGTGTGCATTTACACCACATGGCACAGTGTTGAATAGATATTAATAATAGTACATATCTTATGTGTACACCTTCAGAAATATATTCTGATTAGGATTTGTTGTTAAATACATAAGAGACACTGCTCAATAGAGTCAGAATTTCTAATGTCTGCTGAGGCAAACAATTTTTATCTATTACTTAAATTTACATTTTTTCCCTACTCTACCAATATTATTAGTAATAAAAGTCCAGACACTCCTCTGTTCAGATAGATGTGTTTAGGTGTGTGTGTGTGCATGTGTGCTTTTATTTACTTAACTGTCTTTTCCAGAGGATGCCCATTTGCTTTAGTGGTTTCAAGATCACCATGGTTGGAAACAAATGATTGCTCAGGGAGAGTTCATTGCGAGGCTTCGATAGGATGCGAAGAGGAAGAAAGGGGGGTGGTGGGTGGGAGCGTAAGAGAGGAAGAGAGAGAGCGAGAGAGAAACTGAAGGAGACAGACATAGGAAATCATTTAGGCATGGATGAATGCGGCTGGTTGAGATGGCAGCTTGAGCGGAAAAGCCTTGAAATTTGAAACAGCGGCTTCAGAGCTTTTCTTCCCGAGAGGTGGAGACTTGTGGATGGCACATTCTTTCGACTGTGGTATTTCCTCGAGGAAACACCTGCTTTCAACATCTCTATGCCGATTCCTGGGATTCCTCTCTCTGCTCTCTGAAGTGTGGTCCGGAGTAGAGATTAACATCTTTCTGCATTATTGTACTCCAGTATTTGACAGTGAAGGGCTAGTTACAGTCATTGCACTGTACTACAAACTGGAATTAAAAACATAAGATATCATGGGAGTTAAAGGCCCATTGAAATGCCAGTTAGTGTTTTCAGCTTTTATAATGTGACAGAAAATATAGGGGTGGGCAATTGTTTCGAGACGGACTTGATCAAATCATTGAGATTTGATTGGTTAAATATAAAACTACACACAGCTGTCGAGATATCGGTTCTTCAAACACGCATCACATACTATGATATTGCCAACTTCAACCCTTGAGCTGACACTTAGGAGCAGTTCTATCATGGAAGGTCTTAGCTGCTCTCCATTTCAGTGGACACGTTCATGAATACAGCCCCAAATCCAGGATGAGTCATGAAACATATAAGAGTGTTTTAACTTATAGGAAGAGAAATGTGAGCAATTGTGTTATTAAATATTCAGAGGTGTTTTGTTTGACCTAAAGTTGGCATAAGAGACAATTAACCAAGGACCGTGGGATTAGAACTTAGTATATTTTTTTGTTTCAGTCAGTGTTTGAGTCCCAAAAACACCAGTTCCTACACTTCCCATGATGCAACTCCATTGTGTCTTTGATTTGACTTACCACACCTGGTAAACTCCAGTGTCTTTCATTAGTCAAACCCACTGGCTTGTTGTAAAAAAAAAAAAAAATGCAATAACCCTGACAACCCTTAGACTTAAAAAAGCTCCCGTCAAAGTCACAGAAGACATTATACAACTGATTTGACAGCCAGAGTTTTACCTTCCCTGACTGATGAATGGATCTTGATGTATTAAAGCAGTGGAGTGCTGCTTAAATGCAACATTGTGTTTGCTTGTGCCTCTGTGATTAATAATGTGACAATAATGATGTTGCCTTCAGACAGTTCCTCAACACTGTCCGTGTGTTAATGATGGCATTTAACCTGGAAACTCAGTCTGTCTCTGTAGCGACGGATGGTGAGTGTATTGCCAGCCTGTGTATCTAAATAGATAATAGATTACTGCTGCCTACTTATACAGTGCACTTTACTGTATGTGTTTTAAACAGCTGTACACTTAATACATCCTGATGCTGACACTACACCTGTTTGATAGGTGCTTCACTTTGGGTGCTAATAGAATGCTTTCTGTCACACCACAGGATGGGAGGCAGCACAGAGGGGGGTCGTCATTACACTGGATTTATTATATTTGGTGTGATACCGGACTCATCGCAGCTGTCACAGCACTGACAATGAAATTAAGTCAAAAGAAAATGGCAAAGCTTTGGAGATAAGAAGGCTGCCAGAGCGGTTTTATAACTGCCAATCCTCGGTGTTTGGTGACGAGTAAAGTCTTTGAAAGTCTTTTGGAGGAGTTGAGTCCAAAGTCCAGGTTTTGTCTTAAGTGTTATAATGGATGAATTTAGATTTTACACTGCAACCTAAATGTTCTTTGTTGAGCCAATGAGCTTTGTTTTTCAGTAGTTCACCTAAATGTAGTTGCATTGCAAGAGTGTTTTTTGTGCTTTTGCCGGTGTGTGAATTTTGCAGCTCTAAGGTGAGAAGAGTGTCACAGCTGTGCTTGTGTTTATGCAGATCAGCCAGCGCAGCACAATTTTCTGTTCTCCTTCTGCCGTCAAAATGGGCGTGCATTTCCACCGGGTTCAGACCACTTTACTGACAACATGATAAAAGTAACACCGCCTAGTTGAGACAGTCACACACAGACGTCTCCAAAATCATGTAAATTATTTACCCTCATTGAACTTTGCAGCTTTCCCTTTGATTGGAATTTTTAAAGCTCACATTAAATGCACATCAGTGTCTCTGTAACAAGTGACGTTAATGATTGATCTGCGACCACTGCAGAATGTATGAGGGCTTTCCCTTTTAGTTAATTAAGTCCCTGCAGCTATCTTCTGTAATCTTTAATTTGACGAAATTTTGCATGATTTAAACAGGGTGGAGGCTTAAATCAAAGCCTTTAGTATGGCACCTGGATGTAAAATATTAAGCACACAACTTACAAACTACAGAGACTTCAGGTTAATCACAAGGAGTATAGGAGACACACTTATGACACATACAACAATTGAAACTCTGAACAGCATTCTCTCTGGAAAATTTAATAGAAGCTGTCAATTTATGTAGTCATGCAAGCAGTTCAAACAAACTATTCTCTATTACCAGTATTTGCAGTTCTGTCATTAGTCTGCATATGTAAGCATAATCAAATATGACAAGCAAAACTTAATCAATGAATTCCACTGTCCTGATGTGATTGTCTGGGCAGAAAAAACACAGAAAAAAAACAGTGGGTGGAATTTTAGTGTTTCCTGAAATGAGAATTGGAAATATGACCTTCTGATCATACTTGAGTCCTGTATGTTCATGTTTGTCGGGGGCTCGGTTGCATTGCTCTTGGAAAAAAGCACTTTTCTCCCCTTAAGAAACTGTCTGCTGCTTTAAAAAGGAATGAGAGGAGCTGACTTGATTGACCATTACTCAGGCCTACCCTATCACTCGCTCATTAACTATTCATCTATTTGACGACGTATTCATCCTGCTCTCGCCCCTTTGACGACTGAGCTTGCACCTCTGCTCACAAAAACAGCAAAAACTGTACATGCATTTGCGCCATTTAAGGAAAATGAAGTCAGAATATCTGGCGTCTACTGACGTGACATTGTCATTAAGGTGTTGTTCACCTTAGACTGGGTGACAAATTAAACATCAACACACACAGCGACACCCACGCACGCGCTGCTGTTGACGGTTTGACGACCGGAGAGATAATCGATAAGGCAGGGGTGTTGTGACATCACCAGTTGCTGGGGTAACTGAGTCCCCGGAGCAGATGGTGATATGTATGTGAAGCAGGAAGTGTGTGTGTGTGTGTGTGTGTGTGTGTACGTGTGGCCATAAAAAGTGACAGTGATATGACACGGACAACACATTAGATGACGCCGCCAGTGGAGTGGCTGTCTTGTAAATTCACGTTCGCCTCTGTTTATTGCCCCCTAATTCCACTTGGTGACTCATCAGAAGATAAAGGCGGGCGCACACACATTATGGATATGTTTTAGGTGTTATTTAGTGGCACTAAACACAAAATGTACCCCGCAGGGCTACAAACAAGGAAAACACTCTGAGTGAGTAATGATTGTGCAGAAAGGACATACCCCGCTCAATAAAAACAGGAGAAAAGAGAAAGAGAGCCTCTCGCTATGCTGTGTTTTAACCATCTGTCTTCACTGAGCTGGGAAATTCCCTTTGTGCAATTATTTTTCATGGGGGGGCAGCATACCTGTTTGCAGCCCTTCTGGGTGTGTTTTGTCTGCAGCATTAGCGGATGGGAGCATTTAAAAGATTGCCAACAGTGTGCGTCTTCTTCCTTCATCAGTAAGGCATAGAGACAAATGCATTATATTTCATGGTGCTGTTATGTATTTAAGATAGTCATAAAAAATTTGCTCTGCATTCTTAGGTTGATTGCGTTTCACCCCTCGGTAGCTTTGGTAATGTTTTATTAGAGTAGCATTATTTAAAAAAACAAATGCATCATTTACTGTTGGAGCAAAATGTTTTTATGTCAAATCATACAAGGTGTAAACATTGACGTTTTAGAAGACGTCCCCCACCTCTGATCGTCCACAAATCTGTATGTGGCCTGCGCTACGCCCATAAGTGAGCACGCCCGGAGCGGCCTGGTGAAATGATCAATGAGCAGGTATAGCGCACACCTCCAGTCATAGTTCAGAATAGATGATGTTTTTCTAATGAGCTTCACCATTAGCCGGCACGCTCGCTCGGTGAGTTCCCCTGTGGCCTTCTTCACTGGCAGCTCGCTGATTGAAGTGGGATAGCAGCATCTCAAGTGTGTGTGTGTGTGTGTGGGTGTGTAGCCCATGTGAGTGTCTATAATAGAGTGAGTGATTTACATATAAGATTTCCCCCTGTGGCTGGAGGGGATGTTGTCAGGCAGATTAAGTCGAGTTTGAAATCAGTCATCGCACGCATCGACTGTAGATATGAAAAACGACTCCCCTGAATCACAAGTTGAATGAAAAAGTAAAAAATGCATTCTGCTGAACAGCTATTTAAAACACGCCTCTGCTGTGAAACGCTGCTCAGATGTGTCTGTTTTTGTAGGTCAGTGCCAGTGTGGACAGTGTACTTGCCACCCACCTGGGGACAGTCGAGTTCATGGCAAAAACTGTGAGTGTGACGACCGTCAGTGCGAGGACATCAGCGGAGAGGTCTGTGGAGGTGAGAGCACACACACACACACTTTCAATAAATCTTTGTGTCCATTATGGGCTATTCAAGTTGCGTGAGCCACAGAGGGAATTGACTGAACATGGCAATAAACAGATGGCTGCATTTCAACATTACTGTTTAAGCTGTATAGAGCAGAGAACTGGCCTATTTTCAGGCATCCTGCGATCCCCAAGTGAAAGTACTGTTCATTTCCAGCAAAGACCATCCCTTGTACACACAGATTCGTTCTTAAGAAAACTCGTCAACTCTCAGATGTCACTTTAGATAAAAGCATCTGCTAAATGAAATTGTAGAATTGTCGTGGTCATTCATTTTTTCATACTAACTGTAGAAGTTTCTCTTTGGTACGACTGAAATTCACAGGTGGATCAGACCTGTTGTTTAAATAATGTGCACATCTTTCTCCACAGGTTATGCTTAAGGTTTATGACACCCAATGCAACTGCAAGGAACTTTCATTTTGTGTTGATTTTGGCGGCCCCTGTGGACACAAGCAGTAGTGTTTCCCAGATTGAAGACTTGCATTTGTTTTTGAAGTGAGCGAAAGAAAGAAAGACACAACTTACAACCTCCACCAATTCTCTCCCTTCTGTTGAATGACTGACCGAGGTTGAGCTGGGTTTTCGCCCCATCTTTGCTGATCATGTCCTGTATCAGCCAACACACCACAAAATATGACATATGTGACGAAACAAGACTCTCTAAAGAAAAGCTCCTCCTGCTTCCTTTTAACCGTCTAACAGTCTGGTTTTGTGGGGACTCAGTGACAAGCATTAAGAATAACTATATAGAAACAGCCAATCTTCTCACTGATGTCTTGTTTTTTCTCGTTTCAGTGTTAAACTGAGATTTTCATAACTAGTTAAAAACTCGTTGCAGCAGTGAAATTCTGAATGAGCATGATTTTTAAATATTTTGCAGATATCAACTAAAATATACAGATTTTTTATAATGCTGTTGGTATATTTTGGCAACTCATACAGTTCAATAGTTATTAGGAGAATTCACATGTTCCAGCTGCTTCAGGGTCTTTATTCAGGTTGCCGTTAGGGGAACGTCTTCTATATGATATTCACTTGTGTATTTCCGTCACTGTCATGTCCCCTTGACCCCCATCTAATTCAAGAGCTGCCCACTTCAGCAAGATGTTCTTTAACATCTAACCTGACGAGAACAGCGCTGCTCTGTTGACACGTCATTGGCACCCTGATGGGAAAAAAAGTATTAGAGAGGTTAGAGTTTAGGTTAGGAGGTGAGAAAGTAGGCATGTAGAGAGTATCTTCAAGGTAATACAAGACTGTGTACATGAAAAAAATAAGAGGAGAAATCAACTCCCGAGGAGAAACATCGACTCGCTGAAGGTAAGACTCTGTTACCTGTGATGCTGACAGAAGCTGAAGATTTGTAATAACTTGTTTAGAATCTTTGGATTCTGGAGGTATTTTGAATTCAGCTACTATGACATGTGATTGTAACAGCTGCTGAGGCTCATGGGTACTGTAGTACTCAGTAATATCTGCCTGTATGGAACACCTCAAATTTAGCAAAATTACAAATTTACAGTGTAGAAACTACTTCAGTAACTCGCAGATTCTCCCACTTTACCGCTCCATTTAAGAACAAAAACATTCAACGTACATCTACTGGAGTGCTGCACATGATTACACACTTACACACTCCTCTTCTAATTATTGCACAGAAAACTCCACACGTTTTGTGCAGCATGCGCGCGCATACACTCGCCCACTTTGAAACGATGCCAGGAGCGGATGCTGAATCTGAAGATCAATACGGTGTGATCCTATCTGCTCTCTTTGATATCCACAGGCACAACCCTCTAAAACCCTTGAGCTGAATTTGAGAGAAATTGCTCCAAGCCTTTGAAGCTTCTATTTGAGGTCTTGGGAAGTTTGTGCTCTTAATTTGAGCCATTTAGGCACAACCGCTGTAATGGATAGATTGCACTGAAACATTAGAGGCTCAATTGAAATTGATATTTCCCTTTGTAGCTGCTGCTGCTGCTGCTGCTGTCAGACAGAGACAGAGAGGGAGAATAGAGGAAGTTAGATCAAGGTGCAATTAAAAATGTGGTGCTCCTCAAGAACAGCAGAAAAAACGCTGGAGAAAAGTTAAATTATTTTACCAACAAACCAAGAGTCTGAAGGGGAAAGTGACAAAATGTGTCTTTAATTCAGTCAAACAGAAGGAAGCATTATTCTATTTGACTCCACACTTGCACTCAGGCCTTTTCAGTGCTGTATCTTCTGCATTCACACACACCTCTGAAACGTGCTTCTCGGTCTTTGCTTTACTCAAAGTGCTGGGAAACTGATACAACCTGACACATGCACAGCTTTCCTGGGAGCAAACAGATTTTCCCAAACTTCTCTAACAACTGCGTCCTCGCATTTTCCCCCCACAGGTGTCTCTCAGACATCTGTTGCTCAAACTGCTCGTGTTCATTCTTAAATTGACATGTGCTACGTCTATTCCTTTCACCCAGCCGCTTTACAGGTATACACTCGTGTAAGCGCCTCCTGCCGAGCCGGGCTTTTTAATCTTGTTTTTGTCAGCTGTGCCATTTTGCATCAGTGGTGCATTGCAGCATCTGAGGGTAAATTTCTCCTTTAAAGGGGGGATGCAGTATTTATGTGAATGGATTACTGGGGCTCATTGTGTGCCGGGCTATCCAGAGACAATTCTTCACAAGGCGTCCGGGGAGAGCCTGTCTGAGCACCAAACACAGAGGCAGTTGCACACACACACACACACACACACATACACACACGGACATGCTGTCAGGCTGACAATTAAGTCTGTATACACAGAGGCCTGTGGAAGTTATTGGCGGTGTTTTGTACTCAGAGTGGGGAGTGGGGATCAAACAGAAAGTAGCTTTATGGTGAGGGGGCTGTAAGAAACTTCCCAATTCAAGGTACGGTGCGTTCAGTGCCCCTGGATGTTTGGGCCTCGCTCTGCAGAGGAGAGAAGTGAGGAAAGGCTGCTGACATATAATTCAGTCGTTCAGTGTCAACCAGCTCGTCAGTCAGCTCAGTCCACATTTGGCTCTCAGGGGTTTTCTCTAAACACAAAGAACAAGGAGAGAGCAGCCAAAATATCCACTTTGGATTAAGGAAGTGCTCATTCTTTAGGTCACCTTTTGTGTGTTAAAGTCTGTTCCCATCATATATATGAGATGTGATGCTTCCTATGTTGATGAACTGTTGATAATTCTATAGACGGTTGTATGACTGCATGGTCGTGGTTCACACAAGGTTTCAATATCTGTTTGTTTTTTCTGGCACTTCTGTTTTAGTAGGTACCAAGTCTGACAGACAGTAATCAGAGCTTTCCAAATATCGGAATTTCACAGCCATAATTATGACTTGGATGTTGACATGGATGATATTCAAAAGTCTAAAACTGATTATTATGTTAACCCCCACAGGACATGAACATGACATTACTGTTTAGCCAGATTGCTGCCTGATGGGTATTGAGGCTCTGCTCTGCTTTCTCTAAGACCTGACTGTTCGTAGCAAGTAAAACACAGATATAACTGATCTAACACTGATGCTCCTTCAAAAATGAGATGGTCCAGTCTCCCAGAGCACAAAATTGTTGTTAAGTTTGGGGGCTCCTCATTAAGTGTTTACATCATCCATTTCCAAGTTTGGTACCTAGAAAGACAAATTCCATGAAGGTAACCAGATAACTGGCAAATTCTTGGTTAATATTGAATATTTCCCACACAGACAGACATGATGTATAACTTCCCTGTAACAGCCTGAGATTAACAACACACCCAGACTGCAAACAAAACAGTGGAGTTCATGCATGACTTCCCTTATTGACATTAATTAACTGCCATGACTTTTACACTGATGCAGTTCCAGTGAAATATTTACCAGTGATCAATGACCAGTCAGTGACCAGACAATGCACAATAGATCGTGGCGCGACGGCCAGGATTCAAACCCTGTTTCAGGCAGAAGGGAAAAAAAAGCATTTAAAATAATCTGCTTGTTATTTGGTCTTGACATAAGAAATTATGAGGATAAAATTCCTGAATGGAGACACAAACTACAACTGCTTTTCGTCAATAATTGAGTCCTGAAAGTTTAATTTGGTTGAAAGAAGTGAAAAATGCATTGCAAAGCATTGCATGAATATTTCAACTTCTTTCAGAGTGTTTTTTATATAAAATAAGGTTTATTTATTTCTTTATTCCGCTGCTATCTGCCTTGTTCTTTTATGTTTCAAGATACAGACACAAAATTCTTGAAACAAGTTTATCTCTATTGCGAAACCGTTTGAAAAAAATAAGGATATCAGGACTCGCATATAAAAAGATAAGTGTAGCAACAGTGCGCACATTCAGGCGAGCTCAGATCCTCCTTCCTCACATTACTCAGTCAGCTCCATCCTTTCCTCCGTGGCTGTGAACTTTTAACCTCGGACAGACTCTCTCTGCATACAGCGCGGATCTTTGCTGGGTTAAATACCAGATTCACCGCCGCCTCCCCTTCACAGTCCCGTAGCACAATGGACGCTCTGTGAAAGGCAGGTGCAGGCTAATTGAATGAGGGCTAGGTTTGCCGTTCCTCCAAAGCAATTAACCGCTCTCCCAGGCTGGCTGATTGAGGCAGCCATGCATGGCCCTGCCGTAGCTGCCACTCCATTCCAGCTGAGACAGAAGCCACCTAACTTTCATTTATAACCTTACACACACATATACATCCTCGATACACCATGTCCACCTCTACTCTGATTGTGTAAAAGCATTTTAAAAAAGGTGTCGATAATAAGAATCAATTACAAGCTGTGTCCTCAAGATGCTGAAGATTTGATTTAGAGGAATAGTTCAACATTTTGCAAAAGATGAGTTAAAATATACATGCATATCCATATGATATACATGAAGCTATAGTACAACCAGAAGCAGCCTGGCTCTGTCTCAACTTAGAACAAATCTACCAGCTCTTCTAAACCTCACCAATCAACACGGCCTATCTTGTTTATCAAGGTTTTACAAAAATGTAAAAAAAAAACTGTAAAAAGTTCAGCTGTAAAAGTTGTGGAGTCTCCACCTGTTGCCTGTTAACTTCACCGGTGACAAAAAGACTAACTTCATGTTAATTAGTGCATTCAGTATAAAGCTGCTTCTATCAGGAAAAAAACAGAATTGTTATAATAAGCTGATATTGCTTTAAGATATGGTGGGAAAATACTAATGGAAATACTCACTATACCTTATGCACCAGTACCAAATGTGCTTGTATAATAATTAATACAATTATTGTCAAACTTTGATGAGCTCTTGGGCTGAATGAGCGACTTTAAGAGGCATTAAATCTCAGCTGGAAATCTAAATTGAATCGAACATCTGATTGATTGAATCAATCCAGCCTTACATCAAACAATTTCCAATAGCGCAGTATGGATTTACAATGATGGAAATGATGGGGAAGTGCTCTGCTCATTACCAACTCTTCAACCCGGCATCTGTAACCAGATGTGAACATAAAAGAATCAATCAGTGACGCTGCCGCGTCTACATGATATGACTTGTATTGAAGGAAGCACATTGCCGATGATCCGAGGGTTCTGCTGGAGATGAAGGAGATCATAAGTGAATGAGTGTGTGTGTGTGCGTGCGTGTGCTCGACAGTTGTGCTGTCGGCCATTAAAGCACTCCAGCGCCCAACCGCCTCTTTCACCCAATTAAACATCCCTGGTTTCTTGTGTGTGTGTCTGCATGTTTGTGTGTTTTTGTCTGCCGTTGCCTTTCTTTGTTTTTCATCTTTCTCTGAAGCGCTGGAGATTTATTAAGGACAGGACAAGACCAGTGATGACAGTTCCTTTCATGTCCCCGGGGGAAATACAATAAGCCTGCTGCGTCTCTCTCGTCTTCCTGTGGCTCTGTCTCCTTGTACTGCCTATTACTGTCAACGTCTGCGCTGTCAACTTTCCCTGTTTATGTGCTTTATTGCTTTCTTTTTTTCGCTCTCCAGTAGCACTTCTCTCGACTCTCTGCTCCGTCTGATCGTGCTTCATTTATTCATCTTCCTTCAGTTTGTGCTGTTTTCTCATGGCCGTGCTCCACGTTCTGTCTCCTTTAAATAAAGGCCCTTCTGCCCTCCACCGCCAGGTCACGGTTACTGTTCATGCGGACGCTGCATCTGCCAGGAGGGCTGGTTCGGGAAGCTGTGCCAGTTCCCCAGGTCTTGTGACATGAGCGACGCCCAGAGCAAAGAGCTCTGCGAGACCTCCGATGGAGTTGTGTGCAGTGGAAAAGGTGAACAAACTGTTTTTCAATACTGCGAGGTGAAAGTTTTCATCAAAGTCACTTTATGGCAGTGGTGGAAGAAGTGTTCACACCTTGTACTTAGTACTAAGTGAAAATCACAATACCACACTGTGATACTGCTCCATTGCAATTACTTAAGTAAAAGTATGCAAGTATTATTAGCAAAACATACTTAAAGTGTCAAAAGTAAAAGTACTTAAAATGCAGAAAGTATTATGTGTGAAATTAAATGGAAAAATTCAAGTACAAGTACCTCAAATTCATACTTACTGTACTATTTTTTATGTTTGCTTGAGTAAATGTACTTAGTTACTTTCCACCACTGCTGTTTGGGTAAAGTTTATGTTTGTGTTTGGTTACCACTCCCTTGCACATGTACAGTACATACACACAGAAATGACATGATAATCATTTCAAAGAACACAGACTGGATATACTGTATGTGCACATACATTTATCAAGGGTTTGACTCTTAAAACCCCAACTTTTTTTTTGAAATTGAAACAATTTGTAAAACTACAAATGAGTGAATTATTTTCTACTACATATTATATATGTTCTCTTCAGAGTCTTTTTTATATGGAAGGTTAAGGTTAATAAAAAGCAGTATTTGTCTTGGCACTAATCTCATATTCACAAATTTATGAAACAGCTCAATCAAACCTCTATATCTACAGCAAGAGTAGGCCTTATCTTACCCTGTCTCTGATATGCAGTCAGACTTTCTACAATCAAATATCATAGTTTATTATAGTTCCAAGTAATTAAACTGATAGCAGTGCTTTACAATGGATCTAACAAGATTAACATCAAATTTCCACTTACAGGTTTTCCTTAATGACTAAAGTCATAATCTGGACAAGATTTACTTGTAGCTTCTATTATGTTCTAATGTTTCACCCAGACACAACTTAACACAGACAGGAAGCAGATCATAACACACCTTCAGCTGCAGTGTATCCCGACATTTTACGTATTATATTGAAGTAATCCAACAGAAAAAAAAGATTGCCTCCTGCAGGGTTGAAACCATTAGACACCAGTTGATTAGTTAAAAGTTAATTGTATTTTGCAGAAATGCGACGTGTTAATTAGTAGAAGCTTCTCGAATGTTTTGATGCTCTGCTTTTCTCCGTTTCATATCATTTTTAGTTTCATATTCTTTGGTTTGGTACTCTTGGTGTAACAAGGAAAACAATGTGAAGACTTTCCCTTTGGGTCATTTTTTAATATCTTCTGACATTTTATAGACTAATCAGTTAATTAAAAAAAAGTCACGTCATAATTGATAATAAAAGATAATTATTAGTTGCAGCCTTGGCTGCCTGTCAACTGTATCCTATTACAATGTTCTGCACATTGTCACTACATCGCATGTGTCATTAGGTGACAAACGACACCACACAACAGGATTCCTTCTCTGCCGTGCGGCGTTGAATCCACAGAAACAGAGCGACTTCAGCGGGTCCGGCCCTGCAGAGCCGAGCCGGGTGTGAAAATGAAGATGAGCATGTTCATTCTCCACGCTCCGCTACATTCAGACACCAGAGCAATCTTCCCTCTGCTCCTCCCCTCGTCTTACCTCTCTCTTATCTCTTTCACTCTCTCTCCCTCTCCCCACTCCGTCGGCCTCTACCTCTCGTAGTCAGTTCCTGTATCCTGGTTTATGTTGATAGAAATTGGGGGAGATTGAAAACACGGTTGCTGGGCCTCTGGGTGTGAGCTTTGAGGAAAAAAATGAAGCAGACAGCGGTAGATTTGTTTCCCTCGACCAATCCGTAATACCTTATTATCCTGCTGCTGCCCTTCAGAAGGAGAGGAACAGACACTGGTGGGGAAGAGGAAGTTTAAAGTGTGGGTAGATTGGTTTCCTGGTGGCAAAAGTATATTAGTAGCTGTTTCCCCTGGGAACATCTCATATCCACTCTACCCACCACTATTAATCTTCTGTGTAAAATAAAGAATTTACAGGAAATAATACAAACAGCATTGGTGGAAAAACACACACACACACACACACACACACACACACAAGGGGAGGGTGTTAAAAAGAAATACAAAATATACATTGTCAAAATGTTACTCAGCTTGCATGAGGAAAATGTGATGTTAATTAACAGTTGTGTGTTTGTGTGTGCGCATGTGTGTGTGTGTGTCGCAGGTTCCTGTCACTGTGGCCAATGTATCTGCTCTCCTCAAGACTGGTGGGTGTCTGGAGAGTACTGCGAGTGTGACGACCGAGAGTGTGACAAACACGACGGCCTCATCTGCACAGGTAGGGTAGGAAACACACACACACACGCATACACAAACGCGCACACACACAGAGGTCTTTACGGGTCCAAAATGTTGGACGAAACCAAAAGGGCTGGTGGAAAACCTACCTAAACCTCATATGCATAAATTAATTTTCGAGAAATAGAAACCCGAGCACAGTCAGACCTGATGCAAATAGACAGGAGAATAATAAGATCTGATCCAAAATGCAATCGACCCGGACTGACCCTAATAGAGAGAGAACACCGACACCTCGGCACCGTGATGCGCCAGCAGCTAACAAGCAGCGGCAGCTGGAAACAACAATGTAATAATGATGTTCTCAGAACAAATGTAAAGTCATAGAAACTAATTCCAAAAATAATGAAACAATAACAAACAATAAAACATTCTGTTGCCAACTGGGTGATAGAAAGGGGACAGGGGATGATCCTTTTCTAACCAAGTTCATATCTGTTGCTCAAATTCCAAAAATGCATTGTCCTTTACTGTACCTGAGTAAGTAGTACTTATTACGTACTATTGGCATGTTGAAGCACCAATAATAATGATCCAATATTATAATAATATAAAACTGACATGGAGCATATGGCATAATGAATACTTTTACTTTTGATACTTTAAGTACATTTTGTACCTGATACTAATACTAATACTAATACCTAATACGTGAATGATCGTAATACATCTTCCACCGCTGTTTAATTGCATAATTTTTTGCATAGGTTGGTCATTACAAGTTGATAAATACGCTCTGATTCATTCAGGTATTTGACATATTAACAAAACAGACGCTATAATAAGACGCTACCCGGCAAGACTGAGTATAGCTCGGAGCTCCTGAATTGGGTTTTGCGTTCCTCAGAACAGAGTGGACCTGTAAAGACCACTAACACACGCAAAACACACACACACACACACACACACACACACACACACAGCCGTGTTCAGAGGACATTACATTGGCTTACATTCATTTCTTGGAGACATACCTTAACCATAACCCTTGCCCCAATCTTAACCAAACCATAACCACTAAAATTTAATGATTTACGATATGGGGTCTTGCATTTTGTCCCCATAAGGAAGGCAAGTCCCCACAACATGAGTAATATGTGACACACACACACACACACACACCATTGTATCTCTAGATTTTGTACCAATGCCACTGATGTGAATGGCTATGGTTGTGAGTCAGAGAACAGGAAAAAGAATTGAGATGAGACACACACACGCACGCGCACGCACGCACACACACACACACACACACACACACAACACATTTTTCTCTCTGTAGCCGTTTATCCACAGGAGCCGTCTTCTCCCCACTGATAATGGAAATCTCAGTACATGTTTAGAATTATTTTTTGCCCCGGGGCCTGTCAAAATCTGGACAGCTGTTCAGAAGTGTTTCTCATCATGACTCCATGACTCCAAATGTCAGCCTTAATGTCATTCAAATGAGCATCAGTGGCTCCAGATGCAGACGCACATTGCTTAAAAATTGTGGAAAACTGTGAGGAAATGTCTGTTAAATGTTCCTGATTACCATATTACAGACTGGAGTATGTATATGTGTGAAAATTACCATATACATGAGGAATTATTATAATGTGATGTTTTACATGAAAAGACAGTTTTTGAATGTGCAGGTAAAAGCAGTCACTATTTCGCCAGGTATCAGTGATGGCAAGTTCGGTAAGTTTGCCACTGAATGACTCTCCACCGGCAGATTTCATGGCCCCTACAGAGCTGCACATTGTCATTACACATACAACTGATCAGTGATGTGGAAAAATCGGCGCATTAGGAACGCTTGCTGCTTAATTTCATGCTCTTAATATGATAATTTCAGCCACCGTTTCACAAAAGAGACAAAATTTGTCCGTTTGCCTGCAACAAAAGTGCAGGTGTAAATAAATTACAGCGTTTTGTCACCACGCAACAATTCTAATTGTGTTTATCAGGGCTGTGTTCATCAATTTGCAGAAATCATTTTTCCATTAGAACTGTTACAATCACCTGAAAGCTTTTAGTATCAATAAAATTGCCTGTTGGCTTGAGTGAATTCCCATTTAAACCAAACATTGTTTCTCCAGATGTTGAGGTTTACACTCAGGAGAGCATGAACTAGGAACACAGAGCCTAGTGCCCTCTGTTGAAGAGCTGATGTTCTTCATTTTTCTTCAATAAAATCCCACGAAACACCAAAACCAACAGTGCATTGATCCTAATAATAAGTGTATCCATCCATCTTTGTGCTTTAGAGCCCCATTGGTGTTAAAACCCATTAAAAACACATAAGTGAGCCACACCACTGCAATGGATGACACATTTCTCCATTAACGTCCATATGACCCACATACACTGTCCTGGTGCTGTAAACAGTGATGCAAGATGTTTTTGAAAAATAGTAATAATAACATGTTGACATACTCACGCATTCAAAATATAAGAAAATGAAGACGCACTAACAGCAAAATGTTCTTAGGGTATAAGACTGACCCCTGACCCCTCTCAGTGTTTCATTACATACCTTATTGTACATTATTATATATTACAGTACTAGATTGTTAATAATGGGTTACTCTCTAAACAGCCTTTTTGTGCAGCTGCTACTATTATGACTTTAAATGCGGTTTAATCTATAATAATGTGTCAGATTTTATAGACAGAATCGGCAAAATAACCAGAACTGCAGCTGCCAAATGAATAAAGTGGAGAAAAAAGTACAATATTTCCCTGTGAAATGTGGTACAAGTACAAGTAAAGAAGTACCTTCAAATTGTAGTTGTACAGAACTAAAACTCATTAGCGCATCAAATGTGTATTCATCCACAGATGAAAATAGTCCCGATCACATGCACTATTTGCTCCTGTTTGTGTAACATTTGCTTTAACGTTAACCAGCGGTTTTAGGAAATGATTAAGCTTTTTAAATTTTTTTTTTTTTTTTACCATATATCAAAAAATTCTTTTGTAGAAATGAATGAGCTTGTGGTTGAGTGCAGTAAAGTAGTTGGAAAGTTTTGACAGACAGACTAAGTCATTGTTGGTTTTGGTCTTTTCCTGGGATTTATTGACAATAAGAAGAAGAGTGAGTTCAGCCTCATACTTTAATCAGAGGAAGGGTCTGTCTACAACCTGGATTCAGCAGATCAACAAGCAGCTCTGAGAGAAACCACGTGCTCACTCCTGAAGCTCAGTCCCTTTATTTTATTTACCTCACTTTCATCATTCTTCATCTCCTCTGCCTTCCGTCTTTTCGCCTCACGTTCACTGTTTTATCATCCCTTTCACTCTCCTCTCCCACAGTGATATTTTGCAGCAGATATGTCTTTTCAGCTGCCTGACAGGAGGCCAGCAGGAGGAGTCCTCCTAACCTCGGCATCCTCTGTGTGACAGCTCGGGGAGCTTGTGACGAGCTCGGGGGGCGAGCGGATTGTAACACGGGCGGGATAACATCCTACTCTGGGTGTCTTTGTAGCTAAATGGAAGAAGTAGATTCTGTTGTCAGTCACAAAACAAACCAATACGATCATGTCGCTGTTCTGGCTCCTCTACTGGTTGGACAGCTTTTCCAGGCCGAGGCTGCTTAAGTTGCTTAGTTAAGGTTAGGGAGAGCTTGCAGGAGATGGGACGCCAGTTTCTTGTCTTGAAGTCACTTGCTATCCCCTCCACTCCTTCAACCACCCAACTCTTTTTTTTTTTTTTTACCCAAGTCTTTTGACAGCAATATTTCTTCCTCTGCTACAGAACATAAAATAAGCATGTAAGTGTTGTCTGTTTTTGGAGACATGACATCAGTGTGTCGCCACCACAGTTTAATAAAACAAAGATTAGTCATAATTTGTCATATTTGAGCTTTGAACAAATTTGGTGACTATAAGTATACAAGCTTTTCACTCTTATTTAATCCACTTCTCTCCTCTGCTGTGTGGGCAAAACCAGCACAAAAAAACCACAGACTGTCCCGAGCAGCGTAGTCAGCCTCTATCCCCCCGGTCCTCCGCCCGAGCTGCACCCAGGAGAAGCCGGGGTGTGAAAAGAGGAACCTTGTTAAAGGTCAGGCATGATGGCACAGCTCTTAATTCACAGCTTTTCTTCTCACATCCTCTCACAGGGAACGGGCTGTGCAACTGTGGCAACTGCGAGTGCTGGGACGGCTGGACGGGGAACGCATGCGAAATCTGGGTGGGAGCGGAGTACTGAGGAGAGAGGAGAGAGGACACTGGTGTTTAGAGACGAGACGCCTGGCTGCCCGGAGCGACCAGAGTCGCCACCCATGGTCACCACCAGGCTGGTGAAACACCGCGGCCTGGAGAAAAAAAAAACACGTGACGAAGACGAAACACGGATGTAATTCTGCATATCATTAACAGCACTCGTTCTTTTATTGTACTGGTTACAAATTATCCTTTTAAACAAGGGTGTTGTAGGTGTAAAAGAAACATTACCATGTAAACATTTGTTTCCAGAACAGCTTTATGTATATTTTTTTTTTATATAATGTATGAACATATTCCGGATGGTTACACATAATAGGATGCAGGTACATGATGAGCTCAAATGTCGAAAGAATTTTGGAATACGTGAGATGTTTTTAACTGACACAAATGTGTTGTTCCCAAGTCGGACTGAAAGTTCACTCGAAAACTCAAGTTACTGTTTGAGGTTTTTATTTCTTTTTAATAATAAAACATTAAATGTGCCGCATGACACAACATTTTGCATGGAAAACAATGCGAAGACCTTAATCATACATGGTTACAAATTTGTTATAACATGACATAACTCCAATGGGCATACTTGCAATGGTATATATATATATTTTTTGAAAATAAATCATTTTAATAGTGCCTATTCTCCTCCGGCGGGAAATCAAACCAAACAACAACCTGCCGTGAAACCCACACTGTACTGGAGGTACGTGACGGATGCCTCTCGCTCAACTCATACCAGTGATAAGGTTTAAATTCTAAGTGGAGGAAACAAAGAGAAGGGCATACATAGTTCAGTTGTGGCATGCTGGATGTCCATGTCACTTCAAAAAGGTGGCATCAGGGGATGAGAGCTGCATTGACACAAGAGCTCAGTCACCACTTGAAAAGAGGACCGATAAGAAGTCACAAAGAAAATTTAATGTAAATTCTACTTTGGCCTTTTTTCATGCTTAAACTAGCCAACCCCTCTGTTTTCTTTGTCCCATCAAAAAAAATGACAGGTGCAATAATATACTGCACACTATATTGCATTAAGTATGTTACTGACATTACAGTACACCTTTATATAAATATTTTATTCAATATGTTGTATATGTGTATACAACAAACACAAACTGTATAGTGTAGACAAACTCGTTGCATATATGTATGTAAAATTAGCGGTACATACCAACAGTTCTTGATAGACATAGCCTACTACATGCAGTTCGTCGATGCCATCCTCTCCCCATGCAACAGATGGGACAACGTACAAAAATAAGAGGTTTTGAAAACAGAAGCGACAAAAGAAAAACTACTAGAATATTCTCGGAACACATCTGAAAAGCATAAGTGATCGGGATCAGGAGACGACATCACACGCGACCCGTATACGAGAGAAAATGAGAACGAACGAACGAAAGAAAGAAAAGGTGGCTACAGAGATCCAAACAGAGATGAACATTTACACACCGGTCATTTACAAAAATAAAGTCAGCCTTGGAGGAGCCAGTTAACTGGACTGCAGGGCTGGAGCAGCAGCCAGCCCAGCATGTAGAGTTTGTAAGAGTGGAGGATGATTGGCTGTAATGAGGACAGAACATCAGCCCCAAATACAACTACAGTGGTGTCCAGCTCCTGTGTGTGTGTGTGTGTGTATAGTATGCCATTTTTTTGTTACAGCATTAACAGCTTTGTACAGACAAATATCGAACTCTAACTAATGTGCTTCGATGTGCCGTAATAAGAAATGGTCGTGTGTAATCCCAATAAAGTCAAAATCATATTTACCAAATCAACATCTTAATATAGTTGCGGTTTTAGCAGCACACAGCAGCAACAATCTATTTAGTATTCTAAATCTTATCTATAAAACTATTAGGAAAAAAATCAAAGCAAGACAAACGTTATAACTTGATCGATCAGGTAGAGCTTCGATAAACCGCTAACAGTCGTGATGAGGATGCCGAAACGGAAAGTGCAGCGGAGTTACCTTCAGATTTAGCTGTGAGTGCGCCGGAGCCTACGACATGCCCATTCAAACTCCCACAACGTCAGTGCTCTTCAGCGTACGACAGGGTGAAGAACGATACCCATACCTTGTTCCTTATAGAAAATACATGCACGTGATTAATTCAAGGTATACGTACTTCTCCAAAATGACATCAGTCGAGACCCTCAGGGGGGTCAGAGCGGAGTTGATTCTTTCCGACAGAACAAATGCTATCACAGTGAAAGCTTGGATGGATTGGAATCAGAGAGAGAGATAGATAGATAGAGAGAGAGAGGGAGGAGGGGGAGAGAGAGAGAGAGAGAGAGAGAGAGAGAGAATCGGGATTTGTTTTCTTTTTTTTTTTTCTTAAAGAATCAGTTCTTCTTGGGATGAAAAAGACTTTGGTCATTTCAGAATGAATACATCTGAGTGTGGTTTTTCAATGGATAATGCTACGTGTCCTCTACATGGATGTATCGGGTGGGTGAGGCACCTTTGGCCCAGTGGGGACTGGGAACCTGTTTTTGCATGCCGGGAATCAAGGTCCAAACAGGCACGTGATAGGCCAAGATGATCAGTACTGGACTCTGCATGCTGAGCTAGGAGACAAATCCTCTCATAGTAATAATAATCATAATAATAATAATAATGTCTAGTTGTTTAAAAAGTTATGATTTTTAATAGTCATTTTCCCTAAGTTTTATACAGTGAAAATGTTACAATACAAGCCATCTCTTGTATAACTGCTGCAAGAAGAGAGAACACAATATTAACCTTGCCCATGCTTTAGTTTGCTGAACCAAATAGGGATGCAGCCAGTATAAATGTTGCCTACTGGTTTTCAGCCATGTTGTTTTCTGGCTTTAAAGTAGACGCTGCCGTAAGATGGCTGCCAGTGCTGCAGTTACAGACCGTCTGGCTCGAAGCCACAAGCCTTGCCTCGTAGTCCAAAGAAGTCAGTGAGTGAGGGACAGAGGCCTACAAGGCCTAGAGATATTCCTAGAGCCCACGCTCTGAAATAAGATTAAAGAAAAATAGACTTCAGGTTTTTCTATTTACCAGAGAAGGCGGACTGAACCGCTGGTGGGACTTAGATAGTGATATGTATACACCATTCCTTACATCGCTCTCCCACCCACACACACACACATCTGTTTATAAATGTGTGTGTGTGTGTTTGTGTGTGTGTAGGGAGCTCCTCGCATTGATTGCAGTGGTGGTAATTAGCACTTCATCAACTATGATTGCAGGAGCTATCTGCCAGCCTCCAGTGTGTTTTTATCAGCCGTAAAAAGCAACATCTCAGATATTTTTTTTTCCCCCCACAAACTTTGTGTCTGTCTGTAAGTGTGTGTGTATGTTGTAGGCAAGAAGAATATTTGGGTTGTTTTTTTTTTAAATATGTTTGGGTTTTTTTTATGCCACATCTGTGTGAATGTGTTTCTTAGAAAATCACACAACTCTCTTGCAAAATGTTTTTATCTTTTCTAGGTTACTTGACAAAGAGAAAAGTGAGTGACTAGAGATAGAAAGAGAGGGAGGGGGAACATACTCGTAAAAAATAGAGGACGACAGTCCAAATATTTACTCTATCTATACAGTCTCTATCCCAGAACATAGCTGGTGAACTGTGGTATAGAAAATAGATCTGAAGGTACACAGACTCTGCTGCAACAGGGCATTAGAGAGAGGGGGAAGGTTTCTTGAATGAACCGTCAGCAAGCAAAGTGCCACGAGCGTGGCTGTGAAACACGCGTTATTCACATGAACTCTCACAGTTTCAGGGGAATCTGAAGGCATTCCATGATCAGAGGTCCTCTTCCTTCCCGTGCTGGAGAAACTCAGCCGCCTCAGAATCCATCCGTCCGTGTGGAGACAGCTGGAGAAAGGGAAGGCGAGGCAGAGGAAGAGGAAGGAGGAGCAAGAGGAGAGAGGAAGGAATGGGGGGGTGGGTTTGGGGGTTCAGCCTGGATCTGATCCACAGAAGAAAGAGGGTCTGGAGTCTAGTGGGGGGAAAGCCCTGCATCCGTCACATTCCCTCCCCCCCCGCGCACACACACACACACACACACACACACACACTCACACGCTGGCCGCCGGTCAGGTGTGTGGCTATGTGGTGGGCTTGTCGGGCTTGCTGACAGGTTTGCCTCCGTTCATCACCGCCGGCTCACTTGTGCTTTTACTGGGAGGTACCGCCGCCTTGGGCACCGTCTCTCCAACATCATGCAACGATGGCTCTCTGTACATGGCGACTGGAGGAGGGGACGAAGAAGAGAGAAAGCAGAGAGAGACAAGGGAGCAGCTGTTAGCAAGAACCTCCTTTTTGCACTTTTGAGTTTACCTGTCGAAAACATTCAAAGAGCATACTGTATATCTCCTAACAATACATGCTTCCTTTTTTAAAAAAAAAAAAAAAGTTTTTATACAGACAAAAAAACCCTCCAAACCTGCAATAAAGCCATCCTGCAATTTACAGACAGAAAAAGAGCTGATACATTTTTTCGCCTATGGGCTTCGTGCCGCCATCCCTGACTTGCTTCTGTCTCCTTCAGGGCTGATTCTGAATCTGAGCACATACTTTTCAACAAAACAGCAAAAAAAAAAAAGTGTCTCATTATCCTGCACTTTACACCCACTAGACTACAGCTGTATTACTGCCTTGACAGGACACTTCAGCTTGATTCCATGTTTAAATGATGGGGAGCAATCAGGACGGTGGCTGACGAGAAGCGAAGGTGGCATCCGCCGGACGATCAACATTTCATACAGCACTTACAGAGCCTGTCCTGCCTCCTACACCGGATGCTTACAGCAGCGAAAAAAAAGTGAATCAGCACATAAATACAAAAATATGTCAAATAGATATTTCACATAGTTGTGCCATTACTAAGGATAGGATCATGTCTTATAGTACGGGACATCTGTCTTTCATTGCAACAAGGCTAGTCAGGTCTCGGTTTTTCATCCAAACGCATTCAGACTTATTTATGTCTCTGCCTAAATGGTACGTTTCCTGCTGCAAAGAGACGCCATCGTTTACAGTAACAAGGTCTCTCGCAACGTTGACAGCTGAGAAACCGCTTCAGGTGCTAAAAAGTGAAGAGGAAATGCAGAAGAAATGCTAATTATGCCCCTCGAGTGCTTCTGAACAAGTAAAAACAAAACAGAGAGCTGTTAAACTGCGTTTTTATACCACTATTTTTTTGTGTTATGCTTTTTTATCTGACGTTCCTCCGTTTTTTAAAAAAAGGTCAGCTCATCCAAAACATTGAATTTTTAAAAAATGCAAGTGGAAACATTTGTTCACCTGGAATATGAGGCTATATGAGAATATGAAGGTTCACAGGTGTATATCTCAACACCTCTGCACATAAAACACAAAATAAGTCATTCTGTGATTTGGGTGAAGTGACCCTCTCAAGGACGAAGCTGTCTACATCCAGCATTTTTCATAATGTCAACAAATCTCAAACGTGTTAGTTCATCTCTCGATTTGTTCAGCAGCCTGTTTGTGGCTCTCAGCCCCAAGGACACTGGTTCCTACAAATGTATACTTTGATTTTTAAAAAGGCTCAGTAATTCCCCAGAACAGCTGGTCACTGTAGTTTTCAGCAAATGATACTCAAACAGTTGTAGCAGTGCATTTGTCTGGGACTGTTTTCACCTGTGGATTAATACGCTGATGTTCATTTTAATGAGGGAACATGGAAACAATGGAGCTCTGTGGAACAAATAATTGATAGTGATTCAGTTCATTATTGGATTTGGTGGAACAAAAAGACACACCTATCCTTATATAGTGAAACAAATCCTTTTCAATTCATTATTTTTCATTTAAAAATGAAATAAAAAATGAGGTTAGCTATCTGTTCAGGTGTAGAGGTTATCCACCCTCACTCGCTCTGAGTGTCACCTTCTACATACCTTCTAATGGCTTGGGCAGGAAGTGAGCAGCTGGTTTTGTTTTTTTCACTCGGTTCCCCTTCATGGCTTGGCCCTCTTTATTGAGCCCTAGGAACCAAGCTCTCCCCGACTCCTGTTGTCTGTACAACATGGACGAGTAGATCACATAGTAGTTCTCAAACACCGACTCTTTGAACTTGCACTCCGCTGTAAAGAGTTCCTGCAGACACAGACACAGATTATAAGAAGAGGGTCTTTCAAACCAAAAAAAACAATACATAGAAGATTTGAATATTATATGAGAAAGACATTCCAGTGGACTCCTTAATAATTCATGGTTCATATTATATAAGCATGAAACAACTGTCACATTCATAATTTATATTTTACATTTTATGGAGGTCAGCGGGACAAATGCCACCTTTAATCCACGCTCACAACGTATAGAATAATATATGGCAGGTGCAGAAACTGCCTCGCCAGGTGAAATGGACTTCACCTGTCGTGAAAGGGATGAGCGCCGCACAGTCCATCTCGCTGTAATCAGGTCCGATTCAAGCCGAGCCTAATGACCTGCTCTGATGAAATGCAACTCTCATTCTCTCCTTGGCCTTAACCTTGACATCGGATGTTGGAGCACTCGTTTAGTCAATTAGCTCATGTTCCCGGCAGAAAGTATATATTGTTCGGCATTGACCCCCCGGCGCCTCAGCACCAGAAATATCAGCACTTTTCCCCCTCCCAGATGTCGAGTCAGACACTCCTGGCTTGTTCCTCAATTTTTTCCTAATTGGTAAAACCCAAAGGGAATCATTCTCTCCAAATACTATGTCTCCCATTCGCAATTTGTCTATGACTGCCTTCTGAACTTCGCACGAATAATGATAGAACTAATCAAGTGACTCCTCCATCCTTTACACCTCAATCTGGCAATGACGAATGAACGGCGAGGCGCTGCATCTCTCTCCGCCGTTGCCCATTCATCTCCAACCAGAAGGGTAATAAAAAGCGTTTCCACATTGTCCGCCCTGCCAGGCTAAAAATAAAGGCATTCATCGGGGTGTATTAATCAAAGTGCGCTCATCACGTTGGAGAGTTTCGCCACATCTGTTGTGGGCAATTCACACTGAGCTGGTTCAAAGACCTCCTGACAGTGTATATAAAAATCCTCTGATATGTCCAATACTGCTGTTCTCAATGTGAGGGTCTCGGGTTTTTAAGGTGATTCTTGAAGGACCCAAAATAATGGGGAAGAAAAAGAATGGGGAAATTTTTTGACAAATGACAAAATTTGAGATTGTATAGGAAGCTTTTGTTGTATCTAGTGCCATCTTCCAACCTAAAGTACACTATAAATCAATTTCTGTGCTGAACTGAAATAAATAAACGTGAAAAACTGAAGGTTTAAGTGAAAACAAGCATGTCACTGGATAACGAACACCTTTGACCTGTTGGTGGCACTAGAACAAGTAGGAGATCCTCAAAGTCAGTAGAGTTTATCCTCTGGGAATAATGATAATCTGAACCACATTTTAATGCAAGTTCATCCAATCCCTTCTTCCCTTATGGCTATTAGCAATTACATAATAATGCAAATACAGATATAGGCAAAGGATTTTAGTAATGATTGAGATGATGGTAGTGGTAATGGCCACAATAATGAGGACAAGTGATGATGTTAGAAACACAAATAATTAATAATATAAATTATATGATAGTTTATTTTGATATGTAGGTCTCTGTCTAGTGACTGCTGGATGTTGGGTTCACCTGTGGTCGTTGGGACAGGGAAGTTTGACGTCCTAACCCAGAGATGGAAATGATTCAATAAAATGATAAGGACAAAGATTAAGTTGGTCGAACGGAGAGATTAAACTGAATTAAACTGAAGAGAGAGAGAGGAAAAAAAGGGAGAAAAACAAGAAGAAAAAAATAAAGACAAAACCTCCACCAACCAATACTGAATCGGTTCCCTCCTACGGTTCTGGGGGCAATCCCAAATGGGAAGCTTAGCAGTGGGCTGACCCCCTCCAGTGGGTCTGGCCCAAAAATGATTAATTAATGATTATACCTCCTGGGTGGACCCTGCTGTCCTGCCCCCTGTTGCTGACCCCAAACCTGCCTTCTGGTCTCCTCCACCCCCTCCTAAGCATGCCTGCCAGGAGCCCGACTTACAACACCACAAGACTAAAATCATCCACATTCTCCATTTTCATCATTACTATTACTTATCATTATTTATTATTCTCCTCATTCATCCTCATCCTTGTTACAATCACACCTCACCTAATCTTACATGTCATGTCACAAACACCAGCCAAACCTCAAATTCCAATGTAAACTATACTCTACTTGTCTTAATGTCCTTGTGTCTATATATTGTGACACTGCTCAGTCTTCTTTCAATGTTACATTGTACAAGAAAAAAAAAAAAGAAAGTCACTGTCAAGACATTTCCAAAATGACAACCTCACAGTGGTGCAAGAGGAAAAGTCAGGGGATCACCAAAGTCAGTAGGATTCATCCTCTGGAGATCATAAATGCCAATATAAAACGTCATTGCAATCCACAATGGAGCTGACTGACTGACTGACACACATCCCTTTCACGTTATTTTAATTCTCGATAATAGCTCTCAGTAACATCATCATGTTTCACCAGCCTCTGATTTTATAGCTCCTCTGATGGGGCTCTCTCTTCATACATCTCCTGTACTGTAGTTGCACAGGATGTTATTTACGGCCTGAATGCTCAGTTTTGAACACAGGACACACCGCGCCATGATTACGGTGTAATTAGCCCTTTGGTGAATTACCCCTGTCAAAGCTTATCCTCCAGACAGTATTCAGCTGAAAGCAGAGCAGAGCAGGAAGGAGCGCAGAGACACTTGGGATGACCATAATGATCCCATGAAGCACCAGGCTGTATTTTAAGTGTCCTCTCTATCCTTGATTGAGGACTCGTGGGCATTTTCTAAGTAGATGGCACAAATGCATGATGCATAACATCAGCTGAGATGTTAAAAGAAAACTCATATTGCAATTAGAGAAACAGTCCAGACTGTCAGAGGTCATCTGCTATGTGAGATATGTGGAAATCCCACATCCTGATGTTGGTCTGTCTCGCCGGTGACGGCATTACACAAGAGAATTAACTTCAGACTATTCCAGTGGTAAATGTAGGGATTAGGATCAAAACTATTAATGCAGAGTCTGTCACAGACCGAGCAGAACAATCCAATGATAGGCAGACGCGCTGCGGGCTGAGGCAATAAAGACCGAGCCTTGCATGATAAAACCCTGAACATGAGGCCGTCTGGCATGTTTAGTATCAAATAAATAAACAATCCTTTCCGGACGATGCACAGGCTCGACCCCATCGTTATTCATTTTGTTGGGCGCGTTGAGATTTATTGTGTGTCTGCAGCGAGCGGCAGTTTATCAAACGGCTGTTTATTATGTCCAAGTTGTCAGAGAGAAGTCTGTGTCCTGTCTGGACAGGTGACAGAAGAGGACGCTGTACACAGTGAAAATTATACATTTTAAAAAGACTCACTTGGGCGATTTTTTTCAACGCAGAACAAATGTCTTCATTGCACCGCTTCATTCGTTGAACCAAATAACCTTTGTTCTCTGAGAGAATGTTTAAGCGTGTTCTTTTCATGCTGAAGCAAAACCCGCTGTTGAGCCGATTAGAAGGCAAACAGTTTTACCTTCATGGTTCCCTGAGTTGCTTCAATTAGGTAATTAATTCTACTTCTCCCTCGTCAGGTGAGCGGCACCGCAGGTTGGTTGGCTGCTGTAATTAGACACAACATTTCGACGGCGGTCCAGGTTTAGCCCGGCACTGATTACTTAAACGGGCACATACAAAAAACAGCTTCGAGTCAGAGTAATCATACAAGCTGGCGCCAAGGCCATAATTGTGGCTAATCAAACGCCTTCACATAGACGCACAAAAAAAAAGTCTGTCTTTGTTTACGCAGGCAGAGTGGAGTGGAGGTGGTTTGTTTGTGGAACGATGCTTGACGGCGAACAAAAATTTAACACCGCCAGTCACCATAATCAGTTTGATTTGGAGATCAGAGACGGTGACGGCGGGCCGACTTCAGACGCGTCGTTGATTGCGTCGCGAGCGTGTCAGACGTCGATGACAAGACGAACGCTTTTATCACGTTCTTCCTTTGTCTCGCTGCAGTCACGGTTTGGTCGTTTGTCCTCATTTGTGATCAATAAAGCTTCGCTCATGTGTCAGGAATGGTTGATCATATAAATGATGCAATAACTTCTTTGACTCCTCAAGTTTTGTATGGTTGATGATCAAATGGTAAATGTGTGATATAAATGTCACACACATGCTGATCTGATGAATGACACGTGTATTATGTTGTGATGTTATATGATGACGTTACAGGATCATTCAGTCCAAACCATAGAGAAAATAATGTTTGTGGCAGTGTTACCTTTACATTCAGAGTTGTTTGCTGTATAATTCAACTCGACATTAAAACTGATATTTTGGAAAAATATGGGTGACATTGAAGAAGAAAAAAGGAGAGTGAGATTTGGACGCAGCGCACACTTTCACACCAGCGGCAAATCGAATCATTTTTGAGGCACCAAACGGTTGATTTTCTTCCCACTTGATCTCCCCCCGCCCGGCGCTCCACATCAGTGGCTCCCTGCTCTGAAAGGGAGGGCCATAATTGACCTTGGCCACAGACAGCGTGAGGGGCAAAAACCGCTCAGCCCCACATAATCAGCCCCAGTCACCAAAGCAAAAAGACAGCGACAGAAATAAAGGAGGAGCCGAACAGTCAAGCAAAGGCGGAAAAAAAAAAAAGGCTGAGAGATTGACTAAGAGAGAGAGAAAGGAGCGCGTTTGAGGGGAAGGGGCAGATCCTGAGAGGAATATATTTTCAAGAGAAAAATAAAACATAAAGAAAGATAAATGGAAAAAAAAAAGAGGCAAATGGCTACAGACAGATGGAGAGAGTGGGAGTTTAAAAAAGCCCTGAAAAAGAGAAGAATAGGCATTAAGAGATGAGAGCAGGGAGAGTCACTCTGAAACAAACATCCCTTGAAAAAAAAAAAAAAAATCACAAAACGGGTCGTGATTGCCGAGCATGACCGCCTAAAAGTAGGTGAGAGGAGGCTCGTACGGGGGGGCACTCACATTAATATGCAGAGTGACTGCTCACTACCCCACTGTGGAAACGAAGAAATTGTTTATTAATGCTGCCAGCATAAAACCTATTAATCCATGGAAAAAGGTCAACCTCCAGAAAGCTGAGCTGCATTCACAATGCCGAGCCGCTCTCATATGTATAAGAGTCACGTCGGCAGTGTGTGCAGACAATGGGGGCTTTCGGCGGACCTGTCTGATTATCAAACCCAGAGGAGGAAGAGGAGACAGCGACCAAATGAGGAGAGTCACCGGTAAACAGCTGGATGAATTGTGTACATAGACAGTGTACAGTTTCAGGGTTTTTTTTTTTAACCTTGAGTAATCTGGATGCACAAGCATGTGAGTGGATATGACAGCCAGATTAGAAGATTAAGAGAGAATGAAAAAGTTGAAATTTTTGCTTATATTTATAGGTGACAATACATTGAAGATCTGCAATCAGCCCCCGAATAAAGCCCAAATTAAAAAGCTCAGTATTCAACAGTTGTGGTACGTTTTTACGTTTTAACATTAAGCTGCAGACTTGAGTATAACAGAATAAACACAGAGAACAGAAGTGTGATCAAGGAGACTTTCTGGCTGAGCCTCAAAGTCACAGTGTCAAAGGGAGATGTCTCGACTTTGCTCTTTGTCTTCGCTTGGATACTTGGATCTGCAAGATGGCAAAAGTGTATGTTGTCATGCTCCGCGAACGATGCATCAGATCTGAGCTGCGGCAAATTATGGGCCGCGACTGACGGAGACGTCTGCAATTCATAGGTGCAAATGACATCGTGTTTCGTGAACGACATGGAGAAAAGCGGTTTGAAATTGTCATTGTGAATAGAGTCTGTGTTTGAGATTTCAAGAGTTTTGAACAAAAAACGTTAATTGCTGCTGTTCGTGCTGACAGGACAGACCTCAAAATGTAAAAAAAATATTCTTGTTTTAACTGCATAATCTTTGCAATTTAATCAAAGTTTTGAACTGTACAGATACGTTTTATGTCTTTATTCATTGAAGCAGAAAGGTGACAAAAAAACTTCACCTCTACAGCCATAAAACAGTCAACCAGCAGACTGTGCTCTGAAGCCTTGCTGCGAATCTACTTGGTGAAATGATTTGAAATGATTTTATTTTAACATTCCTATCAAACCATTTGCCACCTTAACATGCTGTCGCAATACTTCTGTTTCAACCCAACCCGAGTGAGCAAGAATATACCGTACATTTTACCGAAAGGGTGACAAAAAGCCCTGACACTTTTTTAGGTGTTTGGCCACCAGAAGCACTTAAGTGTTCAATAAAGTTTCCCTGAAGGCGGAGACCCTTTAACACTGCCCCGCTTACAGCTCCCCCGGCACATCTGACACACACATACAAACAGTCCATGTTCGGAAATGTTGCAGAAGTGTAGCTATTCTCAGCGGGAGAAGAACCCGTGGCATGCAAAAAAAAAAAAAAAAAAAAGGCCACTAAAGATTGACGTCATGATCCGGGTTTAAAAAATGTGCTACGGGCGTTTTGGTGTGCAGTTTTCTGCCAAATAAGAGACTGTGCAAATGTTCTGAAGGGAATTCAATAAGAATTATTCACGGGTGCTCTCAAAAATTGGTTAAAGGGCAACTTAATGTTGCAGCAAAAATGAATGTCAGGGTTATACAGAGCATAATGCAAACTGCAGGCACAAGTGGTTTAGTTTGAGTAGTAAGAAAACATGAAGATGAAGATTATTTATGATCAGTTATGTGATGAAACAACTGTCTTCTCATTGACCATATTTTCCCTCTGGAATAGATTCTCTGGTAACCATCAAGTGAAATGAGCGTCAAACTTATTTACTTGGAAAGATTAGTTACTTCTCTATTATTTGTTGAGTGACTTTCTGAAGCTGCAGTGAAAAACAGTGCACAAGCATCAGGCTGAACTGGTCAGTAAACAGCCGGCGTTATACTCCAACTCTGGGTTCACCGGGGTCAGCCTGGATAAACTCGCGCCGAGAAAGCCGAGCGTGGAAAGTGGCAAACATTGTAAGCCTTTGGAATAAATCAGCGAAGAACACAGTTAAGGTTGAGGGAAAGAAAAAAAAAAGCTTTGCAGATACTAAATAAAAAAACACAACGTTGTAGGAGCGAGCACACAAACAAAGCGCAACCACCCACGCTGAGACCAGTGGGGTTTCGAGCACTTCTCGTTGTGTCTGTGTGTGTGTGTGTGTGTGTGTGTGTGTGTGTGTGTTTGCCCACTCTGCTGCTGTTGATCCGTAAATTGGTGCCAGATTGGTGTCAAGGAAGCCAGATTTTTTCTAGATTGAGAGTCATCTCTTGTCAGGCAGGCCGACACTGTGCCCTGCGCAACAAGCCCACAAACATACATCAGACATGCCACACACACACCCACACTAATTTATTGAAGTGCACACTCCTGCGAGTCAAGGTGCACACAGAAAGAAAGAAATAGATCTTCACTGTACGGCGGAGTTGCAGCGAACATAGAGAGAGAAAAATGAAAGAGGTGTCTCCTGGTATGGAGCTGTTTCTCCTCTCCGCTCTGTTTGTGTTGTTTACGCCCTCAGGAACAGCGTCCCACTTTTTTTTTTTTTTTTTTTTTTTTTTTTTGCTGAAAGAGGAAGTGCATGTCCCCTTCCTTGTAGACTCGCTTGTCGGTGACTCTCGCTCTCGCTACTTTGCACTTAAACATCTTTCTCATCTCGGCTCTCGGCCCCAGCGAGCGTTCATTTATATGAATAGACCGCGGAGGGCGAGAGGAGAGAGAGCGGCTCGTCCTCTTTTGTCGTCTCTGCGTCTCTCTCTTGTGTCGTATAAATTTGAAACTGCTGAAATATGTCGTTGTGTTAGTGTCGGTTTTAACATTTAATGCGTCGGTCCTCTCACTTGCATCAGTAATGGGGTTTGATTTTTTTTTGTGGCACCGCTGCTGTTTTTGTTGTTAGTCAAGCTTCTGGGTATTCTTTCATTTTTGTTACAGTTGTTGTTAAAGGAGAAACTCAGGTCCATCTCTTTTTTTATTGGCTAGACTACTACAAAGAAGGGTTGAACCAACCAACCAACATTTGTAAAAACTTCATTAAGACACTGTTAAGACTTACAGGACAAGGCTGGCCATATTCTATATATTTCTTATTGTCATTAAGTCCAATGAATAGACCAAAACCAACAATGAAATGATTTAACCAACAAGTATTATTTCTTTATCCAACGCCTGATAAATATTTTAATGCTCTCTATTGTTGTCCAAACTATTTAAAAGACATCAGTTAGCCCCACTCCCATCCCACAACGTCCTTGTGTGACCAAATGTGTACTAATCCGCAGCTGAAAATAGTCCTTACTCCTGTTTAAGTGATGCTTGCTAAAACAGCTGTGCCCAGCTGTCAGTAAGTTACTATAAGTAACTAGGCATTTTTTAAAATGAAACAATATGTGTGTTACAGTTTTTTTCCTGTAGATTTACATGTTCAGTGGGAACAGACGGGCTTAATGTGAATGCCACAGTCTGTCTCTTGCTACTTTTCTGTTGGTTTTGGTCTTTTCACAGGATTTTGTTGACAGCAAGAAAAACAGAATAACGCCAGCCTCAAACTTAAATTGTGATATCAGGAAATACTTGTGTGTATGCGAAGGCACACCACAGTACAGTATCTGCAAGGCCAAAATAAATCACACACACAAACACGTACAATGTGACGTATCCAGCATTGCCACTGCGGGGTTATAGATGGCTTCTGCTTTCAAAGATAACCCCGCATCTCATCACAGGTCATCTGATGGGCCAGGGATGTCCTGCTCTCCTGAACTAGGAAGTCATTTTTCATAGTCATCTTTGGGGTTTTAGCATCCTCTACCTATTGTGCTTTCCAATAAGCAAGAGCTGAACTGTTCTTAGCAATGTAACTACAAATAATTCTCACATCTGGCTGAAGGATAAAGTTGTCTTTTTTCATTGGAGCGGGGGCAGAGCAAACACAGGTGCAGTGTCATTTCTGTCAGATGCACCCGCATTATTCGCCCTTTTGTGTTTTTGACATTTTGGTGGCTCTGTACTGAGACCTTGCTCTGAGTGGGTGGAAAGGCACAGCAGAGGTTGTGTTTATGCAGATAAAGTGCAGTGCGTTGCAATTTTGGTACCGGTTTTGGCATGAAATTGAGTCTGAGCACGAATATGAGCAAACACAAATTTTCATGGTTTAATTGATGCCCTACTGGAGGGATGAGGAGCCTGGATGATTGAGGGGGTCAAAAGTGAGAGGGGTCTTGGAACTGTCTGATTCTCTAGCGTTATCCACAGCTGCTTATACTGCAGGATGTGTGAGTTGATTGAATCATTGTCGCTCTCACATGGCAGCGATAAGTCTATGTGAATTTCACCTGCAGTCTCTAATTTAAATTTGAGAGTGTTTTAACACACGTCAGTGAGCGTGGGCACATTAAAGACCCCCTCCAATCACCCCGCAAGTTTTTAAACTTGATTATGGGATTTTTATTTTTATATACTACAAGACATATCATGAGCAAACACCATGGCTGAGCATTTCCACCTTGGAACTGCAGTGAACCAATGAAACCCAGATTCAGACAGCCACGGTTTCATTTGTCACATACCTAAGGAACCAATCTGGTCAGCTTGGGTCAAGGGGCTTTCCATATCATTAGCAGCAAAACAAGGGGTATCAGAGGAGAAACCAGATGTAGCTTGATACACGTTGCTATTTTACCAGTTAATTTTCACTCTATTCAAAATTGCAGCAGAGACGGCGAGTACAAGCCAACAGGTTGAGTTTATTTCCTCGTGTTTTACATGTTGACTGTGTCCAACAAATCTGCAGTGCGCTAGTTAATGTTAGCCGACAGTAGCCTGCCAAGTTACGTGATGATTCATGTCAAATGCTGACAGTCCCTGATGGTATGTGCGACCATATGCAAAAATGGAAAACAAGCAGAGGTTTGTGTGTTGAGCACAGACAAAGGTGAGCAGGTACGCTCTGGCTGCAGGTGAGTAGGGGTGGGTGGAGACAGGGGTAGGGTTCGTTTGCATATTCATAGGCCCATGCATACTAAATAGAGGCAAAGGTTATAGCTAAGCCATTTCAAGGCATGAAGGGATCATCTAAATATGTCATTTTGATGAACGGAGATGAGTTTTTAAGGGTTTGATTAATGCAGGAGAGCAACTTTAGCCATTTCATTGACTCTTCTGATGCAGCACCAGACTCTTGTAAAATTAGTCGAGTATCAAGCATTTGCTTACTGATTTTCATATCTTACTGGCTTTAATGGAAACCAATGGCAGTCTGGAACTGTAGAAAAACTTTATTAAAAGAATCCCAACCTTTACAGCATGCAACTAAAAACAAGCAAAACTGTGAATTATAAATGATTCCTTTAATGTCAAAAACTGCTAGATAATCACAAAGATATATCTTTCCTTGTAAACAGGGTTATTTTTTTCTGGCCACATCTACATATACTTATGTCCAAAATTAGTGCACCAAGTCTATGCGAGCCCTACAGATTACAGTCTATTTTCTTCAAGGTATGTCAGAGGTCGTCATGGATGCTAATACTACAAAATGGGCACAATGACATTTATTGGCAGTTGTATTGCGGTGCATAATCTGGATGCTACAGCATTACATGAGTAGATGTATACTGCAGACATTGCTTACAGTTAACCTGGTTATATCACACAGTCACTACCACATGTGTGAGATAACAGATACACATAAAGCCAGACGTTTGAACTGCAGCGGAGTAAATCTGAAGACGCGAAGAGCTCGATCTAAAAAAGCTAGATTAAAGCTGTCATTTCTTCAAAGTCCGTGGTTTAATATATAATGGGACTGAGGGACTTGGTTACGGAGGGTCTCGCTCTCCCTTCGGTATTTCTGAAGTTTGACTGTAGAGAGGCCATTTCACAGAGTCTGTCTCTTCTGAAACCTTGTTGACAAGCAGCCAGAGCACTCAGCCTGAGTGTGTGCGCATGAGGGGGAGACAGAAGAGGATTCCCCAACAGTCTGTGTCTCTCTGAGGATAAAATGTGGCAAGGCTACAGCTGGAAGGCTGAGTGATTCAACCAGTCAGCCAGAAAGGATTCGCGAAACCGGCCGGCCTGCCCGTCAGCTGCCACATTTGATCGGGGGAATACTGTACTGAATGTAGTCAATACTTCACCTGCGGCTGCTCAGAGTCCTGCTGTACTGTCTGACGCTCTTATGCATGAATCCAATACACGTAATCTGTCTCTTAATCAAAAGGACTAAACACAATACAGTTGGAGGAATACTAATCACTGCAATATCATCTCAGGACAACAGCTACATAAGTGTACATGTTTTTTCAAATTTCTCTTTACAGAGATCATTTTCATACAGATGACAATCAGTTTAATCAATTTGTTGAAACTGACTCTTTCATTGAATGTCAACTGTGACTTCATGACAACCAGATTTGACCACTGTAACATGTTTTCCCTGCCTTTCTCTGGCTAGTCCTTAAAGAAAGCTCCAGCTGGCTCTGAGCTGATTTTGAGATGTTCTTCCTAACAAACAAAATATTACATGTTTTTTCTCCTCCTTAACAAACCTCATGACCCCCTATAATTTCTTCCATACGAGATCTCAACAGGCCTCTTGTTTATTGCAAGGCCTTCTTACATCCTTATCACAGCCTTCTATCATACCCTTTTTCTTCAGGCTACTGGGTCTCATGGGTTCCCGCCATGACAGGAAGTTCTAGTCAAAACTATGCTGCTGTCTCTGCATTGAAGACTTTGAACATGGTCCATTTGAATACTATAGTATGTCCTGCCAGTTGCGAGAAAAAAATCCTCTTCATCTCCTAAACCAACTCGCCATAAGGCGGTGATCGATGGACAGCTCTGGTTCTTCTGTATCTGAGTGTCTGACACATGTAGACAATAGATCTAATGACAGGGCGACAAAGTCAATCATTGTTCTCTGACCTAACAGTAAGGTGTTCTGTTACCGACTGCACTGTATAATCTCATGCTTGAACGTGGTGTCTATGGTAGGTGTATGATGAGCACAGAAGGCCAGTAACTAAACACCACTCGGGTTCAGATCAGAGACTGTTCCCAGGCCCAGGATGTCGCCTTTTCAACAAACTCACCCACAGACTCCAAGACGACCAGAATTCTCAGGACTGCTCTTTGGTGCAGAGGCACAGGCAACACAAAATGTGCAGCTGCATTAGGAGCAAAACATCTAGTTCCTCTGGGGAAAACTCAAACAGCGGCTCTCAGCCTGAGGCTCATTAGTATCCCTGCACCCACCGGCTGCCTCTCATTCTGGGCAACTCTGGAAAAGAATCCAGATCCCATCCAGGAACTCAGTGCCGTAGACTGTGCCGGTACGTGATACAGCTCAAGTCCCTTTAAAGCCCTTTGTCGATGGTGGTGCACAGATGTGTGCAAGACTTTACTGTGTTATTTAATACAACAGATTAATGTGTGTGATGAGGTTTGAAAGTGCACATATTCAACAGCTGCTCATGTTTTTATCCAAGAGCCGTAAACTCCCTTTTTCCTTTGTGCATGTGCATGTTTTCTACTATAAATAGCTTTTCTGGTAGTATTGTGTGTGTGTGTGTCGGTGTATCACACAAAAACTCCCTCTGACCTGCTGGCCTCTGCAGTGAAGCTGTGGTATAAGTACAGTAACCACAAGATCGTAGAGTACAAATATTTGTAGATACAAGTCAGAGCTATTCTTACAACAGGAGTAAGATACTACCGACTGCAGAATGAAATATTTCAGTTATGCATGCGGCATGAGACTGACTGAATAGTGCCACTCTTAGACGTATGATGTATTATAATGTCATAACGCGATGTCGCACAAACACACGTGTCCCTGAATGAGCTTCTGTAGCTGTCGTGTTGCCTGACTCACAGCGTGAAGTGCCACACAGACACAGTGGAGAGAGGATTAGCTCAGATTTAAGAGAATGAATTTTCATGATTTACAACCTCGCTGCAAGAGCTCTCACCGTATTGATTTTTACAACTCCAGGGGTGAAGCTTGATAAAATGTTACTTTCATTTCATGGGTGGAAAATAGAAAAGGAAGAAGGATTCTTGTGGAGGAAAAGAGAAGACTGTAGCTATTACACCTGCGGGGCGGGCAGAGCATCGAGGGCTTTTTTATTTGTCACAGCAGAAGAGCCTCCGTCCTTCACACAAGCGCACACCCACACTTTGACCTGGCAACAGAGAGCAGCTTGAACAAGACTTGAACCTGCGACCCCACGGGCATGACACAAAAGTCCTTCTGAGGTTCGATGAAATAGCCGTAACCCTCCAGCATTTCTCTTTATGAATCATCCCTTGATGCTAAATGATATCATGGATAAACCAAAACCATTGGATAATCCACCTATCACTTTCCTAAGCAATGCAAGACAGGAATATTTCATAAAGGTTCTTTAGACGTATCCACTGAAAATGTAATGATGCCTCTATGCTGTTTGACTCCATGTCTGTCTTTCATTAAAAAAAGGTTATTTTCAAAAAGAAGCAGATTGGTTTAAGTGATTTCCACACAGATTTTATGTTTCCTGTTGCAAAAAGACACTTCAAGACAGTTCACTGCAGCTTATAGTAAATGAGGTCCACCTGTAGCAAAGACAGCTCAGAATATACTCTGAGCAACAGAAAGTGAAGAGAAAAAATGAGGAGAACATGCAAATGAGATGCTGATTATGCACCAGAACCGCTCAAAATCATTAAAGGTGCTGTAACGTCCTTTTCTGTGGCTTAAATTCCAGAGAAACACGACTGTGAGTCTGCAGCCACACCAGCATCTCTTTGAGGTTGTGCTCACACGCAGCTGTGCTTTGAGCTAAAAGGTGACATCAGCACACTCACAGTGCTAATGCATAAATGTCTACACCAAATTTAAAGACAATTTATCTAACAGTGTTTGAGACATTTTACTCAAAATCACAAATGTGAACCTCACGGTGGCAGGAGAGGAAAAGTCAGAAGAGCACCAAAAAAAGTTTTTATATTCTGGGAAGCTTTTTTTTTTATCAAAATTTTGCATCATTCATTCAATAGAAGTTGATATATTTTACTAGACAAGCAAAAAGCTACCATAAAAAGACAACTTTATGGTTGTGGTTGCAACATATGATATTTTTTAATCATCCTATCTACTATCTGATATCTGATAATAATGGGGAAAAAATTACTGACAGACATCCCACTATGTAAAGAATAAACTCCCACAAGGTTGAAACGGGCTCATCTGGCTCGGCTTCTGGATTGAATATAAACGCGCCTAAACTGTGATAACAAAGCTACAGTTGAACCAAGAGGGCTGATAAGTGCACGATCTGATGTGTGTTTGCAAGTGAGACGCGTCCCGCCACTGTTTGGATACCGAGTTCCTGAGGACTACTTGTTGCTGTTTGAGCCCTCGTCTCTCGGCTGCTCATTTGCACATTATGCCGCTCTCGAGGCAACAAGCACAAGTGTGCCATTTGTATTTGCATGGTGCTTGACATTTACACACTGGGAAAGCAATTAGGCCAGAACTCGGGTCATTAATACAGTGAACGGGCCAGACGTGTTTGCTCTGATAGCTGCTGCAATATGTATTCATGGAGAAATGACAATGACGCCATCTGTATATCCACATACTAACATATCGTTTGTGGGGTCTCTAGGCGGAGTGAGGATGAAAATCTGAATTCCCTGTTCTTCGCGCCTACTCTTCTTCTGCTTCTCCTTTATTTCTGCTGCTCGAACATGTAAACACACAGTTACGCTCACACTCAGAAACAGAAAAAGGGGCACGACAGAAATGTGTCCTTTGTTTTTTTTTCACTAGCGGCCTGAATGGAAGCAACACAAAGGCCCAGTCTTTGAACGTAGATTTTTCAAACTGTTTCGAGGAAAACAATACAGAGACCAGCACTGGAAAGAGGGAGATATTAGGCACATCTGCTTGATATGAATAAATGTTGCTGGTTTTTGATACTAGTTCAAAGTGAAAGACGCAGGTAGGATCACAGGTTATAAAATGAATTGAAGTGAAATGACTGAATCAGTGAGTGATACTAATTGCTTACATGAAGATTGTTGACTTCTTCGAATAGATAACTATTAGAAGGGTCAGTTGAAAAGGTTACAGGTATCATGGATGAAGGAATCATGTTGGCAAACTGATTAAGATTAAAAGGTACAAAATTTCTTTGATGAGCAAATGAACAACACTGAGGTGCATCCCAAACGAAGGTGGTGGTCATTGCTTTGGACAGATTATTGGACTACCTACCCAATCACAAATGTTTCCAAAAACTCAATTGTGTCTGTCAGTTGGCAAACTGCAGGTATAGCCTTACATCAGAACCTCGTCAACACCTAATATTTGTTCCCTGATATTCTGTTTGTATTGGTTTGTTATTTGAAGGTATCATTCCTTTAATAAAAGCTGTAGTCCTGTTGTTCCCCCTGCAGAGGGGAAAGCTTTAGGCCAGTATCCACATTTGAACGACAGTGTTTTATTCTGTTGAGCTCCTGACAGAAAGTGCGCCTCTCAAAAGAAAAAGACAGAAAAAACAACCCTGTGTGTTCTTGCAGGTTTTTCTAAATAAATATAAAACATTGTGTGAGCGTCCAAAAGGTGCAGAAAAAGTGCTTGTTTGATGTTACATGTAGGGACAACAAGCCAACATCCAAAGCATCTTTTCAAATCATATAATGTTTTTTAAAATGCTCTAATACAAAATAAAACAAATCATTGACATTTAAATGAATCTAAATTGAGAGTATTCAATGGATGAATTGCAGCTAATCACACATTAGAGCTTTTTGATGTTTACTTCAGGGAAACTAGGAAAAATGGCTTAAATGTCATCAATATATATATGAAATAACAGAATTGAACTTTAAATAAATTTAATAAATTCCTTGGGGCATGACCTTACTTAACGGGAAATACAATTAAGTCTCATCAAACATACTGAGCTTCATCAGTTTGAAAGTAACGAGTAAAGATTGATTGGGTTTTTTTTGGGCTTCTGGATAACAGAGGTTGGCAGCATTCACTCTTGTGCAACAATAAATATTCCAGCAGACCAAAAAAAAAAAAAAAAAAAAGAGACCAGTATTAGATCATCCTGTGTTTAGAGTCATCATGTGATAGCCATGCCATTCTCACAGAAGTTGACAGCTCTCTGAAGATATAGGCAGAAGCCCCACCCCCTCTGTGCATGTGAGTGTGTGTGCATGTGTGTGAGAGAAATTTAACCAATAACTCACTTGATTGAAATTCATCTTCCAAAGGCCAGGCTTCCCCATCCTTCCTGAAAAGTGCTGGATTGAAGGTTACGAGTGGATTTATTTTATAATGCCAACATAAAAGAAGATAATATGCTGTAAAATATACTAACCAATTGCACATTGGTGCACATTAATCTGCTAAAGGCTGGGCTACCCCATCCTTTGTGAGAGGTTTTGGACTGAAGGTTGAAATTAGATTTATTTTATAAGACCTATAAATACTCTTATTGACTCTTTATACCCTTTACGTCCATGTTGAGAGTAGCAGAGGACTTTGAAATTGATTCATAAAAAGCACAAATTGGTGCATAAAAATTCATCAGAATGCGGGAAAATGCTCCAAATCTCACCGGCAAGGTGTCCCTTATTTTTCCACATTGGGTTACATTTACAGGAAGTGATTGCACGAGAGGAGTTCCTGTTAACACAAATGCATGTGTTTCATAATAAAAGCTCCCATGGTACCTACAAATATTTTCAAATGGCCTTCAAAAACAGATTATTTTAATCTTTCATTGTTATTTATTAACTCATCATTGTAAGCACTTGACTCACAAATACAACCATTATTTTCAATTACCACACAGCAGGTGTGGCAATAAAATATGATTACTTGTTTCCTTTCTTTCTGAAGCCAGATTGGAATTTGTCAAATATATTGTTTCCTTCTATTATTTGTAAAACCACCCTTTCAGCAATGTGGATATGGGATGGTAGTTATGGTGGTGTGTTAGATCTAGACCATCTTAAGGAGAGGCTGGACACAGGTGTGTTTTAACTTTGACCTGACCAGACGAGACTCATTCACAATGATAAGAAGCCAAAGGGCGATGACTCCAAAAACCTCTCTGACTAACTTGGAAGGAGGAAAATCAAATTTGAAAAAAAGATTAATAATGGCTACAATGTTGATGATGCGTCCTGACTTATCTAACAGGGTGATGGAGGGCGGGAGCTCAGGTGAAGAGGTGGCACAAACAGGAGCTGGGGCAAGGTTTACTAGACTGATGATGGTGCTGGAGAGAAATTCTTGATTGGGCTTTTTAGAGGCAACTAGACAAGGAAAGTAAGTCTTTCACTCTTTAACTGTGAATTAAATGAAATAATAATGGAGTCTATGAAATTCAAGGTTAGATTTTTTTCCATTTATATTCATCTCTTCTACATTCTCTTTTTAGTTATCTAATGTTTTCATTTATCCAGGGCCTTTGGTTGGTTGGTTTGAGTTCTGAAGCACATAGTATTAAATTGATTAACCATATCATATACACTGTTACAGTTTATATCAAATAAAACCATGTTATGATCTGAAATAAATTCTCTCAAGAACAGGGAGTTCATGTCTAAACACAAATCAACAGTGTGGCCCTGTTCATGTGTAGGAGATACAAGCTGTTTAAGATTAAAAGATTCACATACAGTTCAAAATTCAGAATGTTTATCAGGGTGCTCAACATGAATATTAAAATCACCAACGAAATATGATCATAAATAAAAACAACAGAAGAAATAAAGTCAGTAAATTTCCAACAAAAAAACTACTATTTGGTTGATTTCTTTGGTATCTAACTACAACAATTCAAGCACTGTAGATGTCAGGAAGCAGGTGGAGGAAGCCTATAGGTGGGAAACCACAGCACACCCCATATGAATATATTAAAACTCTCTTATGGAAATAATTATTCCCAAATATTGTCTCTTAACATAACATGATCTGAAATTTTACTATACTTTAATTCAATAGCCACAGAGAACACAAATGTTAGTAGCATTTCATATAAGACTTCTTTAACCTGCTAGGACAACATTCCTGCGTGTGATCCTAAAAGGCTGTCGGTTCTGTCGGACGGAGCGTTTTTGTGTGCCTCAAAATGGTGAATGCTTTTAGCAGAAGGAGCAGCAGACAAACGGGGGCAACAGGCAGTGGTTGCCTGCATGCTACACTGATTATATTGACCACAGCGGGGCTTTCCCTGCAAAACACACCACAGAGTTCCCTCTCTCACTTTCTCTCTCCAAATGCTCCCTCTGCCAACCAGCTGATGCACTATTTGTATTCCTTCCCGTCTCCTGCTCTTCCATTATCTGTCAGCGGCACATAATTCATAGCCATCTCTGCAGCATCCATACCATGCAGACTAACCACCGTTTGTGTGTTTTTGGCTACTCCATTTTAATAGAGACGCGAGGATTATCCCAGATGGATGAGGGAGATTCAGCATAAGCTCTAGCTGACAGATCGATAGTTGGCTGATGGCCACCACGGTAGAAAGTCAGCCCACTCGGGGAGGAGAAATACAGCTGGAACATGCTTCTATGAAGATGCAGATAAACAACTTTAGAGATGCAGAAAAGAGATTTCTGGGAAGCTTACAGAGGCTTGTGCAAGATTTCAGAGCAAGCATTTCCATAACTGTGCAACTGTACAGTGCAACACTGGTAAAGGAAAGGGTGTTAAAACTACTGAAACGAAAGCAGAGATGGGAAAACTAACACATGTAGATGGAGCAGTTTAAAGAGCAACTAACAGCTGAGGGTCGGCATACAATGTATAAGTTTCATCTCCTATAAAAACCTCCCAGGCTGCTTTCGTGCACCATGGTTCTGTATATGCAGCACTGTCCCATAGTACACATATGTGTAAGTATGTTAGTTGGATGTTTCAGGTTTCAGGAAAATAGAAAAATCAAGTCAATGGATATGTAAGCATGAGACCAGAGGTGAGGGTGAGCAAAATCATTTCAGTTAAAGCTATACTGCTTCTATCCCCTTTGCTGCTGTAATTTGTGAATTTCCCCACTGTGGGACGAATAAAGGTTTATCTTAACTATTATCTTATCTTATAAGTGGCCAATATCTATGGCTGAAAGTTATATAGTTAGATTAGTTGAAAGAAGTGGAGGAGAGAGACAGAACTCCTGCTTAAAGGTAAAATATGTACAAATTGGCCACCAGTCGAAGGTCACTCCAAAAATATGGGGGGCAGGTGGGGCAGTAGGGTGGGGGGGGTCAGCGCCATCCTATTGAACTATTGCCTCTTGAGTTACGAAACTGTTATTTCATCACAATCTGTTGATAATTTTTGAATTATTTTTTGCAAACATTTTAAACTAATCCGTACAAACATGTTACATACATTAACAAACACGCATGAATGAAGCAGATGATGCCAATCAGCTGGTGCCAGCACGCCTTCATTGCTCTGCCTGAACTAACTCTATGCTTCATATACTCTCTCTGAAATTAATTTAAAGATGTACACATGATAAAAGGGAATGATGATACTGTAACAAACCTCACAGCAACAACATCTGGTTTTAAATTTGATTCCCACCTACTGGTGTATGTACAGTACATGACTTGGCAGGTTAATGTCAACATCCATAATGTATTCCCTGATATTCCTCCCAGCACGTTCAGTCACTTCACTGCTATACGGCGGATCATAAATACGTGTCACGTAAACCAGTGATTCAGAAAACAGCTGCACTTGCCGACTCTTAATTGCCTTAAATAAACAGGGGAATAACAGAGTGATTGAGGAACGAGGGGAGATGAGATATTAATAGACCTTAAGCTGTTGACCTGGAAAGAGATAGAGGACAAATCAGCTGTGTGGTGTATTTATGATTTATTGTTCAGAGAGGCATAATCCCCACAGGTGAAGCCAAACACACCGTGGGGAGGTGGGGGGGGGGGACTTCCTGTTTTATGGTGGGTAACTCACAGCTGTGATGCCAAAACTCCACATACTACAGTTCCACAGAGCGATCCGAGCTGACATGATGCTGCAAAGAAGGACAGCGTCCAGTAAATAATGAGCATCTTCCAACCTGTAAGATTTAATAACAAGCTAAGAGCATCCGTCCATTAGAAGCCATTAATACCAACTGTGATATTAAATGGCTGAAGGACTGTTCTATCTATTCTTAGTGCCTCTTGGCCCTGACCAACAGTTCACCGGTTCAGCTTTGACGCCTACCTCCGACCTTGTTGTTCATTAATGCATGAAGCTGCTCTCCCGCCAGCCCTTGCGACCGCCACCCTTCCTGACACTGACACTGCATTAAAGGTAGGAGAGAGCAACGCTTTGGAGATAATGAGGTTCCCCCACCTGGACTCTGAGCCTGACACTCCTCCAGAGGCAGCATCATCTGAGTAATTACTATAGGTAGCAGAGATCTGTGGGAATGTGAAAATATTATGGTCAGCACCCTTCACTGCTGTTGGACTGCTTATGTGTGTCCGTGGATTTGTTCATGTGCAGGAACAGGAAGCTTTTAGAAGCAGGGTTTATGATAAATAACATCTAATTACGTTTTAATCTGTAAATGATGATGTAAGAGATGTTTTCTTTAACATTAATTTACAGGTACCACGTTTGTGAAAGTGAGATGTCAGCTATTCATTTTTTTCTTCTTGGCTATCACAAAGGCTCTTTTTCACTATTTTTGTGAAGTCTGCAATCAAGATAATGTTGTCAGACCTGCCACTTGTGCCTGATTTCCCATAATTCATGCTGCTATGCTATCTCAAGGTGATGAATAATGAATCGCTTTTGTTCTTTCCTTTCATTACATACTGGATGTTTTATGTAATTTTTCAAAAAATGAGAATATCAGTGAGACTGCCGCGCACTTGTAAATAATTCACCAAATGCCAGAAGCTCCATTTGCATTAAAAGAGCCCGGGATGCCCCCCGATGTCCCGTCTTCATTGTTTAGCTTTCCATAAAACATCCTTGAAACTGTGAGAGAGATCGTTTTCATTCATGGCAGGTTTGCAATCAACACCAATAAAGCACTTTCGCACAAAGCCATCTGTTGGGCACCGATGCTGCATGTAGACAACATACGCGCGCGCACGCTTGCACATGTGTGCGCTCGTACACACATGGTGACTTGTGATGAGGTGTCACAGTTCTGTTGATGTTCATGTAGTTATGTTTTTGCTCTCCATTTGCTTCAAGTGCATAGCTATAATAGGATAACTTTCACATGCATCCTCACAAAATAGGTGACGGTACTGTTTCGCTCTCCATGCTTTTGTTCAATGGCACAAATTTGGTGGTCAAAGTTCACAAGTTGAACATGAACCTAAAGAGTAGTGTGGATTTACTGAGTTTTAAACTTATGCTGGAATGACCTGTTGAATCACAAGCTTACATATAAGCATTGTTAACTGTACACACATCTCAAATTCATCTTTTTTAAATATCCTGATCTTCTGCGATCTCACACTGAAAAGTTGTTTGAATATCAGGTGAATTCTCCACTCAGGAAATGCCATGTCTTTGCAAGACATCTGAGGATGAAAGCAAGGGTGCAAAGGCCATCTCTGGCAGGGTGTCCCTCATCGGCAGAACATTTGAGAGCAGCATTAGAAAAAACGGCAAAGAGGTTGGAAGTTGAATAAGAATGTTGGTGGGAAAATATCAAATACCCAAACTTGGGGGAGTCATGGCTCCAGCCTTCTCAGAGGACCCTCTCGGTTTCACACCAGCGACTCCTGAATAATCCACTCTTTTCTATTCTTCCCTACACACAGCTGCCGTGCACTTTCATTTTTCATACTGATGCAAACTGAGGGCAGCCCTCGCATCAAACTTGGAGCTTTCATACATTCTGAATCGGGCTCTACAGGAAACAGATGCCCTCAGTCGTCTGTGTTCATGCGGCTGATGATACAGCCTCTAACAAGTGAAGCTAAAGCCGCCAGCACTGCTCCAGATTGGTCCTCTCAAGGATTTCATTTCTAAAAGGACCACTCAAGTGATGTGGCAAGTCAATTTGACAATCATGAAAGGTAGCACTAACAAGTGCAGACTCCTGATAAAGACAGCCTGCAGTGAGAGACTCCAGTGAAGTGAGGGAATGGGGAACTGGCTCTAAAGAAAACCAGCCAACCATGAAATGCCCAACCTTTACACTTGAGAGATGGTAGGAGACTGTATTAGAAAAACAACAAAATCAGCACAAGGGAGTTGCGTTCTCTGGCACCATCGTTTCATCATGTGTAACAAAGCTATACAATCCAACACTTCCCTGTTTGCTTTTAGGGATTTAATATCATCGTCCCTACAGAATAATTAAGGATTTTATGTTTGATCTCATTTGGATTTGTCTGTTTTTGTATAAAGAGTAGCATTACACTTATCTCAAGTCCCTACCTTCTACGACGAGCGGGGAGGAGGATTCCTCTCCTCTTATTACATTTCAGAAGAAATGGCTGATCCAGGGAGCAGCCTGGAGGAGAAATTAGCCGGGAGTTTATTGGCTCAGATACAAAAGGAGCAGATTAAAAAGGGGGGTGAGATGATTGAACTCTCCTTTATTCCACGGTGTGTCCTTTGTGCCAGGCTGCACAGTCACTTTGATGCTATCTCTGTCACTCGAGCCATACGCTGCGCCTTGGGTTGCCTCGCACAAAAGAATATGATGCACTACTAGAGGCGTTGAATGGGCTCTCCATCTCTTTTCTGAAAGAGTGGGACTCTCCTCCTGATTCACCTCGTCTGTTTAGAAATTGAATGTAATTCATTATAAAAGTACGTCATCACGGTCAAAGGCGCCGTAATGAATTTAATATTGTGAAAGGATAACAACTGACCGAGTGAATTCTAGTTAATAAAAACGACTGGGCTTCAGGGAAATGAGGCCGTGCTGAGAAAAAAAATGCTTTGAAAACAGGTTGTTTTTTTGCAGATTTTCCCTACATACACAGACTAACTCCAAACACCTTCAAAAGTAGTTCTGGAAAATATGAGTGCACTATAATCAAATACCCTTTAATGGGTAGAAAAGGTCGAGCTGCAGATCCTCGCTTGCGAAGGAACAGAGTGATAATGGGAGGAATGGTTGTACCTTGCTTACAGAGGCAGGAGAGAGGAGGCAGAGAGACGGGTGGAGGAGGAGGAGGAGGAAGAACATCTTACAAGGCTGCCATTACCGGAGTAATTCACACACTAAAGAGCAAAGAGAGACCTTTGAGTGGGTGGCTGGTGATAGTTGAGGTCTGATCAGAACCTCCATTAGCACGGAAATAAGCTTGGAATGGAACAGGGGAGCTGCGTGAAGAGAGGGGCAGGTCAAACTGTGCCGAAGGAGCGCGTCGCCCCGACGGGACCCACTTCATGGCACTTCTAGACTAAACATGTTGGTTGGTGGTGGAACGAGTTACCAGACTCGATCTGCAGAGTCCCTCTAAGACTAAAGACTCAGCTCTTCACTGAACACCTTGGCACTTGACAAACTGCAAAAAGCAAAAAAAAAAAAAAAGTATTCCCTCCTCACTGCCTGCAGGCATAGGTCCTATCTCACTTGAACTTTGTTTTATGGCACTCATCCAGGTCGTTCTCCCCTGACTAGATCCTCGCTTGTGTTGTATTTACTCTCAGATGTACGTCGCTTTGGATAAAAGCGTCTGCTAAATGAAATTGTAGAATTGTAGAATGTTCAGCAGCTGGTGGCCAAAATAACATGAACACTTCATGGTAAAACGATTTCAAAGTAATGTAATCACAGCTATGAATGAAGAAAAATGAGGATTTGGATTATCTTGAACGTCACTCAGCAGCGTTTATGAGCAGGTCTGGCAATCAACACTTGGATGTGAGCTTTTATAGTAACAATCGTTGTCTTACTACAGAGACGTCAAACCATCTGTGATCAACTTCCAGGGTCAAAACACCTTCACAATCACTGAATGTGAGAACGAAGAGAAAGAACATATGCCAGACAATCAGTGTGGATGAAGAACATATGAAAGGTCGACATCATGTAGTGAGGTTGACAAATATTGCGGATTTGCACGTGACTTAATTTAACCTTGCTTTTTTTTTTTTTTTTTTTTAATAGTGCATCAGTTACTTTAGCATTTTATTGTGAAGGATTTTTTTTGGCTGCCCTCTATACTATTTTTGTACTGTACATACCTGCAGATTTATGCAGACAGATTTATGACTCATGCAGCTTTAGTTATTTGTGTAGTACTGAGCATAATAAAGATCTGGGCTAATTCTGTAGAGGAAGCGCTGAACCACACAAACAGATTATCTATATTTATCTATATTACATATAAACATTACACCGTATTCTTGTGTTTCAGATTTTATTTAAAGCTACATTTTTAACCTTTTCTCAAATGTATCTTCATGCTTTATTTGCACTTTTGTAAGTTTTAATGTTTGCCCAAATGTTGGCTTTGTGCCAATGCTTTTATTGTCCCGTACAGTAGGAGAGTTGGGTATGAAAATCAACACAATATTTTGAAGCTCTGCATTTCCAGGTATGCTGTTTACGTGCGTGTCTACAAGGGAAAAGATTGTACGCTATCAACAAATTATACCATATTGTGTGTTGTGCAGTATAGCGCACCCATAGAATAAATTAATTCATAATCCCTGCTGTGCAATTCCTTAATAAAATCCATAGGATTCTAGGTCAATCCTCCTCAACTGAAATTCATTTCACGGCTTAAGTCAAGCAGTGATTAAGTGTGATAGAATTCCCCTGGAATACCGGTGCATTGTACAGTAGGAGAAGTAGCCTCTCTAAACCTCTAAGGTAATGAATGAAGAATAAGATGGCAATTCCTGCTCGGCGCTCTGAGGATTAGGAACACGAGGACGGCGGAGGGAAGGAGGGACGGTGATTCTGATGGATACTCCTGTCTGGGAGAGGAGCCCTACTCCCAATGCTCTTCTGGCTGATTGATTTGAATGACTGGGAGAGGACAGAGTGGAGGAGTGAGACTATAAGCACTATCTGCGCTGGGTGAGGTCTTATCACCCCTTTGGCTGTCTAGCCCGCAGAGGCCTAGTTTATTTTGAAGAGAGGTAGTCAATAACAGTGGGTGAGGACAAAGTGAAAAAAGATTGGCTGCTCCTCAGATCTCCTCACAAAGAAAACAGCTCTGTGTTTCATTTACTTTAAGGTATGGTTTACGTCATGCTAAACATATGTGACAAAACATTACAGCAGCTCTCCACCTAAAGCATACATCTAATTTACCTTTATGGAGCCGGAAAAAAAAAAGATTGACACTTTGCAATATACCATGTAATAGCACGAATCCCGTGTGAGATTGCAAAATAGGAATCTGAATGATGTCACCTGATGTAAATGTTTTTTCATGTGAAATGAAAACTCTGGGGGCATTTAACCAGATGAATAGAAACCTGTGTGCGTGGATTTCTGCTTAATGGGATCCCTAACCTTCAGTGAAATGCAATTATCCTGTCGCAAATGTGGTAAATATTGGAGACATGTTCGGGGCCCCTCGTTGGGAATAGCGTCGTGCGTGCGGTGAGAACTGATGAATTTACCTATATCTTCATCTACGTCTGAATTTTTTATATGTGAAACATGCAGAGTACAGATACAAACATACCTTAAATCAGGATGCATATTTAACATAATGCATTATGCTAAAAGGGTGTAAAGCATGTGTTTGCATGCACTTATGTTAAACATAATCATGTACATCTTTAAGACACGCTCAGTAGAATAGAATAGAATAGAATAGAGCAGCCTGCTTACTGATGTGTACAGATGTCCCTCCCCGTTCATGGCGATGTATAACCCTGTCTTCACGGACTGAATGGCGACAACTCTGAGGCCCACAGGAATAAGGTTGAACAAAGCTGGAAAACACACGTTCGAACAGACACAAAAATATCACCATCATCATTACCATAGACAGACCTAACCATTAGGTGAGCATGGAAAAAAAAGAGAGATTAACATGTAATTCATCATCCAAATGCAAGCTGCCTATCATTAATGCTTCACAAAGCATGGATAATACAATTTGCTAGCTGTTGCATTTAAGGTAATCTCCTAAGATGAATTGCAGCGTGGCCTAGCCTAGCCGCGGCGGGCCCAGAGCTACCTGAGAAGCAGCTGTAATTGGGGCCACCGGTGGTGCGTGGCAGATCTAATAGCCCTTTTGTTGTTGTAGCAGACTCCTCGAGCCTGGTTGGTAATAGCTATTGTTTGTACTGGTGAGAAACAACAGCGCTGGCCCGGCTGCGACGTTAAGTACGTGTATATGGGAGACTTAAAGGCACGTAATGACCTTGGCTGACCCTATAAGTAATTGGTATTGGCAGGTTGGGAGGCAAGGCGGAGGGAGCTTTCGTCCGTGACAGCTGGTTTTTCGGTGGCTTGTGGCCAATTTCAAGAATGTAAATTCTAACCAACAGCCAGTGCCAAAATTTGAATTGATATAGGAGTTTTAATGATACACCATACTGTATGCACTGCCCACTGTTTCAGTCCCTCCAGCCTATCAGATGTGACATGTGCCACATCTCCTCATGCAGACAGGAGTAAGTGACACAATGTAGAGTGTCAGGCTAGAGTTAGCACCAAGCATTGGAATCAAATTAACCACCTAGCCCGGGGCACTTGAGGAGCAGTGCCAGAACAAGCTAATAATACCCTTTTCTCCCCGTTAAGCCTACTGTTTCCTGGTCCACTTTCCCTCTCGGAGAGGAGGATAAATCTGTGTGATCCTATAGCTGCCGCCATTTGAGGAGACATTTTTTTTTTTTTTGGCTCCAAAGGCTGAAAAATGAGGGAAGGCACCGGCCTGAAGGTTAGAGAAGCGTGACTGGAAGGTCACTGGTTCATTTCCAGCACCTGAGGGATAAATCTACCAGGAAGTGAGCAAGACATTTCCCAGAAAAAAACCTTTGTGCTCAAGGAAACCAAGATTTTAAGAATCAGTCATTTCTAGTTCCCAACTATTCTAACAGTCAGTTTTATGTCACAGTGTCCTCCATTGGGAATTCATCAAAGGTTTCCAGACACCTATCAAATGTTTGATCTAGAAGGCTGACGGACGCTGTCAAGGTACTCACAGGAATTACTGCTGTCATCCTTGGTCCCATCAAGAGAGCCATCGGGGTTCATTTGCAAGTAGTATCCCTGCCTGCAATATAACCTGGTCACTATACCCTTGAGCTGGGGATCTGCAGGAGGGAGAGAGGGAGAAAGAACAGGAGGAAACATTAGTAATTAGGAGGGCACTCGGAGAGCTCCGACAAGTGTCCACACTTCAATGATATGCAAATCTGCACTATATACTGTATGTGTGGATATATTTCCAAAAACTTTAGAAGTTCACATTTGGATGTGGAAGAGTAGCATCAGTTGCATGACATGTGTGCATTTACATTTCCGTAGCTACAGTTTAGTTTGAAAAAAAACTGTTGTTACAATCAAGGCAATGTTACAACTGTACCAGTGCTCTATGAAACCACTGTTGAAACCACCCAGAGGATTACTGGCACCCATGAATGTGGATCGTGATATACAGAAATTGTATTTTTATGATTGGCAATGTTTTGTCGCTATTGAACTTTACTACCATCTACTAGATTTGAACATGTGTGACATTTATTCCGCCAATGTTAACGAAAGTGAAAAAAATGTGTATCTGCCCAGTGATTAGATTTAATGGGTTCTTCCCTGGCCCATGTTATACCCTTCCACCAATTTTCATGAAAATTGTGTCGATAGTTTTTCTGCAATCCAACAAACAAACAAACAAACAGACAAATTACCTCCTTGGCGGAGATAATTAGCTGAAGATGATGTCACTGCAGACCAAATAAGCTCAAAGAGTATTATTTTTCTTCTGCAAAGACATTTCAACTTGTTGTTTTCTGAGGGCTTTAACTGCAAAACACCATGTGCTCACTGTGCAGGACGATTTTTTTTACAGCACTCGGTGACTCCTGTGTGTGTCCACAAGCAAATCCCACAACCAACTTTCTGGGCACATAAGCCCTGCCCTGCTCAGAGATAGGCCATCCAATTATAGGCAGCAGAATTAATCTGTGGTCGTCTGACTTCCATAATGAACCCAACAGCACCCTCTCCGGGTCTTAGTGCGTAGGATGTGAAACTGTCTGTCCCCTCCAACTGACCCAACAGGGGAATTAGCCACATATCTACTGTAAATAAGTCACTGCTGCGGGTAAATTGCTTGGCGCAGCTGCAGCTCAACCAGTCATGTTGCAATTTACTCGGCGTTTTGGTGGATTTGTAATAACACGAAGAAAAAGTAAAAGGGAAAGGAATGAAAAAACTTAAAAAAATATATTTTCATAAACCTGCGCGTGGCTGCACATTGGGATGTCACTGGGAAAATATAGCTTGTGCTCATGCAGCGCAACAATATTTCTTCATCCGTGTGTATGTGTGTGTGTGCGTGCAGCTGTGTGTGTGGGTCTGTGGCTGTGTGCATGGGCGACCACTGGGGTCATATACCATCAACATTAGTCTTATTGTAGAGACAGCCATCACACCAGATTTCGTTCTAAGAAAGCCCTGGGGAGGTGAACAATCAACTTCACCTGTACCTAAACCATGCTCCTTGCAAGCAACTGTGTGTGTGTGTGTGTGTGTGTGTGTGTGTGTGTGTGTGTGTGTGTGAGAGAGAGAGAGAGCGAGAGAGAGAGAAATGGAGAGAGAGAGAGAGAGAAAGCAAGACAAAGAGAGAAAAGGAGCGAGAGCATGGCCACAGAGGAGAACTCAAGAGGTCTTGCTGAGGGCAGAGAGAGAGGCTTTTTTTTCTGTCGGTGTACGGCTCAAGGCAGTCTCTTCTGAAATGGCTCTGTTGGGTGATGGCATTAGGAAGCGCTGAGACCTTTCCCTGCTGCCTGAAAAGGGCCTGTGTATCCGAGCAATATCGCTACAACGGCATTCGACTGTGCTGCTTCCGAGCCTCACCAGAACAATGAAAAGGTGGCTAAAGCAGAATGTGACTGCCAGGACGCTGACACTACATCTCTGCTTTACAATAATACTCAGTCAAATCTGTTGCAGACATTCAGCAAGAGACTGATGTCACTGTGAAGACATCATCCTTTTTCTGTTTGCTGCATTTAATATCAGATGAAGTGGGTGTTTTCCTGAGTGACACACTGATGGATTCTTTCATGTGTCAACAGGATACAACCGGCGTCCCCACATTGTCTCAGGCTGCCCACCTAACTTCAAGTTAGGGCTGCGACTAATCGCAATTTTCATCACCATTAAGCTGCAATTTTTTTTTCTGATTAATTAATGAATTTTGAATAGAAGCCCATTTCTGCCAGTGAATACATACAAATAATAAAAAAAAACATTAGTGTAAGATTAGGAGATAAAAAGTCAAAACTTTTACATAATATGTAAAAATTTTTGATTTTCTTATCTCATAATTTCAAATTAGAAAGTGGAATTTCTTTCAATTCTCATCATTTAGACTTAACTGGACAATTCTTTTACATCAAGACCAACTTTTTATCTTTTTTTTTCTTTTATGGCAGAAATGTGCTTCTATAGTTTAGGCTATAAAAAGTCTAAAAATAGTAACAAATGCCCGTCACAAGTTTATTAACCAGTCATGTTGTAAATTACATTTTGTGGGTATGTAATAACACAAAGAAGAAGAATAGAGTGAAATGTAAAAAGGAATAGAAAAGACCAAAGGGACACATTAGGATGTCTGTGAAAAATTCTGCATGCGGTCAAACCGTGCAACAATATTTCTTGGCCATCCACTAATTGATGAATCCACTGAATGTTTCAGCACTTCACTCCTTCATATGTCCACTTGATCCATGTTGCATCAAAGAGTCTTTACTGTTGCCCTCTCAGCCTCTCTTCTCATTATTCATCTGTCTTCCAGTCACTGCAAAGGGGTGGCAGGATATCATAACAATGGACCTGGCTAAATGCATTGATTAATTATGCTTTCAAACACATAAGCATCCAGCAATCAGATACCGTACAGTATAACCTCGAGACCACACGCTGGTGACGGGCGAGTTTTCACACAGCAGGGAGAGCGGGAGACAAAAACACACCCACGCACGCAAAAACACGAGCTTGAGACGCACAACTCCGCATGAATTTTTAATGGCTGCACAATTCCCTCGAGCAAACGCTCTTGTGCGGGCCGCACGGAGTCGGCTAACCTGCGATCGATTAATGACTTTGATCAGCAGCATTTAAACAATGAGCGCCGGTGAGATTGATTCTGAAGACAGATCCGTGGGGGGCAATCTGTAATAATTAAAACTGCATAACTGGATGCTGGCTGTGTGAATACTCCCTCTTTGTGTGTGTGTGTGTGTGTGTGTGTGTGTGTGTGTGTGTGAACTTGGCTCTTCCATCATGCTATAAATCATGTGATGTTGGCTGCGTTCCCTGGGGCGAGCCAGGCACTATATCACACACACACACAAACACACACACTGGAATGTCCCCCTCCAGGTTCGAGCTCCAGTATTTCTGTGTGAGCTGAAAGTCTGTAACATTTTAGATAATTTATCAAATGGGAATAAAACTGGAGAGGAAAAATCCAAAAGCAATTTTTGTTGACATGTCATCCTATTCTGACTGGTGTCTGAATGAATATGTCCTGAATTCAATCATGTCCTCAAATAACACTCATGCATGCCAGGGCATACATTAGAGTGACATAATGGCTTTTGTAATTGCTACAAAGCTGGCGATCCATTGACACAACTCATGCTGAAGGTCACACTTGCTCATCGCCAACAGACAAAATGTCTCAGATGGATTTGAGATCATTTAACGCTCATCATTTACAGACGCGCGGCCTTATTTTTCGCACATTGTTATGACAGAATATTGAACAAGTGATGCGGTTTATCACATCAGTATGAGAGAAGGAATAATAAAACTATGACAAAGGGGATGTGAGAGGTGTTTTTAGAGTGACACAGCGTTTCCGGTCCTGTCAGACAGCCTTGATAAGGTGAACACACTCTCAAAAAGCCAGGGCTGCTTTGAAAACGTCTCTGTGGAATTCCCCACATCGGGAAGGTCCTTGACTCACTCGCCTCTTTTTTTCTGTTACTCATCGTCTTTTGCTCTCTTTTCTCTCGTCTGTCTCTGAGCGTTCTCCCTCTATAACACACCCCAAAACGGTGAGACAACGCTGCCCTTCATCACCGAAGGAGTACACTCAGCCTCTGCTGCGGTTGGACTTTCCCACTCGCGCTGGTGTTAGTTTTTTTTTCCTACAACAGAAACACTGCATGTTTCTACATGCCACTTCTTTGTTTCTAGGGAAACGGAGCGGCGGTTTGGCGGCAGCAGGGGGTTTCCTCGCAAAACAACAAGCGTCGGAAGCGTGAGATCTCAAAACCCTGTCGTTCTGCAGCAGAAGTCCTCTCTGCATATAAATTGAACTGTCACAGAAAGGTTGTGATTTCCTTTTTTTTTCCTTTTCAAAAGTGGCCTCCCTGCAGTTCTCTCGTTCTCTTCCTGTCTTGTATTCTGTTGTGTCATTCCTCTTTTTGTGTGTGTGTGTTGTGTGTGTGTGTGTGCAAAGTATAAGGACAGACACACACACACAGGCACAGCTGCAGCAGCAGTTGCAGACTGCTGTCAGCCCTGCCCTGCATGACCCACTTTGAATGTCTCTGGAATAGGAGAAGGGCTTTTCCAGCCTGCGAAGGAAAAACCCCTCTATGTGTTCTTCTGTTATTGTCATGGAAAAAGTAGATCAAGCAAAGGAAACAGCACCAGCATCCCTTTTTCCAGATTCTGTGATATCAACAACATCTCTGACATCTCAACAATAACTCATCTGATACAGACAGCCCTGATGACGCACTGCTGTGTCCTGTCAACATCCTCTTGAATAAACAGCCGTGGCGCAGGAGAAGCATTCATCTCAAATGGGTTTCTGGATCACGTAAACTAATCTAATGGTCTGATCTGTGTAACATGATCTAATGATCTATGGATCTAATCTAGTGCGATAATTGGAGCCAGAGCGGTGAGATTATGGGCGAGGCCCCAGCTGCATGTGGCCCCCAGCTCACTTACTAGGTTTGAATGTAATAGGATTTACAACTCACGTCTAATCCCTTAAAAAAAAAAAAATCAGCGTGATCACTGGCTCCGCATCTGCTATCAAAATGCATGGATGATTTAAAATGAAAGCTGATATGACAGAGACAGACGCAAAGTGTTCCCGGCGTATTCCCTCAAGTGGTGGGCGAGGACAGAAAAACCACATCTGTGCATTCTAATGAACACAGCAGACAACACACTTGACTTTTTCAGATTTGGTGTTTGTCTATGGGAGCTTTGTTTTCAAGATGCTGCCATAATGATAACGATTTTGAGAATAAAGTGAGACAGAACGAACATGAAGATAATTACTATTGATTTCTGATCACTTTGATACATTTTCTTGAGGTCTGATGATTCAAAAAGACAATCAATGCATCCCATAAGAAAAGCTAATCCATCGTCTCACTCGCGAGAGACCGATGCTCAAAGCTCAAAGGGAACGCCGGCGTTATATTTCAGACACCTCCACTCCCCCACGCCCTCACAGATCTCAGTGGGAACCTGAATGTGACTTCAATATATAATCACGGCGTGGATGGTTAGAGAGCCGCTCTGTTCTCCGCAGGCTCAGCTGTCACAGGGAGGCTCACCGTCTTTTCTCACCTGGGGAACGAAGACAACCGTGCGTGTCTGTCTGCGTTATCACAACACATATGATTCGGCTTTGCTCGCTCAGGATAAAAAAAAATATTTTTTAAAAAGAGTCCTGGGGGGGCAATATTAAATTAAGCACACCAAACAAGCCATTAGTCTTCCTAAGCTGTGTGCTCTTGTGATAATACAGTGAAGAAGAGAGGAGGAGGGAGGGAAGAAAAGTGTGTGAGAGAGAGGTGTGGAGAGAGAAGCACAGTCTTGTCAAAGCAACCTGACAGCAGATATCGGTTGGTAAAGATTTTCCTAATTCTCACGTGAGGGTGAAGTTAATGAAGCATATTCCCATTAGGCCTCTAATCACAAATAAGACAAAATGAAAGCAAGAGAAAACAGGGTTCTGGTTAAAGCCACAAAATGAGGACAAAATACCCAGCAATGTTAAATTTCATTTTAGTGGGAGTGTTTCTCATCTTCCAGGCAGGAGGGTCTTGTTTTTTTTTAAGGCTTCACGACACAGTTCAGCGACACTTGTTCTGGCACTGTTCCTGTGGATTATCATCATTATTCTGAGGCTCAGGGAGGCTCTTAGTCGCTCTATAAAATGGCCGTTGCAGGTGTGAAGTCATTTCGGGGTTGCCAGTGCAAGTAGGCTTGGCATCCACATGTCTGACTGTGACTGCCTGGGCCAGATCTCGATTGTGTATATGACCTGCTGAAATATACACCACACCAACCAATCACCATCTAACACAGAGACTTGTATGTTTTTTTTTCAGCACCGTCTGTCCACGTCTGTGCTGCAGGGGCTGCTGAACACTACTGATTCAAATGAAAAGATAAGACATGCCACTAGCCAGTTTCGAGGTGACAGAGGAGGACAGACGTTCAGACACACAAACACTGGCACAGCCACACACACACATCCTAACACAGTGGGCAGAGGCAGAAACAGCAGCCTGGAGGACGGACGATTATAACCTCATGCATCCTGACCCACGTCCAGATGTGGTCTCTGCTGTATAGATCCTGTTATGAAGCCATTTTAATCCATGCAATCACTAAAGGCTCGTGAAGAGGACATTTTCACTCATAGCATTGTTCAACTCTAATATGAGCACACAAAGGAGGGTGAGAGAGACTCAGCTATCAAAATGGCTCTCTTTGTGAACCAGATGAAACACAGCTTCTAGGTGGCTCTGCTACAAATGATGTTTTGTGATGAGAGTTTGCCATCAAATTATGCAAAACGGTGTCGAATCAGTTGGAGTTACAGAGCGTCTGGTGCAACAGGTTCGATACCTGATGATTCCAAGAGGAGCACGCGGCCGCTTCCCATCATTCACTAACAGGGGGGAAACAACTGGAGTCACTTCTTTCCTAAATGAATTATGTTAATTCATTTTTGCAAGACTAAATTATCCTCTCAGCTGGCTTCACCGATTCCAGCAGGGAAATAATTGTTGACAGTGCTCTTTAACAATCCCAGGTTGCCACATTAGAGCAACAAAAAAAAATGTTCATGACATTTTCATAAGAGGAGGGAACATCAGCTGGAGCAATGAGAGGCCAGCGGCTCAGGAATTTGTAAGAAAGAAAAAAATATGTGAGAACAGATGATGTTTGAAAGGCCTAACATCCTTTCTGTGGGAGATATTGACCTTTTTTGCTTGCATGTAAATGAGTTTTCATTTCTTGGCTTTTGTGCTCAAGCAGTTCAGCCAATCGTGCATGTCATTCATAAAGATGAGCACCCCCCCACCCACCCTCCTCTTTCCAAAGCCTCCAGGTGACAGCTCGGCAAACCTGTCTCAACCATTTGGTACAACTCATCAGGAGCCTGTCAGCTACCTGGGATTGCATGTAAATCACAGGTTGTTATTTTCAACCACCTGGCAAATAAACAACACAGAACACGTCCTCCCCTTCAATGGAACTTTTTTACGCACGGATGCGCAATTTGGCGAACCCGTGCAATAACTGATCATCTTATTATTAGCTTGTGCACTTTAACCGCATGGCTGGCCAACGTAATTGTGATTGTTGAAGGCCTAATTAGACCCCGTGCTTGGATGTATGCACGCCAAACCGAGCAGGCACCCTGCACACTAAAGTTCCCACACCTTGTCTCCGTAGTCTCCGCTTCCTGAGGCCGAAGATGCGCACTTTGGAGAAGATGTCCACCAGGTTGCCATTGCACAGCCCCTTGTTCTTGTTGGGGCTCTTCCTCCGTCGGTTGGTCGAGGGCCGGTCCAAGTGCTGCTCCCGTGCCTGCCTCTTCTGTCTGATCAGCCCGCTGGCGATAGCAGCAGCCATGGCTCGAAATGTCACAGGTCCGGTCCGCGCGCGGAGCACAGACCACACGAACAGCCGCCTCTCAGAGCTCGCAGCCCGGGTCACAGTCCCATGGTGGCGGCCGAGTGATCCGGTCCGAGGTGTCAAATGTCAAATTATGTATTTTTCAGGCTCTTTTTGTTCTCCTATGCAACACTACATGATAATAAAACAGCTGTCACCGTCGCTGGAAACATTCCTGGACATGGTGGTGGTGGGGGGGAAAAAAGGAGCTCAGTTCATGTGTAATTCCAAACATGCATCAGGGAGCGTGGATGGATGGAGAGCTGTGCCACAGTCAGGCGGACCGAGGAGTCACAGGATCACTCATACCTGCACACTGGCGCTTTTCTCCATTGTCTGTGTCGCGTTCAGAGCCTCCTCAAATGTCCGGCTGCAGCGTCCTCACCGCCGCTCTTCCCTCCCTGCGCCCTCCTCCTCCTCCCGCCAGACGAGGCTCCTGTTTTGGGGGGTGAGGGGTGGTGGTAGGGGTGGGGGGGACGCCTGTGCATGTGCGCCGCCGGCAATCAGGCGAATGTGGGCGCCTCCTCCTCCGGAGCTCAGGTGGAGGCTCCCAAGTTTGCGAGGTGCGATCCGGCGGCGAGCGATCCACGGCCGCGCGTATGTTTTTTTTTTTTTTGGAGACGGAGAGAAAATGCGCAACCGTGGGAGAGTTACGACTCGACGCACGGGGCTGGATGGACGCAAACTTGTAATCCAACTACCTGCAGATCAGCTGTTCTCACAACATATGTCCTCCCCTGTATTCCAGCGTCACAACACAGGCGTCGATGGAGAAAAAGCCCAACCAAAGCTGATCCCGTGGAGGTGACGCCTGCATTGTGAGACAAGCTGCATACAAATATATAAACTTAGGAGAAAAAAAAGGCAGACATCAGCAGACTGCTCCTGATTTTCCTACACAGCCCCCCCGGCTTTGGAGATGCATGGAGATCCGTGCGTAAAAAGGAGAAGCAGGAGCCGCTGGTACACCGCACCGTGCGTTTTCCCACGCTCAGAGAGGAGAGAAGGCAGAAAGGAAGAGGTGGTCGCTGGCTTTGGTCTGCACACCCCTGATCAACACATCCTCTCCATCAACAAGTCCTAAGCACTCGTTAACACACGCCTGAGTGAAGAGGATGCCCCCCCCCCCTCCCTCCAACTCCCTCCCTCTCGACCACCAAGCCCCTGCTGGAAGGGGAGTGAGCAGCTTCATGCTGTCATTAGATGGTGAGATTATATTTTTGCATTAGATTTACTTTAAATTAAGACAGCTTGCTATTTCACCTTTTTTTATATACACAGCAAATAATAACACAAAGGATCACAGTCAAAGTGGATTTTGTACATCTGTATTTCACCTCATTCTTTTAGTTAAATCTGCATGTTTTAAATACAAAATCCAACTATATTATAATAACTTTATGTTCTGTATCAATGAGAGGAAATACTAGTTGTTGCACATGCGTTAAAGAGACACATTCATATAGTCTGAATTGCCCTTCTGGCTGGTTTCAGCACCGCGGACAGCGACTGAGAGCAGACTTCCCTTCACAGCCTGCACTTGAACGTCCACCAGAGACTGCAGGACATCTCCTGTCAACCACCAAGCACCCGGAAATCCACTCAACCCTCCACCCCAACCTCAACCCTCCGTTTCACATGATGGATTTGAAGTGCACACAATAACAAAATATTTCATCCTCTTTCTTTGTGTTTTGTGAGGGGCTTGAATATCATCTCAGTCTCAATCACAGGCGCTGAAATTAAAACTCAAGAGAGCCATCTGCTGTTTGTGGCTGTAATTAAACATTTGGGCTCAGAGGGGACTGGAGAGCTGCTGTTGCATGGATCTGCTGTGGGTTTATTCTCAGAGAGCGGGGTGCACCTGTTGATGCCCAGCTGCATCGGGGGTGAGGATATAGGATGGGGTGAGCGGGCACATGCACGGCTGCAGGGGGATCGTTCGTGTTCATTCATCTCGATTAGAGCAAAAAGTGTCAGAGAGCAGATGTTGTTGAAAAGCAGAGGAGTGGTGAAATGATAGTGTCAGCCCTGCAACTGAAGATACATTGCCTATAGAATTAAAGTGCATACAATCTTTCTGATGCTTTATCAAATTCACAGTCATTAAGCTTGATTTGTGATGCAGAATGTTCAAAGTCACTTAGATTTGTGCACCGGTCGTTAGGTGCCTTTTCCCCCTCCTCCTCTCTCTCTATCTCTGGAGCTGCGGCTGTGCACAGAGCTGATGTCCCCTGGCTGCCGAGGAGCCTCCTGCTCCTCTGTGCTGCAGGAGACGCTGCAGTTAGCGCTCCAGCCAGCAGTGGACACTGTCAGCCCAACAATGGTCCCTCAGCCAGGGGGACTCAGAGAGCAGCTGCTGCCACAGCACCGCTTCTGCTTTGCTCTCACTGATGATCGATCTTCTTCAGCTCTAACCGCACAGAGGTGGGTTTTTAACGTGAAAGGAAAATTCTGGAATATCATCCTGCAGGTTTTAACACCTTTTGCAACAGCAGGATAATATTAGACTATGTTTGCACATTGGTTTTTACAAATAACTTAATTATATATCCTGGACAATAATATTAGAGCCTCCTTAACATAACTCCACAAACTAGTAAGTTAGTAAGTAATTTCTTTTTAAAAATCACAATTTCGAATAAGAACAGGTCGATGAAATGAGGTTAAAAAATGTGAGACAAACGGCAAAAAAGACCCAAAGCGTGTGCCTCAAAATTCATTTGGACCAAAGACAACAAAAGTTATGAAGCAGTGTCATGATCTCATATTCTTTGTTTTCAACAGAGTCGTAAATTAGCAGTGGTGCGCTCGAGTGATACAAGCATCCCCATAAATTCCAAAGAAGGTGGCAAAGAACAAAAAACACTTTGGGCTGGATCCAGGTTTGGGATTGTGCAGGAGAGGAGAGGAGAGGAGAGAAGAGGAGAGGAGAGGAGAGGAGAGGAGAGGAGAGGAGACGAGAGGAGACGAGAGGAGAGAAGAGGAGAGGAGAGAAGAGAAGAGGAGAGGAGAGAAGAGGAGAGGAGAGAAGAGGAGAGAAGAGGCTTTGCACTGAGGCTTTTACCTTTTCAGTCACACAGCATGAGACTGGATACTTGCATGGTCAGATGGGCTTTCGACACAGCACAGACACACACATGCAGTAAGTCTTATCAGAGCTCACACTGCCAGAGCAAAACTAATCCGCGGGTTTAAACCACAACGGCGCTTCCATATCAACCAGAATCCAGCGCCATGTGTCAAAAAGCACATCACAATGAAATATCCATTCACGAAGCAAAACAAGGGCGCACATACCTACATTTTTTTTCCTCCTGCATGTGAACGAGTGAGAGTCCATGGCGGTCCCATTCCAAAGCCCTCTAAGCCAAAAACCCTTTCCTGTGACTCCTAATGCCACTTTTATACTGCCCATTCTGGGGCCTAACGTGGTTATGGGTGGTTGACAGCCTGCCCCAAGCTGTTCACATTCATTTGTTCGCAAACACTTTAAACCCTTCATTCCTTCTTTAAGTCGGGTCACGGTGAAAGGCAGTTAGACTAACACATTAGGACATTTCGTCTGAGATCAGTCACAAATGAAGGAGGACTAAATGTTGCCCCAGGATCTAATTTGCAAGAAATTAGCCTGTTGCAAAAAGACGTGTGTGAACTCCTGTGCATATTTGTGCTCCTCTGTTATTAAAGCATTCTTGACACAGAATACCAGACGGTGTAATATCACGCACAGCTGACCCGTGTGGAAAACACGGAGACCACGAATGCAGCGAAGCAGAATCTGACGCAGACTTGTGAAGCCACAGCCTCATCAGGTCAGAACATTTTAATCCAATTTCCTCTGTGGAAATTACATTACTGTTAGTTAGATGTCCTGCTGCTGAGGCAAAGCAAATGTCACCCAATGGAACTGGGATAAACAACCCATTTGATTATTGCTATTACTTCGCTCGAGGCCATGTTCTTTTATTGCCCGTCCATGATAGGAAAAACAGCTGAGCGGGACTCAGCACTTCTCAGGCCCAGTGAAACTAAAGAAGCTTAACTTGCCGGAATCAAATCGCATCGCATTATCAAAGACAGGGAGTTAATTTAATTTGAGATGAGTAATGATTTCGCTTTGCTGGGATTTATGTCACTTTCTCTTCTCCCTTGTCCTTCTCTGCCTCCCCGCGCTTTAGCTGTTTAATCGCCGGATATCAAGAGTCCATCTACTGAGGCAATAAAAGCTTAGAGAGCCAGCTTATGGACTGCGAGTGTTCCGCAGTGCATGTGTCTCATTTGTTTTGATGAGTTTAATAGTCCGAGCTAATCAGGGAGCCAAGATAGACGAGAGCGCATCGTGAGCTTGTAAAGGGTAATGAAAACGGAGAGCTTTTGTTAAATGGTTGCAAATTAAGAGAGCACGGTGAGGCCCCCAGAGGTGCGCATGGGCCAGAAAGTTCAGGAGGTCGTGATAAATCATGTTCTGGGGAGTAACATTATCTGTAGTAAATCTTATGATGGTATGGCCACAAGTTGTTGTGCTGGAAAGAATGGCTGACCTTTGACCTTTGAATAGTGTTATCTGAGAATAATCACAGTTAACTGACATTTATTTATAGAGCATATTTAAAAACAAAAGTTCCAAAGAAACCAAATATGTGAGGATGAATTTTGGGGAAAATGTGTCCAAAATTATGCACAAGACATATAAGAGTATTTCTATTTGATGCAGCCAGTAAGAACAAGGAGCTTTGGGTTTTAATTTTTTCCTCAGTGTAAACACCACGTAGCTCCACTAAAGACCTGGAACAAGATGATACGTGGTATATATCTGAAATACTGTCAGGCAGTCTAGAATAAGAGGATTTTTACAACCTTAAAGCTACTTAAAGGAGAAACTGCCTGCAGCAATAGAAAATGCTCCGTCGCCTCTGGATGTCAAACATGGAGGAAAGTAACTGACCACAAGCTCTAGAGGTGGAAAAGAAGCTGAAATTGGAAATGTACAGTAAGATAGTGCCTGTACGTAAGTGTAAGTGTAAGTGTCTATACAGGGCTTTTAAAATGGTGTGTTAGTGCTTTATATTTTACATTTGAAGTGGATTCAAAGTGTCGCACAATTTCAAAAAAAAAAAAAAAAAAAGTTCAAAGCTAAGCAAGAACATTCAAAATAGTTTGGGGTTTTTGTGATACAGCAGCTAATGCGGATCCAATAAACAAGTCTACTTAGACCTTAACATAGAATTCCTTATTTAATGAATAGCAAATACTTGAATATATAGTCGACGTGACATTAAGGTGAATTCAACTCCTGGACTGGAGCCTTTCTTGTGATTACCATTTGTGAGGATTTCTTCCTACAGCAGTGTGAATGAATGAATGAATGAATGAATGAATGAGCTTGATGGAGCAATCGACTAAGAAGCAATCCTCAAGTGTTGCTTTACTGCCACCAAGACCTCTCCTGCTCCACTGTCAATGAATAATATATCTGAAAAGGTTGGAAAACAACCCTGGAGAGATTTAGTTCCAAACGAGTGGAGGAGCCGACACATTAAGTTCTCGCTCGCAGCCCCTTAAATAGCTGGTTCATCATCTCATGCGGCGTGTCATAAAATCATTTAAATGTACATCACATAATCGCCTCTAGGTGTACTAAATGTGCCACCAGAGAATATGTATAGCCGCATTACAATATGTCTCTCTGTTGTGAGTGTGATGGAGCACTGCCCCTCCCCCAGGGATGAGATTAGAGTGGGCCCGAGGTGTGGAGCCCTCCAACAGAGACATTAATGAAACACAGTGGGCTTCAAACTGTGAGCTCCACTCACTAATAGCTTACTCTCAGATTAAAAAAAAAAACTTAGTTAACACTTATGTTGCTGAACTATACACAGGGTAAAACAAAATCAACCGACATGGACGTCGAGTGAGCTAATCAGAGCGGGGGGAGCTGGAGGGCGGGGCTTGTGGGAAGGAAGGACACGATGTTAAGTTGTGGGTCTCATAACAACATCTTGATTGAAGAGTTTCCAGGATGATAAGGCCAATGCAGCAACCTAATTAAGTCTTTTTGGCAACTATAACTAGAAAGAAAGGTCAATTGGTAAAAAAAAAAAAAAAACCTGACTTTTGCACATTTTAAAGAGAACCTGATTACAGCAAGAGGAGGGAAGCAAAATTGGATGCCAGAGATTAAACACAGCCCTGTGGCCCCTCACCAGCAGTGATTGGTTAACTGCAGAATAATAGCCCGACTCGCAAACAACCCAGTTATGTGGCGCATAATTTGTGACAAAGCAAAGCGAGGGTGTTTGAGGACGCTTATGTGAGCAAAGAGACAAATATAAAGGGAGGGGATGCAAAGACCAAAAGTCAGACGTTGCAGAGGCAAAACAAAACTGTCACAATCCACCAAGGAGTCGACATGCTGGTCACACTCATCCTCTCTCTTCCCTCTCTTTCTATCTGTCTCACACACACGCACACGCACACACACACACTGCTCCATCCTTTGATCCTATTTTAAGTCTGCAGCAGTGATGGAATGTGCCGTGTCAGCAGCACTGCAGAGTGAGGTTCCTCGGAGAAGCCCTGGGCAGTGTGGGAGAATATCAATTAGTCCAAACCCCTCCGGCAGGGCCTGCTTCCGGAGCTGAAGGCTGTCACAGAGTGCGTGTATAGGTGAGGGCACGCTTTATTTCTCTATTTCCCGGGCGAGCAAAATGAGTTGGCGCATGGGTGCGAAGGTAAGCAGAGACACTGTGTGTGCGCCCACTTGCAAATGCATAGAGTGTATAGGTGAGCGCATTAATATTAATCATTTCCTGATGCAGGTGAAGGACCTGGGCGCATTTCGGTGCTGGGAGGCTTAGTAGAATGGTAATGAGGGTGACGCCGGGTCAGGCTGAGCCCCGTCTGTGAATTCAGAGATGCGATATGGGGAAAATCAGGTCAGTGATCGCTGCTGTGAATGTAAGAGATACACGTTCGCTTGTGTCTGCAAGACAAGCTTGCAAACATAATACGTCCACGATATCTAAATTCCAAATAATGCAATGTTTTATGACTCTTTAGGGAAGGTACTTTTCAGTTTGGTCCCTCTCCAAATACATAAACGCAGCAGCCACTGACCTTCAGGTGTGGTCAGTGCCTTTTTGTTCCAAGCTGGCTGCCAGTCAAGCTGCAGTCCCCAGATCATACCCTAATGCGAATGCCCACAGGTCCATCAGAGTCCCCGCCTACATTTGATCGCAATACAGCTACAGACAGCTCCAACACACTTCATAAGCAGGCACATAAGCGGATCTTGTCCTCAGAACAAGCCCAAATCAAATATGTAGCCTCAAAGAGAAGTGGGACGTCGGACAGGCCACAGGAAACAGGTGCACACTCACAACCAACACACACACACACACACACACAAAATGAAACCCACACCTTAACCCTGAGCCTAATTCTAACACCTAACTTTAACACTTGACCTAACCATGACCCCAAATGAAACCTTAGCCCAGATATAACCAAGAAATAATACTCAAGTGCAGATCTTAAAGGAATAATTCAACATTTTGGGAAATATGCTTTCCTCAGTTAGATGAGGCCACTGACACCGGCCCCATGCCTATATGGTATGTACTTACGGGGTCTAATGTGCTCAACCATGTCTTTGCTGGGACCAGTAACCCCGTGTAGACTCGGCTGATTGCCTGGCATCGTGTTCCAGCCAAGACGTGATCCAGCACATAACCCCAGTAAAATAGCAAATTGTACTTTTTATGCCTCAGTTTTTCCTGTACAGTTTGAATTACCTTTGAACAGTTTTTTCCCCCTGGCTCCAGCCACAGTACATCCTCACCATACAGACAGGACAGAGAGATACCAATCTCAACATCCAACTTCTGGTTAGAAAGCCAATAATCATATTTCTATTACTATTCTTTCAAGTTCTGCACTTAATCAGTTATTTGTTAGTTATGTCTGACTGATTAAAATCATCCACATGATCAGGTTCTTCCTTATCTTATTATTGCTGTGAGGACGTTTGTTCTCCAAAGTCTGCATGGATGAGCATTAGTTATAATTTTCTGATGAGACTATTTACCTGAGTCAGCGTTCATTGCTTAATGGGGCTTTTACATGTATGAATTACCGAGGTAGAAAAAGTGAACTATCTAACGACGCTTTGAATATGAATTATAAACCTTCTTCATGCCGACATGACAAATGCCCTCCTGTTAATGAAACCATAACCATATGCCTGATAAGTGTGTTTCATATTGCTCCTGCTTTAATGTTTCCTTCCTCGAGGTCTATTAAGGTGCGCTCATATGATATGCACCATAGATCTCCAATGAGACAGTGTGCGAACAGGACCTCAGCCGCCCCTGATTGAGAACAGCAATAAAGTTTTCCCAAGAGACAATGAAAGACTAATGATGTCTGTAATGGCCAAAGTTATGACGCTAATCGTCATTAGCTGGGGCGGCACTTTGGCTGCTGCGACCCTCTTGGCCCTGAGAATAGAGTAAGAAAAAAAACAGATGATACCCTGCCACTGCAGAAATAATGGGTGTGTGTGCCAGTGTTTGACTGTGAGCTAATGGAGGTGACGTGGGGACAAGGAGTGCAGTGATTAGTCTGAAGTGACGGGGTTAATACTCTAGTATGACAGCAGCCATTAACCGGCAGACATTAACACACACTCAGACACTCAGACGCCCATTAACGCTGTCACAGATCAAATGTTACCAAAGCTCTGAATACATCAAACATTTCACGTACAGTATCCCGTGATCCACTCGGCCTTATCAGAGGTCTGCCACAGCGGTGCCACTGCCAGCCTGTGATCCCTGATGTGAACACTAACAAACAAGATTAAGTCCGACTCCATCCAAATGACAAACAGATGATAATTAAAGACAACACTGTTTATTCCAGTAGTTTTTCATTTAAATCAGTTTGAAGAAATAGTGCCATTTATAACCTTTATGTAGCAGACAGATGGATTTGTATCTGAATAGGCTGCTGTATTTATAATTCATCTGGTTCTGCTGTTTACTAGCAGGATTGTGTCACTCTTGTTACTGTGCTATAATCCAGGTACCAAATTAATTTGGTATCAGATATGGCCTATATTTTCTCATACGTAATATTCTAAAACCCAGATTGAAAAAAGATTGAACGCTGTGTAAAATCATTTGCAAACTAGGTTCACTGAAAGCAGTTTTAAAGTCTTCCTGAGTCCATGTAGTAATCTCCTTTACCGAACCATGTGTTTGACAAAGTGTTGTCTCCTTGCTTGTGAACGACTGAGTCTTTCCAGGATGAACCTTTCATACCCAATCATGATACTATCACCTGTTACCAATGAACCTGTTTACCTGTGGAATGATCCAAACAGGTGTTTTGGGATCAGTCCACAACTTTCACAGTCTTTTCTTGCTCCTGTCCCAACTTGTTTGAAACGTGTTGCTGCCATCAAAGTGTTACGTAGTGTTACAAGTGAAAGGTGATGACAAAAAAATGTATTGCCTCTCAAAAGCAAAGTAGAAGTTATATTTAGACAATCTATGTTATGGATAAAAGTTTAGTGTGTCAGCTGAACCGAGCTGCCATGTTGTGCTTTTATGCTGGTAAAGAAACTTACTACAAAAGAAAAACAGCGACCAAAGACAGAGGTTTTCAAAGTGGGAAGCAGGCCTCCCCAGGGGTTATCAGAAGGAAATCACATACTGTAGAATAGTCTAATGTTTGTGATTGAGTTACACGTCAAAGATACATTAGTTATGGCACATTTCACTTTTTTCCCCAACTCTCCCAGAGTCATATACCTTAGGACACCTGTTGTTTTAATGTATTCACTGTAGTCTGAATTTATGTCAACTAACTATGTGGTTATGTGTGCACATAAGCCCCTGTTTATGTTTCAGTCACTTGCCTCAAGTTTAGGTAAGAACTTAAGTTCTTTAACCTTTGGGTTTATAGGGAAAAAAAGATCAGTTGGGTTGATGCTAAAATTGAACATAATGCATATTATTTAGTTAATGAGTACTTGCCAGCTCACCATATGAACTCATTTGAATTTAGTGACATTATGACAGGAAATAGTAAAGCAGCAAAAAATAGAGGATTTGCCAACTCAAAACATTGCGACTCCACGAGATCACGATAATCACTCTTCAGATGAATGTTGCACAAAGAAGACAGAAAAGAGCTGGTCACTGACTGATCAATAATCATGTCAATAATTTAGCATCTGGCTATGAGCAACATTAACTTTGTTTGTTAAGAGGAGAGTCGAACGCATACTGTTGATGGATATACCAGGCCTTTCTAACAGTCAGACAAAAGAAGTGCCTTTAGTGTACAGTTCATCTCCTCCATCTGTTTTAGTGGAGCAGAGCACTGCTACAGGCTTACAAACACTATGTTTCATACCAACTTCACATTCACACACATAATCTGCACCTCTGGAGGTTTTTCCAACCTTGTTTGCAGTTGTTTTAAAATGAAAATAAAACATTTTCCTGTCATGCTTAAATTGCTTCACTGTTTACAAATTGCTGTACTAGGTTTCAGCCACTAGAGGGCAGTGCAGAGCTCAGCAGGACACTGCTGCAGGATTACAGTGCTGATCAAGGAGAGTTGAACTGCTCTGCACTGAGAATATATTCTGTAGCTTTGGTCTGAAGTTTTTTCCCTTAAAAGTCTTGTGATGGCTTTTACACTGACAAAACACAAAACAGTTCCCACTAAATGGAACACCATCTACTTCTATTTGTAACGGAGCGACATGCAGTGTGAAAAGATCCTGTGAATTAAACATGGAGTAGATTTCAGGGAAAGTAACAGTCTGTCATGTTAGTGCTTTGTCCTGACTGTAACCACTATATTCAGAATTTGTATCTGCATTTAAGCAGCTGCTGAAGCACCAGACTGAACTAAACCTGGAACCCTTCACAAGACACACACACTCTTTGCCTTAAGACAACCAAGATGCCCTCAAGTGGCCAAAACAGGCTACATCACACATGCTGTGTCAGACATGTGTGTCTCATAATGACATCCCCTGGTGTCCAACTCTCAAACAGTTTATCAAATCAGCTGTCTGTCAATCAGTTAACTCATAAAGGTTCTGACAACATGATGGAAGCAGCAGTGAACTCAATGACTAGAGGAAGTGAGGCTGTGCTGTGAGCAGCAACTAATATTAGCAGTGAAAGAGCCATAATGTGATTGTGGGTTTCTGTTGCAAAAAACTCATTGATCAGCTGCTGCCAACTGGTTTTTGATACATATATATGCTCTGTATGTATACTGCTCATAAGTCTGTGTGTGTGTGTGTGCATGTGTGTGAATGAGATAGATGGAAAGGGAAAGTGAAAGAGAATAAAGAGAATGAAAAAAAAAAAAAAAAAAAAAAAAGGGAAACAGGCATTTGTTTTCATTTCCGTCTGTTATGCAACGGAGGCACAGTGGGCTCTATGATATATAGATCAGAGCCTCGGGACACACAGTTTCCAATAGCGGTCAGTGGTGCAGTGCCGTAGGATCGCGCACACACACACACACACACACACACACACACACACACACACACACACACTCACTGAGCCATTTGACCACAGTTGGCATTGTGTTTATGTGTTCTTGATTTAATGTAGAAAGCAGACCGGCCTTTGCCAATCAGTCACTGACTGACTCTCTAAACTGCACTATGTCAAAACAAATCACTGACACACAAAGATTTAGATCATCTTGGTCTTTCGGAGACGTTTATACATCTCAGAGAGTTGGTGTTTCTTCCTTTGGCTATTCGCCACAGGTTGAAGGTCTTGCTGGAGAACAAAGCCGTGCGGGTTTGAAGAGAAAGAGAAAGAAAAGCAGACGATGCAGAAAAACATTGTGTGAAGACAATAGACAGAACAATACCAAAATCAAAGCCTAAACACCATCCTTCTTGTTTATGCCCCAAGGGCCTCATTAACATATATGCAAATCAGGATAATGAAATAATGATAGATATGTCGACTTTATTAAAATAGAGGGATGAGTACCTTTAAGCTGTTTTTTACTCTGTGTCAAACTGAAAGATATGAGAGGAAAAGATAAAAAAGCCCTCTGTCAAATAGAGTGTTTCATTTGCATGTCTGCCGTTAGGGCCTAATGAGAAATGACACATTTGTAATTACAGTGGACTATAATTAGCTGGTGTGTAAGTGAGATGCCAGAACCCAAGTCTTTATGACTGGGCTGCTCGTGGGGGGAGGGTATGTTAAAACATTAAGTAAAATATGATTTAAAGTTCATGCAAAAAAAAAAAAAAGCTTTAAGATTGTAATTTTCTTTCCACATGAAACAGACTGTCGGGGTGGGACTTGATTTGAGAGCTGGAAAATTGGCAGGACAAAGCCTGCGAATGTGGACATCGATGTTGGCCTTCGCTGTACTGCTGATGCTCACTCACCTCCTCCAGCACGCCTACTTGCGGAGGAGGCGGAGGAGGACGAAGAGGAGGGACGTGTTTTTATCCTGGGCCTCGAGATATAAAAGATCGAGGTTCTGGCAGGAGGGAGAGAGAGCGGCAGATGATGCTGATGATGGCAACTTGACGCATCTCTGACCTCATAGGGTCGCTGCTGCTGTCCTTTGGCTTAAAGTGACACTCCACCCAAAATGGTGAGAAATCAAATCATTATACAACTTTATATACTTGAGAACTGGTTGTAAAAAAATAGTAGTTAAATAGTAATAATAATTAATAAAGTAAAAATAGTACTTGTTAATAAAGAAAGTGGCTTCTTTCAACTTGAATTCACAGTGAGCTCCAATGCAAAGTTTTCTCTAAAAATAAACTCATCTTGCAGCATAAATTAACTTATTCTTAGACTGCAGTGGAAAGTACTGCACTTAAGCGCAATTTTGAGGTACTTGAACTTTGAGTACCTCCGTTTTAAACCACTTAATCCGTCTACTTTACTACATTCCATCCAAAAATCTTTTTTAATCCACTGCACTTATCTGACAGCTGTAGTTATTATTTACTTTGCAGAGTCAGGTTTTACCTGCAAAACATAATGTCACTTTATTAAAAAATGGAGCGTTGCATTAGAATAAACAACCCAGCAGCATAAAAAGTTAAAATTAGCTTCAGCTCAACCAGCTGCAGCGGTAAAATACTGCTTGAATGTCAAAGTGTCAACAATAATAATCCAAAAAAATAATATATACAATAACATAACATTTTCAAATGGGACAGTCATAGAGAGTTATTTCACTTTTAATACTTACTGTACTTTGATTTCAGTAAATAGTTGAATGTAGAACTTTAAAGTACATAAAGTAGTGTTTTATTGCTACTACTATTATTTACATAAAGAACCCCAGAATTTCTTTTAGGACTGTTCTTCAACTGAGTGTGTTCAAAACATTGTCTCTCGCCAAAATACTACAAAATAATACAAGATGCATATCATCTGTTGGAGCTTCATGCCACAAAGAAGCAGAACATGTATATTTTGAAGAAGATATGACACATACTAGCCGTGAAGATGGAGGATGGAAATGTGGATTGATGTTGCAGCAGTGGCTTCAGGAGCTTCTGTGAATGTTTCGATGCTTATTTCAATGTGAATCCGGAAAACACTTGGAATAAACATGAATTCAAGATGTTAGTGGTTGCTACTCTTTGTGCAGCAGAAAACTACTAACCTTTGACAGATAGCATCATTTTAAGGACGAAGGAAGACCAGCAGGTTTTATATAAAGATTGCCCAAAAAAATCTAGGGTCACATTTTAAAGGATGAAATTTTTTTTTATACCCCAGAGTGAAACATGGGTCCATTTAAAAGAAGCACCAATCTTTTTGGAATATAGTGTATTGATGCATATAACAAAAGCTGATTCAATTTTACAAGGTAACAGAACGTTCTAATATAAATCATCATGTATAGCAGGCAGCCTATTGGCAGCAGCATCGACAACAATCACATGGTGTCATCCGAGCAATGCATTGTTCAGGGTGATGCAAAGCATGTAGCAGGTGACTATGGCAAAGCGGTGTCTATTTCCCAGAGGATGCTTGTTCTTCTTTCTGTTAAACCGTTGTTTCCGTTTTTTTCCCCGGCCAATAGAGGAGTTGACCTTTCGACACAGCCACTAAAAATAGCAGCATTCTCAAATAAAGGGGAGCTCCCGGGATAAGTAAGACGCTCAGGTGCACGCAAATGTCCCCACTCACGAAAGCTGATACACACATGCAGGCACATTAGCACACACACACACACACACACACACACACACACACACACACACACACCCCTCTCCATCAGCTCCCCTGACACCTGGTCAATTTCTGCTCAGGGAAATGCGTTCCTTTCCTATCGATGAGCTTGAATTAGATTGCTTTAACTCATCTGTCTTATAGAGAGGTCAGAGGCTTGTCTCTCTGCAGTCTAACAGCAAACACGTCTGGGTTTTTGTCAAGGAACAATCGAAACCGTTAGCATGCAGAAACGCATCTGTTCGCAGGATAATAGCACGTCGTCATATGAGATTCTGGTCATATCTGCTCACCAAGAATAGAGAATGGATGCAAAGACTTGAGGTACAAGGTGCTGATAGGATCACTGAGCAGACTGCAAACCCCAATCACTGTGCAGGATCTTAGGGTGATGGCCATCGCTCCTATGCACAATCATGAAAGCCTCACACTTCATGGCAATGAACATGATATAATTCTTAAATGTTATGAGTGCAAATTTAGCCTTAAATCAACAGACTCAAGTCAATAGAATTTTTGGCAAATTCAGTGATTATGTCCTCATGGTCTGCTTGCTGTCCACTCTGTGTGTGCACTGATAAAAAAAAATGTGGTGTCGTGTACAACCCTGGCTTGTTTAATGGGAAACAAACAAAGCGGCTCGGTATAAGCCGCGTAACGCTATTCCAGCCAATCAGCAACAAGTGGCGTTGGTGCTCGTGCACAGGACATATTAACAATATGTTAACATTGCTGAGGCTTTTCAACAAGGGAGAGTCCTCTGAGAGTTGAAAGGCATGAAGACGGATTTGCTCTGTCAACATCAGTGCTGCTATATTTTACTAATGTAGTGTTTGTGTTGTTTGTGATTTGTGTGTCAGGTAACATTAAACTGATTTCTGACTTTGATTCTAATTTCAGCTGATCAGTGAAGAGATGGTGAGGACAGGTATACGTTGCATGTTGCAGAGTCAGGTGAAGCTTGCTCCCCTGAGTCGAGCCATTCCATCAGCTCTCCTGACACATCTGTTGATTCACCACACAGAGAAGTTAATTCAAGTCTCTCGCTCCGACTCTGTGTTTTGGTCTCTTCCTCCGTTTGTATGCCCACCGAAATACACATTTGCAGAGGGACGTGGGGAAGAGAGAGATGGCGCTCCTTAAGAAAACTAAAACAGACTCTGCAGTGAAAGCAACACGGTTGCTAAGTAACACACAGGAAGCTCCCCGAAGTACGCTCCGCTAAGTTCAGCGGCTCGTCGCAAGCCTACACATGGTGCACAGGTAAACACACTGAGTCAAGTTTGCACGTCTCTCCGCCACAGTGTGCTTTACGGCCGTGCGAGTAGGCCGAGCAGCAAACATCCTCGGGCGCTTCTGCTGATGATTGGTTTTTTTTTTGACAACATTTGCATAAGGCCATCTTAAAATATACTGACAATCAATTTCGATGACATTTAGCGTGTGATGAAAAAGAAACAGAGAGAGAGGGAGAAAGATGTGAAAGAGTATGAGAATGAGTGAAGACAGACAGAGGGAGGGAAGGAGAGAAAGAACGACGCTGTGCTGCAGCAGCAGAAAAGCCAGGCCATGTAATTTATGGGAGCCCATACTCATAAAACATGAATCTTGTCCATGAAGTGCTGAATCATTTGGTGTGCAAACCCACTGGTCCACCGCCTGCTCCCACATATACTGTATGCATGTGTGTACACAAGCAAATATGCACAGTAGAGACACACACACACAGTCCACCCACGTCGAGTCCTTCTCCCATTCACACGCTCCAACGTGATCATTCTCTCCATGAAGCAAACTCACCTTCTACCAAACCTGTAGGACTCATTCTATTGACTAGTTTAACATCTGATACCACACGCAGACCCCCCCCAACACACACAGTTCCGTCTGTCCGATCCCTTCCACTGCCCCCACTCCTGCAGCACCGAGCCCACCCACCTGCTCCTTCCTCCCACTGCACTTGATCTGCTGCCGAGAGTATTCCCAATAAAACTATTTTATCATGAGTCCTCTCCCTTTGGGACGGATCGAGCAAGCGGCTGAGTTCAGCTGTTCGGCGAGGCAGACGCTCGATATGATGCAAGCGCGACTTCATCGGGGTGAGTCCACCCACTCCGGCATTAGTTGATTAAATGCAATCTCCCCCATGTTAATTGGGTTGGGGGGAAAACAATGTGGATCAGCCGGCCGAGACACTTTTTCTACAACTGTTTGTTTGACTTTGGATCTTACCTCGCTGTGCATCACATTCATCAGCACTTACCACAGCTACGTGATATATATAAGGCCTATTATGCTCCATTATTTCCAGAGTTGAAAGTAAATGATTGGAGGGAAACCAAATTGGAATTAAATTATTTGTTCTACAGTGTCACAGTCAAAGTCTGCTGCCAATTAGAGAATGGGTACAAACTCATAAACTCAATATTTATTTGGCATGCTGCAGAGAAGAGAGGAGGGGGGGGTGTTTCACTCTGGAGCTGTCCAAATGTTTAATTTTCAGCTTATTCATGGTGAGCATTTTAGCACAAGCATTGTGTACACAAAGCCAAAAAGTGAGTGGAGGAGATCCTGAGTGTCTGCAGTCGAGATGGAAAGATACCTCTGCAAGCACACCTCCTCCGTGTGTCTCCATCTTACTTCGTCTTTGTCTTCATCTCTATACTTCACATCGCTCTGGCAGCGCTCTGTCCAGCAAGCTGGCCGGTACAGTAACACAAGAGATTAGAGTGTGTTCACATGCAGAGGGCACACATTGATCTTTGCTGCATGGTAATAAACAGCGGACACTTTGTTGAATATTCATGACCCTCCGTGCTCCAAGGTGACGAGTCCTGGAGGCGGACGGGGGGGAAAACCTGTCATCGAGAGCAGGGCATCATGGAGGGCCGTGAATCCGCTCCGCTCACCCACCTGGCCTCCCCTTTTGCGTCATCCCAATATGTTGATCTGAGGGAGGCTTCATGCACGGTGCAAGAAAATACGCATTTATGAGGTCAGAGAAAGGATGAGAATGTTTTATATATGAGAGTGGATGATAAAAAGAGAGAGAAAATCACAGGGGTCACATGAGGGCAAGACACTTCGACCAAACATATAACAACATGTGGTTCAGTTTTTGGATGCATTAACATTCTTAGTTCAAGTAGAGCCGAGTCGGATAATTAACGCGTCTCTCTTCTGCCTGTCACCAACACCGGCTCGTATATTCTAAATAAACACCTCTGATCTCTTCAATTCGGTGAGGCGCCACGACATCGCCACACCTCCCTGTCATCGCTCATCCTCTGTTCAGAGCGAGAGAAAAAACGCAGGGCCTTTGTTTTCCACATGCGACCGTCGCGCGGGCATTGTGAGAGCAGTGACAGCGACACTTTGACGCCACGTTATCTCATAACCGCCAGGTAATTCATCACGGATACAGCCCCAATAGAGGGCCAGTCCTTTGTGTTAAAAGCCTCGAGAAGACCTACACTACACAGTGGCGTAAATCACCGAGACAGAATCAGGGCTGTTGGAGCTAGCCTCAGCTTTCAGAACGCTCCTATCTGTTTTAAAATATCCTCCGGCCTTCTATAATAAACCCCCCTCAATTACAAACAGCCTACTTTGAGAGGCACGGAGCTAAACAGCCCGGCACACTTCACACTGAACTCCGGTGGACAGTGGAGAGCGGTACCTTAAAGGGGCCGAAGACATCCTTGAGTTTACTTCAAAGTAAAAGTTGGAGAAGTGGAACAAACGCAGATGCAGAAACTTTGTGCATATCTGGGATTTTGCGTGCGAGCATGTACACGTAACGCTGTGTGCTTCTGTCTCAGAGATAATCCCGCCCAAGGCACGGCAAAGTTCACCCTCACCTTTACCCTTGACCAGAATCGATAGCTCCGACATCATCTCTATCCCCCTGGACCCACAGGCATGTTAGCTGAGATGTAAATCGAGAGCGTATCCATAATTAAGAGGACGAAGAGGCACTCAAACACACACACGAGCGGAACAATTAATCAATAATGAATACGTCGACAATTATGTAAAGCAAAAATTAAAGTATTTTATTTACTACAGCGAACGTATTTTGTATCGATCCTTTTTTTCTCTCTGCAAAATACTCAACGTCAATCAATAATTCCTGGCGCTGATAGTAACAGATGAGTAAACAGATTGAAGCTATGGTGCAGGTGTTGTTTGCATGCTTTTTACTTATGACTTCAATTTTTACTGAAGCTCCGGTGTAGAAGGCATGAACACGAACAGATGACTTCAAGTGTTGATTTTTCACTTTAATCTGATCAGCAAAGCCTTAAAATGCTGAACAAAAAAAAAAAAAGATTAGAGCGAGCAAATGAGTGTGTAGGCGCACACATGTGGAAGGGATGAGAAAGGTGGGCCGGCGGGAGGGCGCCGAGCCAAGGCAGCTCCTGTGATCTATGAGCAACCTATATCCAACGCCGTATGTCCTCCACGTGAGAGCAGGTCTATGGACTAAATGCTCCCGTCGATGCATGTGGGGCTGTTGATCAAGCAAAGAGGAGGCATTGCCAGAAACCTTACAGCACTTATTGTGTCCTGCAACCAGGCAAAGAAGACGCAACTGAGGATTTTGCAAACATAGAGAACAGAGCAAATTGTGTCCATGCCTCATCTCGTGCAGCGCTCCATGTTTATTTAGCACGTGACGTACTACACTACTCGTGGATTGTTAAAGCCACCTTGAATTCAATAAGAAAGTCTTTAATCAAAAGACTTTGTGCTGAACCTGTAATTAAGAGAATAAAGAGAGCTCTCCAGCTTCTCCAAGAGCCTCACTTAACCTGCAGGCAAGCTCCCAAGAGGCTTGCATACCTCCTACTCATGATGTACTCTCCCATGGTGCTCTCTGTCTCCGTCTCTTCCATCAGCGCATATCTCTTTATCGGCGTCTATCTCTCCGTGCACTGATACAGATTAGCTGTGATTGTTTGAGGCAGTGTAGTGTACGATCACCAGTAAACAAGTAGAAAAATGCAGCTGTGCACACTCTGCTGGTTGACGTGATGAGGAAAATTAAATTAGAACGTTTAAGGCTGACAATACATGTCCGCTGTCGTCACAGGAGCTCAGCCTCTTCACCGTGTCCTGCACTGATTCATGGGTAACGGCCCTTCTACGCTGGCTATTACTCTCTGGTCCCTTGGAGTGTATGACATGCACACATATCACAAAGCCACCAACGTGTGCACAAACAGATAAACATACAGTCAGGCGGCTGTGGCTCTGTGTCGTTCGGGCCTTGGGATATCTTCTGATAGTAAATCAAAGGCAAGCGGTCCGGCTGTGTAGCCAGTATGAAACAGATGAAGCCTTCTGGACGAGTGGCAAAAAACACATCACAGCAACTGCAGAAGCATTTGATTTAATACTTCCAGATAGAAAATGTAAACATGCTTCATGCACTACATATGCCACTCTCAAAGTAACTTTTGACTGTGGACCAAAGTTTTCTCTGAATACAGTGGAAGAGAGGAAACACAGTGTAAACGTGGAAATGACGGTGACGGTAACTGGGCACAGAGCGGTGTAATGAAGCACAGAGCTGCTAATTTCAAATTGAGAGAGGCTCGGTAAATGACAACCAGACAAAGAAACATCTCTCTCTCCTGACTGTCAACTATTACAAGAAAATGTATCTGCAAAAATGAATAAACTCTGAGAGGGATGCCTTTGACGGAAATACAACATGACAAAGCCACAGACCCAAACTCTCAAACTCAAAAATGTATAAATAATGCATTTTAAGCCACACTTGACAGTCTTTGCACATGGCATGGATTACAAAGTAAAAGTATGCAATAGAAGTAAGGAACATACAAGATATGAACTCGAAAAGTTAAATATTAATAAAGTGCAGGTTGTAGATGGGACCTGGCAGAATTCAGCACCACGGACAGCGGCACTGCCGAACAGGCTGCGAGTTTATTCAGAGACAAGAGCTTCCGTCAGCAAATACAAAATGGTAAATGGACCTCACTTACATAGCGCTTTTCAAGCTAAGCAGGACAAAGCGTTTTACAATGCCTATAATTCACCCACGCACACACACACACTCACATGGCAATGCGGCCATGCAAGGTGCCGGTCAGATGATATTACAGTCTACAAACTGCAAACGATCGGAGGGAGAGACTGCAGAGAGGTGATCCTGGGATTCACAGAGTTTTTTTTGAGTAGATAATACAACAATGGTGAAGTAGACAGCTTCATTCACAGCTCGGTGTGGTGCATGCACTTAAATAAAAACAGAATGCAATCATTTGCAAACAAACTGTGTTTACTGACAGTTTTATGAAGTGTTCCTGAGCCCATGTATTAATCTCCTAAACATGTGTTTGACAAAGTGTTGAACCTCTCTCCATCCCTGCTTGTGAACAACTGAGTCTTTCCAGGATGAACCTTTCATACCCAATCATGATACTATCACCTGTTACCAATGAACCTGTTTACCTGTGGAATGATCCAAACAGGTGTTTTTGGATCAGTCCACAACTTTCAGTCTTTTGTTGCTCCTGTCCCAACTTGTCTGTAACATGTTGCTGCCATCAAATTCAGAAGAAGCAGATATTTACAAAAATCAATGAAGTTGATGAGGTCAAACATTAAATATATCGTCTTTGTACTGTTTTCAATTGAGTATGTGTCGAAAAGTATTAGCAAATTATCACAGTCGGGTTTTAGTAGTCAGTAACAACAAAACAATTACAAATACACAGATCCAATCCATAACATATTTCACATTAAATACAAAAAGAATATTAGAGATTATGTAAAGCTAAGTGTCCTTACTTGTAGGTGAGAATGAGATGATTTACAGTCTGTCAATATTTAATTTTGCACACTGAGCAATTTAGAGCTTCAGGATTCTGTGGGAGTCTGTCCAAATGTACAGTAATTTAACAATCCAGTTATAGTCAGAAGTTCCGAAGTGAAGAAATGAGAAAAAAGGAATTAAAGTCCATCACAGTTCGACAGTCATTACCAAGAGTAAAGTTACAGGAGGGCCAGCAAACCTTTAGGTAATGACAAGTGTATGTTGTACTGTATGATCTTTCCTTTCTTCACTCTCCGAACTAACTTTGACACAATTCTTTTACTGAAGCTCAAAGCAAAAGAAACAATCAACCAAGAGATAGGTCCTCACATTCCACATCCCCCGTCCACAACCCAAATGCACCCGAAAACACTCTTGGATACATATGCAAAAGTGTACCGAGCCATCAATTGGGCGAGAGCAACTCCGGCGCTGATGGATGGGTTCAGAGGATCAGCCGCGGCAGCAACGCCCCCCATCAGTCACTCTGACTCCACACTGGCCAAAGGGACCGATTAAGCTGTGACACCCACAGGACACTCACCGGGGGCATCATCAATGATACACGTGCGCACGAACGCACATACAAATGCACGCTTCAACATGTATACCTGCATGCAGGCACACACACACGGACACCTGATTAACAGGCAGCGCGATAGCCAGGAGGGTTAAAGTGAAGCAGGGAGCTGTAAAGGATCTAGTCTTGACCCACATTTTGACCATACTATCCAGGACAACCTGCTTCAGCTTCATCCAACTGTTCCTCCTATCATGCTGTAAGTGGGTCTTGCCGTTGCACACACAAACGCCACTCAGCGCTTCTCAACATCCGCAGACACTCAACCCTAACACGCACGAACCTCATCTCTCACTCACACACTCCAAACTGACACAGCTATCATTCATACACACTTCACATTATACTGAGTACAATGCGTGTAAGCCACAAGCAGAGAGGCAAAAAAGAGGAAATGGAAAACCAAATTGCAAATGCTTTCATCGAGGTCTTTTTCAATTTCTACCTGTATGTTGGTAATTTTGTCAGCATTGCAAAAAGTATTTACAACTGCACTTAACAGAAAAACACTGATAACTAGAATTAAATTGTTAAGCAATTCTTATGTTGGGGATTTGTGACAATATAATGGTGTCCCCCATTTTGTATATCAAGTATTAGATGCTTAGTAATAAATCCCGGCCACGTACATCTCCTCCAGAATTCATCTGGAGACTGGAAAGTTTCCGTCTGCTTGTTGACGTCAACATGCAAATAAGAAATCGGATGACAAGTCTAAAAGCCCGACAAATAGAAATGACTTTGTCTGGACCTTCAGTGTAGTACAAACCCGATGTAGTCTGACACCTCCTCCCGTCTCTCTGGAGCACCGCCTTGTGTTGACTCTAAACAACAGATGGGCATGAATATGTCAAGTGGTTCTTAAATGCTCGACGATGTGCTACTGTAGCACCACATGTGTAAGTGTATTCAGACTCCTCTCTCTCACACACACACACACACACTCACACACACACACACACAAGTATAAAGAGAAGCACTGACACACATCAGGTCAAAGGGCAGCTCCTCTTGGCATTAATTTCTCACATTTGCACAAGAGAATTTTTCCATTATTATGTACCTGTAAAACTGATATAAAAGTCCAGGTTTGTGAAAATGTAACTGTTTAACAAATATAGATGTAAAGTGGAAGAATAAGGTCAGAGAGGATGCTCAAGTTACTGGACTTTTGATGGAACGCTATTATCTGTAGGCAATAAAATGTATTGTAAAATGTATCTAAAGAAATTATCAAAGCAATCAGAGAAATGTCTCATCATCTTACAAGGGTTCCACACATTACAACACACTGACCACTTAACCAAACCCAAATTCAAATATATCTAACTCAAGCCGACATTATATGAAGTACAAAGTCCCAGACACCTTCAGCAGTGAGCCAATTAACACACGTCAGATAACCCTCATTCCAAAACATACAATACCTGCTGAGTAGCTCACCTATCGAGAACGGCTTAATGTGAAAAGACGGTGCAGGACAAAGGTTTCTTCTCGACTCAGTCGCTTAAAGAAATGAATGCCGGCAACTTAAGACGGCGACCTCATTGCTCATTAAATGGGAGCTTGGCTTGTTAAAAGTAGCTTTCTCAATATTCAAAAAAAGCAATAACATAAGTAATATTGTAATTATTGTTTTTATATTTGGCCCCAATTCAGCCAATCATGGCCTGCACTGATAAATGAGAGTAGTGTATATAATGTATATATAAACACATGAAACTATTATAATGTGTAAAAAAAAAAAAAAAAAAAAAAAGGTAGGCGGATTTTTACACAAATTACTCCTCTGTACCTGAAGAAGAGCAACTCTGGGCTAAAACACTGTATTTTGCCGAATGTAATTTTGAAAAAAAGCGAGAGTGTTTAACAGTGTTGTGAGTCCTTGGCAGGCAGAAATCACAGTTACAGTCTTTTGAAGTGGGCAACAAAATGTACGTGTGCACACAGAGAAATGCATAATTAAGATATACAAATATAGAATAATATGTATGTAAATATAAACAAATTAAAATGTGGCAAAACAAGCACCTGGCACATGAGATACTCATTCATTCATTCATGAGAACAACTAAAGGTTGGAATTGAACACTGTGTTAAAATCTAGTAAGGGGGCCTTTAGTTTGTTTAGAGAAATTAAAGCTTTTGCATTCATGACCTGCTTTTTTTTTTTTTTTTTTTTTCCCATGCCCCTCACACAAACATGCTTCAGTATGTCTTGTCTTAACATGTGTGCACTGGCTTGATGTCAGCTGAGGATACAGACTTCAGTGAACTGTCCAGGGAGCAGCAGTCGTTAACACCACTCGCATTCAAACCCGCACAGGCGTCCACAGCATGGGTGGCACCGTCACTTCCTTTGGGAATCAAAATGCAAAGGAGGACCGTGAGGATCAGAGCCTGCCTGTCAAACCGGCGGCGGCTTCGGCGTTTCCTTACCTCCCCTCAGCCTCGGCACTTACAGCGCATTAAAAATATATCTGCTGCTACAAGATCTTCCGACAACACCATCTGTTCTCCGTTGGCCGCGATGACGGCAAAACAGGTTAATGGTTAATTCGCCGCTTTTGCATGATAGACAGAGCCTTCCTGAACGCACAGCGAGCCCAGCCACTGGTATTACAGCCTCAGTGAATCATCCACTGTGGAGTCACAGTCTGTCGGAGACATTCAGGGGCGCCGCTTTCTGTCAGCGAATGAGGTATTTAGGGAGAGGTGATTGCAACTGTTGTGTCTGTAACCCTGGGAAGGCTTCTCACCTCCTGGAACATGATGGGAGCTGACTCACAGGGTGGGAAAATGGCACCTGATAGTCATCTGTGAATTTATCACTTACGAATGAGGCGATTTGGGACGTTGAGTTGTGTAACTACAAAAAAAAAAATATCGCCCTGTTGGACAGATATATTCAGCTGCATCACATTTTCACATTTAAAGACGCCCACAGTTTAGTCTTAGTACAAGTTACAACATAAAGAAGCAATGCCACACGTACAAGTATATCTCCAAGACTGTGACCAGTATCTTTTCCACATAAACTTAGTTGAGGCATCATGTTTGATGAAAAAAAAAAATGTATGCACATCTATAACCCTGTACATTCATGCATGCATGTGTAATGTATTTACCCTGGTGATCCACATCCACAGTCATCCAAGAGCGTGCAGGATCAGAGGGCTAATGAATTAACACTGCGAGGAAGGGAGCAATCTAGCACACCTGACATTTACCAGCTCAAAGGTGTCGCGGCAAAGACACGCCACATACGTAAAAGCGAGGCTGAGGTTAAAGAGGAGCAGAAGGGAGGCAATTTTCAAAGATGAGAATAACTGTTTTTTAAGAGACAAATGGACACGATTGACAAACAGTGCAACCGGAGATGAGTGTGTCAGCGAGATAAAGAGGGGGAGAGACATTTTCTAGTAATCTCGTTCGAGACAAAGAGAGTTCATGGAAGAGGCGCTGGTCTGCGGGGAGGCTTCTTAACTGGCCCTCCTTCCTCCGGCAGCAGAACCGGCGCTGTTCCCCCGCCGCCGCCATTGTCTGCCATGTAAAGAAGGCTTATTGTGGTTTAGCACAATTGCCTTTGGGGACGGAAGAAAAAAAAGCCTCCGGAAATCTTTCAAATATTAAAGAATGGCAACAGTGTGAAACAACACCTTGATCTGCGAGTCTGAGCTTGATTGCTTTTGCCTTTGTTCAGGTATCAAGAGGAAATCCTGGTATTTTCCTCATTGAAGATAAAGATGGATCTGATCGGAAACACCTGGTCAGCTCGCCTGAATGAAAATTGTGTCGCAACAAGTCCTTACAAACAAGTCTTACTCTGCAGCGAAAGTATGGGTGAAAACAATGTGGAGTCAATCTTATATTTTTTATCATAAACTCTATATGGCCACTACACGTGTCGACTTTTGCTGTGGGGCTGTTTTTTATGGTTTGGGTTATAGGCCCCTTGGTTCCAATTAAGGGTCCAACTTCCAACTGTGTGGTGACAATTTGAGGATTTCTGTTTTAACCTGGTCAGCACTGCGCAATGCGAGGTCGAGTGAGTTTGTTGAGAAAGAACTGGCCTGCTCAGAGCCCTGACCTCAACCCCCATCAAACAACTTTGGGATGCTTTTGTGGCTGAATGGGAGCAAATCCCTGCAGCCTGGTTGTTCCAAAATCTTGTGGACTTTTCTGATGGCAGCATATTAATGCTTAATCAGATGAGATGTTCAACAATCGGATATGGTTCTAACGTTTGGGTGTCCACACTTTTTCAATTTTTGCAAACCATGCAATGTACGTAATACTACATCACATTGATACATTCTGCTGGAATTCAGTTCAGAAACTGTTTATAGATAAATTATCCAGATGGAAATGCTTTTAGTGAGAAAATTCTATGTGGCCTTACAACAATCCTGCTCTTTGATTAGCAACATTGTCCACAATAGGCCTAAAACAATCAGTGATATCAAAGGTCAAGCACACTTACACAGCAGTTTTCAATTACTCTGCTCAAACCTCTGGTCGGGTTGAACCTGGGTTGAGCTCTACTTGGAAAAAACGTAATGTCACAAAACCCCATGGTGAGCAAAATCTCTCCAGGTTGACCAATCTCTGTCACCTAATGGCGTATATCAACCTGTCACTCAACTCCAGTTAGAATAAGGCTGTGCAGAGAGGAATGCCTCCAGGATACTGGTAATTGGAAGTTTAAGTTCATTAAGTTTTTCCAGCGAGCAAGTCAGACTTTCTGCACGTCAGTATATGTGCCAATAACGCCCAAGGACTAGGGGTGTGTCTTCTGCTCAGTAGTGCAAGATGGATTTCAAAAACGTACAGTTTAATTAAATTCTTGAAGCCAGCTGTTCTGTTTCTTACAGTTTCTCTGACATCATTCCTCCCAGAACTGATTTCCAGTTTAAAATGCTATGCAGCATATATTGTAGGTCAACAAACATTTGTATCTGCCAAACATAAAAACAACATGAGCTATATTATTAAAGGTAATAAAATGTGCAGATTCTCATTCCACCAAAATGAAGCTTCCTCCCTCAGACCCAGGCAAAGACGTGCTCGTCTGCCCCAATGCAGTTTCCTTGTACAGTCGCCATGAATAAAGCATGTGAGGTGTACGACAAGGCCTATCCTCTGTGTCCACGTCACTTATCATTAGGGAGAGTGACACACACTAACTGCGCTGTGTCATAATTAGACAACACTCACTTCACTTGGAATCTGGAGGAATAACACATATGACATGTTTCTACCGCGGGGTAAAACACAAGTGAAGGCTGCTGCGCTGCTCTCTGCTGCTGCGACGCTAAAAAGGACTCTTAACGACAGAAGTGTTTTCTAAAAACGGAAACAGTTGTGTTTTTTTTAAAACTTATTTTCAATCATGTGTGTTTCTAGAGTGCACTAACAAGCTGACTAAGTGTTGGCTAGACACGGGCGGAGGGACGGCGAGGAGACATGGAGGGTCTTCCCAAAAGGGGATGCAATTATTTTCATCTTCAATTTATTTGTTGATTGTTTTTTCAGTTTATCAAATAATTATCTATAATCACATATCACAGCCTACATGTTGGAAAATGAGAGTGAAAATGAGCATCAGCCCGAGGTGATATCCTAAAATTGCTTTGTCTCACCAACAGCCCAAAACCCAAAGATATTCAATTTACAGAAAGCCCTTACATTTGAAAAGCAGTGAATGTTTTGCATTTTCTTTGACAAACTGATAAATTGTTTCGATGCTAGGATCGCAGCATTTCTGTGTCACATTCATGCTGTCATACACAGGTGTATCGGCCCGTACAGGACAACAGCAGGCTTACTTTGGCTCAGACTGTCAGTTTCCTAAATCCTCAGCTGCGGCCGAGGCTTTCTGTGGGGAGGGAAAGCGGCCGGCGACCCCTGGTAATGGCAGGTCGAGATAGAATCTGCACGGCTCCGACAGCAACACCTCATCCAGAGAGATTCACTAATAGACACATGCATGTCATAGGTCTGAGATATGCACATGTACACTTGACTACTTTGCACACACACACTTTTTAGGTAGCGAATAAATGGCAACACACAGCCTACCCAATGAGTGACCAAGCCATTTACGTGAACACAGCATGTGCAGGAGAATCAGTGTTAACCTGAACAAGAATAGTACAAATAAATAGGTCTCAGTATGACAGTAATTATCAGTGAGGGTGGACTAAATATTAGAAACACCTTTCAGTATAACACAATACAACTCAACAGCACCAACAAACAAAATGATGATCAAGTCTAAAACTGTTTGAACAAAAACTGAATATTATAACCTCGATGATGGGGCTAGTTGTAACTTGAAAGTCTTTATTACATTTGCACACTGCAGTCTTGTATGTATTTTAAAAGTAGACACAGTTACCTGAGAGAAAGATGGAGGAATCTGACAAGCAACAAAGATCCCTGGCCAGTCTTAAACCATGATGTCATGCTTACATGTGATACCATTAAAACCACAGCTTGTTTTATTTTTATGCATTCTGTGCAAAAGACCATCACCTACGTCGCGATCAACGATGGATGTCTTACTTTGGGGTGAAACTCCACTCATACTGTAAATGGCACAGTAAAATGAGATCATGTTTCTTTCTGTGAGAAAGCGCAGGCACAGGAATTATTACATTAGCCCAGGTCTGAGTCTCTCCCTTCCAGGAAAGCTTCAGATTAACTATGACTCAAATATCGTCTTTTTGAAAATTTCGGGCCGGATTATCAGCACAAAGAATGAAAACTGTCTCTTTCTCCCCCCTCCACTTCTCCATCCTCTCTACTTCTCTCAGACAGAATAGCACGCAGGCAGAGTACACAGTGTTTCCCACTGAATAAACCACATGTGTCATCGCAGAATATCCAGCGTGTGATCAGCGGAGGGAGGCGAGAGGCACAGGGAAAAAAAAAAAAAAAACGTGGAAAGGTTAAGTGTACACAAAGATATTGACGTGTGACTCAGAGAGAAGAAAGAGGAGTGGAAAGCTGTCGGATAGTGAGGCATGACTAAACAGAGAGAGACAGGAAAGACGGAAGGGAGAGAAGAGGCAGGTAGGAAGAGAGAGGGGTAGAGGTTGAGACAGAGAGAGAGACAAAGGTAAGGTTGTGTGTCCCCTGTCCCCCCTCGCGTCTAGCTGCACTAATCAGCAACACAGTGTCCCCCTGGGTAACTTAAGCTCCTGCAGAACAGGACTCTGGATGTCAACAACCCACTGATCCCCTGCTTCCTGGTGAGAAAACACACACACACACACAGATGCGCAGGCACTCGAGCAGTCACTCGCTCGCTCACTTTGCGGCATACACTCCCACACAGGGTAGCGCAGGGCAGTGTAGGGCTGGCATCAATACAGTATTATCAGGCCCATCAGGTGACAGGGCTATTCTTAGAGTTTCCATATGCACCAAAGAGAAGGGAGGGGGATAGAGAGGGGGCGAGAGAGGGAAAAGAGAACGGGGATGAGGGCGTTTGCGTGAGAGAGAGGGAGAGTTAGTGACAGAGGAGGAAAGAGAGGAAAGTATAATAGATAAAAGAGGTTGGAACGCACTGAATTCATCAGTGTCTCTTTGCTGAACTGATGAATTAAAGGAGAGTTTCAGTTTTGTTCAGATCTATGTAATTTGTACAAAGAGACACTGGTTGCTGTAATCATCCTTCCTGTTCATACTGACCACAAAGTGAGCCATTCCTAGTGCTCATACACTGTAAAAGTCAGGGAGGTGGGGGGAGTGCAAAATCCACCATACTTGTTCATGCATTCCAAAGTTCAGTCGAAGCTAATATGAGGCATCAAGAGCCTGAGTAAGCGAAAAACAAATTGGTCGATTCACAGGTTGGTATCGAGAGGAGGAATGATCACAACAACCAAGAACTCAACTCTATCTGTCCATCAACATATGCTGTGTTAGTAGTGCATTAAGATGTTTGTATGTCTCAGTAACTATGCACATGTTGATCAAAACCACTTGTGCAATAATGAATGCAAGATATTTTAGATGACAATGCGTGGGCGTAAAAGCAGAATAACGGGACTGTATGTTCAAAAAAATGACAAAAAGAATTAGCTCACGTGTTATCAAATGACATGCTGATAAAAACCAGGCTGGGAAAATGAGCCTTTGAACTTAAAAAATGCAATAAGACAATGTGATATTTAGCTATTTAGCTCAATAAATAATAAATCTGATTTTGACATACAGTCACTGTGCAAGTGTTTAAAGCTGAAACCTTTCATATCATTTATATGTTCCACCTGTATTTATTTACCAGATGTGAAGACTCTCCACATTCTGCAATTAAGAAATATTGATTTGTAGCCATAAAGGCACCAATTTCAGCTTTGAAAATAGTTGGGACCAAGATATCTTTCTGAACCATCTGAACCAAACCATAACATAATATCATGAAATGTTTGTGATTGTTGGTTGGCAGCAAGCTTGGCGGTACAAAAAGCACATATGCAAACAAGTGAAAATGTTGCCTTGTCTGCATGTTCACATGATATAAGCACATACATTCACAAAAAAGGCACATACACAGACAGAGACAGAGAGAGGGGGGATTAATGTAATATGCTCCATTAGACCGTGGTGTAGTGGATTTGCTGTGGGGAGAATCTGCACTGAAACAGATTCATCAGAGCTCCGGTGCTCTAGTCTGGATGGATGCCATTTGTATCTGAAGGCAGAACCTCCCCACCACTATAACTCACAGAGCGCACGCTCACATAAATACTGAAATGAAACGTGCCTTCTCAGACAAACTGCATGGCTACTACACTTTGATGTAGGACACAAGCGAACAAGCAGGCGGCCTCGCACAACAGCACACATACACACACACACTCAAGTTACATAAAGTACGCACACATGCACACACACACACACACACAGGATACGCACGCAAGAACTTTAATGGAAAAACACTCTCTCTTTTCCTTGTCCACTCTCTCTCGGTCTCTGAAACATGCACATGCGGCGGCAGCACAAAGGCACGTCCCGCCCCGCTGTGAGAGTGTTCCACCTCTGCCTGCACATGCTGCTGCCCCCTGTAATATTGTGTTCCCGGTGTAGGGCACTGAGCTCATACGCAGCCAAACTTAACTAATCCACCAAGGGTGCAGTACACCTCACCGCAAATGTTTGACTTAAAAAATGTAAAGTCAACATCCGAAAGAGCAGGAAACACGATGAGGAAAACCTACTGCACATAAACACATAATTCCACAACGTGCTGCTTTACAACAATCAACAGTCAAAAGTCTTTACACAGGCCTGTTTTGCTCGTTGGCTCAAAACTCAAATTATGAAATATGCTGACAAATGTCTGCATGCAAGAAACCTGCAAGAGCTGCTAGACATGAGATGCAAATACAGAAAACACAAACATACAGCAAGTCATTTAGCAGAAAACAGAACTGAGTTACAACACAAAAACAAGTTTTCCAGGAGACACTAAAAACTGATCACGTCATACGATTTTGGAGGTAACAATGTTTATTTTAGTTTCAACATTGACCATGATTCTGGATATTAGTGGAGATACTGGCTATACAACACTGGCTGCACAGATTATCCTTTTACTCATTACTAGTATGTTCATCAGTTTTTGGTGTCCCATGTAAATAGTTGTCAGTTTTGTTGTTGTTAATGACTTAAAGCACAAGCAAGCAAGCTTTTAAGGAAACTACAAGTTTAGCATGTTTAAATGCGTTTGCATCACAAATCCATTAAAAATAGGTTATGCTCATAATGCAAGAGGAGGAGAGGAAGGAGCTAAATTGTCACTTCCGAGGAAATAAAATCCGCAAGCCTTTAAAAAAATGGAGATTACATTCATGATCCATGATTTTTTTATTTTTCTTTTATTGTGCAGCTCCACTTTTAGATGGATGCATGGTCAATCCAGACTGTGACTGACTGATTTCTTTCAAGTCAAAATTAACTATGCACACTAAAATATGTGAGGACTCGCTGTTTCCTCCAATATTCAAACTAGTTCCTCGCCATGTGTCAGTTGGCTGAGATTGCCAGCCACAGCTAGCTACCAGTGTGTGCTTCCATTGTATGTTTTCATTTGGATATACATATAAAAAATTGCAGCAGTTTAGCATAATAGTGCCCATTGTGTGTGTAGTTTAACCCCATGCACACACCATTTATATTTGCCCCCACCCCTTCTTTTTCAGTGTATTCGGGAAATTTTGTTGAACTATATGTTAGTCATAGATGAGGATAAGACGAGCCTCGGCCAAGACATTTTACTTGGACTAATGGGAGCCTCAGTACATTTTCTAGTTGCCAACAGTCAGTGGCGATAAATCAGATGTCTGAGCCAAACACCCCCTTCCTCTGCTGTGATGGATGATGGGGAGACGAAGCTGATTCGAGTTCAAGACAAACGGGCCATAAAAAAACAATTAGCCATAATTAATTCAGGATTTTTTTCCAACTAAAATCAAAACATAAATAGGCCGCAATAAAAGAGGTTGCAAATAACATGAAGGGTTCAGAGAAATTTGGTGTCCATATAGTATATAGTTTACTGCTACTGTACAAACATGCCAGAAAAAAAAAATCAATGCTAAAATAATTTCATAGTAATTTCAGTATCCACAAAAGCCAAGAATTCAATTCAAATCTGCATGTTCTCCCCAATTTGGCAATTTGACCCATAGGTAACAAAAGAAACTGTATAAAAAGCAAAAAGTGTACATGTGTATGTCTCCTTTTACGCTGCTGTAAAACATATTGAGCGTTAACTGGCTCTATCAAGACAATAAGACAATACATTGGAATTTATGTGCTCAAGCTGGAGGAATTTTATTTGTAGAACTAGAATAGAACTGTAATTCAGACTAATAAACAAGTCTCCATTATGGACACTGTACTCTGTAGATTATAACATCTCTTTTCTAAGTGGTAACATCACATAGACCTTAGTGTTTAATCATGGTTGATTAAAGGTTTTAGGTTTTTCACTACTATACAAAGTGAACGCAGTCCAATGTGGAACAGAAACTCAGCAGGACCAGGACTTAAACACCAAATCGTCCATACAACTTTAACTCCAACTACTTATGAAGTTAAATTCATTCCCGTTAAAAGCCTTTCAATAAGTCAGTCTAACCTGATCAAATGTCGTATAATTGCAGTACCAGCATCACTGAGGAATAACATGAGGCATACAATTATTGTTAGTTTAAGTGTATTGGCTTTCAAAATGCTCTTTTGTTGTTGTGGTGACATTTAGGTTTCCTAGTCACCTTTTTTCCATAATGATTTTTTGAGCAGACAAAGACAACTTTCGTGGTCAATGAACCAAGTAATCATCAGTGAAATAATATCTGTAGCTAATCTCGTCCTCCACCTCCCACTCCTCAAAATCTTCTCAATGTTGTAAAATGCATTAAGGAGTTGTGATTACATGGCTAAAGGTGTCATCACTTATAATGTAGTAGATAATATTCTATTCTATTTGAGTGAAACCTTCCCTCCATGTCCACGTGTTTTACAGAAATGAGTACGAACACATGACAAATGAGCCCAGGGCTTGCAACCGTTCGAGCATGCCACTTTCCATTGAGAAAAAAAAAATAAGATGCAGCTCTGCAAGATGTGGAGGAGGGTTGATGAGCCACTTTGCAGAAGAGACCGTGGCAGTTTCTGACACACACATAAAGAATAACCATTGCTTTGCTTGCTACTGTAATGTAAAGTCATTATATTTAATATGACTGGAACACCACAAAACACATTGTGCACATAACTTCTACATTAAATCACTTTCTTATCTTACTACTTCAAGAGCGACCTGCAGGATGGAGACCACAGTCAATCAATGTGCTTCCGCCTCTAAAAAAACAAACCCGTAAGGATGTAACATGAGTGAGAGTGGCCAATAATCAGGTGGTGGGTTCTAAAAGATACAACAATAAAAACTTCCCACATGTTGTTCCTCATTATCATTATGCTGAATGATCTGGAAGTTGACAACTGCTGAAAAACCAGGCTTACGAGGCACATCTCTCGTTTTCCACCGGTGGCAGGAGTGTTACCAGCCACCTGCTGACGGTGGACCTGATAAATCAGTAGTGCGTCCTGAAGTAACTGCAGCAGCTGTCAGACGGTCCTGGTTTCATTATCCTGTCCTGAACTCCATCATATCAGCAGGAACATAATCTTCCTGTCTGAAATGAGCCCTGAACATCACTGGCAACGTGCGCCAGGCACCGAAGGTAGCTAACTAGTTAGGAAATGGAGGACGAGGTGTCCTGACAAATCAGCACAAACAATAATTCACCATGATGTAAAATGGTGAAACATAATGTAAAACTACAGACAAAAAATCTCTACATTACAGCCACTCAGACTCACTATGACCTATTACCTGACATTGATCTGAGGCAGTATGTGAAGTTCAAAACGGCCACCTCTCCTTTGTATTTGTGCCCTTACATTTTGTAAAACGCATAAAATCTTGCATTCGCTTATCAAATGGTCATTTTCAGACAAGGTATGTAACCTGCAAGTTGCTCTTTAAGAGCCTGCTCCACCATGTGTCCGTCCCCAACAAGAAGCAGCAGAAGTGCTTCCTGCTCCATGTTCTAAAGAGGAAGGGGGGTTCAAATCATTATAAATTTAACAGGACAGAGTGCAAGCAACAGCTGCTGTACTGTATTCAACTGTACACCCGGCCACCACGCATGCACACACACACACACTACGCTTATTCAATCTTTAACAAACTTGCCGTGAGTGCTGTATTACAAAGCTTGCTTTATATTTGATGCGTATTTTGAATGCAGGGAAACAGATTATTTTTAAGTCCTTGCTGTGGACAGTAGTTCCTTAAGGAAAACAGGTGAAGCACTGAGAAGAACGTCAGGCAACAACACAGAGCTCCATCCAGATTTAAAGGAAGCAGATGTGGGAAGAGAGAGCAGGGAATAAGCATATAAAACTACTATAATAAATTCAGCTTTCATCTGTGAGTCATTAAAAGATTACACACACACACACACACACACACACACACACGTAAACTGTATGTGCGTAATTATTGACCCAGACTCATTACACCTTCTATAATTTCCAAGTATATACAAGTCTAGACTTGACTCCGGGAGGGGAATGATTCCTTCTCCAATTAGAAGTGAAAAGCAATGGGTTTGTGTAGGTACATGCAAGTGTGTGTGTGTGTGTGTGTGTGTGAGTAAAATGTCATGGGAGAGATCTTTTGTTCCTGTACAGGCCACCCTGGGTGAGGCTGGACTCCAACAGAGGCATAGAGGTGTTGAATGAATCCCAGGTGAACACAGGTGGTTCACAGCAAAAATACACAGGTGGGACAAAAAAAAAAAAAAAAACACTCACAAACATGCATGCACATATTTCAGTGAAACACCCTGAACAGTTTGACTTGTCAGCATTTCTCCAGTCACATACACAGGTGCACGTGAATAACACCTGCTATACCTGTAGCTACGCTTTTGCTGTGACAGCAGTAGTGAATTCATTCATTGAGATAACCATAGAGGGGATTGACTGTGGTGGTGGTAAACGCAAAATACAGGAGAAGGACAGAGAATTCATCTGGAAAAAAAAAGCAAAAGTACAATCATCATATCATCAAAGCTCAGCCTCACTGCTCATGTCTCTGTGTGAGAGCAGGTGGGACTTCCAAGCCTGGGCATGCCGTTCACTTATCAGCCACAGGACTCAGGTCTCCCCAGGCTGACTACAAACACACAGCTTTTAACAGATGCAACATCACTAATAGCAAAAACAACAAAAGTTATCACTGGATATTTAACAGGAGCGGTGGCCTGGCTGCTGCAAGGAAGAATGTGGGACAGGCAGGGCGGCGAGAAACAAGGCCAGGACAGCTAAAAAGCTCCATAGGTTGCACTCCTGTTTGTCCACACAGAAACCGCTGCCCAATTTCCATCACATGCACCGCATCAATAAATAACACTTTTCCCAGCCACGACATTCCATTATGAATATTTAACTGTATTGTTTTTTAAACATTACACACTGCTGAATAGTTAATGCTTTTTCCAGCCTTAACCGAGGCCCCGGCACAAAAAGCCATTTAAGTCCAACAACATGTAGAGCAGAGATTGAAGTGGCAAGTAATCACTCAGCCCCTCAATGCAAGTTCACGTGGAATATATGGTGTCGGTTTTATAAGCTTTATGCAACTGCTGTGCCTCTATTTGCTCCTGGGACCTATGACCTTGTTTTGTAAAATGACTCAGAAGAGATTTAAAAAAAAAAAAAAAACAATGAGAAATTCTATGTCCCTGTCGGCCTCCTTTAAGGGCGGAAAAAAGTGAAGCATCATAGTAATTTTGTACGTTCTTTTTGTGCCTTCCTCTTCTTTCCGTTAGTGTACGCCTCTGTGCATTTGTAATAACATTATAAATGCACCCTAAATAGAGCACTTAGCGCCATCAGCGCTATATGCAGACATCTGCCTGCATACATCTAATGGAAGCTCTGCCCCTTTTACTTGCTATCTAGTCCACCAGCACCTGTAAATGGTGCTTCTTATTATTTATTTCATTGCTCTTTTGTGAATGATGTTCTTTTTTGTGATTAAGAAGCATGTGTCAGCTTTGCAGAGAGAATGAATGAAAGAAAAGCTCCATGACAAAACCCACTGATGAAGTTAGTGGAACAGACAGTACCTGAGAGAGAGGACAGGATTTCAGTTTTCTTTTGCTACAGTGGTTATTCAAGTAAGAGCTGAATAATGTTTGTAGATTCTTCAGAACCTTCACGGACATACTGGCATTGCATTGCTGACGATGCAGCTGAATCTATGGGATCACAACCATCCATGTGTTCAAACATGCATCGGAGCTTATGCTGCTTCAAGAGCTGCTTCGAGGAAATGATCAGGTTTGGTCAGCACACCCTTCTGATGCTGCACCATTCATAATATCAAACCGATGAGCAGACATGGGTAAAGTTACTATCCACACCACAGGAACCTGAGAAAGAGCTACAGGTAGTGGTGCCTCCAGTTGAACACACTTATGTTGGTGGGAAGCCAGTAAGGGTTTTCCTCCTTGTTGCTGCACTACTCATTAATGCACTGTTTACTCACATTACACAAAGAACAACGCCAACTGGCAAACAGTAAAAACAAATGTCTGGATATTATTTTGAACCTTTTAATGTCATTCAAAGTTTATTACATTTGTGTGTTTGTACAGTCACACCCGATCCTTGGAAGCAGTACCAAGACGCTGTTTGATTTATAGCCATGCTTGGAGCATGGCTCTGGGGATGCAATGTCCTTCAGTCCACCACTTTGGTCCAGACGAAAATATCTCAGCTGTACTTTGTATTTAGTGCAATTTAGTTAGCGTTATCATGATTTCATTTGCAACGATGCAACTATGACAGTAATTTCAACAAATTATCCACCATCCAAGAGGATGAAGAACAGCTACAAAACCACGAATCTTCCCTTCATTTTCCCCCTTCAGAAGAGCCTGTAGAAAATTTTATGAAGCTCAGAGCAATGGCCGCCCGCAGTGTATCATATCTATTACCTCAAATGTTGTCTTGCACAACACATCACGTTGTGCCACAGGGCAATAAGAACGGGCCCGGACACGCATGATATACTGAACCATAAAAGGGCCATGATCCTTCTCTCACCATGACATAATGCGGATAAAACTGGTGAGCCCGAGACTTCACACCGTCCACACGACATATATCAGTCACGCTCATATTTACTGGGTCATGAATACCTGCTGTTGTGTCGCTGAATTAAACAGTGAGATGGCTTCAATGCGTCAGCTAATACTCACAAACATGATTTGACAGCAGCAGACATATTTATGACAAAGGGTGGCGCTGTGATAAACTCACTTCACCATGAATACCTTTATGTGGTTTTCATTTTAGAGCAAATACATTTCATCACATTCTAATAAACATTAAAAATTACAACTTGTTAACTGGCAACATGCACATCTGGCACCTCACTGCATCAAGGGCTTTTCTGCTTATGTTGTACTTTTACTACAATACCATTAACCCTCAGGTGTCCTGTCACCCACTTTCCCCTTTATAAATGCACTATATATAATAGTGTTCAGTGGTCTGTTCCTCAATCTATTTTTATCTAAGCACTTCTAATCAGATCAGCTCAAAACATGTATTAATATAGAGAGTCTGAGATGGCAGTTTTCTGAAGAGCTCAGCAACAAGAAGCGGCGTGGTGCAGGGCGTGTATGACACAAGGACCTTGGGGCTTCGCCGAGCGTCCTTGTCAGTTACTCTTACCTTTCCTCACCATCAACTTTGCTGCCAACATCCTAACATCAATGGGGTAATCAAATAAGGGCCCGGTGCGAATCAGTAAATCTGACAACTGGATTTAGCCGGGACCTGTGCAGACGAGCGTGACACAAGTACGTATGGACTAAGACTGTTTGGAAGTTTAAAAGTCAAGCACCTGGCACATTATCTACGCTGTGAGGAAAAATTCAAGCTTTAATATCATTAGTGAGAAAATTGCAGTTGCTCGTTTTAGATCATCGCTGTCAGATATATTGCTTCACCTATTGTAGTCGTGGAAAAAAGAAAGGGGGTAAAAAGGCTCAGAACCCACAATGGTAAAACATATTACTCCACATTAACCCAACAAAATGAGATTAAATTGGATTAATAGTGACGGAGCGGTTTGTTGTCTCAGCTGTAGAGCAACAATTTGATAAAGCACCGTGTTCTAATGTCATTTTAAAGGGTTAGTTCGGGGGGGGGGGGTTAAGTGGGGTGTATGACATACTCATCCACATCCATAAGTGTGCACTATATTTAGAATATTTTCACCACTTTACCTTGCCATCAGATGCACTTTCTGGAACTGAAGCTGTTATATCCATCTGCGCTCTTTCCAAAGCCACCAGACTCCTATGACAAAAATAGTCATTTTTACCTCGCAGTACATGGGAGTTGCCGGTCTATTGCTGCCTCAGTCGGTTAGTTAGTTTGTGTTATTGTGTGACTTTAGTATTTTAACATGTTTGTTTGGGTCCCGACTAAACAAACAAACTATTTGATCGAGGCAGCAGTACACCAGCAGCTCCTATGTCCTGCATGACAAAATTAGTGTTTTTGTCAAAGGAGTCTGGTGTGCTTTGAAAAGAGTATAGAAGGATGTAACAGATTGAGTTAACAGTCAGAAAGTGCTATCTTACTGCAAGGTAAAGTGGTGAAAATATTCTAAATATGGTGTACACTTAAACTTTTAGGTGGGCCTTGTTCAGGTGACTATGTAGGTTTGCTGCTGCCCCCGTCCACAGCAGCACATTGCTGAGCTTCTGCTGGTGCTCGTGTCTGCTTCTCCAAACTTGGGGCAAGCAAATCACCATCTACCACCATCTAGATCTATTTGCATCTAGATAATGCAAATACCTCATTGTATCACTTCAAAAAATCTGACCCTTTAAGACTATACACCGCTCAAGTTGCTGGACAGTCTCATTTCATAATTAACAATTCTTTGCTGCACCACACAAAAGAGACAGAAAAGCAAAGCACAGATTATTTGCCTTGTATGGAACTTTTCTCCTTTTTCAAACAGTCAGTCTGTCTGGGACCAAACGTGATGACTTTCCATTTTTTTCAGCTCCAGCAGGTCCAACAGCAGCCGGGGCTCGGCCCTCCCTGTCGATGCTCATTCTGTTATAAAGTCTCACATCTGACATATTTTGCTCTCGCTCGCATCGATCCGCGATCGTCGCACATCCCTATTCCAACTCTATTCCCGCCGCTCGGAAAAGACTGCTGATCTGGTTAGCAAGAAATGCCCGCACCCTCCGCTGTCGCAACCTTTCTTTGTCGGTGTCGACAGAATCTAGAGTTACTGTGGAGATATTAGGAGACCCTTTTCTTGCTGCCGTGGTGAGTTGGAGGGCACCGGGAGGACATTTGGCCCCCGTCAACAAGACTTTGGCATGCAAAAGATCAGTCCTTGCTCAGTCTGAAAGGATCAGATTTTACTGACAGGTCACTTTGGAGCAGGTCTGGGGGAGCTGATGTTGCCCTTGTAGGGAAAAGTGATACAGCAGAGGAGGAGGAAAAGGAAATAAAGTGCACCACAAACAGATAAGAGGGAGATAAGGAGCCCACCGTGGAGGCTGCGGAGGATTAGACTGTTGGCTTAAAAAGGCATCTCGATGTAGCATTCAAATATCCAGCGCTACAGTCAACTGCAAACACATGCCACATCAGAGCTTACACACACATGAACAGGAAACCAAGAGAAAGCAAGTTTAATGGTTGACTTCATCTACGCTGTGTCTGTTGATGTTCGCTTTAGTAACATGTAGCATAAAGCAAGCGTGAAGACATCCAACAGCCCTGCTCCTTAAAGTTTTATAGCAACAGAAAGACAAGTGAACGTGCTGAATGCCCTGGAGGGACAGATGCAGCAGACAGATCAGTCAATCAGAGGAGTCGGTTAGAGAGAACGAGACGCGAATAAGATGAACCAGGACACAAACTACAAAGCACATTAAAGCCAAAGAACAAACTCAGTCATGGCACCAAAACCATATTGTGCAGCTCATGGCTGCATGTAACTGCATTAATTATACCGCTTTTAAACAGGAAACCCACACATGACACACTCAGCTGAACACACATTCAACCTGGGTTTGACCCAGGTTACTCCTAAAATAAAGAGAGTCCAATGTGCAACTGCAGATCTTGTGCTTCACTTCTAGACCACACAATGACACAGAATTCCCAATTCCAAAAAACAACATAAATAAAACAGAATGTGAGCATTTGATCATTTTTTTGACATACACTCGGTTAAAAACAGTACAAAGACAATATATTTAATGTTTGACCTCATCAACTTCATCAAATTATGTCAATATCTGCTTATTCAGAATTTGATGCCAGCAACAGTTTCAAACAAGTTGGGACAGGAGCAACAAAGAATATTAATGCATGGGCTCGGGAAGTACCCAACTTTTTTGGAACTGGGGTTGTACATGAGGCAACTACCAAATAAAGTTGAGTTTCAGTTTCTGTGAGTGTAAAGTGAATCTGTTTTAATGCAAACAAAAGACACCAAATAAACCCCCAAAAAACATGAAAATGATTTACGGTAACTGGGTTTCAACAGCATATGTAAAAAAAAAAAAAAAAAAAAAATTTTTAAACTTGTTCTACTGTACCACAGTACAGGGTGGACTCGGAAACCAACCAACAAATAAGCCAGCTTCCAAAAATGTTGAACTGCTCCTTTAAGATTCACAGTGTAGTTGGTCACATATGGAAATTGCCTTTTATACTTGAACAAAGACAAAATTCTAATCAAAGTCGAGCAGCGGCCGACCAGCAGGTCAACCCACTCAGATCAGTTAAAAATGTGGATTTAACACACACCTCTGTGATCTGATTAATGACACACGACCGTACAGTGCCATGTGATGCAAAGCAAAACTCTGCCAAGCAATTATTATTTTGAGCACAGAGATTTGTCAGCTCAGAGAACTCCAAGAAACCATCCTGTGACAGCATTCATTTACCTGCGGAGCCATTCATACTCTATGACATTTCACAAGCGATCGCTTCCCTCCGCTGCGCATCCATCACTGTTTGTACGCCGGTGATTGAGGAGGACTCTCCACTTTATTATGAGAGGGTCTGAATGACGCGCAGCCCACAACTGTATCAATAGCAGGGTTTGAACACACAGTTCTCGCTTTCCACCACCGGCAGGGCCTCTGACAAGAATTTGACTCTTTGCTTCATCGATCGTTAACAAAGACTCCTCTTTGTGTCAATCTGTCACGAGATTCTCAGCAGCGAGCGGGAGAGAGTCGCTCTTCACCTTTGCTCTCTCATCCAATACAAGCAGCTTCCTCGGTCTCCACAGGGAAAACCTAACACCTATCTTTTAGTCCTCTTTTTCTAAATTTAACACTCCTGATGCGCGCAGTGAGGATAACATAGCGACTATTACTTTACACTTAAAGCACTTGTTAACTTACAGGAGATTTCATTACTCCTTCATCTCAATTTACTCTTGGTGGATTATGCATTCTTCCATGAATGAGACTTTCAGTATGAGGTAACTTTATCTTACAAATCCATACATCTAGTGTAGGATATTACAGCATTGGCCACTGTGAGTGCTTGAATGGTTGCTTCTCTATTGATTTTCTTGGAAGTAGTGAGGAGGTCATATCACAAAGATGAATAGCATGGGGAGGTCAGATAATTAGGTCAGCGCTGTAATGTTATAGTGTGTGATTCTGGGACAAACCACAAAGTTTCAATTACAGAGCGGATAAGGAGAAACATACATTAAACATAGAAACATCCTGACACCAGATAAACACACTAAATGGAAAGGCAAATTGGCAAACACGTCACTAACAATAGTGAATAGGGTCCATGTATGATTTTGGTGTCATTCTCAGACTCTGACAAACTCATGGAGGACATTTTTTTATGTCTGCACATGGTTTGAAGGAATGCTGAACTCAGCTGAAGTCATGAAGGTCTCCTTGTTTAATGTCTCCTGTCAGGGCTGGTATAACTAAACTGCATGTTTTCATTCACGTGGTTGATGTGTGCAGAGCTACGGCGCCTCCTGAAGGAAGTTTATAGCCCCACGTTGAGCTTTTCGAGGCCATGCTTCATCTCAAGTTGTGAACGAGTCTCATCGAACCGATCAATCACGCTTTCTTCTCGACCTCAGCCATGTATAGCTTAACTATATAAATATGACTGGTGGGGCTTGATGGCAGAGAATATTTCCATTGATTTGAGAGATTCAAAGTGAGAAGTTGAATATTTTAAATAATACAGATAAATTCCATTGAAATAACCAGACCTGTGTAATTGCAGGAGTCTTCAGCTTTGTTTATCTTAATGATTAAGATCAGACTAATGGGCACAAAGTTAGTCTTTTAGTGTGTCTGCATGTTGATCCTACAGCAATCTGAGTTCTCCAAACTGCAAGTAAAGACACTTAGTACGGATCCTGGTGAGTTTTGGGGCAAGTAGGGAAAGAAATTGCAGAAACTGACCTGCTTGGGTTCATCTAGAAATTTGGCAAATGACATAATTGACGTTGCTAGTGTATTTATATAACCACATACTGTTCACCCTGTCATTGCATCATGGTCACTGCTACAAATCCATACTGGTCCAGGCAGCTCCTTTTCCCCGAGATTTAAAAAAAATCAATACAGCTGATCAGTCACAGATTGGTCGCAGTGGTCATGAATTATGAATTCGTCATGTAACACAATATAACAAATGCTGTGTTAATCAGATCCTTTGATGGAGCCGGGGGGAGAGTGGAAGAGTGAAGAAGAAAATGAGCAACATATTTCTGTAAGGTCTGTCCGAGAGTATAATTACACAGCAAAAAGGGTAAAAGGATTTCACTTTCACAGCTCCAGCCAGGGTCCTTGGTTATTGCCAGAGCAAGGCACTGTGAAACACCTTGGCTGGGCCTTTCTGTTTCTCTCTCACACTGTGCTGCACATACAGCGTTATAACACACTCCCACATTCACACTGCAAAAGCGTCCTCACATAGGGAGGCTGCTACAGGCCCAGGGACCGTCGTTAAAGCACCGCGTAAAACCCTTAATGATGCAGCAGAGAGAAACATTCAATGCACTGAGGAGGTTCCCACAAAAGGGGTGAGATTTACTAGGAAAATGGAGCAAATGTGCATCAAGTTGAAATTTAAGATCATGAAGACGACAGCATCAGTAGTTTCACCGAGCGCCAAAGCTTAACTAACCTTATTGAACCAGTCACTTCAACCCAAACCACAATCTTTCCCTGAACCCAACAAAGTCATTCCTGTTCCTACACTTAACCAAACCTTTATCATAGCATTGTCATATCATTTGTAGGGATGTGTATTTATCTTTTAGTTAACTAGATATTTTTGTCTTGTAAAGAAGTCGTCATTTTTTTTGCGGTCATTGTAGTTTCCGTAGAATAAAGGATAGCTCACATCTACCATCACCTTCTTTGTGACTCTTGCAATTCCAATCTGAACCATCTAAATCAGCTGAAAGGTGGAGAATTTTCCATGGAAAAGTCACAAATTGCATGACATTAGCACTTTCTTTCTTAAATGCATATGTAATAAGGAGAGAGGTGGCGCAACACTAGTGCAACTGACACATAGATGGGGAATTTACTATGAGTGGCCCAACCTTCAGGTGCTCAACCGTCTTGTTTGTCCAACCCATGTTCTCCTGTTTCTTTGCTTCCTTCAGCTTATTTGACACTTGCGGAGTAAATATTGTCATTTTGAACAAAGCAAGCGTTCAGCAGAAATAACAATGCCACTGTATAATGATGTAAGAAATATTGGCCGATTTTGGCTGACAAACTTCCCACTTTGTCTACGAGCAGCAGAGGCATTAATCTGTCCTCACCTCACATCTGGCGAGCTGCATCTCTTTTAAATACGCTTTCATTTGTTAATACAGTTGCGTGTTTCAACATGGGTTTTGAGCAGTTACACAACTCTCCTACCAGCGAGCATAAAGAGGAGTCTGAGAAGAGATGTTCTATTGAGAGCGTCACAAAAGACAGCCGTGATGTTTGGCCTTGGAACCCGTGGATCGTGACTCCATTGCTATAAGAGCAGGTCTGTCACAGTGACTGCTTGATGCGCCATTATCAAAGAGCAGTTCTCACTGAGGCCTGACTGCAGGCTAACTTCATGTGAGCCGTGTAGGTCTGTCAGGTTTTCAGAGATCTGGGTCTCAGGGCGCCTCTCGCGTGCACGTTCTTATGCCCATCTGCGGATAAACATGTGAGGACAGACCACATGTACCTCAGACTGAGAAGAGAAGAGCTGTGCATCTATCTGCTCGGCCTAAAAAAAAAAAAAGGTTCATATTTTATGGAGGACAAATAATATGAAATAAACTCCAGAAGCATTGCATACATAATGAAATTACCCCCATCCTCTCTGGCATGCCGCTGCCTAAAAAGAATAATTGGGAGAGCAAACGAGACACACACAGACATGCAAACATACACACACACACACACACACACACACACACACACACACACACACACACTACAACGTGCGACCTTCAGGTTTGATCATCTGCAATGCAGTGATTAGTTTTATTGGTGTGGAAGCAGACTGCATTGATAAGACTGTTCCTCTGCTCATGTGGAGTTCAAACATCTGTGCTTCTTTTATGTGTCGCAAACTACTCGTGCCAATCACTCTGTGAATCAATAAAGTGATATCAACAAGAAAAATATATATATTGTCAGCTCCATGTTTAACCTGTCAACTGTCATTGCATCTGTACAGTTGGATAATTTAAAAGGGCAACAAGTGTTTAATTATGTCATCTTATCCAATAGCTCGCCGAGCTCTCTGCTGGGACTCACCATGCTCTTCTTCAGCCTTTAGTGCCTTGCGAACGTGTCGCTCCACAATCTTAACAAAACTTGCTGCCTCCATATCTGGCTGCAAAAGCCTACACTAGAAGCTCGACTTCCCTTAATGAACTTTGAATTTAATATAACTTAGAACTTCTCCTTTGCACTTCTGCTCAGGTTTTCACACCCCTCATGATGTCCCACAGAGCTTGACACAACCTTTTTAACCCAGTCGCACGAGCACGGCCACTTCGCCTCACACGTACACACACACATACCTTCGCCTGTCACCCCTCTCGTGCCAACCCTCTCCCAACCAGAACCTTTCCAACATGCAGATAACCATATCCCACAGATAGCGCTGACACTTCCTCAGCTGGCTGGAGGTAACCTACCACAAATGTCAAGCGCTGTCATGTCATGGCTAAAATGGTGTTGGTGAAATGGCGACTTATATAATGCCTGCACGGCAAGCTGCAGCATCAAGTCAAACTAAAAAAAAAAAGGTCGCTGAGAAGATTGTGTGGCTGGTTTGGCTACATGTTGTTTGTAGTATTTCAGCTCCCAACCTGTCCCCTGGTGCTGCATCTGTCTGCTCTCTGACATACTGTACCTGAGTGCCTCACCTTCTCCCGGCCTAGTGAGGATAACTGCAATCAACTGGCCTTTCTGCGCAGAGAGAGCCGAGCACTCACCACCACAAACAGGTTACTTAGTCACTGCCCACCCCATCATCTTTCTCCCTCTCTCCTCCTCTCTCTCTCTCTCCCTCTGAATAAAGGACAACAGCCACGGGTGGGGGGACTGGCCTAAAACGGTGGGAATTGAACTTTGAGACAGGGATGTGCAAGAGGTGAAAACAAGTAGGAAAATAAGAACTTCCAAAAGGTCATCATAAAAAATGTTGACAAAGCTATGTGAATGCCCGGGACCAAAAAAAAAAGAGAAAGCAACAAAGTGTTGCCGGGTGTGATGAATGAGACAGAAGCTCTGGGGCTCTTTCTTTCTTTCTTTTTTTTACAGCAAAACTGTTTGGAAGTGATCCACTGCTCCAAAACAATGTACACAAAAATGAGTGCATACGGAGAGCGGGAGTGCGTGTGAGAGAGAGGGAGAATGAGGGAGAGAGAGAGAGCAGGGGGAAGACAGAGGCAGCAGCAGCACAATACTGCCTGCTGCACTGCAGCAAAAATCTACACAGCATACTGTAGCCACCACACAACCTCCAGCACTGCACAGAAAAGACCCCTGAACGGAGGGAGAGGAGTGATAGAGACAGAGCCAGCTAGACAGTGTCCGTGTGTGTGTGTGTGTGTGTGTGTGTGTGTGTGTGTGTGTGTGTGTGTGTGTGTGAAGCATAAGTATAATGACAAAAGAGGAATCGTATTTTTGTTGTGCTTCTTCTAAGACGTTCAAAAAATAACGTGACTCAATCGCATCAATCAAAAACCAACAGGGCTTTGTATGTAGTCTGTGGAAATGTGCATGGAACACAGTTAAACAAAGCCGGTGAGCCCCGACTGTTGACAAGAGCTGGTCATTTAGGCACGGCTCCTCTAAGTGGGTATTCAGACTGAAAACAGCCCCGCATTAAAAGATCAGGCATCGGTGAGACAATGAAATATCATCCATTAAGTCCAGTTTCAGTAATACATCCATGTGTTCGAGGGCTTATCGGATGCCAAAACACTGCACGGCCGTCTATGATATTATTATTATGATATTTATAGTATTATGGAAAGTTATCACAATGGCAATCATTTTATTTTTCAAGGTAAACAGCAGGTACAAAGTAAACAGGAATGAGCACTTTTACATATTTGATTGACCAGCGCAGAACCTGCATGACGTCAGCTTTCGCACCGGCAAAGGGTGAGTCAGGTTCGACTTTTTTTTTTTTTTTTTTTTTTTGCAGGGGGGCACCCTCTGCACCCCTGCTGCGTCGACAAACTGGGCCTCATTCAAATGAGCGAGAGGGCTGCATTTTTTTTTCCCCACTTAAATCGTTGCGAGCGGCACGTGGCCTCAGCAGAGATTTCTCAAATCTGGAACAAACAAATTATAGGCAATGAAAAAGAAACATGCATTGGAGATGTATCACAAAAAACTCAATGTGAACTTCAATGCAATTCAGTGTTGTTCAGACAATAGTGAGCGACTAGAAAAAGAAGAAGCTGCTCATTGAGACAGACCTGACAACAACAAGATGTACAGACAGAGCGAAGCTGCAGCCTGTAAAAGAAATAAGAACCGAGTCATCTGCCCAAATAAAACATTAATAGCAAGAACTCAGCACACTCCCAAACCAAAACTAAATTCAATATTTACTTGGGGAGAAAATACTGACATTGCCATGGAAGCAGCAAAATACAGTATGTCAGAGCAGGTCACAGCCTGAGGGAAAACCAGCAGAACAACATATGAAACCATAGGCCTGCTAGGCTGCTTGAAAATCTCACTCCTCTTTTTATTCATCTCTTTTCCTCTATATTTCTCACCATTACCTTAGCATTCGACTGCTGAATCACATGTGCACAGAGAGACAGAGAGAGAGGGAGAGAGGCAGAACATCCTGCTCAGCTCATCCCATCAGGAGGGAGCGCAGTGCAATGATGGACAACAGTAATAAATGAGCTACAGGCCAACAGTGAGTCATGAAATCATATCAGCAATCAATCATAATCAAATCATTAAAATGTACTTCCAGCGCAGGAAAGAAGCACGCCCAGCTGACCTCGCTCTGCGTCTCCCTCCGCCAGCCCTCTGAAACCAGCCGTGGCTTCAGAGCTGTGCCTCTGGCTGTGGGATTTGTAGTAACACATACTGTGGCTCAATGACGCAAACACACGCACGCACGCACGCACGCACGCCAAGCATGTTCGGCCTGGTGTGTTTGATAAAGGTTAAAGATGCTACGTTGCTGTCATCAGAGCCACGGGGAACATGACCCAACCTCCTCGCTGCGCGGCACAGCAACATGCTAATGTGACTGCATCATATTCTGCTCCTAGATTACTGATATTGCTCACTCAGCACACTCACACCCTCCACTTCCTGTCTATTTTTCTACTTTAAAATCAGGTCAAATATTCACCTTTGTATCACCTTTGAGAAAAAAAAACTGCATCAATCATTTTGTATCATAATTACAATATTGGAAATTAATGATTCCCATGATTTCTTGCTGTACCATCGCCCCCGTTGTATTTTTTGCCATTATTTGGTTCCCACAATCCACTTCAGTGGTTTGTCAGATTCATTTTCCCACAGCACGTTTGTTTACTATTGGATTGATTCCATCTCATTTGCTCATCTGCATCTGTATTTTTCCACTTCTCTTACTTTGTGTTTCCATCGAGCCCTGTCGAGCGTAAAGTTTGCCGACTGATCTTGTCCCGTGCGCCTGCTGTGCATCATGACTGTTTATGATTCCATCCTCAAAAAGAATCACTCAAAACCAGACTGAAATACTGTTTTGTTGCTTGCCGGGGTGATCCTCCAATTTGAGCAGGTTACAGCTCAAAGAGATCACTTTTAACCATGCTATAATTTTGGTAACATTGCTACTTTGACTTCCCCTTTTCTTCTTTATTTAGAAAAAAAATAACCCTTCTGTCTCATTACCTTAAGGGGAAGTCAGAGTCAGAGGGTCGTGGGTGCATGCATGTCTTTGCTTTTCTCTGCATTCAGTGTGAAGATAACGTGTCCTTGGCAAAATACTAAACCTTTGAACTTCACCAAAGAGATATACGGTTTGTCTTTTAATTAATTAAAAAATATATCAATTCATTACATTTTAAAAAAGTCTTTTTCCCAAAACGCACCAATCCAACTCTTTCTCTTCCGCTACTAATTCTGATACAACAGAGAGTCTGCGCATACTGCATACCAATCCAATAACAGTGCTCTCTTTTCCCCAACTTTAAAATCTGCTTATCACTGGGTCATTTTCATGTACTGTGGGTCACATGATGCCAGGGTCAGCCAGGCCACAAAAAATGAGTCAACAGGTTCAACATGATTAAATGTATAATGTATATAAAAGTAACTGAAAGTGGAAAAAATATTTTTCATATTATTTCTTAATTTGAGCTTCATTTGTAATATTTATTTATATTTATTTACATTATAAACATTTAAATCAGCATAAAATTCTATATATACATGTAAGAAAAAGAAATACCTCAGTAAACTGAATTTAATTTGAATTTTGGATGACACTGTCGTCACATTCATTCAACATAAATTTGGTGACTGCTACCTGGAGGATCTATATTACCTTTCACACCATTTGCAATGATGTTGTTCCATTAGAACTACAGTGTGATTGTACTGGGACTGTGCCAGAGGCTTCTGTGAGTTAATGTTCACGGGAAACAAACACTGAAACACTTTAGATACACTTACATTGTGTTGAACTGTTTGTTATCAGCACATGCATAAATCAATATGACTGTTTTAGAGTAATACACATACTGTACCTCTGTAAGTTATAAAACCACAACATTACCTTGGGTTGGATCCAGATCTGGGATGAAAGTGAAGAGGAGACTGTAGCATGAGTGTTAGAATAGAAGCAAAGAACCACTAAAGACAAATGTGTGAGAGGGGATATGTAATGAGGAAGATATTAGAAAATTGAGATGTGGTGCAGCGAGGGCAGGACAGTAAAATGAGGTTAGATGAAAAGCTGTCAGTCTACAAGAGGCAGAGTTTAAACTATCTAATCAGAATCAGGTTTATTGGCCCAGTTTGTGTACACATAAAGAATTTGACTGTTTTTTCTTTGCTCTCAGTGTACGTACTTATATAGACATACGGCTAAAAACATTAAAAGCTGAACAAATCGGGGTGAAAATTAGTCTTTATAAAACTGCTCTGTATAAAAAATCTTTTTAATCAATGAGCCTTGTCAATGTCGAACAGCGTCTTGCCTCCGGTGACCACTTAAGGCCCCTCATATAGACAATCAGGCCTTTGCAGCTTCTCAGATTGTGTTATGTTGACTCATATGGCTGAAATTATAGCCCTCCAGGGTTTCTGTCAGCAGGAGCTAAATACTCCCTTTAAATACATCTCCACTATAATCATGTCAGCTTTCAATCTAAAGAGGAAATGTCAGTGGGTGAGAGGAGGTAGGTCGTTACCTCAGGACGAATGGTGTTGCCGCTGAATGAAGGGGGAGGGGCTACGTCGAGAATGCACGAGGAGGATGTGGAAGAAAATGCCTCATATCGATACCAATACAAATTTTGCATTTAGTAGAATAGTGAAAAGATGCCTTGGACAATTTGTTAAAGTTTCACTCCACATAAGGTACACCTGTATAAACTATAGAACACAACAGAAATATGTATGACGTTCAAATCCTAATAACAGCGGCGACTGCGCGGGAGTCAGGAAGCGGTGCCGACGTAAGACCAGTTCTCGCTACGTGTCCTGAGGACCACAGCCTCGAAGGTGAGTCACTGATTTTCAACGCAGAGGAAAGCTAGCCACCCACTGTGTTATGTTTCTAAGTGAATGCATAAAGTGCCACAAATAACAGGAAACAAGTTATTATCATCATCACTTGAAGCAAACTTTTTCTAATGGACACAAGAATTATTGCCTTTTGAATAGAACTTTTCATTACTTTTCTTAATGCTCTATTAAGACAGAGTTTCCAAAGTGGCCGTCACGTCTTTACCTGGAAAGCCAATTAAGAGCCAAAGTCATGATGTCACACCCAAGCTCACCTCACACACCTTATACAAGCCTCACTTCCACTGGCTTGTGTGACTCAACTCAACTCAATAACTCAATGCAATTTCTCATTGAACATTTCTTCTTGTTTCCATATTTCAAGACATCATGAACAACAGCACTAATTAGAAGTTGAAGCCTTTCACGATTTTAATGATATCAAAAAACAATTACTTTGTGAACACAGAAAAAACTATTGCTCCCATGAAAACTTACAAGTGTGGAAGTGCAGGTATTTGCAATATCGTAGCTTGGTTTCGTCCATATCCATAAACTTCACCAAAGCTCACTTCCTAAGTTATTTTTCCAACTTCTTAACTGTTCTATCCAAAAACTTCTTCTACACCGTTCAGTCCTCTCTGTCCTGTTATGACATATCTGAAATTTTTTTTGTTATTTGTGCAATGCAGTCAAAGATCTAGCTAAAGTTAAAAATATCTTACAAAAAGAAAACTTGGCAGTTTATCATAACATGTTCTATGTGCAATACATTACTCATATGTTAAAGTGTGTTGCAGTGAGCAGCTGAACAGCATCTTGAAAGTTTTTCTTTTATATCACCACAGCTCTCTATGGCCATTCAGGAGACTGATCTGTTAGTGTCATAATATTAGCCCCTAGAATTAAAAACTTCTGCTTTCTATCAAATCAGCAAGCACAAGAATGTGATCTCATTGTGATAGTCATCAAGGAAAGACAAAACTCTCCATATTATTGCAGCAACACATGGCAGATTGGCTACAGTGGCATCAATCAGTGCTTATTAGATTTTAAAAATGGTGCCATCGCAAGCCCTTCACAAGCCCATTAAAATGCCCTCATCCGCTCTCACAGTGTTAACATCAATTGTGAACAGAGCCATTTCTTTTGGTAATGATGATGAACCTCAAAAGGCGCATGCATCTTTGTCAACTCTGCTCTGCAGCTGTGGACAACTGTTCAAACTTCTGGTCCGGTAAATCAATAATCTCAAAGTCTAACCGCATTATTCTCTCTTGCTCTTCATCTCTCTCTCATCACTTTGTCACTTTATTGTGAATGAGTGCATCGGCCCTGCAGAGGAGCTCAGCAGCTCCAGGAAAAAAAAAAAAAAAAAAAAAAAATCACAGCAGCTCCACAGCAGCTATCATGTGTCCAATCCTCCGGGATCCTGGAAGCAGGGAGTGTTAAGATGTGTCATGTGTTAGAGGGAACCTGCTTGAGAGTTGTGTTACACCCCTGCTCCTCACACAACACCACGCCTTCACTCACAGGAGTCACACAGCTCCTACTATTAAGGGCAGAGGATGAGCCAAATTACAAGATGATTGATGAAGCCTCCATGAGACACAGGGCAGAAAACCAAGTGGGGAAATGCACAGCCTGCTGCGATGACTATTTTGAGATGTACCTCGATTTCCCAGTGTTCCTGGAAAAGAATAGAGCTTTCAAAATCATGCATGTCCTCGGTAAGGCAGGTTATTAACCGCTGAGGTCAAATGAAATGAGGAAGTCCTTGAAATGAATGTTATATGGTAATAAAAAATAAGCTGAAACTTGCACCAGTGTCTTAAATTTTAGGCCAAAGTACCAGATGTTCACAAACATTACATGCAGACACATCAGTTATAAGAGTGAGAAGCAGCCAGAAGACCTGTCTGTGTGTGTGCATGTGTGTGAGAGATACTAAACAAGCAAGTGACCAAATACTAAATCCTCCCCACAAGCAGTGATTTTCCAATCACGGCGGCCATAATTAGGCACAGCAGGCTACAGTTTGCTGTGGCCAGTCAAATAAGTGCAAAAGCTCTTTCCTGGTTGATGGTTTAGTTTAGTTCTGGCATCTGAGAAGCCTTCAAATTCATGGATCTGTCACTCAAACTAAACTTCCTGGATTGCATTTCATTGACTGACCCCAAAACTGTGACCCTTTGTATTGTTTGAATGAAGGTCTCTGTGTTTACAGTAGTGACATATAAATATGGTTAAAATCATTTAACTGTAATTTTTGGACATTGATTTTTGTGAAACATTTAAGAACTGTGGTCATATCACTCATTGTTAAGGGTTAGTGACTCAAACTGATTAAGGAGAAGAAAGTTCATAAAGCTGACAATTCAGAAAAAAAATATTACACTATCCGAAGTCATTCTTTCAAATCTGACAAGACCGTGTCAGTACCCATCCACAAATGGCCAATTTCATCCCTCTGTGTCAAACATAACTCAAAACAGCCGCAGAAACAAAGCTGCCATCAGAAACTGTTGAAAGGGAAAAAAGTGTCAAACGCTTTTGAGCTTTTCTTACCAGAGGTTTTTCAGTGTGAGTGCTTTGATTACGCTTTGTATGTGGCATGTAGAGAGCTTAATAAAAAAAATACATATAAAACACCTCCTCACAAAGCTGTCTAATTTTACTAAATCAGTGTCATTCACCGTAATCCTAGACTAAAACTGGAGAGCGGTTTAAGTCCCACCATTCATCTGCTCCACATTCATCCAATCCCCTGCAAAAAGGTTCATGGGACCGACACTTGCATATCATGTTTGTTATACATTTTTTTCATCACTTTGTGTCATTTTTAATGTTAAATAAATTCACGTTAAGTAAATAACTTTTTACTCTTGAATGCTTGATTTTGAAATCTGGAACCACAAAGTATATTACTTTTTAACCAATACCAAACAAACAAAAATGCTCTATAGCAGTGATCCTCACTCCTTTTTTCACAAGAGCCACAAAGAGCAAAATCAAGGGGAGAGCCACTTTTACGACAACATACCAAGTCACCTTTGCAAATGTGCATTTCTACATAGAAATTGGACATCCCACAAAAAAAGAAACAACACAGCCAATACATTTCCAAGTAAGACCGCATTTACCTTGATACTGGGATGAGCGGAAGCTGGCATGTCCTTGACTTTCTTCATGTTGTATTTGTAGTTTGTTGTTGCAATCACAGTGAGGCATTCAAGATGATCCTCTTGATAGTGTTCATGGTTGACAATGTTGACTCACAGGTGTATGTGCTCATGAAGAAAGACATCACTGTCTGTGCAAGTGGTTTCAAGGTGGGAAAGTCTGCTTCAGAAACCAAACTCCGGAAGTGGCTTTCATTGAATTTTGGACGCGCCGTTTGGAAATGGCGCTCCAAGTTGCTTCGTTTGAAACAGGCGCGGGTTTGTTTGCATATTAAGCACAGAGGGTTCATGCCATGAAGAACAAATAGGAATACGTCTGTCCACTTCTCTTGAAATTTCCTGTGCTCATCTTGTATGCTTCGTACCTTTCGTTTGTTACTGGGAACACCTGGCGCTTGCCTGCTCGTCGCCTCTCCGGCGTCTTCATGTTGATTTTCGTTTGCTGCTTCCTCAGACTCTTTTTCCTCACTATTCGTTACAACACTGTGTGTCTGTCTGTCTGGTTTTTGTGCTGGTCTTTTCCCTTTTTTTAAATTAGAAATCGATCCATTTTGTGCCTGTATCTCACGCTGGCTAGTGGAGCTAACGTAACCTGGCTGCTAGCGTGCACTGCGGTCACGTGTGACGGTGTCAACAATGCCGGAAGCGGGCTGCGTTGCCAGGTTTGACAGTGCCCCCTTTAGGAAACACCATTAATTAGGCCTTAATTAATACTTCTCCCTGGTGAAGGTGCAGTGTTCACTGTATGTTTATGTAGCACATTTGAAAAAATGTATTGGCTGTGTTACCATATTGTTATAAGCTACCATGCCAGCCACCAATTAAACCTTGACGAGCCGCATGTGGCTCACGAGCTGCGCAATGAGTATCTCTGCTCTATAGCCAAAGACGGCGCATTACAAGCTGTGCCAATGGTGTGAAATGGTATAAACTTCCTGTCTCCTAAGTGGGCTCAGCTGGAAGTGTTGGAAGTGTTTGCGCCTTATTTTGCCTCTCATGGGTCCAATATTTACTTTTGGTAAATATGGACGGTTCTCATAATCTGTGCTCATGTTCACTTCTCCCATTGAAGTGAATAGACTCAGGACCTACAACTACAGCTTCTGCAACTTCATTTAGCAGACACTTTTATCCAAAGCGACGTACAATCACATGCTGATAGAACAGCCATCAGGGGCAATTTGGGGTTCAGTATCTTGCCCAAGGACACTTCAACACATAGACTGCAGGGGCCAGGAATTGAACCACCAACCTTCCGACTGGTGGACAACCGCTCTACCTCCTGAGCTTGCTAGGACCTAAACCCACCTGACACAGATACAGGAAATGACTCAAAGTGCGCCCTCTCCTTTCGGAACCATCTCCGACACAAAGCATCAATCCACCAGGAATATAACAGAAAAGAACAACAACAACAACGATGGAGCAAACAGCACACACGATGTCCATGAACTAAAGTCCAAGATATAGAAACTAATGCTTATATTTATGTTTTTAACAATCATATAGTTCACAATGTAAAGCCTAACCATTTCGTGCATGGTGAAAAGACAGACAATTTAGTCTTTGCATCATAGCCTGTATAAACATTTTCCTAGGAGTGTCATCATTAGTGTATTTATGGTGACACACCACTGGTTGCAAACTGTTACTGTTACAACTGTTACTATAAACAATAATAACTAGCTCAGTTTTTTTTCTTTTACAAATCACATACTGGCTACAGGTAATTACTTGGTAATTAATCGCTTTCCTATTTACCCTTCCATCTATGGACTCACTTAAAAACGTGGATTATGAACTGCTTTGTGCGTCTCATTTCAAACAACTCTCTGACTTTTTTAGCTGAGCAATGTGAGGACAGTCGTCAGAGAAGGAGGCCAAACAGGTCACTGGAGCTGCCAGAGGCCACAGGTAATTAATTACTCATCCTTTCCTATTACTCATTTCATGCATGGTGCCCACTACAGGCATATATTAAAAGTTAGGGAGTGCATCATATATAGAAATTTGTCCCATTTTAGAATCATCGTCTTCGTGTATTCACATTTGATTAGCAGTAATAAAAATAAGAAGCAGACTTCATTTCTAACAATTTTTGCATGAAAGGATTCAGCATTTACTACATCCCACCATCATATAACAGTGGCTCAGTTAGCACTATCGCCTCAAAGCTGGAAGGTCCTGGGTTCAGCTCATGCTCCTGTGTGGAGTTTGCATGTTCTCTCAACGGTCGCCTGGGTCCCCCCCCCATCCAAAAACATGTATATGAACTTAATTCTCCTGTCAGTGCCCTCGACCAAGGCTCTGGCTTAGAGCTGGAGTCGGTCCCCTGGCGCTGCACAGTGGCTGCCCACCGCTCCTAGGGGATGGGTTAAATGCAGTGATCAAATTTCATTACGTTGTGCTGTGTGACAATAAACCTGATTTACATTTGTTTCTTTAACCTTTGTTGAGCCATGGCTATCTTTTAGTATTCATCCAAAGAGTTTCACATACTTATTAACACAGCTTGGTCATCTGTTGTTTGCATGGGATTATTTAAAGAGGTGGGGTCAGAGGTCAAGGGGGATCAGAGGAGGCTGGGGGTGAAAGCAATAGAGAGGGCTGGGGTACAGGGGCAAAAGTCTCAAGGGTCAGTGTGGGGTCAAGGAAGAAGGTTGCACCTCCCAAAGGGCACATATTGTAATTCTCATTCATCTGCATGACGCTTCTCGCTGCAACCTTTCATACCTACAGGTAGCAAACTGTAGCTATGACTCAAATCACAGAGCAATCAACTAATCATCGCTCCTCGCTCACATTCTACCTGCAGTTCCTTCCGAGGATATTTGTTTGGCCTTTACTGAGGTTGCAACAAATTTGCCAGGTATTCAATGTGCTTTCTAACACCTACTTACATTAAAATTGAGAGTGTTGTTGTACACTAACATTTGGAGCAAAACAGAAATGTCATCTTTTTTAGTTTGAAATGGGTTTTTTTGGACAAGGAAAGATGCATTAGATGATCTACCAAAGACAGATATAACCTTTTAAAACAGTTACCAGGGCTACCACAGTTTATTCAGGATGACAATATTACCTCTAATGTATTCAATCTACTAAGTGCATGTTATAGTAAAGGTAGCCTTCTTGCACCATTAGCTAGAAACACAAACCCATCCTCGGTGGTTTGCCTCCAGTTGTAAAGGCCGACTGCGTTATTATCTGATATGGAAGCCAATACTACTGACCCCCTGAGCAGACAGAAAACTGATCACATTAGTCAAGTTGGTTTTGAAGACCAGAGAGATCAGGTCAAAAACAAGCCCTCAAATGCAGACCAGTCTTTATTATTTGCAGGTGACACAACAATTCTTCCCATTAATCTCTGTGGAGGGCAGAAACATAACATTGTCAATTGCAACAAGCCTTGACAGTACATTAACTTAAAGAAGTGTACCCCCCCACAAACACACATGAAGGAGGGCTGACTAATTTTAACATACATCCATAAGTTAAGAGACGTAACGTAATATATATATGTATATTACTTCACATATGTAACATACTTACTTTAACCTGAACCATGATCTTTTCCTAAACCTAACCAAATAGTTTTGTTTCGTAAACCCAACCAAACTGCGACAGTTTCACATTCAAAAAAATGTTTTTTTATACCATGACGACGGAGGTCACTTGACTATGGATGATGACAAGGGTCACCTCAGTTTGGATGTGCTCTCCACAAAATTTAATGAGAGGGACTGGTATATCACCTGCACACAATATTAGACTTTGGCACATGTAGTAACTGCCATTAAAAAGCGGAAAGTTGTGTTATTCATATGTAGATTAAAGATACCAGGTTGCTCAAATGACGATGTCCAGTCTCTAAAATGAACTCCTGTCCTTTATTTTGCATGCACTATTTTATGTACTAAAGGTTTAAGCCTGCGTTAACAGATTTCTTGGAGGCTTGTAGGAAGCAGAAACAAGCTGTAAAAACAACGTTGACATATTATCAACTTTAAACTTGTAAGCAAACACTCGACCATTTACACATCCAGCTGCATTAGCATTCATTTAGAGTTATGTTTCTGGCAACCTGACAAATGTACAGTAGGTCCAATATTCTCTCTCTCCCTTCAGCTCTGGTTTGGTTTCCACCAACTCCTGGGGGGAATATCTGGCTGCTAAGTGCACCACTGTTCCCACTTGTTTCTAACTGTGTCTGTCTGCTGTTCGGTGCTGAGCAGGTAGCTTATAGTGTGTTTTTACAACTTTTTCACTGCTGTGACTAGAAATGATGCTACTGAGAGCAGTGGGAATGAACCGAAACAGTAAAGCTGTGGGTCATAAATTCAAAACATAAAGAAACTCAATAGAGCTGAGAGGACCTGTAGGGTCGAGTGAGCAACACTTTCACATTCATAAAGTCATTAGATCCATTGTTAGTATAAAAATATTCATTATAGCAGATTAAAATGCAATAATACAATTTACAGTCCAGTGCTGATCAAAGACATATAGAACATAATGACTCCAAACAGGATACTCAAATGTCAATATGCACTGCGTCAATGGATTATAATTTCTGCATGCACGCCTACACTAAAAACCCTCCAGCTTATTTTAAATGTTTAACATCAGAGTATCAGACAAACATAAGATGTTATCCATCCCGGAACCTCAGAGTGAACTGATCCATTTCATGGTGTCTGCCCTTCAAGTGAACTCCCACCAGGCCAAACCTTGAGGGAACAGAGAGCAGCAAAACCATCCACCTGCAGATCCAACGGATGGAGTCAGCCCGGCCCAGGACCACATGTCCCATCATTCCTCTCGCTGCTGCATACAGGAGCAGCCAGAGCATCCTTGGAGAGGCTTCATGTAAATTCAGATTTATTTTCTCTAGACATTAATCCTACTTCTATAGCCCACTTTCTCCATCTCTCCCCATACAAACACCGTGTATACTTACGCCCTCTCGTCTGAGCTGATTTGTATGTAAACTTGATTGTCTCACAGAGGGAGGTCGACTGGCAGCCGGGACCTCGAATCTCATCACCCCTGCAGGTTGTATTTCTCAAGAGCAGGACAGAGAAAATGAATTCACTGTGGAAACTGACGATGCCATTGCCATTATCTCAGCCAAAAAAGATGAGGGTAAAACAATGTTTCTAGTTGACCTGTGACACAGCAGCTACATGCGACTGGATGATCCCGATCGCATGAGCAAAAGTCTTAAGGTTCAAAATATGTTTGCTTTATAATAATTACACTTTGATCCTCTTTCATATATTTGGCTGCATCGTGAGAACGTGTGCTCGGCTATTTTTAGAAACAATAATCGATGTGACAAGTGGTTTGAGGAATTACTCTTTCTGGAATAACCCTTATGAATGTGTGAGCATTTGCTAAACTTGTTAACTGTAAAATCAATTTCTTCTTTCTTTCATTCTTCTTTAATCTTAGCTGTAAAATGCCAAGGCTTTGCAAAAAACTCGTGTGTATTATCAGAAAAGCTTGTGCAGTTCATCCATTTACAAAGTTGCAGCATTGTTTTTGTATGAAACCTAGCAACATGACACAGTGGTTGGAGGAGGATATATTTAGCCAACCCTGCTGTTATTCTAATTGTAGGAGTTCTTGTTTGAATCTTACCCACCCCCTTTAATTACACCGCCGTTTCTTTGTTACCACAAACTAAACCAGCGTGGGTACGTTGCACAAACCAATCAACCATGTAAAAAACCCTGGTCCCTGTTAAATTCTCAGACGGGCATGATTTTGGCAAAAGCAGAATTTGAGATACATTGCTCTTGCTCTGAGGTGAGAATTAGATGGAGGAAAGACAGCGGCAGCATAATCTGAGTTATTAAAATGCATATGTCATTTCAGATTACGCTCTGGAAAGTCTCTGCTCGACGAAGAACGGCGCCGAGTAAAAAGAATATTTTACACTGAAAAATTCATAAACTCTATATTACGGCAAACAGCATCGAGACAGATGAACATGCACCTTATCGAGGGGTCCTTCAATATGCTGACGCAGCCGTTGTTCTTTAACAGGGTATTAACAGCCCAGTCATGAACCTGTCAACTATGGTTTACAGCTGTATGTAGACTTTGTTGCTGTTGTCCACACAAAGTTCATTTAAATGTCTATTATTAATCACTGTTTTTATGATTAAATGAGACACGATAAATTACATCCAGAGATTTATTTTTTAACAGTTTACATGTCCTAAACAGCTTTTTTTAGCACCAGTACAAGGTTATAGTCTTCCAATACTCTGTATGGTTGGTCATGCCAGAGACTGAAATAAATTATCCTGGGTCACAGCTTCATGAGTGTGAGGTCAAGCCAGAGCTTAGGGTTAAAGCTCCAATATACCCAAGGAGCAAACAAGAGCATTACAGCGCCTGAGCTCGGGTTGGGCCTCCTGGCTCAGTCGCAAACAGTAGAGTTGAGTTTGATATGCTCTGAACCATCCTCACGTGGAGGCCTTGGTGTTCCGTGACCTGTGCTGTCACTCCGCTGTCAATGACCCCGCTGCCGCGCTACTCCGAGGAAGCCACCTACTGACTTCACACATCCACTGCAATCCTGCTCGTTCAGCAACCTGGTTACATACGTCTTCCGCACAAACAGCGTTTTACAGAAAGCTCAAGGAATGTCAGCGAGCGGCCCGTCAACTGTCTGCTTTTATTACGTAACTTTTTCCTCAGACGTTCACCACCGAATGCCCTCATTAATCTCCTGCCACTCATCGTGGCTCGTATGTGATCCGCTTGCCGTCATTCTAAAAAAGCTTTAAGATGACAACCGCAGTCATTTGCACAGTCATGGATGCTACACGGGCTTCAGGGCGTATCTCTGTCCCTTTCACTCAGCCGCTTCCTTGCTTAATTGACTTAATGAAGTACTGTATGTTCACTCGGACACGTGTACCCGCGCTGGGACGTGAGAGCGAACATTAAGGGTCGGCCAGCAACGCTACCCGACCGGCTACCCTGAGGACGAGCTGCCATAGATTAAACAAGAATTTTGCTGGAAACGGCTAAAAGAACATTAACTAGTCAGTGAATATAAAAGCACAGCAAAAAGGCTAAAAGTGAGTGCGTCGTCTTTACATGGCGGCAAATCAACATATGTACGCTAAGTGAATAGTTCTGTTGTGCGCTGCAACTTTGCCCCGGCTTGTTCATTTGAGGCAGAATGCAACATCTCTTGGTGGTTTCTCTTTATCCGGAGCCTGGTGAAGTAGAAGTGACAGCTTCTGGAGCGTGGATGACTCCAAAGGGAGGAGATGCTTTAAACCATGTAATGTCAATGCCACGCGCTACTGAATGAATTTCACAATATGAGGAATGAAGTCAAATCTTAAATATAATAATAGAGAGAAAGATTCATGTGCAAACAACTTTAAACAGATACACTAAGAAGTGAAATTTTTTTAAGTGGCACATCCATCATGACACTAAGAAAACATTGGAGGCTCACAAAGTAAAAAGCATGAAAGTTGAAATCACCTAATCATCATCACTTTAAATTTGATGGAGATCAAGGTTCTGACATGATTACACTGCATAGCTTTACTTTCCAATCTGTAAATCTACAGTGATGGCAGCTGTGATCCGGCTAAGACTTCAGCTACCTACCTTGCTTTCAGTTGCTAAAAATATAGAAACAGATGCTCCTATAGACAAACTCTCCACACACGTGATCTTATACAAGCAACACATACACATACATCTCAGCCCCACTTTGCCCCTGAGAGGTAAATATTAACCCACAACAGGGTAAATGCAAGTGCCATCTGCTGGAGCTTAAAGAACCTCATTTTAACGTCTTCAGATTAACTGGTGATGTTCAGTAAATAAGCCAAGTTTACTTGTAGTTTCTGTGTCTGGAAGAAGATACAGATAACAATGTAAGACAGATGTTCCTATGCTGACGGCCTTACTGATACAGCCCCGGCTGTAGCTTAATCGCTCCGTGTTCTCTCAGTTATGTTGTGTTACTAAAAATACAGCCAAAGAGCTGGAGCACTATATCTAGGCCTTTGCAGCTCAGACCCAGCGAGCACTACACTGGAAACACCTGCCTGTGCTGACAGAGGGCCACACAGAGGATTCTCTGTCCTACTACGACAAAAGGTACCAGAAAATCCTCTGTGGTTGTTTAAGGCACCTCTGTGGCTCAAACTAATCCCGGTGCGTGATTTGTTTGACAGCCTGTGTTCTATGAGTTAGCAGTTTTTTTTAGTCCGAAGACACAGTGCTGCACCCCACTGACACAGTCTGCATCTTGGCCTACTTCATTTCCCAGTAAACCACTGGCTCTCTCTGCCGCTTCAGCACAAACCCTGACGACTGTGCCCACACCGCCAGTTTGTGATAATTCGACAGCGAGCTGCCACAATGTAAATACGGGCTACTCTCGCTCTGAAAGGCACATGGCTTCAAATCTCCGACACCTGACAGCGAGTCCCGGCTTTGATCGATTGGCTGCGTGGTGTTGAGCACCAGTTAGGGAAGTAAGTGTCTTGCTGCGGCTTTTTCCACTCAGCAGCAATCAGTCAGTTATCGCCCCAAAGCTGACGGAGGCTGAGCCCCAGATTGCGCCTTTCACCTAATCAGCATTTCTGCATTTCAAACCTTTCGCACATACATTTGCATCGCTGTGCTATCCGGTTGTTACGAGTATAAATACAAGCCAAACTTCAAAAACTCGCAGGTTGTACGACAGCATTCAGCTGTTTTTCTTTTAGAGTCACTTAAAGATCTGTAACAAAAAATATTCTGTTTGCTACACTACGAGAAAACTCTTTCCAACACTGCTCCTTAAACCAAACAAACATGGCAGCCAGAAATGGCACATCTCCTTATGCATTGAAGCAATGTTATGCATTCTAAAATAGCATGAACTAAAAGTAATATAAACTTATAAATATTGAATAAAATTTGTGCATAAATATAAATGAACTGAATAATATGCTAGACTATTCCCTTTTGGCGATGCTTCTACATGGCCAGTTCCTGCTATGATGTGTTTGGCTTACAGTTAAAATTTTGCATAACCCCTAACAGTATAAAGAGCACAGACTGTGTTTGTAGTTGATAGTAGACAACGTTTGTGCTCCTGCAGTGTCAGCAAGGCAAAATAGTCCCGCTCCGGTATGATGATGATCTACTATACTGCAGTTGCAGTGTCGAGGAAGCGTACTGCTGCTGAGCACATCATCTTCAGAGCCACAACATGAGGTAACAAGTAGTCCCTGCTACATGCTGTCCACCTGGGGCTTTTCCTTCATACCTGCAGCAGCCTGTTGAAATAAACATTCTCTGCTCGCTCAAGCTCTGCATTGCTTGATTTAATTAGATGCAAAATAGAACTAATAAGTATTGGAGTGACACTGAAGGCAGGGCTTTATGCATTGCAAAAAAAAAGTCCAGAATCTGTGCAGAACGAGTGCAGGATTTGCATTAGTGCAGTGGAGCCTGCTTCCCTTCCTACAAGCCCGGACTTCTCCAACACAAAAATCAACTCCGGTGCTCCTATAAAAAAAAAAAATCACATTTCACCGTGATGATCACTGGCCTGCAACAGCCGAGAAGACAGACCACGAAAGAATGGTCTGTCTCCTCGGGCTTGATGCTGAAAACACAGTGAGTGTAGCCCATTTAATCGAGAAGTGCTGTTGCAGAGGGGGGGGGATGCTGCTGCAGTAAAAAAAAAAAAAAACCCAGGATGGAAGAATCTGCTGAGGAGGAAATCACGTTGGGGGCAGAATAACTGTGCGTGGATTTCATGTTAGTGCAAAAACATTCCAGTCCATGTGCATGTGTGCTATTTAAAAAAGTTAGGAGATCATGGAGCTGTGGTGATGCAGGGGGAGGGAGGGAGGAGGAGGGGGGCTTTTTTTTGGTGTGTCTGTCCCTTGCATATAGTAGCTGCACAGAATAAGTTGTCCCCCCCCCCCTCCCTCTGCATGATCCACTCGCTGCATAAATATGATTGCAGATCTATCACCATTACAACAAACAAACCCCAATCACACACACACACACACACACACACAATGTCTCACACTCTCTCTCACGCCCGCACAACCGCCGGCTCACAGCGAGACGCAGGAGCGGGCATAATGGTGATGAGCTTACCACTTGGATTCTTGTTTTTCTTAAGACTCTTGCCACAAAGACACTGCAGCATATGCGTTCCTTTGCTGAAAATGTTCCAAAGAAACCACATTGATTTGGGCGAAGAGCAATCCAGTGGCTTAAACACCCAGATATAGATGAGATCCCTGCGGTTGCATAATAACACAATTGGATCAGTTCTCCAGGACAAGGCTACCAGCTGGATCATAGAAAAAACAGGTATATCCAAGTCCTGCGCGTTTTCATTCAAAAACAGTCAGCGTCTGTCAGACTTGTGTGAGGGGGGGGGGGGGGGACAACAATGCTGTGTCTCCTCTTCTTCTTCTGGCGTATGAAGGATGCCTCGATCGTAAGGAAACACACTCTCTGGAAAATGTGCATGTGTCGGGGCCGCCGGTAAACAAACACAACTAACGGGAGGAGAGCGGAGCACGGCGGCTTTCCGAGGAGAGGATCATTGCCTGGTTAGTTCATCACTCTGAGGAGAGAGGAGGGTGGATCTGCACAGCATCAAAAGCCAGGGGAGGATGCATCCTATGCACACACTGCTGCAATGATAGCCCCGACAAAACGGCACATTGCCGGTCCGATTCCGTCTCTCCTGCAACAACAAAAAAAAGAGAAAAAAAAAACAAAACAAAAAAAAAACAAAAGCCAGGCTCGGTCGGTGAGGTCAGATAGCACCAACCTCAGTTTGCATCTCCTCCGGTCCCACACGCTGCAACGCTGCTGTTAAAGCCTGGCTCTTAATGTGCGTGTGTGTGTGTGTGTGTGTCTGTTCCCTTTGTGAGGTTTTTTTTCCTCCTCAGCACCAAAAGTCCGGTGCGCCCAGAAAACACATTTGCATGAATCCTCCTTCAGCGTCTGTTGGAAATAGACAGGGAGGAGGGCTTCAGATGAAACATTGGCTTTCCATTACGTAAACACGTGGTTTGTGCGCCGTCATTTTCAACCGATGCTCTCGGGAAAAAAAAATCACGATCGCACTATTGTCCCGAGTCCAGATTCTTAGAAATGAGTGGATTTTTTTTACTGATTTTTTTACTTGACGTGTCGTTTTCTTCGCACCCACTTCCTCAACTCGCTGCAGCTTTGTGCATCCGGATGAAGGGTGTCAACCACAACGTGCACTGAAAGCTCCAAAGTCACAGGTGTGAGGACTCACCTGTGGTAGCTGGCGTGGATGTTTCCCCGTGTTTGCGTCAAGTCATGTGAGCTTTTACTGGAGCAGGGCTGCAGAGGACGGATGAGCCTGCAGGGCTCTGCAACAGATCTCTCTTACTTTGGTGGGATGAATGAGTCCAACATCAGCTGCATGGGAACATAGAGATGTGCTTTCATAATAAAAGTTAATGCACATGTTTGCAACTTTAAACTCAGTTCAATTCAAAAAACTTTATTTATCCCCAGGGGGCAATTCAAGGAAACATCACATGATGCAAGTTGGTCCACAAAATAAACAAATAATGACAAGCAAAATAACAAACTATATGACAATGACAGGGTGCTAATTTCAAAACTATTAAGAATTTGTTTGATAAAACATGATGCCATACTTAAATACTTGACAATGTCCCAGTTTGGGATGAATAAAATCTATCTATCTATCTATCTATCTATCTATCTATCTATCTGTGCATGTATGTAATATTGTGTGTTTACCAGCTGTGTTTTCTTCCCCCATCCCTGAGGACATGAGGCCCGTTAGTGTTGCTCCTGACAACTGTTTCCACTGTATGACTCCTTTTCTCTGAGGATTTAAAGGTTTTTCCATCACAGACTAAAGGAGAAGGAGACATTGTGTCCCCCCCTCCCCTTGATTATGAATGCCCTCAGCAGGCACAGGTTGTGGAGAGAGACTATTTGTCTTAAGTGGTAAAAAGTGAACTTTGGACCCTTAGGAACCGGCTGTGTGTTCCTCTGTTGTGTGTGTTTGTCATACTTCAGATGTAGGATTTGAATCGTTCTCTGATCTGTCAGCGCGGCTCTCTCCCGGGCACAAATGGCAGAAGCCACTTTGTCTGCCAGCGTTTGGGAGTGGACCCGTGAGTTGCTCGATATAGTGTTGACCCCACTCACAGGTGTTAGATACTGTTTGCCAGTGAGCCATCTTCATTAGGCTGCAATACAAACAAATACAAATGACCGGCATTGTGGCCCCAGCAAGAACAAATGACCTATTTAGAAACAGTAGTTTTTTTCCTTCGTATTCAGCTTGTATCACCGAACCTCTGGAGATCTGTTTTTCACAATCACCTCCTTGTATGGACGACTGATGACAAGCGGTCGAATTCTACGTGAAATAGTTAGAAACCTTCTTTCACCCGATGCAACGTCGAGTGAGCAAAAGCCGAGGTTTGTGTAAACAGTATTAACCACAGCACAGGAAGCTTGATGAGAGACTGGAGGGGTTCATTAGTGGGGTTGTGTTGTGTGTTCATCTCTGAATTACAGCATTAATCCACTTTAATGACCTAGTTTCGTGTGCACCCAGGTCTTGTCAGTTGTCTGTGATAACTGGTTCCTCGGGGATGTGGGCCACTTTGAAACAAAATGTTTCCTGATTGACTTTCTTTACGCGGCGTTATCGTTTTTGCTGCGTCACTGTTTAAAAGCCGTTTTGTGCGGAATTTCTTATTGATTTTAAGAGGCGGCTGTCAATTTTTCAATCACTGCACACGGCGCGTACCTAACACATCTGGATACAGGTACGTCAGGTGCACACACGCAACGCCACAGAACAGACACACACATATGTCAAGAGTACAGCCTCCGATAATGGGAGTTAATGCAGTTATTTAAGCAATTTACACACGCGTGTTTTCCAGACTTCCATCCACATGTGTCCTGCGAGGTCAAATTGACTCATCGTGGAATCATCACAAGCCGGAGCTGTGCACTGCAGGCTCTCCAGCACCCCCCCCCCCCCGCAGGAGCCTCTCATGTCATCCTCCCTATCGATCTGTCTACTGTAATGTAAAGTATCATCGCACCCTGGAGGATATCGTCTGACAATTTTGTCAGGGATCATTAGAATACTTCTTTTTGATTGCCCGGGCTGTGGCCGGCAGGAAGTGGCTCCCCTGTGAGTTTTTAACAGCCTGTTTTCTCCTGGTGGGGAAAAAAAAAATAACTTGATTTAAGGTGCACAGAGATAAATGGACTGGTTTCAGTTTTACACATGGTCGCTGTGGTGGTACTGTGTACATTGAAAAGGCTCATGTGTGGGGGAGGTTGCATCAACTGCATGAGTGGTATCATTTGGACATCAGTATAGTGAAGATGGAGGGATTTATATCATATTATCTAATGTGAGAAATATCCAATAACAGGGTATTTTAACTATTTTTTAAGTACTTAGTGACAATCTACACACATAATATATTTTAAATCAGGGTGAACTGGCCCTTTAAACTTGTGAGCACAATCCAATATGAACAACAAAATTCACTAGAATATGTGCTATGTTGTGGATTAGACTGAAGATATTCAAATAAATATATTGAGCTGAAAGGTGGAAAGCATGATTAACTTTGTTGAGATAATTGGGGTGTAAAATTATTAATTGCTAAATATAAATTATAAATGTCTGTGGTGCCCTAACATGGTCTTTTGAAAATCAGTTTGCTTTTTGTTTTTTAGGGTGAGTGTTTCCTCCAAAATTCAATCAGTGATTAAAGGTAGCATAAATAAATGAGCCCGAAAGGTTTCTACCACAGACTAATGTGCATAAAGTGATCCTGGATAATAATGAGAAGACTGTGATTTTATTACCTTTAAACAAACACTGGGTGCAATTTGAAGCAGTTGATATAGTGTCATGTTTGACAATACTGAGCATCACTATGACAATGAAGCTATTTATACTATTAATTTGAGTCAGTGTTTTTAATAAGGGAGCATGGACATCAAATAAGTTTATGTACTGCTGTGTACATAGCAAAGTAATATTGTGTAATATAATATTCAAAGTGTTCAAAGTGACACCATTCTGTCATTAATGTAAAAAGCATTAACTTTCATAATCAGCTTGCCGTAGTTTAATTTAGAAACTTGTGCATTAGCCTAAGTCGCAGCCAACGCTTTCAGGGATTTGTAGACTGGGACCCGCATGTACATCCATGTTCATCGTCAGTGTTGAAACCATCCACTTCCCTTCACCCAGCATGCCCACAGCCAAGATGTCCGCCAATCAGAGAGGGAGGTGAGCTTTGTTTGACACTGCTTAGAGCAAGTGTTCGCTAGCAAAGGAACAGCTGCTGAACACACACACACTCACATTCATAAGTGTAATGCTGTGTAAAACATAAATAAAACAGTCATAATTTGCGAAAAACTTTTTACACATACTTTACTCAATTGAAAACAGTACAAAGACGATATATTTAATGTTTGACCTCATCAACTTCATTGATTTTTGCAAATATCTGCTTATTCTAAATTTGATGGCAGCAACACGTTTCAGACAAGTTGGGACAGGAGCAACAAAAGACTGTGAAAGTTGTGGACTGATCCAAAAACACCTGTTTGGATCATTCCACAGGTAAACAGGTTCATTGGTAACAGGTGATAGTATCATGATTGGGTATGAAAGGTTCATCCTGGAAAGACTCAGTCATTCACAAGCGAGGATGGAGAGAGGTTCAACACTTTGTGAACACAAGACTGTATAGTCTGAGAGAGATTACTACATGGGGTCGGAAACCTGTTGTCAGTCAACACAGTTTGTTTGCAAATGATTGCATTCATTTTTTATCTCCCAACTTTTTTGGAATCAAGGTTGTATATACATTAACACAAATTCTGATTGTTAACTAATTGTAGGTAGCCTCAAGCAACAATCTAGTCAGGAGAAAACAACCTGGATAAGTGCCATTAAACAAGGTTCAAGTAAGATAGGGCCTGTGCGAGGAGGGAATACATTACAACATACAATTAGACAACAATACAATTTTTTATTATTTTTTTTAAATACTTTTTTTATTTTATTGGAGTTTGTCAAGTGCCAAGGTGTTCAGTGAAGAGCTGAGTCTTTAGTCTCTTAGACTTTTCTTCCCACTCAGCTCAGTGAATGGCCTCTTTCAACACAGCTGATGTCAAGGGATAAAGTTGAAAGTTGCCAGAACATACTTTCTGTGTTTAACTGGACTCAAACTGCTAGACTACATTAGTCAGCTTCCTGGTTATCACTCATTTACATATCAGTTTTGCCAGAATGGGTAGATGCACTTCATCTGCATACTGCACACGAAATACAGAACATGGGCTTCCTGGACAGTTGGGATGTTTAACACATTTTAGCATCCAGCTTTGATTCACTGTCAGTTACTGCTCACTGGTACTTGGCTAAAATGCAACACCATATGTGATGTTTAGACATGGGCTCTAAAACCTCTCCAGTGCACCCACATTGTGACTAATAGGGCAAAAGACCAATAGCACAAATTGAGGAATCCCACACACATAATAACCGGCTCCTCTTTAAAATCCATTGTGACCAACAATATTCATTATTGCTTAGAGATAAGGGCAATGACACCGGCCCAGGGAGGATTCACGCACCCTCCACTGCATAGCAAGCCAGCCCACATTCAGCGAATGTGGAGCGTTAGTTATACAGTCTGATTCTATTCACCAATGATGATGGTCTTTTATACAATAGCATATCATTTTTCATCTGTCTTCCATGTGAGTTTCACGGTATACAATTTAACAGTACAGCGAATATTCACGACCAAAAAAATCAACTGCTTTCAAAGACTGGAAAAATTTGACTATTAAATGTAGTCATAAAGTGTTGAGACTTTAAATATAAGCTGCTACTGTCCCCAGATTAATGAATGCATCTTCAGTTAGGTGAATGGTCATACAGTGTCATTAGCAGATTATCCATGAAGTATCCTCTTAACTCCCAGAATGCTGTGTGCTGTATTCATTTTGGGCCTCACTCTCTCCTCCCATCAAATTTCATAGACGCTCAATAACCCCCATTTTCAATAAAAATTAGCAGCAGTTGGAGATGTAATCAACTTTGCATTGATTTCAAGTGTTTAATGACTCCGTTAGAGTTCATCTCAACTTTGGGCCGACATTTTCTTCTCCTCTGACGAGTCAGGTTTTCCCTCTATTAAAAACCAATAAAGCTCTAAGATCATCCGTTTCCACGCAGTCTTACGGTCTATATTTGGAGACATCTGTCACAAAGGCGCGTGTTTTGAAAGATAGATGAAGATGGATGTTCTTGGTTTTGCTTTGGGGCAAGGCAAGAAGCGCCTTCGCCGTTTAGTCACCCGAAGCATGAGGAAGGGGCCCGCAGTCAAATGGAGACGCGAACAAGCGATGTTAGCAATGAACGCTACAGCGGGCACTCATGCCAAGCGTTGGTCAGCGCTGGCCCTTCTCCTAACCCCCCTTCCTCTAAACTTTACCCAGAAGTGATACACACACACTTATGTCTGAATGATGCACAAGGCCTAAAATAAGCCCACTCTCAAATCACACCCTTTTCTAACCATCTCAGTGGGAATTATCAACATATTTGCTTTCCATTTTTAGAGCATCTTCTGTCATGTTTTACAGTTTCGTTTGAGCCTTCTTTTATTTCAACAGCTTTAATTTTACAGTTCCAACTTTTCTTTGTAACGTGTTTCTTTAACGCCAGTGGGATCCACTGCACATGGCTGTAACAGCGCAGTCACACAGCCGAGCTCATGACGCCGGAGTTTACCCGAACATACAGCCATGTGCGGTCATGTGATTGATTAGTTCCTGCAGTGCCAATAAGATAATCAATATTTCAGCTATTTCACTCCCTCTTTAGCCACTGATCTGCCATGTAGTGAACCATTCTGTTCTGCTCTGTGCTCTATCTTTATCCTGTACATCTTGTACAGATAGTGGAAGTCACTGTAACCATGAGGATGAAGGATTAACTTGCACCACTTGTACCAGAAAAAAACACAACAAGTAGGTGGACAATAAATGTGATAGCATCAGGTTATTTTGAGTGTCAGGCGTGAGGTGGATGTTTCCTCATGAACTGCTTCACTCCATGTTGGAGGCTGCAGTCGCTTGCACCGCTTGACCACAATTTATGAACAGAGATTTGTTTCAGCTTCGGCTTATTTTGCTGTTGTGTTTTGAGTCGCGTACATAGATGGATAATGATATTTTAAATTAATTTTTTTGAGACGATCCCTTTGGTTATACACAGTAATAGGTGTGTTCATCTTGAGAAATAGTCACACATTACTTTATGAAGCTTTTCTTGTTTTTGAATAAGAGTTTAATTCTCATTTTTCTTTTCCTGACAGATTACAGTAGCTCTTGAATGCAATGTTGTTCAGCAGATTGCTCTCGTATTTCAGATTTCTGAGCTTCCCGAAAACACCTGAACGCAACACAAGTCAGCAGCAGACCTTTCAAATAGCATGTTCAGCTGCATTAATGTGCAACAACATGATAGATGCACTGACAAAATAATATACAACCTCATCTAATGTAAGTTTCAAGCCTCTGAATTTTTACACATTCAGAAAATGATGACACTGCATGTTTGGAAAATGTGGGCAAGTCACGTGAACAATATTTAATACATTCTGCATAGTACCTCCAAAGCTGCACAACTAGAGCCTAATATTCATCTTTGACATGCACATCAAAGATACTTGTGTAGGGAACCATCCTGTTCCTGTATTCTTTCAAATATGGACATATAGTATGGTCCCATATGCAGATAGTTTCTATGTCCAAGTCATTGTAGTCCACAGGTTAAAAAACCCAGTTAAAGATATGACTTCAGGCCTTCACAATGACAACGATTTAAAGGTTTTTGTATCATTTAGAAAATCTCAAAAACAAGTAGGTAAAAACACAAATAATGAAACAGCATGTGCTCAATATTAAAGAACAAAACAAGGGCTATCCTGTCAGATATATGATAATGAGACGAACCGTTCTGCAGGTTTCAAACCGTGATATAAGGAGGAGGGACCTTGACAGTAACCAAGAAGCTGAGATGTTCAGGAGGTGAAGTTGCTAAGGGAAACAGGAGAGCATTTATAGTCCTGAACAAATCTGAGGTTACATTTAAGAGACAAATCCGAGCACCAAATCTGCGTCTGCGTTAGCCTGCTGCAGCCGATTAGTCCGGCCTGTTACTGTACCCGGCCTCACTCCGTTGCCTAATTTGTTATCCTCATAACTCATTCCGCTGTTATGTAACAGCACTGTGGGTCTTTTCTAACTTGTAAAGACTGCGCCCTTCATTATTTATACCCTTTCATAGCACAGATCTATCTGGGATATAAGCTCGCATGGGTTTGAGCGTTAAAAATGGGGCAAACTTCCTGTGTTCGGGAGGAAGTGCGGCATGTGTGCGCCAAACTGTCATCAAAAGAGCCGCTTTTAGAGGGATAAAGCCCATTTCCGAGTCAAAGCGTCCATTCCTCTGTAGCTCAGCGGCATTAATGGAGCAGCGGGGCCTGAGAGTATAGTGCCTTAGAGTCGTTACCTATTCTACCATCCATTAGCTGAAAATTGTGTTGACTTTAAAACCAGTTTCTATAAATCCAGCGAGAGGGGTTTTCAGATTTCGTTAGAGTTAAGGTTTTGTCGCCATTAACCAGGGGAGCTGCGTGCGTGTTTGGTTTCGGTTTTTGCACAAAGAAAGGAGCAGGTGAGGGGAAAAAAGAGGGGCTGATAACACATAATGGTCAAACAGTGAATGTTGACAGTGTGTTTCCTGCATTTTCTGATATGATTAGATATTATGCACGGCGTTCTCTGTCATATTAGATAATGGTAGGACAGGGTCAAATCCAAAAGAAGAGAGATGTCTCTAATGTCTGTTTCTATTTTTAAAAAAGGTCGAGACAGTGATTGTGATGCTTCATCAACACCAATCTGATGGATGAGCGCTGAGAGTGGAGAAGAAAGCTTTTAAGGGTAGAGGAGGGACTTTCTGTTGGCAAGAGCTTCCTGGTCTATTCGCATCACTTTTAAAGTCTGAAAGGTATGAATGATTTGAGCCAACTCACTGCATCAATGTGATGTCTTTGATTGCAGGTGTCTGCTCGGACACCTCTAAACTGCATCTCCTCATGGGTCCTGTTACCATAGTCACTTTCCATTACACAGACTTTAAAAAAAAACAAAACTTCATCCTGACCTTGGGGAAATGCACACACTCCTCCTGATGATGTCACTTTGGTTCTGGCCCCAAGCATAGATTAGAAAATATGAGCTCTGAGGGAACTCTTGGTATTTGTCCTAATCAGCGGAGACAGGGTGGCCAACAGGGGAGATGGTGTTTCCGTTCCGTGCCCATACACAGCGACACAGTTAGAAAAACATTTGTAATTTCTATAATTTATTGGATTGGAATGCTAATCAAAGCAAAGTAATATACTAGTTTTGTATTTACAGCTATGCAGTACCCTACATAACATAGTCCAATAGGAATGATGATGGAGTTGGATAATCTGAGGTCTCAGAGTTGTTATCAAGAACCACAAATGTAATGTAAATGCAAAATAATGAATAATGCAACAAAATTAACTTGGTCCATATTTGACCACTTTTAATTTTTTTTCCCTTTGCAATCACAACACCTTTTCTTCCCTTTTTCTCTCTGATTATTATACTATACCGTATCTTACCTTATTGTATTTCATTCATTTTCATTACATATGTGCATCTTGTATTCAAGATTAAGAACGACCTCATCTTAAAAACATTACACACGTTGATACGTGTATCAGGTCTTCCTGTACTTCCCCTGGCCCAAGGAGACCGTCTTTCTTAGCACCTATTCCCACAGCAGTGCGCTGGAAGGCCCACCAGTGAGACTTCCCTGGAAGTGTCAGCATCCCCTGCCATTCGGAAGAGGACATGAAAACAAGCTTCATTATTTTAAATACATCATTATCTCCCTTCCTAATTGATGATTATACTTAGACGGCCGACAAAAAGTGTTTGGCTTATAACATGTTTTTAAAATGAAAACAAATCTCTGCATATGAGGCTAAATCTATTGCAAATATAAAATAATCAATTGCATGAATACTCGCCCCTGTTAATATGACACATATGAAGCATCACTGATTCACCAGTTGTTTTTAAAAGTAGCTGTGAGAAATGAAGATGTGACAATGTTTTTTTGGTTAAATAATGGAAGGTTCAACTACACTGGTAGTCAATTTCCTGGTTGAACAAAAACAACTTCATAAATACAAGGGAACATTCCAGCTTACCAAGAAGTACCAATCAGGGAAAGCATCGGGCACTGAATAGCCCCCAAATATCAAGTATGGTCAATCATGAAAAGAAAATGTATTTGGCACAGCTGTAAATCTGTCAGCTTATGCTCGAGAGTGTTTGCGTGAGAAGGCCACAAGTGAGGCCACATCTTCTTCACCACAAGCTACTGTGCACGCAACAGATTGTTTTTCCTGTCTGGAGTTTGCATGTTCTCAGTGTGTTTGTGTGGGTTTCCTGCAGGTGCCCCAGTTTCTACAGACCAAAGGCACGCAGGCTGGAAGAACAACAAGAGAGACTCTATACTTTCTAGAGCTATGGAAGTTAAATTTAAGCAAACTTAAGCATGTACAGCTAGTGTTTGCCAGAATGCATGTGTCATATGAGACTACAGTTTTTGTTGTTTGATGTAAGCTAAACCCTGCACATCAGCAGAAAGTTCAATCAGGAGAGAAGTAAATGAAGTAAAAATTAATGTTATTATAACAGATGGTATGTAATAATCAAGTCTTTACGGAAGTCTTTGACACTCTACAGGGAGATTTTGCAATCGAGGGGCGTCTGCTCGAAGCAGCAGCAAGACAAATCCCCCATGGAGTCCAGACACTGGTGATGGCTGATGACTCTGCTGAGACTGAAACGATGAAGCTGATGAATCTGTGATGACTGAGAGGTGATGGGGAGGTGGAGGGGCGTGCATAACAGCAGCATGAATATACTGAAGGCAGAGAGAGATTCATATTTTTTGAAAAGAAAGCAGCGAGATGATAGGCTGACAATGTAGGTGTGTCGCAGTGCTATTGGGTAGATGTGTTCAGCTGATATCTCCATTGACAGCTCCAGACAATGACTGCAAGGAATTATGAGTGAGCACGCCTGAGAGGAGTGAATGGCAGGATGGTATGAGGAATACACTACTAGGTCTAAGTGTGCAAAAAGAATAGTCTTCCTGACTGCGAGAGCTTCATTATCGCTCCAACGGTTTCTCAAAGAATTGGTGAAATCTGCAGTCTCCAGATGTGCCAACAGGATGCAGACTTATCAGCACAGACTGTAACTGCTGCCAGAGCTGCCTCTGCTTAATATTGACTTGAAAGGCAGCAAACACTTGTGCAGTTGGGTATTATGCGTTTTGGATTTGTGATTAATTCAGGTCAACTTGTAGAGACTTTTAAGATGAAAGATTTATTTCTGCTGATCAGTGTCAAACAATGTCCAATAATAAGAAAACACAAAAACTCAGTGGTTTGTATTGGCACTATGCACAGAGTTAACAGAATGGCCTTATGATTCATGCTTATGTTGAAACACATGATGGAAAATCACTGCATCGATTTTGCGAACACAGCGCATGTGATTTTTGCAGAATCCCCATTTGAGACTCACACATACATCACAGAGGCAGTTATATTTTTTGAAATGCGGATTTAAAAAAAGGAATCGCAAAACAAAAAAAAAGGAACATGGGGGATCGAGAGGCACCTAACTCCCTGTCCCTTTTTTTTTATCACCTTGGTATCTGCCATCTGTCACATCAACATGTCTCCTCTTATATAACAAAGTAACAAATTGGACTGGAAACGTTTCATTGCCCATAATTCATTCATGAGGGCTTTTCCCATGCACTGAGATGTGACTGCGCTGGGGGGAACAATTAATTAGCTCGTGAGGGCATCTGTGGGGCGATGTGAGACATTAAGAACCTCTCTTTGCCATGGCAGCTTTACAACTCCTACAATTACGCACAACTGTATTATTCTGTAATGTGCTCATAACATTATACGTGTGCAATTTTTTGCTAGCATATTGTTTGTGTGTTGGATGCACAGGAAATGCATATGCGGGTATTACATGTGAGTATTGAGTTAATTTTACCGGTGCTTAAAAGTACAATGAATCGTGTGGCACTAAACATTAAATTCATAGTTTATCACAGTGCAGGAAAAGTGGTGACATAATGATCTATTACACTTTAATCCATTACAGGTTCATGAGTGCTTTGGTTGTTCTTTGTGGTGTGGCATGTGAATTATTAACAGTTGTGATCCCAGTTGCAGCAAAAATGCTCATAGCCAGCTGTAGTCACTAGGGGGCGGTGTTGTAGTATAGATGTTCATTCATGAAGTCACCTCAATGGGATTCATTCAGCAAATCTTTGACAACATGCTTCATTGTGTTGCACTATCCCAAACACACATAAGGCACCTTATATGATAACAACAACAGCATAGTACACAGAGCTGTATGGTGTATGCATTAAAATGAAATGAATGTTTTATCATTTTAAATAAACTTAATTTTCCATGTAATGTATGTCATGATCATGCATCAACCCTGTGTGTGGTTTGTGACAGCACACTTTCTGTGGAAACCGTGTTTGCACTGAGTCTGTTTAAGTTGCTCTGATGTAAGTTTCCAAGTAACTGTTACCAAGGCTGCAGTGAGGTGCAGTAGCCCACAGGCCACTGACCTCATTGATTCAAGCATGTCATACTTTCTTTTTTTCATGGCATGTAATGATAAGTATGTTTAACAGATCAGCTGAACTTTAACAGAAGGTCTGGTCAGTGTTCAAAAAGTGATTGCCACCTCTTTATTTCCCTCGCAGGCGTGAACAGTTTGATTGAGCTCGTTTTTGAAAAGACAGTTTGTGCTCCAGTTCATTTTCAGCTTTTCAACCGTGTGAAACGGTGTCTTCACACAGCGGCTCATTTTCCAGTCACTCTCCCCGCAGCCACCTCGCTAATTAGCCTATCTCTCTGTGCCCGTGTGCGTTTCCCTGTGTGGAACTTGCTAAACAAGCACATCGTTTGAAACCATTCATTCATCTCAGCTGCTCTCTCCAGCTGCTGTCATGGAGACCGTGTATGACTGGCAGAAAACAGAAGGCGGTCTCTGAGCTCCAGTCGACCTGGACGCTCGAGAGCTCGAACGCTCTCTTATGGGCAGATGAAGGAGTTGTGATATGGAGACAGCAGGGAGGCCGCAGACTGGGAGGTGAGTCACAGAGGCCTGAGGGACTGAGTTAGCCGACGTACTGTTCACTCTTTATGTGATTAATTCTAGGCCACAAGACTGATGCCACATGATCATTCAAATGTGCATGTTCCTTTATAATGGGGGTGTGGGGGATTGCAGCTTTGTTTCATGTTTTGTCTTGACAGGACCATGATGCATCTGTCATATCAACCCCCGCTTCCCACCAGAAATAAATATCTGCAGCAGAAATGGGACCAGACTTCATATGAGTTACACAGGGGGAAGGTGAGGAGAGACATATACTTTGATTTGTGGAGTGACTTAATAACTTTTATCACCATTCAGTGCCTTGTACAAATCGATATGTTGGGTTTTCTCCCCCCTAAGGTGAAGTCAGCAAAACCGACAATAAGCACAACTCCACCAAAGACCCATGGTCACCTGGCTCTCAAGCTGAAGAAACTAAAGGTCGGTTGTTTTACCTCTCATGTTCTCAGCATCATGCCCATATGGTGGCAGCAGATGTTTCAGAGCTGAAACCATCCAGCAATGTCTAAAATTATGAGAAAGTAATATAAGAATGTTTTTGAACCTCAGTTCAGCATCACAATCTTGTAGTGTAAATCTTGTCTGAATATTTCTAACCATGCGTTATTGTAATTAAGCTCGAAGAGGAATGGACAAAGAAGATTCAAAAGGAAAACAACATGCTTATGGAGAAAATATCACGCATCATGAGGACAACTGGACGAGTTGACAACAGGAATGATTATGAAAGAAAAAGGTTAGATGGGGTCGTGGCAGAGTGTAAAATTAGACATTTAAGTCAGGCAACAAGTTGTATTGCCAAGACATAAGGTGGCCTTTGAAAATAAAAGCCCACTTGTAAAGCCTGTGTTTACTCATTGTAGCCTTGGCAAGGAGAAGCGACAGCTGGACTTGCTCCGTATCACCAAGGAGAATCAAATGATCCTGGAGCGTCTGAGCCAGTGCAGGCCTCACTATAATGTGAGGAGCTGGCATGAGGACTGGATCAAAACTCTCAAGGTGATGGACAGCATTGCACGTTACCCACGAGGAAGAACAAATCAGCAAAAGGTTACATTTATTTCTTCTTTGTTAGATAAAGTAACATGACTGCTGTGTTTCATTCATTAAGCACAATCAGTAACTTCTGCACTGTAGATACTGTAACATCAGACTCACAGTGACCTCTAAACTGTATCATGTGATCTTCATTGTACGCCATAATGAAGACTTTTATGTGTCAATAACAGGGACAAGAAAAACCCATCTCCATCAAAAAGTGCAGTGATAGAGAACAAAAGATCAGCACAGCCACACACAAACCTGCAAGCAACAAGGCCAGTGGCAAAACAGAGTCTGAAGAGGATGAAGAGAGGAAAGAAACCAGCGAGAAAGAAGGTGCAGACACAGATACAGAGCAGAACCAATGACATATCCTGCTCCTGAACTGAATGCACCTGAGAGTCCTGGTTCTGACATTTAAGTTACAGCAGACAAACCTCGTCACACCGCTGAAACATTTTCCTGCCCTGGTGGATCTGAAATGTCCAGCATCTCTCACACACCTAAAACACTGAGGGATCAAATACCTGGTTCTTTTAATAAAGCCATGTTTTTCTGCACAATAAAGAATTTCTGTTTCTGTTATTATAAGCAGTTTTGAAAAAGACAGCCTGCACCTAGATATTGTACCACACTTATATGATCTTTGGGAGTGGATTAGTCTAAAATAGAGAAGTAGTATTACTTTGTACATGTGCTGAGACAAAACTATGTACACGATCCTTCTGTGGACTATTCTCAAACACAAGATAACCTCTTGCAATGTGTTCCTTAGATAATAACAAATAAAAGAATAAAGAAGAAAAGAGAGAAGAAAATAAATAAGTGTGTGTGTATTGTTTTTATATTTATAACATTATTTTACAACTAGACATACTTCAATTAAAAAGGGAAAAAGACCAGAGTTAAAGCGGAACTGTTGATCCACTGTGTGTTTCCAGACGGCACAGTTTGCCAGAACACTCGCTGCAGAAAGAAGCCGCGGATTTGATTTTACGCAGCTAGCAAGCTAGCTCGCACTGTTTTGTGCACAGTTTGATACACTCTTTCTCCTCTGTCTCTTATAATGACACACTTTTGATAGTCAGCGCAATAAGTGAAGAAAATCAAAATGAATCTCGACAGACTTCGAAAGCGAGTGCGACAGTACATCGACCAGGTAAGAAATGAGATATCTTTGAGTTTCTGTTTTGCTAGCTAATGCTAGCTTGGGAGCGAACCTGGCGTCAGTGGAAACAAACCTCCACAGTTTGCCTGCCCGGCGAAGTTAGCCACAAGAAAACATGTACATTTGAGTGAGTCTTACCTCGTGTTTGTGTGTGTTCACAGCAACAGTATCAAAGTGCTCTGTTTTGGGCCGACAAGATAGCATCCCTGTCTCACGGTGAGTGCTGTTTCTGACTAGCCAGGGTGATAGCCTCATTAACTACCAATCTGTCACCTAGAGCTACAAAGCTAATGTTAGTATTGCTGGTGTTTTATAGAGAGATTGTTCCTGTTTTGTGCCTGTTCCGTTCTGTCATTGTTATGTCGCATCACAGCTGAAAAGAAACTTTTGACTAACTTGGTGTTGATGGCGGATAAAACAGTAGATTGCAACAGCTGCTGTGTAGCCTGTCAGTGATGAATCTCTAGTGTCAGAAACTGATGATCCAACCTCTGTGTTTGACATACAGAGGATCCCCAGGACATCTACTGGCTAGCTCAGTGCCTTTATTTGACCTCACAGTACCACAGAGCCTCCCATGCCCTCCGTTCACGAAAACTTGACAAGGTAATTACAGGTCATGTGTGAGTTGTCTATATGCCATGCAAAATTATGTGCTGGCAAGTGAGTGATTAGATTCATGTTTATAGCACAAATCAACATGTGAAAGATGTGTGTAATCATTTGTTATATGTTGAAAACAAACTGCATGAATATCAGTTGCATAATCTCCCTTATGTCAGTTCCAAGTCTGAAACAAGGCTTTTCTTCATGCACACAGTTGTACGGAGCCTGTCAGTATCTTGCTGCTAGATGCCATGTAAGTAACTGCAAAATACACTATATCTATTCTGAACCCTCTTGTAGACGTTTATAAATTGCAGAATACTATTCAAAGAAACCAGCCAGATATCGTTGGTGCTTTAGATTTACAATATTCTGACTGTTTTGTCTAGTATGCTGCCAAAGAGTTCCAGCAGGCCTTGGATATCCTGGATGCAGAGGAGCCAGCTAGCAAGAAGCTGCTGGACAGGAGTGGGAAAGAGGACAACGGGACACCAGAGTCAGCCAAGGATTGGGACATGTCCCCTGCCTCTGTAAGTCTGAGCTGCCACTGAAAGTATGGAATGTACTGAATACAGCCTATGATTTGTTGGTTTTGCATGATCTAATTTTATTGATCAGCGCCCTGTAACGTCACTTTGGAGGGAACAGAGCCTTTATTTAATGATTGTTTTTGTTGAATGTTGCATGTAGCTGTACTGTGCCAATGATTTTTTTTTTAGTGTCCTGTCTTTTCAGCCATGTCCCCAGTTTCCAGTTCCCACAAACACTCCAACCACAAAGTGCAGTTTTATTTACCTTGTTGGTAGAAATGATATCACTACATAAAGTTCCTCATACTATGCAGTCCCTATAAAATTGTTTAGAAACCAACATTAGCAATGTTTCTTTTCTTTAATTAAAAAAAAATTGACTACACAATAGGTGATGTCGTACATCAATATTGTTTGGCATAGTTTATGTCCTGCTCAGTGCAAAAACATAAATGGACATGAACACTTGCTAGGTAGCAATTTAAAAACAGATTATTTTACAAAGGAAAACCTTTTAAAAACTGCATCTTGTGCAGGAGGACAGTATAATAGATTTACTCAGTGGTTAAAAACAGTTAAGGCTTGCTCTAGATATAAATGAAGTAATAACCTTTGTAATAACAGGTGAGTACAGCAGATATGATTTTGAGTGGGAAAGCTAAGTGACATGCAATGCTGACATGATGTGAGAATTATTTCAAATTGCTGACTAAGTCCAGTATTTTTAATGTTCTGGACAGAGCTTTAACGTATAAAGTTATGTGTAATATTATTGACATTAACCAGAGACTCTTCTCCCTCTCTTCCCTCTCTGAAATATTCCAGGTCAACAGCTCCATCTGCCTCCTGCGGGGTAAGATCTATGATGCCATGGACAACAGACCACTGGCCACCTCCAGCTACAAAGAGGCCTTGAAACTGGATGTGTACTGCTTTGAAGCCTTTGACCTTTTAACGTCTCACCACATGTTGACTGCACAGGAAGGTGAGGCTGTGGCGAATCTGTGGCAATGATGTTCTGGGATCTTTTTAAATCTTTTTCCTCACATCTAGCGATGTGTGTAGTTTATTATCATTTCCATCACTCGCAAAATGGCAGTATGTGTGAAATGTATTGTTCATTTTTCAATAGAGAAAGACTTCCTTGACTCACTTCCTCTGAGTCAACAGTGCACTGAGGATGAGGAGGAGCTGTTACATTTCCTATTTGAGAATAAGTTAAAGAAGGTAGGAACACTCTGCATTTAACTTTATTTATATTGCTTTTACTCTTTAATTAATTGATAAATAAACGGATAAGGCTGGTCATGTTCTATATTTTTCTTACTATCAACTAATCTCATGAAAAGATGAAAACCAACACTCGATTCATCTGACTAATAGGTTTTTGTAGACAAGGCCTGTTATAGCTTATTCCTCTGTGCCAGACACATTGTTGTTCCATTGTTGTCCAACAATGATTAAAAGCACATAATTGAGCTGCACTGTTACACTTGACGATATTCAATACAAACTGCAGTTCCCATGTTCATTAAAATGAAGGATCATTGTAATGAGGGATTATTACAATGAACATGGGAACGGCAGTTTATTATGAGTCAATCCCAGATACACTGTCCTGCCTTATCCTTTAATTTGAGCTCATAGAGAGCTAACAACAACCAACAGCTAACAACCAAATGGTGCTCTCCAGTGTTGCTGAGCTTCATTTGTATACAGTCAATATACATTGAAATGCAAATGTCCGTTATGAATATTCTGGCCTGTGTTGTTGTGTCCGACCTCTCTTCATCGGTCTCCATGTCTCCACTCCTTGCTTTATCTCATTTCCCACCTACTCACATTTAAACTCTACACTCACCTTTCACACACTTGCATAAACACACACACTCTCTCTATTTCTCCTTCCCACTGCAGTATAACAAGCCCAGTGATTTGGTGGTACCAGAGATGGTCAATGGTCTTCAGGACAACTTGGATGTAGTGGTGTCTCTTGCAGAGAGGCATTATTATAACTGTGATTTCAAGATGTGCTACAAACTCACATCAATGTAGGTGTCTTCATTTTTCCTCTCAGTTTGTTGTTAGTTTTTGTGTGTTGAATTTGTTGAGAGTCAAAAGACTTCAACAAGAACAGGGATAAATCTCAGCTTTGCACACAGTGTGTAGCTGGCTTTACTATACAAAGTTGCCTAAAATTTATACCTTACCACAACCAGAGAAAGTGATTTGATAAAAAAAAATTATGCCCTTTGAGCACAATACCTCTTGCTGCGGTTGTGCAGGCTTTTAAATAGCAGTAAAAAAAATTTGAACTGTCACATCTTAGTCATAATAAACAAGAACAACAAGATTTCGTCGCTGTAGCTTGAAAGCTTTCATGCAGTTTACACCACTGAAATACCCACATCAAAGTCATTTGTACTTATGAATTTAAAATCAATCATAAACAAACTGTAGCAGATGCTGCTTTCTTTTTTCTTTTTTCGGTACTGTTGATTCATATAATGTGTATGAATTTTGATTGATGAGTCATTCATTCCAACAAATGGTGAATTCAGATTTTCTTGCTTTTGTATATTGACTGACTTGGAGATAATGAAGGTCACTTTTCCTACCCACTTGAAAGTTGACATCATTTTAGGCTGTAGATATTGGATTCCACATTATGAAATGGTTAAAAAGTTACTGCAGTCGAATGTCCTTAAACAAATTCAGCGCCATTTAATGCATCTCTTTGTATCTCAGGGTGATGGTTAAAGACCCCTTCCATGCCAACTGTTTACCAGTCCACATAGGAACTCTGGTGGAGCTTGGAAAAGCAAATGGTAAAATACATATCAACTATTATTTCATGCATAAAGAATGTTTAGTTTGATTGCTTGGCCTACCCATCAGTATAATGGTTAATATGTTCATTTTGCTTTGGTTTCAAGCTTTTTTGTCTTTTTTTTTCCCCCTGCAGAGTTGTTTTACCTCTCACACAAACTTGTAGACTTGTATCCCAACAACCCGGTAAGTGTTGCAACCATATCAGTATAAATCTGTTTCCCTGTTTACATAGTTTCCAGTATTTGATGACCAAATGAAAATGTTTGATCAGGTATCCTGGTTTGCTGTTGGGTGCTACTATCTCATGGTTGGCCATAAAAACGAACATGCTCGGCGGTACTTGAGGTATGTAGTCACACCTTCAAAAGGAAGTACATCCTGTTTGAGGCCACATTGCAGGCTGACTGTATTTAGTTTAGTCGTGTATGACAGGTATTGTGTATCTCCTGTAGCAAAGCCACCACACTGGAGAGGACGTACGGTCCTGCATGGATTGCCTATGGCCATTCATTTGCAGTGGAGAGTGAGCATGACCAAGCCATGGCTGCCTACTTCACTGCTGCTCAGCTGATGAAAGGGTAGGTACACGTCCTGAAGTGTTCACCTCCTCATGCTTTCATAAATGTGCGTTTGGGGTTTTTTTTTTTTAGCTGTACTGCTAAATGATGTATGTGAAAAACGTACCTGGCCTGTCAGCCTATATTACAGAAAGGAGGTTAAATAAAGAAATTGTTCTTTTAAGAAGTTACAGTTGAACTCTGCAGCTGTGTTTGTTTTATTCTATGTTGGAGAGCAGGCACAGACTCAGTCAATAAAACCCCACATTGCCACTGCTGAGAGTGCACAAGTTTTCCTTTTAGAGCTTAATTTTTTAAGCTTTGTTTCCAAAACCTCCAAACTGAGAATTTATTAAACCATAAGATAGGGATACTTTGGTCTTGTTTGACGTCTTCTGCATGCTCTCCCCCAGGTGTCACTTACCCATGCTCTACATCGGCCTGGAGTATGGTCTGACCAACAACTCCAAGCTCGCCGAGCGTTTCTTCAGCCAGGCTCTTAGTATCGCTCCGGAGGACCCGTTTGTCATACACGAGGTGGCTGTGGTCGCCTTTCAAAATGGAGAGTGAGTCATGCAGTCATAAACACACACAGAAACACTTAGGCCTCTAGTTTGGCAAAGGTAGCATAAACGTTATTGGCAGCACAAACGGATGTTGGCACACAGCGATGGCATTTGTAAAAGTTTTTACTGGCTAAGACATTTAATTTATAGGCCATATTAGTGAATGACTGCAACTGAAATGAAACACTTGATGACCACTAACTTGTGTGACAAAATGAGAAGAAGCTTTTTTGCCCACCTTAAAAGTTATTTTAAGTTAAACTGTTTCTGTTGGTGCAGTCATTTCTGCTGTTCATTTTTGTCTGGAGGTCTCATGACTGGCTGGAAGAGTTAGAAGAAGACATATGTTCTCATATCGCCCCAGTTTTATCTAGCCATGCAGGTAGCTTTTAGTAGTAGTTTCATCAGAACTACTTTCTGCTGATGAAATAGTCCTTTCCTGATGAAAACTGCTAACAGTAAGGTTTGTGTAGTGTAATTTGTCCATGCTGTGAATGCGAAAAACAAAATTTAAGTCACCTATATCATAAAATGCTGCCGAATCAAATCATGTTTTCTGTCATCTGGCTACTGACCCTTCAAAGCTTGGAAAGCATCTATATACACAAACTTAAAAACTCATAATGCACCTAATGTAAAAATGACACACATTGATATCGGGGTTATTTGATTGGAAATTCAGATGTGCTGTAAGAACGTTTCTCCTATATCCCGTTTTAGCTGGAAGACAGCTGAGAGGTTGTTTCTTGATGCAATGGAGAAAATCAAAGCCATAGGGAATGAGGTAACAGTTCATTTATTTCATTGAAAAAATATAAATGTGTGAAGGATGAGCATCTTGAAAACATGACTGTGTCTCTGCAAGACTTACTTAATGTATGCTGTTTGCTATTTTTCTTAAAATTTAAGGTCACTGTGGACAAATGGGAGCCTTTGTTAAACAACTTGGGCCACGTATGTCGTAAATTGAAGTAAGTACAGAGCCAATATTACTGTGTATTTCCTGTTTGAATGAGTGGTCTTAAATAGACTCAATAGAAGAGTGGGTTGCACTTTTAGCTCTGCCTTTTTTTGTAAATTACATCATGGATTCATGGTCTTCTCTGAGTTAACACATATAGCACTAGTATTGGAGGCTGAATTTAGCCTGAGTCGATAATTAAGGAAGATTGGTTGGAGTGCACTCTCCTCTAATTTGTTCATTCCCCTCCTTATCTATTTTTCGCCTGCCTGCAACAAACTATTTTCAGAGATGTGCTTAACACTTGTTCTGTTGCAGTCATTCAGCATAGGTAAGGCCCTCATTGAGAATTCATGAAAAAGCCCTTTAATGAATTATGCATAGCCATCACTCAATAGCTATAAGAGGCTTGCAAAGTGTGTGCCACACAAGTGGTTGTTTTGAAAGGCCTGGATAGTTTTTATGTACAGAGAGGGTTCCATCCATACAAAGCGAATGCCCCTCGTAGCTTGTTGGTGCGTCATCGATACATCCATGGTCTTCTTAAATTTCCATTCCTCATATGTAAACACAAGAAAACACAGCTGTGCATGTACTGATATGAAAACTTTGTAATGCAGTTAAAAATGATCTTGGTGTTACTTAAGTAAGATGAATCGTCACCCAGCATTGAGGCATATACTTGAGTCACTTGGTAATGGTTACTATACAACGTTTGGTGACAAAGATGTAAAAGATGGCTGCAACTGTTAAAACAGATTAAACAGTTTTCTGCACGTTTTTCAAAATGGTTAAAACTCAAGCACTGATATACTTTGGATATAATGCTATAAATTGTTTGTCCGTGTGTGTTTCTCTTCGTCTTTCGTCTTTGCCAGAAAACAATGATTTTTCCACCTGCAATTATTAATGTATGTTTAGTAGTAGTCATGCATGGAGCAGTTGGGGATTCCTTCTAGCGTTAATTGTCCTTTTTTTTTTCACTTGGCATGGGTAGTTTTTTTTTTTTTTACAGTGACATGTATCAAACCAAACAGGTGTCCCTCAAGTCAAGTTCTTTATTATAACCCTCAGTTTTTAAAATTGCAGATGCTATTGCATTCCTTGTCTGTAGGTGGCATACACTGCATTGCTGGTGCTCTTCAAATGGATGATATTGGCTGAGCCTGGCTTTGGGTGCTCTGAATCAATAACTATGACAATGTTTATCAAGCTGTATTGGCTGTATTTCTTGTCAGACCGTCACTAAACACAATAATGGAAAACTTAAGTACCCATAATTAAATTTAAATATTTTCAGATGTGCCTTTTTCCAAATAGTGTTTTGTCACATGCCTGCAAACATCTGCTTCTGAAATTCTCTTGACTCCATTGATATCATCTTTGTGCATTGTTTCTGTAGAAAGTACGACCAGGCTCTGGAGTACCACCGTCAGGCACTGGTGTTAATCCCTCAGCACGCCTCCACCTATGCTGCCATAGGATACGTGCACAGCCTCATGGGCGACTTTGAGAGTGCCATCGACTACTTTCATACGGTATCTTGCCTTTTCTACAGTCTGTATGGGTTTTGCTTCTCACTTAAAAACCTTGTATTGTTCTTGCTAAATTGTCATTAGTCATTACTCAGAGGAGGGTTGGTGGCCTCTCTGAGAGCAAAAAGGAGTTGGAGTTACCGTGGAAATCTTCGCTCTTAAAGCAGTACAGAGTGTCCTTGTAGGTCATTGTTTTGTACAGTTGGCTGTCATTTAAAAAAACAAAACCACTATTAGACAGAACCAATAAATACTACTTACAAGTGCATGGAATATCAGTTGTACGAAGTTGAAAAATTGACATTTTTTGGTGGTATGGGAATTGTTTTCAGTAGTCAGAATAAACACAGAAGGGGTCACATTCAAGTATGTTGCATTACCTGTGATTGATTTTGGTCAACAAAGGTGTATTTATAAGAAATAACTGACATTGGCTTGGTCTTTTTCTTTGCAGGCACTCGGACTGAAAAGGGACGACACCTTCTCTGTGACGATGCTCGGTCACTGTATTGAGATGTACATTGGTGACACAGATGCTTACATAGGTAGGATACAGCTATACTCAGTTTCAGGGGAGTTTTTATCTCGAATGGCTGCCTTGAAAAATGGGATTATTTAATTGTTACATAATCAAATTTCAGAATTCAGCTGTGGCACAACTCCGATTCTAAAAATGTTTGGACGCTGTGTGACACATAAATAAAACAGAATATGATACTTTGCTATTTTTTTTTGCCATATACAGGTAAAAATGATGTGTTATTTGTTTCCACTCAGGCACAGACATCAACGACAAGGTGCGAGGCAGCTTGAACACTCCAGCGCTGATGAAGATGCTGAACACATCAGAGCCCGGTGACCTTCTAGCCACGCCAAGATTGGAAGACACCAGCATCACGTCCTTGGAAACGCCACTGTCTAATCAGGACAAGATGATGCTGGAGACGCCCCTGCGACTCTCTTTAACCTTGGAGTGCGATATGTATGAGAGCGATGTGATGTTAGACACCTTGTCAGACACCAGCACGTGATCTCACCCTGTCAGGAGGTGGAACTGTCGTACCAACAGGTTGTCATAGGTACACATATCCGAACCCAAGGACAACTATAAATCCAAAACTTTGGCGCCTGTCCTCCACCAAAGGTCTCCTGTGGATTCTCCCTCTTGTGCATTTGATATGGTTGTTTCTGTAAGTGACAAAACATAGAACCATGCCATTGTGAACGTGAGTAAAAGAGTGTGAATTTGTATACAGCACCTGCTGTACGTCATATTAATTTTGCAAGAATGCACTTTAAAAGGGGAATTGACACGTGCCTTGGTTAAGGGGTTGAGCACTTGGTTTAGCATTGGACCTTGGGTTAAGCCTGAAGACACTGGGAACATGTGGTCCTCTGACAGTCGATTGAACAGAGCAAACACAGCCGCACACCTCACATCTGATCTGAAAGACTGACATCACTTATTACTGCCTGTGGCAGGACCCTCCGTGTCGCTTCACCTGTGGATTTACACCTTGAATAAAGAGCCAGCTAAATACGAGCAGTTTTGGTGAAAACATTTCTTTTCAGTTCCTACAATAAACCATGCTTTTATCTTAAAAGATTTTTAACATACCTGTGTTTTGTGTTCATCAGAATAAAGTGTTTGATTTGTAAAACCCACAGAACACGTCATTACGGCATCATGGCTGGAAGATTATCAATCTTATCCTTTATTTTCTACTTACTGTTATATCGACAAAATTATTCTGTCTAAATTGATGTTACTCTTAATTTAAAGCCTGTTGCAGCTGAAATCTGACAAATGTTCTAGTAAACCACTAAATAACAAGCAGATAATTTTACAGTATGATTTTTAACATGCAAGGAAATTTTGTTCAACTGAGATTTGGTGATAATTATCCTGACATTTGACGATATAGTTATTGGTATTAATAGAATTAAACCAAATGTCTCTTGCAAAAAGTTTAAATATTTTAGTGTTGAATGTTGTTACACCCATCTCTCCTACAACATACATGTATTATTGTGGAATATGAAAGTATTTAACCCTGCTTTTGTTTAAAAGCAGTGAATCAGGGAATTTACCCAACAGACCAAAATGTCATGTTCCGCTCCAGGGGAGGAGTGAAAACACTCCTCTCCATCACTTCTCTTCCTCTCACAGTCCACACACACACACACTGTTTCTCCTCTCACCTCCTGGAGCCTTTTTCCCCCAATGGAGAGCGGCTGTGGAGGCTTCAGGAGAGATGGGCTGTACTCCGTCTAAGTCTGCCGTCATTTACAGCCAGGACAAGGTCTGCAGGGACCTGGACACCTGCTCCACTTTCGTCCCCAGCCTGAAGAGCTCCGTGTCCACGCCAGAGAGACCCCGGGTGTGCGTGGAGAGCAGCAGCGGCAGGAGGACCTTCCTCAGTGGTGAGTTTGAGTCGGGTCGGAAAAAAACAAGCGCCTGCATCTGATGCATGAGATCAAGTCAAGTGATGAGGAATTGCTTTCAAAAATGCATTAGAGATTTCATGTGTGCTCAGAAAAAAAACATCTCCAGAGTAGATGATTGCTCATATAGATACAGGAACATTTTATTCCATCTAGGGCAAAAAGCTTTGTGCCAGTGTGCATCAAATCCTGCCACCGTCCCAAGTTTCCTTCTCAAAGGTCAGCTTTGTGTGTCTGTTCTCCTTCAGTCCCCTGCAGAGACGTTCACGGCCGCTCTGTGAGTCAGTCCTCCTGCCTGGACTCCTGGGGCTCAGCGGGCAGCGTCGCTCCGGGCTGCCCGGATCAGCTGAGCCTGAAGCCCCGCAGCCCGACCCCGGACCTGCACGCTGACACCGAGGGGACAGCTTGACCCCCTCCAGCCTGCTGGTGAACAGAAACTGATCGGCACAACAAGCTGGAGACTTTTTCATTTTCACACCACATCTACCTGTTTGGTGCAAGAACTGTTTTTCACTTTATTTTTCTAATGATGATTGTTATTATGATATCTAAAAATCAGATGCATGACTAATTACTAAAGTTGTGTCATGTTTGTTGAATTTGAGATGTTGCAAATTTTGTTTGGAATACAAATATTTTATAAACTTTTTATTTGCAATTAGTTTTGAGATATTTGTAGGTTACTTTATTCTTCTACTCCACCAAAATTCAGATTGAAATATTGTACTTTTTACTGCATTTATAGTAATTAGTTACTCTGTTTCAGATCAATAATTCAAAAATGTAATCAGCAAATAAATGATGATGTTTAATTATAGGTTAAGATGTATTGATCCCAGTTGGAAGTTCACAAGCTACCCAGCAGTATATAAAGTTGTTGAATCAGTCCCACCTTCACCAGCCTCAACATTAAAGTGATGTACACATTAATGCATCAATAATATAGTCCAATATTATAATATACAGTATTCTGAAGTAGGGGGGTCTGCATAACTTGCGAATTATGCAAATTTCCCCACTGAGGGACGAATAAAGTTTTATCTTATCTTATCTTACAATAAGTACTTCAAGTATATTATGCTGTTGAGACTTTTGTACTTTCATGTAAGTAAAACTTGTATGCATGACTGTAACAGAGTATTCCGTATACTGTGGTATTCCTATATTTACTTAAGGATAAGATCAGAGCAGTCCTGCTACCACTGGCCACAAAATCAGTGTCAAACAGAAAAGCAATTAGAAAATCATGAATCTCTTTTCAACCAAAGACGTCAAACAGTTTCACGGTTACAGTTCATAAGAGTATCATTAAAAACTGTAAACCAGTCAACATGTTTCAGTTCACTGATCACAAGAACAAATGGCAGTGTGTGATGAACATACATACTCTATATGACACATATTAACTTGACTGTAGGTCGATTAAGGAGCAGCTGAAGGCGACAGGATAGTGAACAACTAATGTGATCTTTGATAGAGACAACGTTCTATCATTAATACCAAATAAGATCCACATGTATTGAGCAAATTAAATCCTGACACAGAGACAGGATTATGGCACAAAAACTGCCTGTAGATCTAGATTAGATAGATAGATAGATAGATAGATAGATAGATAGATAGATAGATAGATAGATAATAATCTAGAGCATCTAGATTTTGATGAACTGATGTCCTTTTTTTCTCTTGAGATAGAAGCTGTGGGAGTTTCAGGAGGTTCAGTAGATGTCCACAGACACAGCTCAGACCAACATATCAAAGCTGTCCTTTTAAATCCCCCCTCTCCTCTCGCGATGCTACCGCACTCTCGCGCGGACTCGGCGACTTAACGGGGGCGAGAGGGAGATGGAAAGAAATGAGGTCTGAAAAGGACCAAATGACGGCGGGCAAGGAGAAAAGCGTCGTCGAGATCCAGTTCCGAGACCTCCCGAGGGAGCAGGAGAGCGCTGGCGGCAACCCCAAGCAGAAAGAGGAGAAGAAAGAGGTTTTCACCAAGGTGGGTGTTCGAGGCTTTGGAGCCGCGTCGCATTGTTTACGCCGTGTTGGAGGAAACAGACATGGAGGAGGCATGAAGGGAGGAGGAGCGTTTCAGCACCGCGGACAGCGACCAGGAGCCGGAAAGACCTGGAGCCTCAGACCGACCTGACAGCTGCACCTGTCGCCTCCTGTCATCAGCTGGGGTTGGATGAAATGTAGTAAACAGCGACTACATAAGATCCTCACACTGTGTCTCCAGTGTGTATTCATGCATGCTGTTAAACACGTTCACTGAATTAAGCCTCCAAAATCCCAAGTGTCCTGTGCATCCCAGGAATGATGATCAAGATTCATTTCAGTCTATGTTTGAGTTATTGTTTAGTGTATTAAAAATGACACGTGTCCATCTGCAGGTTCCTTTAAAGAGATTATTTTGTCTGTGTGTACATGAGTATGTTACATATTTGTGTTCCTTTTTAGGCCTTAACATAAAGTGAACATGTATGTTTTCCCTTTAGTATCTTTAAGGTTAACAAAAATCATCTTGTCCCACAGCGTCACATTTTTATGGCTGCACCATTACATCAAATCAAAAATATTCCAGTTGTCTTGTGCATCATTTTATACACCTTTTCCCAAAAAGTTGGCCTTACATACTTGATCTCTTTGGAAGCTCTGAGATCTTCATTAGATTTCAAACTAAAGTCATGAGAGTTTCAACAGTGCTCCCCTGCACTGCGTGTGATGTCAGTGAGGTTTAAGGTGTCAAGGGGGTGCTCAAGCAGTTTAGTGTTGCACATCTGTGAAGTGAAATGTGTGAAGCTCCAAAAAATGTTACACTTCACATAGTGCAACTCAGTGCATTTCCTGCCTGGTAAACATTGTCGTCTTTGAAGCTGCACAACCCCAGTTTGCACGCAAGCCTTTTGATTGAAAATTGATATCTGAGGCTCGATCAGAAATAGCTTTGATGAAATTATCAGGGTTATTTTTTTCAGACATTATGAAGCTCCTGCTCACAGACACAGCAGACATTATACAACAGAGCTTTTTCCATTATGTCATTCTATAATATGTGTTTGTCTGTGAGATCTGGAAGCAGCAACACCTCAAGAATAGTCCTTTTTTGGCATAAATACATAATTACCTGCACTGTCAATCTTCCTGCTGAACGAAAGAAATAATCTGTAAATGGCTGATTACAGGTGGTACTTCGAAGGCTTCCACCTAACCTGTCCAAGGACCAGCTAGAGGAACAGCTCAGTCCGCTTCCTTCCTATGACTATTTTGAGTTCTTTCCAGCTGATCAAAGGTAAGTATAATAATGATAATAATCATTTCAACTAATCAACAAATAACTTAATATGATAGAACATCTTGTTGCTTTTTCCCTTATATGACAATGTTTATGACTTCTCCCTCTTTCTCTCTTTCCACAGTCTTTACCCCCACCTGTTCTCCAGAGCTTATATCAACTTTAAAAACCCTGAAGATATCCTGCTCTTCAGGGACCGATTCGATGGTTATGTCTTCATTGACAACAAGGGTATTTCTTGATTTTGCTTTTGTTGCCAGTATGCCAGCGATGTACGTAGGCACACAGTGCAATCTATTCTGCCACATTACATGCAAACAAAAGCCTGTTTGTTTTACAGCTGCAGGCTGAATATTATGGACAGAGAGGTGGCTTTAGAGCGTTTGTTGCCATTGTTACTATCAAATAGCTGGTCTCTTAAATGATGAGCCGCTTTTTATTTCAATATTTACTCAGGCCAGGAGTATCCTGCAGTGGTAGAGTTTGCCCCCTTCCAGAAAATCTCCAAGAAGAAGCTGAAAAAGAAAGATGCCAAAGCTGGGAGCATTGAAGAAGGTACTAATATACAAAGCTTGAGCATTAGAACCATCCTTATATACAGTAGACATGATTTTTAGCTTGTAATTATATTCTTCCTTTGTGGATTTAAGATGCACAGAAAATCTTGGCATGATGATCAAACATATGCTGTTTCAATTAATATTCATCTTGACCCTGAAACTCCCTCAGACCCAGAATATAAGCGGTTCTTGGAGAATTACTCCTGTGATGAGGAGAAGTCTATGGCCAACCCCGAGACTCTGCTGGGAGAGATAGAGGCCAAAACCAGAGAGCTCATAGGTACAGTACCATATGCACAGATCATTATTTTCCTGGGAATCATGATAAGAAGATTCAGATGTAGTATATAAGCAGCAGCTACTCTCAACATCTGTTTACTTGTGTTGCTTTTTTTTGTTTCAGCCAAACGGACAACGCCTCTGTTGGAGTATATCAAAAATAAGAAAATTGAGAAACAGGTAAGAAAGAAAAAATGTTTCAGTGGAAAGAAAATACCCTTTAATAATAGAAGGAATGTTTGAATGTGCTACATTTTTCTTTGCAGAGAATTAGAGAGGAGAAGAGAGAGGAGAGGAGGAGAAGAGAGCTCGAGAAGAAACGGCAAAGGGAGGAGGAGAAGAGGAAGCGACGAGAGGAGGAGAGGCGCAAACGAAAGGAGGCGGAGAAGCAGAAGAAATTGTCTGATAAAGACATCAAAATTAAGGTAATCCTTCATCATCAAGTTTGACAGTAGCTTGTTTATTCTTCTTCTTTGGTTTGTGTCGTAGTTATGGATTCTGTTTCCTCTTACATTATTTGCGTGCTGTAGCTCCTGAAGAAGAGTGACAGGGACGACGACGTGGATTCAGACCGAATGAAGGACAAAAGCGACATTGGGGAGACGGAAAGAGGCAAATGGGAGAAAAGTGGAGGGCAAATGAAGTCAAAGGACTCCAAAGAAAAGTAAGGATTGTGACATCCTTTAGTGTAGACGGGCAACTGTCTCCACAGGCAATGTGGTACCACCTTATATTCAGGTATACTTAGTTTATGCAAACACGTCACTAGTAACTTTAATGGTAAATCATTCTGATGCAATCTGTTGGTGAGTGTATCCTCTGCCAATATGACCTGCTTGCTGAGGAACTCAATAAAGCCTGTATTTATAGATATATTTCCATGTTACCATTCGACATCATCATCCTGCAGTTTTCAGTGTTAGTGGCTTTATTTCACAAGGTCAGGGGTCAGGCAGTCAATAAGAGGGGTCTGTCCTGGTTCATTATTCATATATCATTGCAGAGGACACATACCAGCCAAGAGCCATCCATAAGTGTGAGCTCACAACATGCCAGTCTAAATATTCATTTTATTTATTCTAATGCATAATTTCTGATTCGTAAAGTATTAACATCTTTTTATTGTTATTAAAGGCAGAATTCGTGATCCAAATGAAAAAAGAGGAAAAGCCCCAACATCTATATTTAAAGCATAGCAGCACATGTGGAAAACAGTCACACAATCACCATCTGTTGTGAAACATGCATATTACTTGTCATCTGTAATATCACATCATCGTAACAACTATGTCTGTAATAATTATGTATTTGGTTTCCACTCTGACCACTAGAGGTCAGCCTGAGAGTGACAAGGAGCAGAGAGAGCAGCACGGCCGCAGACAGAGGGACAAGGATCACCGTGGGAAGGATGAAGAGAGGAAAAGACAGCGACACCACTATGAGTTTGATAAGTTCATGCGCCGCAAAGACGAGACCAAATGGGGGAAGGGCTACTGCCAGGACCGAGCCAAGAAAGAGGGGCACCATCACGGATACTCATACTGTCCCGACAGTGGGGACAAACTGGGAAAGGAGGACAGGGAGGACCTGGGTAACAGGAAGGAACGCCTTCGAAACAAGGTGAGCGAGAAGGTGAGCATGAGATGGAGGAGGGGAAGTGACAAATCATTGCTTTGTCTCTCATGATGCAGTTTCATGTGCTTTTGATATGTGGTTGCTTACACATTATCAGCTCCGGAAATCATGTTTCTTTCAGTTTCAGTGTATTTATGTCAGAAATAGTCTCTTTCAGGATACTTGTTGTATTCAGCCATCAATTGATCTTAAAGCCAGCACACTGCACCTCTTCATATACTTAATCAGTTTCTCATACAGTGAAAGCACCATTGTGCCACGTAACTTAGTGAAGAATTTGTTATTTTGAGCTTTAGCTGTCTTCGTGGTAATGATGCTGTTCACATGATAAATTGTTGTAGCTAGGCTGTTGTACATGTACATGAAAAGGAAATAATACATATGGGAATGTCAGCATTAACCACAGGGTTTAACAAAGTTAATCAGGTCATCAGTATTCTACCATTAAATACAGGGGTTCAGTACATGTACAGGTGAATCTTCAAAGTCAGTTGGCCGTAATGAATGCTTGAATGAATGCTTTTAACAGTGGAGCTGCACACTGCTGACTGAGAGCGCTGTTGTCAGCTCAGCTGTCATTCACAATACTTAACCTCCTCGTTAAAAGCTTATTAAAAGACAGCAAAAAAATAATAATGTGATCAATAATAGGCTGCCGAGCTGTTAACCTTATGAACAGTGCTAGAGTAGGATAGTTTTGTACTTAACTGGACGTGACAGCTTGGACTATAAACACACCGAAAATAGTGCTGAATCCATGACATTTAAACCAAATGAGAATAAAAGGGTGAAAAGTCTTTATTTAAACTCATTGGGTTTTCTCCTTGTTGAGCCGTCAGTCATAGTTTGGAGAGAAAGGCTGACAGACCTAAAGGGAGTGTTTTTTGTAACTTCCTGGGAGTGGGTCAGAGCTCTTGTGGAAGCAGAGAGTTGGGTGTGGCATTTCTCTGCACCTGTTAGCCCAGAGCATGCTGGGATACACTTGAGCCAAGAAAAAGCGATTATGTAGAAAAATTGATATGCATATTCAAATGGCGTGCTGCTTGTCTCTCCCATGTCCCTGCTCTCTTGTCTCCCCCGCAGGACCGTCCAGCCATGCAGCTCTATCAGCCAGGCGCACGCAACAGGAAGCGCATGAGCTCTGCAGGCAAAGGCTACGACTGCATCCCTGTGGGCCACTCACCCGAGCCCGGGACGGAGCACTGCTATGAGGTCGTCTCTCTGGCAGCGGGGCTGGAGAAGGGCTTCGAGAAAAGCAAAGACGAACAGTGAGCGGCCTGGATGTTTTTTTAGAAAGTGCAAATTCTGCTTTTCGGCCCAAGTTGACGGTGACAGGTTCGACTGGTTATCACTGAGCTTTTAAAAATAATATACCCCAGCGAGGGAGAAAGGCACTTCAAAAGCAAACAGTCTTTTAGTCATTTTCATTTGCATTAGGTGTAATAGCATCCAGAGCTTTGAATGTTGGCCAAGGCTTTTGTTTTGCCGGTGCATGGACATTTTTAGTGCACACTAAATATTTTAACTGTCTCACTGTTTAGTATTCAAAGAATCGTCGGAGTGTACCATTAGGTTGAATCCTTGGAATAAACCATGTGAAAAAATGCTGAGAACAGTGGCAAACAGTAGTAGTCACCTTTATGATAGCACAACTGAACCCCTCACAGTCATTTGGTATATTACATGCGCTGTTTTGCTCAAACTCACAGATTGACATTGCAATTGAATTCTGAAGTCACCTCCTGCTTGCTCATTTTCAATTTCAAAGCTCTTTCACACGAGGCAGTCCGGCGCCGTTCCTTTTGGTCACCGTGTTTTTTTGAAGTGTGTCCCCGTAAGAGGCAGCTCACAGTCGGTGTCCATCAGCAATTTGCTAGTGAAACCATGACCTCATCCTCTGTGACCGATCTTGTTACTGAGCCTTTGTAGACTCCGCTGAACCTGGGTGTTTTTAGGGATCCTATAGATTTTATGAAAACAAAAATATAATGTAAGTCAAACTTACAAACAGTGGATGTAGAAAATTTAACAGATGAAATCCTGTGTGTATTTTTGTGTGTACATGTGAGTGAATGAGAAGGGTTAAGAGTTTATTGATATTATTGATAAAGAGGGCGATGTCAACATGTTTTTTTCCTAATTTTTATGTATCTTATTACATGTGGTCCATTTTACTCTAAGGTGTCATACAACAGAGATAAGATTTTTTTTGTGAGCAGTGCTTTGTAGTACATCACCATCCATGAGCCAAGAAGAACACATTCTCTACATTTCTATAAAGCATTTCCTAGACATAAAATGTAAAGTTGCAAAGTTTGACACAGATAAATGATAAATTTCTATGCTGTGTGCATGGTTTTCTATTAGTTCCGTCAACTAACTATAATAGAAAAGCCACAAATATCGGTGTAGTACAATGTTTAACAAGCCTTATATTATTTTTGCACATGACCTAACATTTGTCTGTCGTACCTCTTGTATCTTTCTTTTCTTTAAGTTGTGATAAAATAAAGCTCTTCTACCGTTATAAGACACTAAACTAAACTGTGTTTCAGTCATTGTGGTAGTTCACTGACAGTTTGGGAGAGGCAGCGTTTCTATACAGCACTGCCCATGGTTTACATTTACAAATGGCAGATATGAGTCAATTCTAGTTAGCAAATGTATTAATACGCAGCTATATCATAACATTAGTGGGTGTAGACATGCTTAGCTGTTTCATTAGTGATACTGATGTTAGCTACAGCCCATCATTTTCTCTATAAATATTCCTTGAAATCACAGCGATTCCTTGAAGTCAGGCGGGATGCTGTAACTGATCTTTTTAACTCTTGTTGGGGATGACGGATGTGTGAAAAACTGTGTCACACAGCCACGCAGAAAGCAGAACTGCAATCATAACAGGAAGCCAACAGCATAACAGCATGTCTCATGAATCTTGTGAGCACCGGTTCAAGTCTGATGCTCTCACTTCACTTTTAAAAAACTTTGATGCAGCTCGTGTGTATGTATATATATATGTTTGTGTGTGTGTGTGTGTGTGTGGAGAGGATAGTGGGAACTTACTGATAGCGCAAACATCCTTCTGCATTTGCATACATGTGACAGGTATTACCCCACTCCCTCTCAGGTTTGTTCCAATTTCAATCACAGTAGCAATAAGACCCATGATGAGAAGTGAAAATATCACCCTTCATCAAGATGTTCAGATTTGTAATTCAATTACTTGTCCACTCAGGTTTCATATAATCCCTTTGTAAATTTCAAGCCTCCCATGGGTGTAATTGTGGACATAATTCATAAACCACAAGGGAAAACGAGGCATTTACACATGTGAGCATGCTTAAGAAATGAGTGTGTTCTCCTTGCTGTGACCACGTGAGGACTCTCAGACATGTGTGCGTCTTATGAGTTATTTCCAAGACTGAATCTAACGGGTGGCCTTTGCTGCATTTGGTAGGATGAAAATTGTCACATGATCCATTTCCTCTCTCCCTCTCTGTGTGGCACTCTAACACGTTGAAACCCTGTCACTATATCATCGCCCTCATCTGCTAGTAAAACTCACATGCCAACCTGCCTCCTGTCAGCTCTGCCTCCGTGTTCATATAGGTGAGTGTTCAGATGACTTTCACTTAGGCTGACCTTACGATCAATATATTTTCCTATTTTTACACTTTATAAAATTGACTTGAATTGGAATACAAAAGTACCATGTGTCAACTTGCTTGATACATTTTTTTGTATTTGTTCTTATCAGTAAAAGCACTTTGGTAAACGCTTGTTATTTTTAGACATGCGTAGTGAGTTAATATGAATCAAAAGAGAAAGTTAAAGATTACCACAATGTGATTTTTTCTTCTCTTTTTTCCTTTCTTTTTCTAATTTTTCTTTTGTCATTATTGCAACACGTTTTATGTAGACAATGTTTTGCAGATTTTTTCAAACAAAAGACGTATTGTCATCATCATCATCGTGGTGTATTTTCCATTGAGTAACTTCCATTGTAAATTACGGTTGCTCAACTGTCCATGTCTGTTGATTTCACCTTCCTTTGGCTTGTGGTAATTTCCCCTACCACCACTATATACACCACATGTGGCTGAAAGTGTTTGTATGCCCTACGTTTGTTCAAGTGTTGGCTATCTCATGACGCAAAGACAAATTTCAGTTTTCTCTCCCTTCCTTTAGCCTTTCATTATGAAATACTTGGCAGCTACGAGTTTGCCCCTTAAAGATTTGAGATTTTTGCATGTTTTCACTGTACCTGAGCCACTGAGAGCGACAGTTGGCACACTTCACCGCAAGTCAAGCATGTCCCTTTCCTGTGTGAAAACTCCACCCGACACATGTGCTGCTTGCACGCAAACATCGCCACACAGCAACAGTAGTACAGTACACGCAGTATAGGTGCTACAGTCTCTACTTCACACCTTGGGATCAACCAGTCTTGCACACAGAGAGGAAAGACTGCCTCCAGTGACATGCAGGATTTTATACAATGTCTGCTTTTTCTCTTGTGGTCTACGTTGTTGATCTTTTCTGCTTTTTCATTCCACTATCACAACAGTTACATGACATGCATAAATTGAGGTGCACGCGATATTTCCATAAGTGTTTTGAAAAAAGAAAAAGAAAAAAAAAGAACAATCTACCACAAGCCTTATAAGTCTTTGTCAAACCCTGGCAAACAGGTGATGGGAGGCCAATCTCATCTGATCATGACGGGGAACTCCAGCAGCATCAAGCTTGACAACGCCACCCTGTACCTGTTGCAGAATGTAAACAGCCGCATCGCCATCTCTGTCATCTACATAATCATCACTGTCGTCAGCCTGTTAGCGAATGGCCTTTCCATGTGGATCCTCCTCTTCCATACCTCCCCCAAGACCCCCTCCATTATCTTCATGATCCACCTCACCCTCACCGACTTGGCCCTCGGCGCTGTCCTGCCCTTTCAGATCGCCTACCAGCTTCAAGGATATAATTGGAATTTGGGACCCAAGATGTGCAGGTATTTTTTATGATAGCAGAGCAGTTGTAAAGTATTGATGCAGGAGACGCAGGAAAGAAAGTTTACAGCTTGTGTAGTTTGTATTTTTTTTTTTTTTTTTTTTTTACAGCTACTCAGTTTGCATCCACAGTCCACCAGTTGGAATAGTTTGACATTTTGGGAAATATGCTTATTTGTTTTTTTGTCAACAGTTAGATGAGAAGTTCAAGACCACTTACATCAGTTTGTTCAGTATAACACTACAGCCGGCTGCTGGTTAGCTCAGCATAAAGACTTATGTTTTGTTGAATCTGTACAAAAAACTGAGGTGGAAAAGTGACATCGAAAGTTATAGTGATTAAATAAAACACCTTTCTTCTATGTATGCACCCACAGTTTTCTGACCCTGGGGTTCTACACCAACATGTACTGCTCCATCCTGACCATGATGGCCATCGGAATTGACCGCTACCTGGGCATCGTCAGGCCCATGCTGTTCAGGCAGACCAGGAAGAGGAAGTCCATCGCTTTAATCAGCTGCTTCTTCATTTGGGGTTTGGTCCTGAGCGTTCTGTACCCGCTGATGACCACAGATCTGACTTTTTACATTCCTGAACTCCAGATAACCACATGCTTTGACATGCTGAAGAGAAAAATGCTCCCAACTACATTGGCCTGGGCGGCCTTTCTCATCAGCATGGTGTTCCTCCTCTTCTTCTTCCCTTTCTGTGTCACGACATTCTGCTACGTCAGTGTCATACGCAAACTGGCCAGAGATTCCAAGACGGCCCAGAAAGAGAGAGCAATACGTCTGGCCTTCGTCGTTCTCCTGGTCTTTACCCTCGGCTTTGCTCCCAACAACATCCTCCTGTTGAGTCACTCTGTGATGAAACTCTTCTACGACAAGTCTCTCTACATGGCCTACAAACTGTCCCTCTGCTTCAGCTGCCTGAATAGCTGCCTCGACCCGTTCATTTACTACTTTGCTTCCAAGGAGTTCAGGCAGAAGCTGAGGCAGATAATGCATCTGCAGAACCTGAGTAGCGCAGACTCTATGAAAACGGAGCATAAAGAAAGCTTCCACTCAGCGCACTTCGAGGGTCAGGAGAGAGAACACAGCAAGGTGTATTTGATGCAAGGCACATCGCAGCACAGAGAGACAAAATGAGAGAAAAAAACAGAGCGAGAGAGAGAGAGAGAGACATGAAAGGAAGTGAGAAAAAAAAAGTGTCTGCTAAGGTTTGCTCTTATCTCTGGCAAGCTCTTATAACACCTTATTCTGAGCCAGATATCAAAATCATTTGACTTTGTTTTTTTTTTTTTTTTTTTTACATGCACAACAGAACAAATGACAGCAGCAGATCCTCAGCTGCTAGTTTAGTCATCACCCTGCAGTGCCCTATGTTATTTTAAAGAATGAAAAATCATTTATTGTATGTGTATTTTAATATCTGCAACAAGCACCACAACAGGTATTGTGAATTCCCCCCGTCGTGGGACTAATAAAGGAATATCTTATCTTATTTTAACAAAATATGTAGCATGCACAAGTGCAAATAAAATGTGAATCAAACCTGTGTATTATACAAGCCTTCTCTGCCAAAGCTGAGTTTTAATATGTTTAACATTATCTCTGTACATATTTCTGTAAATGTTCTACTGTTTTTGAAATATGAATTGGTTTTTATGGTTATGTACTTTATCCTTTGTTGGTACAGTTCACTACGGAGCCCCTAAAGGGACATGAGAAAAAACAACAACTTTCAGATACTCTTTCAATTAGCTTTAGCCTAAAGAGCTAGGAAAAATAGCAGCGTTTCCTGAAAATGCGACATATACCTATAGTGTCATCAACCTGCTAAAGGATGAAAAGGTAAATGATATCGTCATTAACTCAGTGTGTGCAAAACATTGCAGGTCTCTGGTTTTTTTTTTTTGCTCATGTGCCTTTAGAGGCTCCGTACTTTCAAGCTCCTCCTATTCTTATTTGTGTGCCCTTGTTTTTATTTTTATACAAAATAAATTCATTATTATTATCCATTATTGTTGTTGTTATTATTCATATTCTAAGCAGTAGTTGCATGAAACTCTTCCAACAGTATGGAGCGCTGACTCCGCCCACGTGATGAAACGACATCACGCATGCGCCGTCACGTTGGCGTTCCTAGCAAGAGCTAACAGTCACTTTCCTGACAGGCAGGTAAGCGATGCAGTTCATATCTAGCTTAAAACAATGCTCAGACCATGAAATATGTTTCTTTTAAATGACTGTGTTCATTCATGCATGCTTTTTTCGCTGAACTTGCTAACCAGACTTGACAGTAACGTTTCGTTCACTTGCAGTTACAGGAGCTTTTTCTTCCAACCAACGTTGCAGAACCTAAAATCCACATAGCAGCCCATGTTAGCTGATTGCTAACATCAAGTTAACATGTTTAGAGAAGCAGAGTGTTGAACTGTATATGTCGCATGTTGTATTATTAGGATATATGCTTGAAACATATTCATTATATACGTAAAATTAACGTGATTAACTCTGGCTACTTTCAGGGAAGCCACATATTGATTATGTAACAGGTACAGTAAACAAACTGGTATTAAAGAAGGCTCCAACTTTATTAACATGGCTGCCTTCATGCATGAAGGGTCTCTGCACTTTGTATGTGTAACTTGTGGAGATGTCTTTGTAGGACTGGCAGATGCTCATTGATTTGTTCTGAATACCTTATTCTGTTATGTATGCATGAGACATGTTGGCCTGGGGCTGCAACTAAGGATTACTTTAATTATAGATTCATCTTTTAGTCCAAGTCTTTTAAAAAGTATGAAAAGATCATGTCCATTACAATATCCCAGAGCACAAAGAGATATCTTTAAATTGCTTGTTTGTCCAAAATATACAATTTAAAATTATTTAAATCTGAGAAATGCAGCAAATACTGAGACTAATGCTGAGAAGCTGGAACCAGTTAATGTTTGTTCTTCATAAATTACTTAAACGATTGTCTTATGTCAGTTGAGTTGAGTTTTTAATTTAAGAATCAACTTATCATTTCACCTGTCCTCAGTGACAATACGTAACTGAACAGCTGCAGTCGTCTGATTCTTCAGTCCTTTACATAAAGTAGGCCACATCTTTAATGTTTAACTCTGTTCATCACTTTAGGTGCAGTTAGACCAGAAGGCCACCATGGTGCTGAACCCTGTCATTTCCAAGCTCACCAGTAAACTGGTCGTGCTGGCAAGTGCTTCTCCCAGGAGACTGGAGATTCTTCGCAATGCGGTTTGTTTCCCTTAAACTCACAGAAATTGTGCATATATCACCACAACTGTGCATTTTGTTTGATTGTGAACATGCAATTGTTCATACTGAGTTGAGCTGGTCCAAGGTTTCTCTTTTCTGATCTATGACACTGCTTTCAGGACTCTAAATCTTGAGTTGAGCTGTCATGTGAATGAATGCATCATATAAACACTACTTAAATCAAAGTTACCGAATTTTACATACAGAACAATAATAAATTCAACAAATTTAAGTGTATCTGTCTTCTTTCAAGATCCAATCAGTATATCAGGCAAGCTCACGTGCAGTTCTAACAATAAGGCAGAGAAACTTAAGGCTGAATTATAAATTATTTGTCACATCTCTTACATTCTCATCTGATGATAATAGTGGCAATAATAATGCACATAATGATGATTTTATTCATAACTAGACTGATAAATCAGTCGGACTCATATGTTAGACAATTTTAGCTCATTACAGATATATCTTTATCAATGTAACAAGAAATTGCAATACAGAAGTTGTGTTGGAGGTAACTTAAAACAGTGTTGCCGTTGAATATGTTGTCCACCAGAGAACACTGACAAGTTAATAATTCAACTGTAAAACATTCCACTCAATACTCTCCACTTCTACTCTACCATATTTTGGGCACAGCTCTTAAAAAAATTTTAATGTAAAAAGATGACTCAGATATTGATATCAGCTTTTATAATCCATTGTAGATTGAAGTACAATTTCATTATTGTTTTTCTTCTCTCCTACTTTTCAGGGCTTACGCTTTGAGGTGGTACCATCCTGGTTCAAAGAAACTCTTGACAAGAGCCTCTTCAAAGCACCTCATGAGTACGCTGTTGAGACAGCCAAACAGAAGGCCCTGGAGGTGGCCAGAAGGATGCCCTTTGTGAGTTGAGGTCCCTATTTGGATGACAGTAAACAGTATGTGGTATCCTGTTGATTGACACATTGATAACATATTATGCATTCATTTGCTTTAGAAACACCTGAAGACTCCAGACATAGTAATCGCAGCAGACACTATTGTGGTAAGTGGAAGAAAGCATTACAGTATTATAACTGCTTACTCCACTGCAATATAAGCTGTATGTTGTGTATTTTTGTATTCTGGTTATTGTTTATCATTTCCACAGACTGTAGATGGCATGATTCTGGAGAAACCAGTGGACAAACATGATGCTTACAGGATGCTGTCAAGGTCAGTGTCGTTTATATTTTTATAACATTACAAACACAAAACTGATCCAATCCCCTCCCTTATTAACAGTTTCTCTGTCATCTTTATTGTTCTCTTCTAGCTTGAGCGGTAAAGAGCACAGTGTCTTCACTGGTGTAGCTATAATCCTCTGCCACGAGAAAGAAAGTAGGTCACATCTGAGTAATGGTCAGACTTTTTTTTCTGTAGAAATGTGATGAAGCAAACCTGCTAGAGCATTTAAACCCTTTGAGGTCCTTTTTTATTTTATTACCTTAAATATCCAGCATGAATATCTGTGAGGGAAAAAAAACTATTACAGTAACGTAGGATTCATAATAGTCTCCTAGATATACTGTGTATTGCAGGGCTTTATTGGCCAAATGTATTTAATTTCTAAACCTCCCTGCCCCCACAGATGACGAAGTGGATTACCAGTTAATTGACTTCTACGAAGAAACAAAGGTGAAGTTTGCTGATCTCTCAGAAAGTATGCTGTGGGAGTACATCAATAGCGGTGAACCTATGTGAGTATGAACTTTTGAACTTACACATACTGTATGTAATTACTATTGATTTCTCTTTGTGTAGTAATCCAACTGAGCATTTGATCAATGGAGGTCATTTAGGTGCATATGAGCCTCATGAACCTGTTGGTTTTTGGACTTTGATGCCTGAGTTTTTTTCCAGATGTGTTTGCCATGTCCTATTTGACAGGGATTGTGACAGCAAGAAACGAAATCTTGACTTGGGTCAGCGAGTGTGTATCTGTTGATTTGTTTGATTTGAAGAAAGTCCCATTACGCATACAACCCCTTTGCGTACGTGTACAAGCATTTCTATATTCGTCAGAGTTTATTGTTGTGGTATCAGTGAACAGTTTGTGTCTTTGTGTGTGTGTCAGGGACAAGGCTGGCGGTTATGGTATTCAAGCTCTTGGTGGTATGCTTGTGGAGTACGTCCATGGAGACTTCCTCAATGTTGTGGGTTTCCCCCTCAACCGCTTCTGCAAACAGTTGGACCTTATTTACAACCGCTGCACTTCCTCCTTGGGCCAAGAAGGTTTGTCTGTCTGCCTGAGCAACAATGGCACTCACACCGCCACAATACTCACTCAGTCCCCTGCCAGCACGCCAGCTCAGTCAAGCCACGGTCCAAGCTCTTCAGCCAAACACAACCCCTCATCCAGCCCCAGACCGAACAGCCCATCTGCCAGTCAGACGCACCACACCCAGAACAGCCCTTCAGCCAGTCCCGTCCATAAGGTTAGTTTTTCTCCCCCTATGAGCACAATTACCCTTTTGTCATTATCTATAAGGAACTGTCTTCCTAGGTTAAAAGGAACAGCAGTGAAAGTGAAGTCGGTGAGAGTTCATGGCTATTGGTCAACAGCCTGTCTAAACGTACGGATGACAGAGAGCCTGAGTTTCCAGCCTCTGAAAATAAAGCATTACCACTGATGACCAGCAGAGGGCAGGTGATTGAGCTCAATGTGAAAGAGCATGAGGACAGTGAGCCCAAAAAAGAGGACTTGCAGCGAATCATTGAACTGATGGATGGATTCAAAGCCTCAAAGGTAGTTAGATCAACTATATATTCCAATATTGTTAAAATTCTGTGTGATATTTTTTTCATCATGAAATATAACTTTTAATGGATGTAATGGAGGATGTAATGAAGCATTTAGCTCAACTTTAAAGGAATTGTCTGGTATTTTGTGAAATACACTTAATCCCTTTCTTGCTGAGAGTTCGATTAGCAGCTGGATACCACTCTCATATATGTACTGTACATTAAATATGAAGCTGACATCAGCCTAGCAGAATATTAAGACTGGAGGTAGAGGGAAACAACTAGTCTGGCTCTTTCCAAAGTTTAATAAATCACCTCTGCCAGCACCTCTCAAGCTGAATAAGCAAATTCTGTCTATCTCGTTTGTTTAATCTGTGCAAAAACCAAATAACATGCTATGGTTTTGTGGATATGGTAAATAGGTGTGTGCAGGAAAAACTCAGCTGGTGACCACAAGACAGGTACATTTTACAGATAGATTATAGATTTACAGATACGATGTGTCAATTAGTTAGTTTTAGAGGTGGTGGTTCAATAGACAACATGGTATTGATCTTCTCATCTAACTCTCAAGGCAAGAAATAAATAAGCATATTTTAAGGTATTGCTTTAAGACTATTAAAAGTGGTCTGTTCTGATCTGTAATGTGCTGGATAGTGTGCTTATAGCATAGAAAATATTTATTATTATATATATTTATTTCTAATATTTGTTTTTGTTTTTAATGAAGCGAAATGAAAAAAATCTGCCAGCACGAGGCAGTCTAAAATCACATATCACAGTCAAATAAGTTCCTTCTTTATCCATTCTGCCTTTCCCAAAATGTTCCAGGCGTTATTTATCGCATCCAAAATGTGTGTGTTTGACCTGCTACAAAGCAGACCAGGGCTGGATGCAGCTCAGGTGGCCCAGCAGATCAAAGCCTCCGTGAAGGGGACTGAATGCCTGCTGGAAGCCTGTGTGTCTCTGGGACTGTTGAAGAGCAAACAGAGAAGTTAGTCAGCGCTCATCTGTGTTGATCATTGTCACTTTTCCATACCATAAAGAGGTAGCATTTTAATCCTTAATTTAAAACGAAACCCTCACATGTCTTATGGTGGCTCTACTCCCAGCATGCCAGAAGCCAGTGTACGAGAACACAGATCTGGCCACCCATTTCCTGCTGTCAGATGCTCCTTTTTCGCTGCAGGGCTACATCCGGCATTGTGACAACACAGTGTGGCCCCTTTTCTCCCACCTTGACAGCGCAGTGCGAGACGGGACCAACCAGCATGAGAAAGCTTTCGGCAAGAAATCTAAGGATGTTTTTAAGGTGATTATCTCCAATTCAGCCTGAGGTGGATAAAATGTGTGAAAATAAGCAGTTGAAAATATTTTACAGATGCTTCTTTTGTTCCTCTATGTCATTTGTTTCTATTTAAAGGATACTTTCTACAGCAGTCAAGAAGTCAAACTGAGATTCATGAATGCCATGCACAGCATTGCTAAAATCACAGGAAAAGCTGTAGCAACAGCCTTTGACCTCTCCAGTTTTAAAACTGCCTGCGACCTCGGAGGTGAGGATAGAACGTAATGGATTCAAATTGCCTTCTTGAGTAATAAACCATTCTTTTACATATCGTATTTTTGCTTTTTTCCCAGGATGCACTGGTGCCATGGCCTATGAGTTTACTAAAGCCCATCCCGAGTTGTCTGTTACGGTGTTTGACTTGCCGACCGTGGTTGAGATGAGTGAACATTTCCATCCTCTGCACACAGACAACAGGGTATCATTTGTAGCAGGTCAGTTTGTGAATCTGCATCAAAATACAGTATATTGACTGTTGATGTTATTGACAAAAAGCTGGCTGATGCAGTGCAATTAACTTATTCTGTGGGATGGCTTTGTCCTCTCTGTACTATCAGGAGACTTGTTTAAAGATGAGTTGCCCAAAGCAGACTTGTACATCCTGGCGAGAATTCTCCATGACTGGCCTGATGAGAAAGTGCATATTCTGCTGAGTAAAATCGCGGATGCGTGCACACCAGGTAAAATTCTTAAAGTTGTTTCAGTCGTTTTAACTTTTTTACTGCACATTTGAATAATGAATGCTAACATAATTCAAATGCATTATTAATATATGCTTAGTATAATGTTCTCAGTCATGTTCCAGTGAAGTCTGCAGTTTTTCCATTTCAGAAAAACTGTAGCGACTGATTTCACTGATTAGTTGCCACATTTGTGTAAAATTGTTTCGTAAAATGCTGTTTCAGTGGAAACCTGCAGATTCTTAAGCATCAGTGGGAGTTGGTTGAGAACCGCTGCTGTAACCTGTTATCATCACTGTTCAAGCGATGTGAAAGATAAAAATGATTGCACCGTTGACACATGTAAATAACATTTTGCACGAAGCTGGCAACTTCGAAGCCAAGCCGAAATGCCAACTTGATGGTAGTTTTGTTTTCTTCCTTGCTCTTCTTGATCTTTATTCTTTGCATAAAGCAAAGGAATACAAGGGGATAAGGGATTACAAAACCACCACTATTCTTCTTTAAAGTTGCTCATCTGCATACATATCATGCACTTCCACCATTGTGCCAGGCTGCGGACTCCTGCTAAGTGAGATCTTCCTGGATGAAGACAGAGGGGCCCCGAGTCATGGGCTGCTCCAGGCCCTCAGCATGAGCGAGGGGAAACAGAGGAGCGCCACGGAGTACAGTTTGCTTTTGAAGAGCCACGGTTTCATGACAGCGCATGTCAGACATACAGACAACGTCCTGGATGCTATGCTGTGCATCAAAGAGTGACTGATAACACTCTCAACAACACTATATGGAAGGTGTTGTGATATATTGTATACTGTATGTAACCAAAATCAAGGACTAAGGTCAGGAGTGTTATTTTTCAGTGTCTGTAATGCAGCCTCTGTGAAAAAATAAAAACTGTCTTTTGTGTTGTGTAAAGACAGATGAAGTGAAAATGTCCTGTTGATGTTTGAGATATTAGACACAAAACTGAGTATATTTTTTTGTATATGTCTCATTAGGCATTTTATAATTTTCCTATACACTTAAGTTCTCAGACAGTCTCTTTTGCTGGGCCTTAGGATGTGCAGTGCTCATAGCTGAGACCATGTTGGACGGACAAACTCCCTACTCTGCTCTGCAGTCTCTGAACATGCTCGCCCAGACTGAGGGGACAGAGGACAGAGAGCCAGTATGCAAGCTTGCTGAGCAAACACGGATTTGGAGACACGCGTGTGGTTCACACTACCAACTTCCTTGATGCCTTAATTGCCATTAAAATGTAGCATGTGAATCATGCACATGAAACCTCATGTTTTTCATTCATTTGATTATGACGGTCTTCAGTTTTGGCCTTTTTCATCGGTGGTGGAAGAAATAATCAAAGTAGTAATACCACAATAGTAATATTGCTCATAATGCAGAATGGTCCCTTTCAGAGTGTTGTAAAAAATGTGATTAATACTGATTCATTAAGGTTTAAGCTTCAGTTTAATGTATTGGGTAAAGATAGAGTTTATCACTGCAGCAAACAATAAAATTCACTAATGGGAAGGTCACTCGTAGCTACAGCACTGTTTCTATCGTAAGTGCATCCTTTCCACTTGCTGGAATTGACGCACACCTGGCGTGCACAGTAGGTCATCAGTGGAACAGGATACGCATAGCATGCAAATTCAATCCTGTGGTAGATCTGTGAGAATATCTGCTCTACAGTGTGCGAGGTGATAAGCAATCTAACATCTGCAGCATCCTGCTTGAGGCACGGCTGCTGACTCAGTATCCTTTATGCTGTTGCATAAGGAATCATTTACTGTACAGGGCTGCATAGACTGTGGCATCTATTTTTTTCTACCATAAGTAAAAACTTCTTGTGTGATTGGTGTGTAGCTTCTTCCAAAAGCACACACACACTGGTCAGCTGGATGACGGCTGTGGCTGGAGAGCGCATCCTTCCACTTAAACACTCTGAAGTGTCATGTTGTTGATGATGCAATGTGGATGCAATGGGAGCAAGATGATTAAAGTAGAAATCAAATCTAAGCAGCGTTACAGATGTCATTTTTTTGTACACCGTCTCCACGGCGGACATGACTTCACATTTACTTCAACTTTATAGAAGGCCGGAGGAAGATTGCCAGTGATGAGGGAGGTTAAATCAATGAAGCCCTGTCAAACATGCTGTGAGGCCTGGGTGGAGCCTTCATCTCGGTCTCATGATGGGTTCAATACATTTCTCTAAGTTGACCCTTATTCTACCACACTTATAAAAATCTAAAAGTGTTATTTAAGCTTTAACCTCCTCTTGTCCTCCCAAAGCAGTTTAGGTCACACTAACCAATGGAGAAATCCACCAAAACACTCTTTAAACACTATATATTATTGCCCCTTTTGGGTTTTTTGATCATAATTGCCCTTTTTTTTTTTGCAAAGAATGATCAAACTCTCACTACTTATCCTCTGACGTTAATCCATCCCAAATTAAAGCTGCGGAGAAAATACTTTGCTCGTCACTGTTTTACAGTAGACGCAGCTCAGCTCCTCAGTGATATCAGATACTCTGGGAATGTAACCCAAATATTTATTTTGCATTTCAAAGAATTGCACGGTGCTGCAGTTCCTTGCCGTGTCAGTAAACCTCCTCAAGATGGCGTCACAAACCTGCAGATCTCCAGAAAGCTTGCACAGACACACAAAGTTCCCTGTTTTGTTAAAAGTTCTAATTCTTTCCAGTGGCAGCTAAATGTTTGCCGTAGAGATCACTTGAGCATTAAGCAGTAGCCAGCTATCAGGATTATGTTACCAAGCTTGGAAATTAATTTGTGCTTCATGCATATGAATGAGAAGGAATGTATTGAAGCAGCTGACACCATCCCTTAATTCCCTCTGCCTCTTGGATTTCAGTTTTGAGGCAGCGGGTGAAGCAGCCAAACAGCTGATGGGAATGTGGGAAAACTGCACATGCGGCCAAGATAAATAGCTCTTATTCTTTGTGACACTGAAAGTGTATCCGGATTACTCTTCATTCTGGATCCCTCTTTAAGTATTTTCCTAGAAGGGTAATAAGGGTGGTCATGTTATTCATGGCTATTTTCTTGTCAGTCTGGGCTCAGGCTCTCTCTGACATCTAACTGATTTCCATTACTCAGATTCTGTTCTTTCGACGAGGAGAGACAGAGGGAGGGTGGACTGAAGTTCAAATATGACACTGAGTTTAAATCACGCAAGGTCTGTTTGAGTGTGGACACACGCTGAAGGCATCAAAGCGCCATATATCATATGCCACACTGATTGTGAAAACCTGCATTGATCTGATAAATTCAATACTTTATACATTGCTGATTTTTTTTAAGGCAGCTCGTGTAGCGGGAAAACGTCAGGCTTGTAAAACACAGACGAGCAACACAAATCAAACAGCAGAGCCTGTGTTCCCCTAAAACATGATGAAGCATTTCCATGAAAACATTTGCATATCCGCTCACTTCCACTGTCCCATCTGCACCCACTCACCCTCGAATGCTTCGACTCTTGTGTACGAGCACCAACAGCAGAGCCCGGGCTTCCTAATGAAAACCATTCAAGTCAATCAAGTTTACCAGAGACCAAAGGCCAGTGTAATTTGGGAAAATTGCTGAAACTCCAAAGTAATCTTCTGTAATGTGATCTCGCCTATTGAACACTGGCTGTACTGTACGTGTCGGATAAGAGCTCAGTCATTTTCTTCAAATGCAGTCTTGACAAGCAGCATGGATATCCACCTGCAAGTAATCATCATTCTAGTGTTAAGTGCTTTGATATTAAAATGACTGATTTAAGACCATTTGCTGCTCGTAGATAGCAATTTGAAAACACTTCCATATGTTGATAGGGAGGATAAGCTGGGTTTGTGAACTGGGTGGACTGCATGGTGCTTTCACTGTTGTAGAGCAGCCGGTGGGAACACAACATGGCTGAGACATGACTTCAGCGATTCGGTGGGGAAAGCAGACTTAACGAGAATGACGTCATCAAAGCCTGTTAAATAATAGCGCAAAGATTTAGTGTGTGAACTTCTTTGCAATGCAAACTTCAGTCAGGTTTCATGCAACTTTTTTTGTAACCACTTGGGGGCAAAGTCGGCTAAAGAAAACCTCCGCACAGATATTATCAAGTTATATTGTTTGTTGACGCTCTCATCAAAGCGACAGGAGGGGACAGGCGAATTTGAACATTCGCAAATACCCATGTCAGACTCGCGCGTTACCTTCGCCGACAAATAAATCGCATCATTGTTTACACCGAAGGCATCTCTGTGACTTTGGGAAGGATACGCAGAATCCGAATGGTTGCACGCAGAATAACAAACACTCTCTAATCAGTCAATTTTTTTTTTTTTCTGAATTGCCTCTCAAAACTGAACTCATGCTTGGGCACCTGTTTCAAAGAACAGGCTTGTTTATCAAAGGCCTCCTCTGTCAACAAACGGAATAAGCGCGATGATGGCTGGCTCCTCAACCCACATCTGATTTCAGCAAATGTGCAATTGTTCAAAGTGAGTTGTGCTTCATTGATTTGTTTCAAGGCAGAGGAAAAATAACCTCGGGGCTTCTACCAGTTAGAAATAACAATGGAGTCCTTCTCTGCTGTTTGTAGTTTTTTGGCCTGACATCAGTAGGAGAACATGGAGGGATTTTCACTGCGGATTCAGCTGCTGGTTGCGGCTGTGTAAAAGACTGGTCTACTTCTCATCGGAGATGGGCCTTTATGTTGGTGTATCAGGCCGTTAAATCATGCAGTCGTTGGACTCTAATATTACAGTGATTCAGCAGAGATTTTACATTTATTTACATCTGCTTTTCTTTTTACTGCCTAATGTGATTTGAACGTTTCTTGATTTGTTTGGCTTTAGATGATTTAAAGGAGAAGTTGCACATTGTGGAAAATATGCTTATTAGCTTGTTTCTTCCCAAGAGTTTAAACATCAATATGTGACTGTCTGTGCTATAAGCAGGAGTGAGGAGGTGATTAGCCTAGCTTAGCATAAAGGCTAACCACTACTAGCCACTACTGCTACCACTACTAGCACCTTTAAAGGTAATGGTTTCCTGGCTTTAGTTGCATACTTGGGACATGAATCTCCTCATCTGACTACTTGCAAGACAGCAAAGATGCGTATGTCACAAAATGTTGAACTATTCCTTTAGAGAAAGAAAGTGTTAGGATAAACCAGGGCCCATGGGTCAGAGTTGGCCTGCCATAAGATCTGATTTGACCTGCTAGATATTTATCGTGAAAAACAAATAAGAATACATTTAAATAAATAATAATAATAATTTACTGTTTATGCGGTTTTATTTAAATGTGTAGGATCCCTAACTATGAATTATTCTTCCTGTGTCAGAGTGTCAGTCAAGTACCAGTTTGCATCTTAACAATACAATATAATAGGTGTTTGCTTTTGACCCACCATTAAGTTTCAGTTTTGGCTGTGCAAGAGAAAAAGTTTGGGCACCCCCCTCGGGAGTAAACATTTGGATTGTGTTGTCTCTCTGATTTGACTCCTACCAAAGCCAGGAATATGTGAACCCCAGCAAACACAACACAATTCACAAGTCACAATCAGAACCCACTCGGCCCCCACTAAAAGCCAACAACAATCTCATTAACATATGGAAATATTTGTTGCGGTCAAATACGAGAGGCCGCCTCCCCTTCCTGTCTCCATGTGATGTGTGAGGTGTCACTCAGAGATACAGTAGGGGAGGAGACTCTCTGTGCTGAAATGGTTGGTGACAGGGCTTTCATCCGACCCACTGAGGGCTCTTTGTTGTTATTTTGGGATCTCTCATGGGTGCAATCTGAGAGAGCAGCAGACAGACGGGTCTCATCTCACACACACGCACACACACACAAACACGTAGGCAGAAACGCACATGCACACACTAACCCGCATACACAAAAAAATAATTTAATGACATGCTGACTGTCATGTCAATCAAATTGGCTGTTATTCTGGAGGTATGTGTGCATATGGAAGAATCCATTAGCTCTCAGTAATTAAGACGCAAGTGGAATATTTCAAAACACAGGAGTTATTTGTTCCTCGGGGCTGTGATATAATTTGTATGGAAGAGCATTTTTGCGATGGAATAAAAATAATCACAATGAGCCAAAATGATGAGATGATAAGTCAAAGGTTTGACCTACTATCTCACAGTTTTGGTCCAGGCAAAATTTGACTCATCTCATGGGTTTGACCTACATTCTGATCATTTTGACTCAAACATGTGACCTATTATGAGCTTTTTTATTTTCATCATGTCTAACCTTTAATATTGTTTTACTTTTCATGCTGGAAATGGACTTAGATTTAAGGGAACTAGGAGCTTGGTCCTTTCCATTTAAAGACTTAAGTTAGTACTAAGGTCTGTTTTTATCTTGCTTAGATGTGAGTTGCATGGGAGTTTTATTTTCTATTATTATTATTATTACTTTATCTCTATGTAAATTTGTGGAACCATTCGAGGCAGATTTCCGCCCACCTACAGCCTGGTTCTGTTCCAAGGTGTCTGTCTGTTAAAAAGAAGTTTTTCCTGTTGCCAAGTGCTCGTTCGTGATGGGAATTGTTGGGTCTCTGTAAATGATATTATAAAGAGTGCGGTCTATATGAAAAGTGCCCTGAGATGACTTCTGTTGTGATTTGACGCTATATAAATAAAACTGAACTGAACTGAAAATTGTAAGTTAAACTCTTTCTGTGGCACCAACGTGACTCAGGCCTCAGCTCACTCATCCTTAGCGGTACAGCCACTTTTCATTTTTGACATATCTGAATGATGAACAAAATTAGCCTTGAACAGTTTTCAGTGAGGTTTCAGGATTATGAGTCACAAGATTCTGGAAAGACATGTTGCTTTTGAGTCTCATATAAGTTTTTTTTCCACATTACATTGGGCATTTTATTATTACAGACAGCTATTTAGCTTAGAGGTTAGTTACATCTCACATAAGATTTTTACTTTGAGCATAAAACTAAATTTCATTCACCTCCAGTATGTTGGGGTGGTGGCAGAAGTGGACTATTCAAAACCAAAATTATCTGCACGGCTAAATTCCACTAGCGCTGAGTGAGGAATTAGGCTTTTTGTAATTTAGGTAAACTGGCTTTAAAGAATTAAAAACCAGAAGAAAAAACAACAACATATTCCTCGCCACAGTTGTTTGTTTGAAAATTACGCCGCATGAATGGAAATGAAAGTCTCCAGCTAACAGCTTAAGTCTATTTGATTTCGCATTCAAACAGCAACAACGATCGTAACCTCTGACGGTGTAAGATGCAAAACAAATGTTTAGCCTATCAATGGTTCGTGCCGGTGAGATATTTATGGGGTTGACAAAAGTTGTCTTTGTGTCTGTCTCGCTGTCTGTTATCGGGAGTTGAAGGTGCTTCTGCAGTGGCCTCTGACACGGATCACAGGCGGCTGCTGTTTAAAACAAGCGAGGAGATATATTCCTCTCACTGTGCGATGATAACCCTTGCTCTTAACCCCCTCCAGCAGCAGTTCATCCTCCAAACAATAACAATCAATTCCCTCCACATCTGACAGAGCCCGAGAACAACTTATAAATGATATGCATCTCCTGCTGGTCCCATGGCAACAGCCTTGACTTTATTGTTGCGTTTCTTTGATCCCGCCAAGCTTTGATTCATTTCTCTTTCACCCTTTTAGCTAAACATATCATGTGAATTTGGAGCTTTGTTCCTGACAGTCCCCGTCTTACCTCGCTCTCTCCACAGGCTCCTGACGCCTCCCAGAGGAGCCGCGGAGGAGGAGAGGAATTCCACTGGATTCAAAGACTTCTCCGGGTTTCTTTTGACTCTTCCGCCTGCCTCGCCTTCCTCAGCTCCCCGTGTTGACCTGTTCCTCGTGATCCCCTGCCAAACCGTCTTCCCGGCCCTCGGGGGGGGGGGGGCTGTATGTGCGCAAGCATACGCATTACACGGGTGCACAGAGGGTTTGGGTCTTTTATTCTAGACAAGTTCCAGTAGTAGGTTTCTGTGCGTGTCCAAGCCTTTGATTCAATGAATGAGGTGAACAAACTTTGGCCTGACTCATTGGACGTGTTTCATCAGGGCTTATAAGTGTGTTGACGGAGCTGCAGATAAGTTGCCAAGTTCTCTCGCAAACTGCAGCCCGGAGTGTATTCTTTTAGATTCCATTGAGAAAATTCATCGCAGGCAGCCTTCAAAAGAGCAGGACATTATATCTAAAGGACTCTCACCGTAATGAAAAATGAAAAGTGTGTGTTTTCTCAGTACCATCTGGTTTCAATCATGGCAATATCCTAAACACGACCGGTTTCTTGAATCAGCTACCCTCAGCTTGCCTCCCAGGCGTTAGACACTCATTATTCCAGTCAGGCCTCTCCGACAGCTACACAAAGTCGAACCTTTTCACCAGTGAAGCTCAAATAGAAGTCAGCTATTCTCTCGTTCACTTCACAGCGACGCTACAATGGCTGTTTGTTATAATGTGGTTCCTAATGCTCCAGTTCTTATTATAGTCATGTGATTCAAAGTGGTCACTAATAAGACTCCAAGAAAGTCTTTTTTTCATGCACATCTAGAATCTCACTGTTGGATAAGTCATCACACAAAAGACTGGATGTTATTCAGCCTTTATACGCTGATTATAACTTTAAACTGGCCATTCAATATTTCAGAGGTATATTCGAGTCTGTGAATAACAAGGGGGGCGATCTCACTTTGAAGATACCCCCTCCTGGTTTTGTTATTGCAACCAATAGCTCTTTCAAATGCCAAAGTTTCTCTGCAGCTCACTGGAGATGTTTTGAAACTCAACACTTCTAATTCAAAAGGGTAATTTTTAATATTGGGCACCACTGGCTGCAGGAACGAAATCATTAAACGTGTCTTTGAAGGGAAACTATTTGTTACGTCATGAATGTTGTGTTCATAATTGTGGACATTATTGACATGATAAGTGATAAAACTGCAAAAGTAGGATGTGTAAAGTAATGTATGTATGACTCCAGCAGCCTCTATTACTCTATTACTTTTGTGCCGTTATTGGTGAGTTGGCAGATGATGTTTGAACATAAATGAGTCACAGTAAGATATTGAAGTTTAACAGCCATAATATAGATGGTGAGGTATCAGTGCTGTATATAAGTTATATATATTTACATATATAAGTTATGCATGTTTGTTGGAGCAAAGTTTCATAGAGGTGTGTTAATTTGTGTCCTTAATAACGGGCTTGGACATCTTTAAATGTTTGATAGAGGGGAGGAAAGAGCTTCTTCCCATTTAAAGCACATCAATATATCATTTCATAATAAATGATTTGCCATAATAACCATTAACAAATTAAACTACTGTATGGTATGTATGACTGCCTGCCTCTGTCTCAAGCCAGATGCACTATTAAATCAGCACCACATTTCCCATAAACTTCAGTACAAACTGCAGCAAAGGAGGCGTTGCCAGTTGATAGAAGCCCTGAGGGATAATTCTAGCTATTAGAACCCAGGCCTTACATACTGTTTTACTGTATGTAGCTCCGGTTAAAGGCTATTAAAACACATCCTGTCATAAACTCACACATTCGCCTCCAGTGACAATCAATGAAAAGTCTCACTCGTGTGTCATAGTTACAGTATGTAGGGATGAGTTCACAGGCTTTCTCTCAGTTTTTCTCCAGTTTTGGCCGCTTACTTCCTTGTCTGTGGTTTTGCATTTTGTATGAGAGACTGTACATACATGTTTTCTTGAGCGAAATTGAGTACAGACTCTTTAAAGGCCCTGCACAAGTGTTTTCATTTACGCTTGCTAATTAGACCTCAGCCCAGGTCAGAGTTGGGCAAAGCTGCGCTGGAAATGCAAAATCATCAGCCTGTATGCGCTGATCAGAATGATAAAGGTGTGGGGTTGAGCCGTCCAAACAGGTGCATCAAAGCTAACAGGAGCTCAGTCTGTACATCTAGTCAACAGAGGAGGCCTAATGAGGGATATGAAAGGATGTGCACTTCGAGCTGGTGAAACAGCTCATGGTCACATCATAGATGCGCTCTTAAAAGCGATTCAACAGAATCATTGGATCACTTTGTGAACGCACTGATCTCGCTGCACACAGACTTATGGGAAGCGCCCACATGACAGCTCTTCTGCCAAGAGTGCGACATAAGTCTGAGGAGCGTTTGTGACACTGATGGGGAGCTACTACAAACCTACTGCTTTCCTTACACTCTTATACAGCATTTAAATATGTTTCTGTATGTTCTCATAAGTGCTCATAGTGCAGCATATTCAAATTAGATCAATATAGTTAAGGTGAACTTGTCCAGTTGCTTTCTTCTTTCCCCCTCCCTCATCATAATACATACTAAGTAAAGTGATGAAGATGATAACGATGATGATAAATACAAAAAAGCACTAAAATATTTGTATCAGTTTTTCCTTCCATCATAATAATATCTGACAAACCTTTGCTGGTGACTCCCCTTTTTTTTCTTTGATCACCCTCCTCAGGCGCCAAAGCACTCAGGCAGAAGAGCATGAGCCTGAATACATCGCTTATTCAAACTTCTCACCCTCTCTGACAAGTGTGTGTAATGCAACAAGTTTCAGCAGTAATGCAATCATTGTTTTTCCACACATTATGAGATAGAAGGGAAGGGCTAACAGCACTTAGATTAATTGGAAGTGATGTTCCAGTGATGACTACATTCAGCCCTGCGTAAGTGTAATATTGCCTAAGGGGTTGCACAAAACCACAGCCATGCTGATTTATGAGCTGAAATCCATCGATATTGGCAAACAGAATGAAACTGAATTTTGATATGATACCCGCATCTGATGTTGACTTATTTACGGCGGAGTTGTCATTATTTTAGACTGTGAGATTGGATGAAAAAGGGGGAGCGCGGGGAGCGAAACAGTCAGGATGAGATGAAGGGAGCAGGAAAACCTTGGAGAGAAACTTTAACTGATGCAGACCTCCTACCTCAAACATGAGTTATTCTTCGGGAACAAGATGTTGGACCTTGTAATGATTAGTGGATCTTATGAAAATGCTGTGCATCGTTATGATGAAGTCTTTCCCCGCTGTCAATAATGTGATCACACCTGTCTCTAACAACCCTGAACTGCTATTAGTCAAATTGGAATGTCAATACTGACTTCACCCTCAGCATGGTCGTTGTAGTATGAGTTTTAACCAATGGAGGGCAGTATGACTATGATGACAAGCATCATCACAAAGGCCAAAGCCCAAAATAAGCTACATTCAACTCCCGCACACACTAGTGTTTGGGTATATAGTGCATGATATATATGATATGAGCTACATGGTGAATTTTGCGTCTTCTGTCATTCAGCTGTGACGCTCTAACAAGTTTAGGTCCCTGTGATTATAGTGATGAATGAAGATAGAGAGAAAATGTTATTGTTATATTTTAAAAAAGGCTGAAAAAATGTGGGATTTATCCCCTTAATATGTTGCAATCAGGTTTTAATAAGCATAATTTTTTCTATGTATACTCCTGGTATTTAAGCATTTAATTTGAGTGTCCATTCTTCTCTGGATAGTAAAGTAAGTTAAAGATCATTTTCTATTTATAATGTTGATGGATCAATAAGGTTCAAGAGCATAATTTTGATTGACTACTAATATGTTGCATGTTTTAAAATCAAAATCAAAAAAGTTGAGTGGCTCCTTTATAATTCCTGTGTTCTGTTCTGTTTTGCTAAATTCTTACCTTTTATAAATAGTCTGCCTCTGGAAATAAACATCTACCAATGTTTTCTTGCTAATCAATGTTTAATCTTTTTTTCATTCATACACTTTTTTTTTTCTCTCCAAGCAGTGTTTGAAGAGCAGGGGATGAAGCCTGAGGATGGTTGGGGGGGAGGTGAGCTCAGCCCGGGCGGCACACGAGCACCTGAGAGCGAACCTCAAACCTGGGGGTACGACCCGCGACGTGACCTCTGCAGTCAGAGCGAAAAACACGAAGAAACAAAGACTTTTGCCAACATCGCCGCGACACAAAGGCGAACCTGTCTGCTCCGGTGTGCACTGCTGTTGTGGAGTCATTTTTGAAAATGTGTGTTTCATGTAACCACTGATTTATAATGGCTTTTGATTGTGTTAATTCTTGTTGTCAGCTCCATTTCTCTGCGAGCAGATCATTTTATACCCTCATAAATGTTTTGTTTAATCATATCACTTTTGCACTTCCAACATATTCCCCTATTTTTCTCACCAGATTTTTAATTTACTGTAAAACAACAACCCACCTTTACACACACTCACACCCACACTGAGTCATTACTGTACCTCTTCTTGCGCATTTCTCTGAAGAGCTACAGCAAACAGCTGCCTGATTAATAAGTTAGGTCCTCTAAATATGGCTCAGAGTCATATATCTTTAAAAACGACTTAATAATGGTAATCAAGATTATCAACAACTCACCAATTACGTCTTTACACTTTCCTCTCTTAATTATGTATCGTTCTCCTTCACCATGGATAAAAGGGCTGCTCTCTCGGTCTCAGGTGGATTGTTCATCTTAAGTGTTTATGATGGTGTATTTGTATCACAGCTAAAGCTACGCTCCCTTAAAGTGGCAGCGAGCTAAAAAGGGGGCCTGCGCCTCTTCCGTATCAGCCACAATGGAGGAGTTCCTATGTTTTATTTATTGATATGTTTTAGTGGGGGAAGACCTCGTGTTCATTATCATAAAGGCCTCTAGACATCAAGTCACACACAAAAGACACAGCCATCTCTCTCGCGCGCACACACACATCGACACGAGAGGAGCAGGCCTCTTTGCTGCGGCGGCTCCATCGCCAACCGCCGTCGGTAGCGTCGGCGACAGAAGCCGACGGTGTCAGCGCATCTTTGTCTCCCGCACATAAACTGTCCCCGAAGCTGTCGTTGCGAGAGAGAGAGAGAGATGTAAAACACAAGGCTTTTTTTTTTCCTTCATGGGGGAAGTTGTTTTCATTCCTCCCTTCTAGTTTTTTTAAATATGTCATATCTTTTCTGTCAGGGCCCTGGGGCGCCTGGTGGTGCTCGTTGCCAGAGGAGGAGCGTAAAGCGTGCGCAAACCCAGCGGAGTCTGACCACGTTGTACCTGCGCTCGTCTTCATCTCGCTTATTTTGTCAAAAAAAAGCTCAAAGGCGCGAATTTTCAGACAGCCGCGTTGTCATCTGATCTGTGTGTGTGTGCAGCGTGGATCTTTATGTGCGTGTGTGTGTGTTCGCTTGAAGGAAGACAGCCAGTAGGAACAGATGTGGGGAAAGTCAGTAAAAAAAAAAAACTCAATATGAACCCTGCAGAGGCCTTCCTCCCTCTCTGTTCAATTATTTAGAGTCAAAGAAAAGAGGCAAGCGTAACAGATTTCCACAGAAGCCACTGTGTTCGGCATAACATATTTATCTAGTCTCATCTTTGCCAAATAGCCGGAAATGGAAACAAATACCTTCAATTGGATTCTTGGCTCTGGTGTTTTCCTTGAGCTGCTGCTGTGTGCACTCGTGAGCTCGTATCGGAAAACTCCTCAGGACCGAAAATTATGGAAGTGCTGACAAGCTGAATTTTTCACGGTATTTAGATGTTGTAATTTCATGAGAGGTCAACAGGGCAGGATGGGATGGACCAGTGCAACAGAACTGTAAAAAAAGAGAAGGTTCAAAAGAAGCTGAAGTTTTGTTATTAAGAGTAATCAAAAAATCAAAGTCCAACAACCAACTTATAAAACATCCCAGAGGAGAAAATGTTTTTTCACAAACAGAATTTAACAGAATTCCAAAAAGTGCTCAACATGGTTTTTTTTGTCATTAGTCGTCTTAGTCATTAATGCTGAACATAGGTGGTCTTTCCCGGACCCTCTGGTCTCTAAGTCCTGCTGCAGTTTGGCGGCTTGAGCACCTACACCTGTGTGAGTGCCGATGCATCCTGGGAGCTGTAGTCCAACGGTGGCCATTTTGTGATGTGGCAGCCCATCCTGTATGGGAATGTAGCACCCCTCTACTGCCCGACCCCTTGTGATGCCACAATGTGCGCCTGGCAGTTTTGAGGCAAAGCTTATCCTCTCCCTTCTCATGTGATGGGAGGGGGAGAGAGCGAGAGAGGGAGAATGAGAGAGAGAGAGAGAGCAGGAAAAAAGTGTTCACCTATTTAATTTGATTAGAGATTAGAAGAGGAAAAGAGTCACATTTCCTCCCTGGCACGTCTCTACTTGGCACACTGTGAACCTGTTTTTTTTTTAAAGAGATGTCACAGCCAAGCACCACGGTAATGCCTGTAATTACTCTGAACTCAAATAAATAAATAAATTTGCTTTTCTTTGTGAAAGTCTGACAGGTTTTCCAACATCCTTGACTGGAGGAATTGCAGCGTGTGTGTGTGCATCGGTGTGTACTTCTCTGCGGCTGTGTATTCGCGTGTGTGTCTTTGTGTGGGTGTGCTTGTGTTTACATATACCGAGGCACTTGTAAAGAAGAGATTCAGACAGGATGAAATTTTGACAGCTACAGTATAGCTTGTTTTCCCCTCTCTTCTTTTTTTTTGACTGAGATAATCTCCGCTCAGCCTCGCGCGCTGAAGGCAAACCTCCGTTTGAGACTGATAAGGTTCGAGGTGCGGCTTTGTAAATAATAAGGTTAGAGTTTTTTTACACAGTTGCTAGTGCCGCGGCTGATCTCGCTCCTATTAGTGACAATTGGCTGTGACCTCACCTGCTCACCCGTGCTGTCATCACTGAGGGTGCATCTGCAGCAGCAGGCGATTAGATCATCCACTCCGGTCATAGGGGGAGACATCCAGACAAATGTTGCTCCGCTGAACCGAAGGAGGTCTGATACATGTTGGCATGAAGGCCAGCTCCTTGACTTTTGATATCACTGCAAAAACACTTTCATATTTCCTGTTTTAGGGGGAAGAAGCAAGCAGCCTTTGTGATGCTCGTCATCATTGGCCTTCGTTGGTTTCTTACGGATCGCTGCATATTGAGAGATGCCCCTGTTATTCAGCCCACCGTCATTTTCACCGTGACAAACTAAGGCCTCAAAAATGACCGCAGAGCAAATCAACACCTCTCTGACACAGTGTCAAGCTTCACTCAGATGAGAATTATTGCGAGTCTGTATTGCATTGCATTGCATTACGCCAGTGGTTCCCAACCCCCACGGCCCTGTCAGATGAACTGAAGTACCCCTTCATTGGCACCATCATGTTCCAAATATGTTCATCTGAATTGACTTTATATGGATGTATACGTTTTTCATACAACTTAGGAGACTTCAATCTGAACAGTAATTTCCATTGCTTCCATTTTTTCATATTCATTCATCCATTACTTTCACTCATCTGTTTTCATCCATTAAGCTACTTATCTTACCATTTCAGCTGTGTGTTCATTGTACTTTTAACAAACAGTTTCAGCTTCTCAACCAACTTGCTTACTAATGCTACCGTTAGCCCTCACCTATTCTCCATTGCGGCTAAATATGTGGATTACTTATTCTTTTTAGATCATATTTTTAATTTCTATTTTTCCAAATTAATGAAGCTACTCCACAACCCTTACAATGTGGCCCCTGGCAACTGCAGAAGTAGCCCCTGGGGTACAAGTACCCCTGGTTGGGAATTGAATTAGACTGTACAGGTGTAGCTAATAAAATAAATATGCAGCTCTGTAGGAGCTTTTTTTTAAGTCTGAAAAACATAACCCTGATGAAGTTATCTCAGTTTGGGCTTGGGGACAAATGCATTAAACAAAAGCTTTCCTTACAAATTGGGGGGGGAGTTTGAAACACATGAAGATTTGTCAGACATGAAATGATGTTATCAGTTGCATTATGGGAAATAAAGGATTTGAATGGAGAAAGTCAGGATAGCTGTCTTTCATCTGTCTCTTCTGAGCCCCAACAATCAATGTTAAAAATCTCTCCCCTCTAAAGCAGAGATCTTTTTAAAAATGGAGATCATTAATTACTAATCAATAGCCATGAGTTTAAAGTATATAAAAAAAATTTTTTTCTGCGAGCTGCTGTAACAAGTGAATTTCCCCTGAGGGGATCAATAAACACTATCTTATCTTATATTTGCCTGATAAAATGACCCAAAAAGAAAAAACAATTAGTTGGCTTTGTTGCTGCCTGTTGCCTCTTTCATCACATAAAAGTTGGATATTGAAAGGATCAGTTCTATTAAGATTCACAGTGGTGAGCAGAAACATTACAGCGATGCCTTAAAGAGAATCTCGATCCTTCTACCAGGACAACATATCTACTTCCTTCCTCACCTTCCCATCACCGCCCCTCTTCTCTGAGTGACAGTCATGCTGATATCCAAGGCCTTTTGAACCTCTCTCCCTCCACCTCCTCACTTCTCTGGTCAATGAGTGTCAATCAGCAGCTCATTGCGCTATCTGGCAACAAATATCTTCATGCTCACAATGCCTCCATATCCCATGAGCCCCCCACCCCCACCCCCCACCACGGCGGTGTCAAGCAAAGCAGATGTTCGGCCTGCTCTTTACCGTCGCGACCAGGGATTCACCACGTGCGAACCGAAACTACCCCCCCTTTTTTTCCTTGACGAAGCCCTTCCCCCGTAAATTATAGATGGCGAAACAATCTTTAAACATGTTCATTAAAGACAACACTTTCTTTAAAAAAAATCGGCTCATAAATATTTCTTTCAAGCAAATCTCAACACAACTCCCCACCCCTCCCCTCTCCCCCGCTCCATCGCCCGTATTCTCTTTTCCCAGTCAACTGGTACGTGCGAGGGGAAAGCGAGAGAAGACAAGTGCCTCAGCAACCTTGACTGGAGACAAGCAGGAGACACATGCGTGACTGGATCGACTTCGCCTGTGATGGCTGTTAGCTAGCTTTTTCCTCCAGAAGCCGAGCCCGCCCTGCCTGCCTGCCTGCCTGCCTGCTGATGTGCTATTACTCGCTCTGGAGGAGATGCTTGTGTGGAGGATGACACATTATTATCCTTTAATCTCGGTCTCAGCTTGTTGAGCATCAAATTGAAATATCCTGAACAGATGTAAAAACACATGTGAGCCCGGGCGCGCAAGCTGTGCTGCGCTTTGTTTCATCTATCCGTGATGTGAGCCTTAAGGAGAAGCTTTTTAAAATTTCATCACTATTCAAAAGGATAATTAATACGTACCCCCAGGCTTTGATTATGCGATACCCAGTGTGTAGTGCTGGTGTTGCCATAATGAGCCACTCATCAGTGCTCTGCCTGTGCCTCCGCAACAAACATACAGTTTGCATAAGGTACTTAAGATTCTGCTGAGGTACCATCATGCTTGTGTGTGTGTGTGTGTGTGTGTGTGTGTGTGTGTGTGCGTGCTTATATGTGCATGCACCTGCGTATATTTATATGTAGATGCTCGTGTGTGTGTATGCATGTGAGGTGTGAGTCCCCTTCTAATTTGCAGTACAATGCTATAGGTTAGATCACACTGGTTGTTGCAGTTTGTTTACAAGAGGACCCCTGTCAGATTGTCAGCAGATAGCTGGGTCCTTTCTATAAATCCTGCCTACACCCACACATCCCTCCCTCACATACACACACACACACACACACACACACCAGCTCGTTCCCAGCCTAAAAGCTGGCGAGGAGATGGTGGTTGTCACTGAGTGGGTGCTGAGGCAATGCAGCAGCGAGATGGACAGGCAGGTGGAGACTGACAGGCCACCGAATACGAAGGGGAATATTGGGAGTTCACACATAATGAGACCTGTCAATTTGAATGCCTCAAGGCTAAGCAGTGAGCAGGCCGCGGCTGACGACCGAGGCAGCCGTCTCTGCTCGGGGAAAATATTTCAGGGTAATCTCTCACCCTTGACCCCCGACCGGTCTCTAAACAGCAGCCGGTACCGCAGCAATTACTCTGTCGTTATCTGGATGTAAACGCCGCTTTCTGAACGGGCTTGCTTGTTTTAAGGGTTCGTATCAACAATCAGTGTCGTGTCAACTGAAAAAAAAAATGTTTTTCCTGTGTATCGCCAAGGGTGGTTCTGTCCTAGTTGGACCCCGCCCAGGTGTGTGTGTGTGTGTAGGCCTGACAGATGATAGGACATCACTCCACTGGCTTCCTGTTCTCTATACAATGTGCTGCTTCTGCTTAAAGATACTCCTGGTCCAGAGTAGTGGGGTATATGGGGAATAGGAGGATGTCATCAGAGATTTGCCCAGGGCCTCAGATAGCCTATGATGGCGCTTTACCCTGTTAGGAATTTAGCATGTTCACCCAGCACCGAAGTGACACTCGAGAGGGGCACTGGGACCTGCTGACAGCAGACGGACCTGTGCAACTCCTCCGTCCTTAAAACCAATTCCGTGCTTGACACCGGGCGGAATTAGCTTCGGACAGGTGAGTGATAAGTTCCCCGGGTGCTTTCGCCAAATAGATCTAAGCCGTCTCGCGGAGGAGTGGGGCTTTCAGGTATTAAGTCGTTCTCGCCTGAGCGAAGTGAGCTCCGGCGTAGGTGGTGATCACAACGAGTGTTTAGGATATCTTTGATGAAGCAGACAGGCATCTGCGTTGATTTAAAGAGATGATCCTATCAATTACTAATCAATAGCTCTCCTGCAGCTTAGAGTGGATAAAATATACATTCACCCCTTTAGTGTATACTGCTGAGAAAATCGTTAGGTTCAGCCACGCTGCTTGTTTTCAGGGTTAGTGCTCTATTGACTTGTGTAAATGATCATTCACCGGGGAGGAGGTTGGATTTTGAAAGGATTAATAATGAAGGAGGAAACTATCAGAAAAGATAATTAAACTAACACATTCAAATCGTCTTTTCTCCCTCTTCTTCCTCTCTCCTCTGCTTTTTTCCCCCTCACTTTCCCATCAACCCGTCTCTCCTCCACTTCTAATCTTTGAGTGACAATCATGGTGATACTCAAGGCCTTCCAAAAAAACCTCTCTCCCTCTCTCCCTGCATCCCCCGGTCTCTCCGGTCAATGGGTGTCAATCAGAGCTTGGCCCTCACGCAGATTGGCAACAAGTATCCTCGCGCTCACGGAACAATTATGACTGGGCTGCGGTGAAAATGGATTCCCGCGTTGACTCTCCACACTGCGCTCCTCTTCTCCCGGCCGACGGGGTCCTGCCATGGGAAGCAATTATCGCTAGATGCCAGCTGACAGCCCGATTCTATTGCCAGCGCGATCAGCCCTCGTCCTCAGGCTTTCTCTAGGCAAATAGCATCCTCAACACTCAAATCAAACCTCTTACCAACCAGTGGCTTCTATCAGAGAAATAGATGGCTCCCTTTGTTCCTCTGGACAATGCGGTGGGAATAAGGCGGATACAGAGGCGGACAATGCAGAAGTGTTTTGATTTTGATTTTGCAAGCGCTCGACTCAAACTGCTCCGTCTTCCCGGTGTCTGACCCTCGGAGAGGCCTTGGTGAAGAGGAGGTGGAGTGGGATGAGGCTCGGCCCTGTGTCCCAGATTTAGGAACAGCAAGAAGACAAAGGAGAGGACAAGAGACAGAGTTTAATGAGTGTCCGTCACACTGATGGACAAATGGAGCGATGTGCGTAAAGGCTCTCGTTGCCCTTGTAATATAGATGTGCTGCATGTATTTTGATTGGCATCAGATTTTTGCTCACTCGCTTCCCCAAACAATTTGCAATCAGACATAATTCTCAGACAACTTCGTGGAGACTGTTTCAAATTTATGCGCTGTGCTGTGATGATAATTTGGTATGATGATAATAAAAGCAAATACTGACTTGAAAAAAGTTTTGAAAGAGTACAAACTCTGTGATCAATCTGACTGCTGAAGACTTTGAAGACTCGGTATGATCACAAACAATTATTAACTGTATATTGGTGTGTGACAATAATCAATGTGTTAACTTGTAATTCACACATAGATTTTTAGTTAGAGTTTGTTTGGGAATTGAAGACAGGGGATTCTGTGGAAAAATAGGCAAAGATTGATGTGATGGCTTAAGAGGATGAGTGTAAGATGAATGAGCCTAAATTAACGAAAACGGTACAATTAATCGTTATAAAAGTCAAACAGTCATCTGCCACTTTGCTTATTAATTGAATAAACACATCAAGGCAAAGTTCAGTCAATCCTTTAATCACTTTAATTAATGCACATTGTTCTATTTTCCTCTCCCTCTCTTTCTGTGGCTCACTCTTTCCCTCTCCCTGTGTACCTAGTATATTTGTGAAATAATAAATTAATTAGAATACACACTGCCACCAACTAATTATCATGCAAATAAAGCAGCAACAAAGCATAGTGGGACTGTTAATCTGTGCCAGATCGTGGGTGAAATTCCCCAACGTGCTCAGAGATGTCCACCGTGCAATTAGAGAGACGAGTGACTTTGGATGGGGTAGGAGAGGAGAAGAAAGCAGCAGCACTAAAGGACGGGAATGGCTGTCACTTATTCACTGTCAAATTAATTCTGTCTTCTCTCCCTTCTGCCTTTGTCTATGGCAGAGTGGCTACAGCGTCTCCCTGTTATTTTGTCCTCCCTCTGTGTCTCTCTCCATGTCTAAAAGCTCTGCTAGTGCCCCATATAGACTACTGTGTTCACTGCAAACCTCAGTTCAAAAGTCGAGGATGGAGTGAACAAACTTTTAGGTTCAAATATGTGAAGAAAAAAATATACATTTTGTCCTGAAGTTTGTGCTAAAGGAAAAGCCATAGAAGCATTGCAAACAAGTGAGTTTAAACCCGTGGGTGCATGAATGAGCTTTGCAGATTTCATGGCAGACAGATTATTGGACATCTGTGCAAAGCTGAAAATTTGTCCTGAAGGTGGTGCAAGAGGAAAGGTCAAATGTCACGAATGAACTGCTCCACTACACAGAGTGAGGTTTTGCTGCTCGTGCTAACACGCAGATGATGAGTGGATGTTTTGGCCCTGACTAAAAATAGTCCCCCCAAAATATCCCCTTTTCTCCTGTTTGCATGACATTTGTTCAAAACATAGTGGTTCCCAGTTGTTTTGAGGAAAATGTTTAGCCTTTTACGGAATGAAACTATATATGTGAAAAGATTTAAACTATGATTATGAGCGACTAGGCTTGGTGCTGAGTGCCACAGACACATGCATTGTTGTCTTTTCATAGGATCTGTTGACAATAACAAAAATAAAAGAATAGCACCAGCCTTAAGCTTATATCCATATTCTGAGTGTCATGGCTGTGTATCACTTTGCCCAACATTCCACTAAAGCCAATGACTTGGTTTGTGTTCAGAGGAAGGATCCTGGATCGGGTTAGAATCACTACTTGCTGCTGCTGTGATGCTCATTTGCAAACTCTTCTGAAAACGCTTCCTGCAAACCGATGGTCCTGCTGATGCTGCTGGTCATGCAGCGTTTAATAAGCCCCAGTTCTACCTTTGCATCCACCTGTAGACTTCTCCAGGGTCCGCTGAGCCGAGCTTGCTTTTACGCTCGCAGGGATTGACGAGGTCGCAGCCCGGATGGCAAATATCAACTGTGCGTACTTTTGACTCGCACAATAAATCCATTCCACATGAGTCGGCTGACTGAACTTATGTTTAAATGCATCCGCTCTAATCCCATTACCAAACATTTTAAACTGGACAAAGAGATCCAAAGAGGGATTTGTAGTTGATAGCTTGTGTAGCACGAGCACTGCAGCGCGGCGCTCTTTGTTCTTTGTTTATGAAGCCTTTCATAGATTAAACACTCACACACACACACACACACCAAATGCATCACCTGCTGTGTCAAACCAATTGCACTTTCGCTGAGTGCCTCCAACTTTCAGGCATTAACCTACTTTAGGAAACTTAAATTCTCACAGGTAATTATTTCCACAGACGACCCCCACACAAAGACAGTGATAATCCTATATAATAAGCGGCAAAGAGAACCTTGTTTAAAAATTCAGGCCCCCGTCTTGATTCATCCCTGGTGAATTCAAAGCATACATCAAGGGTGCTCTGATAAGAGAATTAAAATCAAAGAAAAAGACCAATCAGATGCAGCTATTTTTTTTCCTCAGTGGCAATGTAGGGTAAATATGCCACAAAATAAGGAAACAAACAAGAGCAAAAATGCCTTATTATCAACAGCCTGATTATCATAACGGCCTTATTTGCCTAAATCATGTCCTTATTAGGCCCAAAAGTCTCTCTGTCCCCCATGGGTAATGAGTAGCCAGGGCTGGGATTCTTCTCCCAGCTCTGACATGTCTTTTATTACCCTTACACTAAATGGAGGCAATGATGAACATTTCAGTCGTGTGATTACTGGCTGTGTACCCTTGATGTCAGAGGGGAAAAGTGGTGTGCCCTCTTTTAATATTTGATTTTTTTTTCTCTGTGTAATTTGCTCCAATTCATCATTTGAGCCTTTCATTCGCTCGCTCTGTGACATTTGTCTAATGTGGATGTCCTGATTACTGGACTCTGATATTGTGTTCAGCCTTTGATGTCCAATTTCTTCGTCGACTTCGTCCCAATTTCGGCCGTAGCGAGCGCGGAAAACTTTCCCCCTCGCTCCGTTCCAACTTTTGCAAATTGCGTATTCGCCGTGCCCTGCAAATGACATAGCTAAATTATTCAGAAAATTATGATAAGGGCACGGCTAGATAATCTAAATATTTGTTTTAAGCGTGTTTTGATTAGTGCATGTTGCTGGAATACTTGGAATGCGCGCTTGAAAAACACATGAGCTATGTGAGCTCGGTTGGGCAGGAGAAACTGAAAGCAGTCCGACCTCCCGATTGGCATCAGAAAGGACCGCAAAGTCCAATGAACATGCATCACAACAATTAATGTTATTTGGAGGATGGAGTCCGGGATGTGAACTGTCCAAGAAATAATAAGCTGCTCGTCAAGCACCCCACGTTTAACATATCAGCGGCTGCTTCGAAGAGCAAAAACATCAGTCTTGTTATAAACGCTGAAAACAAATTAGTATGTAAACAGCTGCAAAATGCCAAGGAAATCATTTCGCCACATCGAAAGGGAGAAAAGGGATCGAAATCTTCAAATTATTCGCTGCCTGTGTCTGTCTCGAACTGTTATTATTCCCCCCCAAAAAACCACATCAATTATAAGTTAAAAATGTGAGGGAATCACATTCATTATTTTCATTACATGCACCCACCAAATTGCATCAAGCTTATGAAATATTTCTTCCTCCTGTTCAAAGGCTTGTTAGAGCTTGTATTCAATTACAGCTGTGGCTGTAACATGCTGTCAGGTCTCTTTAGCCAATCATTAGTCAGGGACTATTCCTCACTACACAGTCAGCCCGGCAGAGTCGAGGCAGCGAGCGAACGACAGGCCTAATTGTTGTTCGGTGGCTAAAGGTCGGCTAATGAACCAGGGGGCTGACGGAGGAGGCTGTTGGTGCGAGGGTGGCAGGGTGGTGGTGGTGGGGGGGGGGTGGGGGGGTGTCAGACTGAGGGCTGCTCGGCACACAGAATTTGCAAAACTTTCCTCAGATCAAAGTGGGGAAAAGCGGGGCATTTTAGGAATTTTTCAGCTTCAGATTAGGTCTGTGTGAGATGGAGCTTCGAGATTTGAAAAAGACGGGGAACAGGGAGGAAGAGATGTCTGTGTGTGTCTCTCTCTCTCTCTCTGTGTGTGTGTAGTCAAAAAGAGCAAACAGAAAACCATTATTCTGATTAACATCAATCAGTGTCTCTTTACTGAGAAACAGCCGCTGGTGTCTGACCTCTAGCTGAGACTGAATGCTTGGTGTTAACAGCAACTTCTATCAAAGACCAAAGACAAAAACCATAATTATTTCCATTTCTCTCTTCCTGAGCAAATTACTGTATGACTTAAAGCGCTCCACGCATGTGAGCTCTCTCCTTCTCCCTCTCATACCTCTCATTCTCATACCTTTCTACAACGCTGCGGCTCTGACCGAAGCACTTTATTCTGTATGACAGGGCAATGACGTGAGAATGGGCCCGAGTAACGTGCGACTGCTCTATGAGCCCTGTTTTGGCAGGGAAACAAAGGGAAGCTTAGGTTAGCCGAGACGGTCACAATGCTGTTGATTCCCTTTAGGCTTCAGAGGACAGGTAGCATGTTGTGAGAACCTGCCATAGCTTTTCAAAGCTGATGGGGCAGAACTGCTGTAAAGTATCTACCCACTTTTACAGAGGTCAAAAGAGGTTTTGATTTAAGCTAATGACTGTGTGAATTGATATGGAGAACAAAACAACAGCCAATCTACAGAGAATTTGTGCTTTTGGCTCAGTCTTGCCTTTTTTTTAAAAAAATGCCTAGATTGGAATGGAAACACACATTTTTAACTAATTTTGTGTCATTCACTGTGATCAGTCGTGTCCATGACACTGTACAATATGAGGATTGTAGCACATAAATTCTGTCTGATCTGTCCACTGTTTAATACATTCATTCTCATGCATTTAAAAATGGAGATTTTATGGAGCAAACTTTCAATGCACTTGCTGTTCAAATCAACCAGGACGGACGGATCTTTGAGGTTGCCAGGTAATCAGAAAGACGGCCTGTTAAAAGACTGTAGAACACTCATAGACCAATATCAGTCTGGTTTTGAAAATACTAGAAAGGAGAAAGACTGGTTCCAGACCTCTGACTCACCACCCGTATCTCTGTTTGTTCAGCAATTCAGATTTGTCTGGTGTTCACTTTCCCAGAGTTAAGGAAACAATATCGCCCAATCAGGAATTAGACATGCATGAAAAACAGCGAGCAAGCGTGGATGAGATTGATGCAGCTGTACAAGTTCAGAAATAATAAATCTTAAATTGATATATTTTTCTGATCAGTGTTAAGTTAACTGCTCTGAGCGGCACGATGCTGTGCCGAATGAATGACGGGAAACAAAACGGCGATCCAGTCTGATTATGAGGATGAGAAAGAAAAGTAATATAATGCTTTTCTCATGTTTTTCCTGTTTTACCACTGGACAGATTGTGGATGTTTTCCTTCAAAACTAAAGGTCACCAGGGGCATCGACCACGCAAACATTCAAAGTCATTCACATCCAAAGTGATATTAAAATTGACAATCTGAGTGTTAATCTAGTCTGTTAAGCTTTTAGTCAAATTCTTACAGTGCTTCTACACAAATATGTATCAAAATGTGCAACTTCCTGAGGTATTTAGTTCTTCCCTATTTACTCAGAGAGCAGCCCAAACAGCAGGCCTCCCTGTGAGTTCGACTATGTCTCTGCGTTTCGTCAGAATACCCCAGACTCACCATCAGTCTGAACCAGTTCAAATAGCTCAACTCAATCTCTCAGCAGCCGGCGCGGAGGCACGAGGCCTAATAAGCACATGTTAAATGTGATAAGCTGCTTTGTAGCTGCGTTTTGCCTGTTTTTTTTGTTTTGTTTTTTTTTCCTTTTTCACCATTCTTTTGTTCCACCCTGGTGATTTACTCACTCCAGGCGATGTGCGCTTTCTGTTCAGCATAGACTTATACACACCACAGAGCAGTGCAAATAGATTTCTGTCTCAATTGGTCCCTCGGTGTCACAGTGGAAAGATACTTGGACAGAAGACGGGGGGGGAGGGGGATTTTTATGTTAGAAATATTCAAGTGCTAAATCACAGTGTGTACTCTGAGGAGGCTGAGTTTAGTATTTTTTAAGAGGCCCCCGTTGGAAACTGTGACTGGAGGCTGAATCCAAAGTGCAGCGCAGCTCAGCGCCACTCATGAAAATTCATTCACAAGTACCTGCGCAGAGGTCAAACCAAAGTTTGGGAAATGCTGCCAACATCTCCCACACATGAAATCCATTTTTTGTCATAGGCGAGAGAGATAGGTGCCATTTGGTTTCAGTTACAGCCTTAAGAGCAGACATAAATGGAAAAAATGCATCTCCTGACGGTTAAAATGGTCTTACATTAATATCTATGTGTGTGCACGCATATGTTTTCTTATACATGCAAGCATCTCACTCGCTCGCTTCTGAGCGTCTAAAGACAATGAGCCGCTTATGAGCCCAGCACTCTGGCGTCTCCGTCCCTCTTACCAAGGGGCGCTGCGACCAGCTGGTGGATTGCACGGCCAAAGAGATGAAAAGCGACTCTCTGCAACTCGCCCGAGTGGCACTGATGGAACCTTTTAAGAGCAGAATTGCGCCAGTGAGTGAAAACATGGCCAACACTCTGGCTGATGTCATATCCCAGCTGTTAACTCAATCAGAACAGGTCCCACCACGACTAAGTGAGTCTCAGCGCGACGCATTCCACGTAACGCGCAGTTGCTCGATGGAGCACAGAGAGCTTTTTGAAGCCCCTCGCGCCTCTGCCGGTACTCTTGTGACCCCGCCGCCAACTACCGGGTCTCCAAAGGCCTGCTGGTTAAAAAGAGCCAGGCTCAATCAGCACATGCTTAGACTGGTGATGACTCCCCCTCCCCTTGTTGCTGTTAGTCTATCAGTGTTCCCTTGTATTGCCCTCCATTTTCTGTCCTCCATAACAGACGGCACTCCCATGCAGCTGTTGAGAGGTTTTCCCTGATGTCATCTTAATAGTGCCCTGCCCCCCTCTGTTTAGCATCCATCTTTCAGCGTGTGTACCTAAGCATTTTTGTTTGATGACATCTTCTTTGCGGTTTTCACAGTTCAGGCTGCTGATTGACCCCCCTCTTCTTTTTTTACTGGCACTACTATGTGGAATGTTGATTGTGCGGTGTATTGTGTTATAATGGCACGAGGGACCGGGGAGTCCGGCGGTGAGTTTGCTGTCTTCTCGTGTCAACAGCCATTTTAGCCTCCTTCTCGCTGAGAAGGGCGCCGCATGGCCGGCACACACATGGAAAGGACAAGCAGTTATTCGGTTTTGACAACCCAGTGCCAGCGAGACCTCAGCCTGACTGTCAGTGTGTGTGTGTTTGTAAGTGTGTGTGTGTGTGCGTATTTGTGAGAGTCTATGAATGTTATTGTCTGAGGTTTTTCCAGAGAGACTACCGGAGCAGAATGGCCAAATACCAGGTATACTCTCTTTCTTTCTCGCCCAGGGCAAGGTAAGACATGTTAGCATTCATAGACACAAAGCACCAGAGGCCAACTAGCTGAAAACAGGAAGGAGAAGTGGACGAATGACATGCACAGCACAGTGAACCTCATTCGGGGTCAGGGCAGGGGAACAAGGAGGTGGAGGACCGGGGAATATGGATGAGTAAAGCAGAGTAACATTTGTTTGCGAACGCGTCTCGGTGTGCACGGCGAGGCCCCGAGCTTGTTGTTTCACCGTTAAATGAGCGGCATTGTTGTTGTTTTTTTCCACGCCATTAAGTATTCAGCGCTAACACTCGACGGAGCGTCACGTCAGAGATACAGGTGAGAGGGAAAAAAGAAAGACGGAGCGAGAGAACTCCTGTCAGCGCTGACTTGATTAGATATCACAATCTAACAAAGCAGAGTTTACTTATTTACACTAACGCTCCTCGACAGTTCCTGCAAATTCCTCCAAATGCAACTGTGAAAAAAAATATCTGAACCCCCGCCCCCCCCAACCAAGAGGAGACTCCATTATTATTTTAATTATGCTCTTTTTTGTTTCCTATCAGCCAGCTGAAAGTCAGCAGAGGAGCGTGTGAGTGAGAGAACAAGCGTGTGTGTCTGGTGTGAGGAAGCACCCCAGTGATTCTTCAGCAGGTACAAAAGCTGGCGTGTAGGAAATAGCTCTTATTAAAGTCAATACATATACATATTCCTGATGCATAATTTATGGCTACTTCTGCAGCATTAGAGCGAGCACTGGAGAATAAATTTGCGCGCTACTTCAGTTTGGGATTTTTCAAAGCATTCAGAAAAAGGTGCACAAAATACGGCAAAATCAGGGCGAGGATGAAAATGTTTTAGAAAAGCGTTCACACCGTTCGGGTCACTGCAACACTATTAAACACATGAGATGCACATTGATGATAAAATCTTTTTAAAGAAGATGTTTAACATAACTAACTAGATATACAAAAAAATCTGCAAAGAGGAGAATGTTTCTATTTAAGTATAAAGTAAAAACACTCTCGTTCCCATCTCACGTGTCCGCCGTGTCAGACAACAGGTTAATGGGGCAAAACAACTCAATTAAATAAGTCAACAGTTTGCGGTTCCCATCATTAGCGGCGTAGCCAAGCGGGCCAGAATATTGCACATTCCAGACTAAAGCAGGCCATCTGGTCCCCGAGTGCACAAAACATCTCTTTCACATTAAGTGTTTATTGTTTTCTTAGATTGATGCCGTTAATATCAGCCCTTCAGAATGACAGATTAGCATCACCTCCTAATCAGCACTATTAGGAGATAAATATCAGTAATTTAATCACTGCAGCAATTTCTTTTACAATAATAAGATTTACAAATGCAAGTGATTAAGTAATTAGCTTACATCTCTGAAGATTACAATCCCCTGGACTTTGGGGCATCTGGCTTTCTGAAGATTACACAGTTTCACTTCAGTCGGCCGCCTTCCATTTTTTTGTGAATGAGATTTGTGCTTGACCAGAGCAGTTTTGCAAATGACCCCCAAATCCCTTCAAGTGTTTTTTTTTTTTTTTTCTCTTAAGTGCACCATTTTCTGAGTGGACGTGCAGCGCGAGTACTGCACACAAGGGGAGACGAATGCCTTACATTTATTTCAATTGAAAAATTACATACACTTGATAAAATAAAGCCAGGCGGTGGATGACATATCTAAACAGCTATCAAGGATTTCTTTGTTGCTGGCAGAACACTGGCCCTTGGGCTACTCCCGGTTTCAACATTCTAAAGCTCTACCTTTTTTTTTTTTTTTTTTTTTTTTTACTTAGTAAGTAATTTGTCGGTTAGTGTTAATTTCCTAAATGCAACATAAAAGGAGCGCAGTGCGGTGAGAAAAAAAAAATTAAAGGGGAAAATCATAAAAACAGCAGAGAATCAGGCAAATTGCTTCCATGTGTCTGTGGCTGCCAGAGCTAAAGGAAGCGGAGCGCTGCCTCAATGCCCCTGACCCACCGAGACTAGGGCCAATTCAGTTTGAAAGGCCCAGCTCTCTAATGAAGGCCTAATTTTTATTGCCACTCCATTGACTTCAAAGCAGTTCAGGTTGCCAAACATAATTTCACTGGAGGTATTTTCAGGTGCACTGCAAATAGTTCATAAATAATTTCCCCATTAGTCCGAGCGATGCACTTTTTGGGTGAATGTTTCGTCTGTTAGGTTCCTACCACGCCGCTCCTCCCTCCTCCCGGCCTCAGCGCCACCACCACCACCAACAGCACACCGAGCAACAGCCCTGCATCCTTCCTCTATCCCCGCGCCCCCGACAGCCCCTAACCTTAGTCCTCCAGGAGCTTAAAGAGTCAAATACCGCTTAGTGGCTCTGGTAGTTTTCTGCTGAAGCAATGAGACAGGCCGGCCATGGCTCGGCGCTGTCAGTCCTTCAGCGAGGAGCCCCACGGCCAGGGAGACACGGCTCCACCATTACAGGATTAGTGAATTAAAATAAATCCAACCTCCAAGAGGCCCAATCACCATCGGCTTATTGCTTGTGACCACGCTGTCACTTTGAATGGCTACCTGCTATTGTGCAAGGAATGGCGCATGAGATGCAACGCTGACACAATTTGTTCCAACACCAGAGGCTTTGCTTTTTTCATGAAATCCATCTGAAGGAGTCCGAACCATCTGAGTCACAGACAAAATGATCGGAGTCAATTTTAATGAATTACAGGATTTAAGTGAGTTTTGCCCTCTGACCCTGAGGAGAATAAATGATGCAGAAAATTATTGCTTGGATGGATGGGCACAGTACCTAAGTACACTAAAATCACACAATATAGTCTCTTAACAAGAGTCTTTAAGAAGTTGTTAAGGCACAGTGAATATTTTACAGTTTCTAATTCTAAAAGTTTCTCTCGTTTTTCCAACCCGTCCATATCGTTGTATCACAGGTGTGAGATTAGAGTTAGATTAGAGAATGAATGCTGTGTGTTGGTGTGTTGACTTGCACAACATTGTACTTTGGATTCAAGGACCTCAAGGCCTTCGGGCAAAAAAAAAAAAAAAAAAAAAATGGGCACAGATGTAAATCCAGTGTCTGCACACATTACATAAAGTTTCAAATAATGCTTCAACATGTGTATGATTTTACTATTTGGTAATTCACGTTGTCACAAAGTCCCACTTCAGACAGTGTTTTGAAAAGTACTTGCAAAGTTCAGTATTTGCAGTCAATGGCAGCTTTAGGTGCTACTACAGTTCAGTTCTTACCTGGCCAGATGATCATACTGAGTCAGATCACACTTGTGACCCCTGACATCCCTGTAAAATGTCAGAGGAAAAGCAGAATTTCCCAATAAGGATCAATATAGTATCACATTACTTCAGTGTGATCGTTAACATCAGCAATAGCTGGCCTTTTAATGTGTGCAGAGGCAGCCGTCCAAAATGTGGTGTATTCTGTCAAATCAACATTTTAATGGATAGTGAAAGCCTCCCAGGATCGTGCAATCACAAGCCTAATTCAAAACAAACTAATAATAAAAAGAATCAATGCCATCAAAGCACATGTGTTTCCCATTTGCAGGCATTCTCGGAGAAGCGGTGGAATCTTGTGGGGGCCGTGCCTTGACTTAGCAAGCCGTTAAACTAGTTTTTCCCTCCGTCCAACGCTCTGTAAAGAACTTCATAAAAAACTATGAACCTTTTGATAGGTAATAACACACGGGGAAGCTGCCTGGGCCAAGATGAGTTGGAGAGCTGTGGAATCGACCGGGCACTGAATGTAAATCTCACAGACAGGAATACCGAGCTTAGCGCCCATTATCCACCCCCCCTCCCCCCCAACAACGAGCTACATTTCTCCTCCTTTTTTACATTTAGATGTTATTATTGTTCTATAATTGCGTTTCCTTCCCCGCAGCAACCCGATTCTTTGAAGAGGGAAAAAATGGAACACTTCTTTATTTTAAGCGGGCAGGTATTTTTCAATAAACTGGGCTGTTGTCATTGTACACGTAACATGTTTAATGTGAAAACAGGCCATAAATCACAGCAGTGATAAGTGATTACTCTCAACTCCTTCTCCTTCTCCTTCTCCTTCTCCCCTCCTGTTTGCTCAGTGTAACCATCTGATACACTCCATCCCCCCAACCACCAATTCTGAATCAGTGCACTTTGTTTGTGGTGGTGTAGAGATGTGACAGTGTGTGTGTTTGTGCCACTGGAAGTAAAGACATGGGATGGAGCAATTAAATGTGTCTTATATCAGAGGACTTTAGGTCAAAGGATGGAGCTCAGGTCAGCCGGTGGTGTCACAGTTCTGCCTGCTAGGTCTCTGTTTAGTTTTTGTTTAGCCTTAGATTTTCTCCTGTCTTAGTTCTGTCTTAGTTTACCTGCCTTAGTTTTCATGTCATAGTTTTCTGTCTGTGTCCTGTCATAGTTCCATCTTAGTTCTGTTCAGCCTTAGTCTCTGTTATAGTTCTTTCAGTTCTGTCGTTCTTTTCATAGTCATGTCGTAGTCCAGTCTTGTCTTAGTTCATTGTCTTGGTCTTAGTTCCTTGTCTCTGCTGTCATGTCTTGTCCAAGTTCTGTTTCTTAGTTCTGTGTTGTAGTTTTGTCTTAGTTCTGTCTTGGTTTTCTGTCTGTGCTCTGTCAGTTTTAGTCATATCTTAGTTACCTGTCATTGTTTTCCTGTCCAAGTTCTGTCAGTCTGTCACTATTCACCTGCCATAGCTTCTCACCTCAGGTCCCAGTACTTTTCTACTCACCCCGCCTCTGCCTCACCTTACCTGTCAGCCACTCCCACCTCATCTTGTCACCTGTATTCCCAGCTGCAGCCAACTACTAATCAGGACATTATATAAACCACTTCATTTCTGTCAGCCATTGCTGGATTGTTCTCTTCTTCTCCTCTTTTGTTGTTTCCTCATGCCCATCAGTACATTCCTCATGTTTGGATTATTTGTTCTTCTTTGATTGTTTGGATCTGCTCTTGATGTGATTAGGTTTTTTCTGGACTATCCAGGACACTTTCCTTCAGTGAGTTTTTGTTTGTTAAGATTTCTTTTGCCTTTAATAAAGGGCCTTATCTACCAATAGTTTTGTGTGTTGCGCTTGAGTCCTTCCCCACTCCCTGTTTCAGGTGGTGTATTAGGATGGTTTTACCCTTTAGGATCACACCAGTGTTTTTGCATGTTTGGACAGAAGCTTTTAGCAAAATAACTACAAATCCTGAATAGTTTAACTGACTGGTGTCATTATGATTATGTTATAGGCTGTATAAAAATCAGCCTGTATAGACTATAAACTGGTTTTAGCCAATCAGATTTTTAGGAATCAGAAGACATTATATAGATTTTTTTTAAGTTAAACTTTGCATTTTCATTAATCTATTTTTGTTAGTAGTTATGACATGAAATAATAAAAATCTGAATGGACAGTCAATAGTCAAATATCATGTAATGGATCACATGAATCCAGTTGCTTCTCGGACAAATTCTTCTTGTTCACACACTCTAAGTCTTGGATGTTCATTAAAGAGGTCAAATAACTCAAAAAAAATAAAAATGGAAATAGTGTGTTAACTATGATGGATTGCCTTTGACAGGCCAGTTTCAAGTCTGTGTAAGCTGCTTTCCATACCAGATGCAATGAATGGAAATCACTTCCTGGAAGATAGGAATGAAAGTCTGGTGACATTCTTTCATTCTATTTCCAACAAATCCAGGGAAAAGACCAGGACCGACAATTAATCACTCCGACTAACAAGTGTTGTTTGTGCAGCCAAAGCTTGATTAATTTTATTTGTCTGTGCTATATATAAAAAAAAACTATTAAAAACGCATGTTCCTTCACTATGATGAGTCTGAGCCTGGTGAATTAATTTTCAGCCAATCCCACATTCGCTGCTGGAAATAATGAAAATAGTCCCCTAAAAACTTTATTTTCTAACAGCTTGTTTTAGGAAAATATTACTTCATTTTAAAAACAGTGGAGTATATTTGTGACAGACGGGGCAGTGTGGTCAGAAAGTATTGCAAGACGGACTAACACGTTGTTGGTTTTGGTCTTTTTGTGAGATTCTTTGAACAGTAAGAAAATTGCATTGGATATCGCCAGCCTTCAACGCTCACGCTATGTTTTGAAAAATGGCGGCTTGGCGGCAATGTCAAATACGCCTCTTGAGATAAATGGCCTAAAACATGTAAAACCACACCATCACATTAGCATTAATAAGCTAATTCAAAAGGTTTTACTAAATGCATTATGTAGCTATTCAAGATAATCCGGTTATTGGGTAGAAAGTCAAGCGTTTAATAGTCATTCATGAAAGCATCCGGATGAATGGACATGTATATGAACAGCTGTTGGTTCTTACCGCTTCTCACTTTGCCGCCATGTTTGTCTCTGTCAGTCGGCTGTTTGGGATCTGATCAATAACACAAGACTGATGTGTCTCGTGATTCATGACTACAGCCGCTCTAATTCCCTTACACACACAAACCTTCATTAATGAGTTGTTATTGGAAGAAAGAGAGCCCTCGGTATCTGTTAAACACACACGGGCGCTCTTAATGAGCTCTCTCTTTCTCGGCGCACACAGTCATCTCTCTGTCAGCTCTTGGGCACGGTCCTACCCCGGGGTTCAAACTCGCGCACGCTCCCGAAAAAACACGGTGGAGGAGCACCATTGTTCCACTGTTTGGAGTGAGAACGTTCTTGCAGCTGAAACCATTACCTTTCACCGTGCCCTCGTCTCACAACTGGTGCTCCTTGAAGAAAAATAAAAAGCACCTGCTTTGGCGTACGTTATTCCTCCTCTGCTGATGGGATTGAATCGGTCCTTGAGTCGGTTTGATTTTTGATGGATGGAGATGTGTCTGGACCGGTCTCTGCAGGCGCACTCGCAGGCCCTAATCCGCGCCCCAAGAGGCCCCTGGCCCGCGTCCTTCCATCCAATTCCCGCCGACTCCCAACAGGAAATGAGGGCTTCAGGGGGCACTGGTGAGGAGACGGGAGGCTGAGTCACACGGAGGGGCACAGACACGCTGCACACCCAGAGCAGCTGTTAAAAGAAAGAATCCAATGATAACATTCAATGGATCGCTGATAGAAAACAAGGCCAAGATTTTCTTTGTCCTTCTTTCAGTGTCTGACATAAATTAGTTTGTCTGAACCCAACGTGCAGCTCAGAATTTACAACCAGGAATTACTCCAGAAACCATTTCAGTTCAAAGAACACTTTAAAAGTTCGAAGGGGGGTGGGGGGGCTTTTGTCTTCGTGAGAGGCGACCCCTCCCGAGCAGCCATTAGACGATCCGGACATAATTAATCAGAGAGAGCGCCGCGACACTGATCCGCATCAAACACCCCCCCATTTCCAGATATCTCCTCCAGATTTTCCACTAACACTTTCTAATCATAAATAATCACACACAAAAAAAGACACTCAATTAGATTAGTCTCCAAAGTCCTGGCATTATGGGGGGAAAAAAGACATTCCTCTGGTCCTTTGCTAACTATCGAGCTAAAGCGTAATTGCTCTCTGGTGACTTCATATCAGTTGCGAGCTCGGGGTTTAACTTGCCTTATTAGGGGATTTTCTGAGCAGCGTGGATTGAGCGTATTGAGTTTAGACTGACTAGTATGAAAGAGAAGATTGGAATCATCCACAGACAGCATGTGATAAGATTGGCCCTTGTTTTGATTATTGCGCGACGTGTTGTGAAGTTATCGTCCACAGCGTAATGATGTCTGGAGTTTGTGCCCGGAGTTTTCCATTAGTTAGTCGGGTTTTCAGGGGGGAAACGGCTGTAGTGAATAACAGAAAGTCTTCTGATGCCTTGTGTGATGTTGTTCGGCTTGCATGTTTAATCCATGTGACTGACCCAGACAGTTTTCTTTTGCATAGAAGAAAGCTTCAATTCAAACACCTCAAACACAAAAAGGAAGCAAATAATTTGTTGCTTTAATTGAGCCTTCCTTTAATTACATTTATGACATTGTAAGTGTCACATCATGAAGAGAGACCGTCCTCACTGATGAACAGCAGCGTCAGTCACGACACAACGACATATGTTTACAATATCCTCGAGCAGAATTATGACAGGAGCAAGAGACTCCTGTTACGTCCCCATTCCTGAGTGACAGGCATTATTTTTTTAAACCACAACTGTGATCGTTCCATAACATCAACCATGTGTTTATTTTTGTAACCACGATGACGAAGGTCCCCTAACGAAGTCGACATTTTTACCCAAACCATCATGTTTCCCTAAACCTAACCAAGCTTTGTTTGGGACCAAACCAAACCTTAACCATAGAGTTGTCACATCATTAAACCCGAGAGCAAAGACAAACGATGTTCTGATGATAGAGGTGTCAGATCAATTATATGTGTCATTCTAGAGGGTATGGACAAACATATATATATAAGACATGTATCACTTTTTAATTTGGTTAAATAAAAAAAAGCTAAAGAGGAAGAGAGAAAAAAAATTCTAAGAAAAAAATCAAACATTTTAACACATGCCATGTTCTGACCCCTCCTATCCCCAAAAGCTGTAGCAACAAACTATTTGTTAAGTTTATATTTTCTACATTTTGCTACACTTTCCTTATTATTTTATCTCATTCTACTTTATTATCAGTATGCCATTTGCTCCTCCCGTGGAGAGCTTAAACACGTAGGAGCTCTGCAACATCATGTCACCAGATCCAATCAGCAGTAATAGGAGTGACTGGAGTGGGTTTGGAAGGGGTGTGGGACTGTTATTGGCTGGTAAAAGAATCAAGGAATCACTGCTCTGAAAGAAATTCCTCTCTCCAAACCCCAGATTTTTGTTTCTTCCTATGCCAACTGAGATTACTGCATAAGGGTTTTTCTCCCATCCCCGTCCCCCCGGTGAAAGAAATTGCATTGACCTCTTCTATCTATTGCTTCCATATGCGAGCAGTTATCTCTCTTGCAAATGGAAATGAGACCCAAAATTGCAACAAATGGGGCCATGCCACTGAATGCAGATGTTCTCCGCTCCTCGCCCAGAGTACACATGCCCGATCAAATTAACTTTAACCCCTCCGCCGACAGAACAGACATCTCTTTTACAAACCCTCTGCTCCGGCAATTTGTTTTGAGTCGAGGCCCGAGGAACAACTGTATGTCCACACGTGGTAAATAAGAAGTGATGGTATCAAACACCTGGACCGGGCTGTGATTCCCCCCCGCTGGAGGGGCTCCCAGCGCCAGACCCCCTTCTCATGCATGGGCCCAGTTTGGCCTCCTGGTCAGTTCCCTCTCTTTGACTTTCTCCTGTGAGGGGAACGGGCTGTTTGACGGAGAACACCTGCTCGCGGGGCGATTCTTGGGGGTCGAGGCCGAGGAGCCGCGGCGATGGAGGGATGAAAGAACAGAGAGGGGGGGCGAGATTGTGAGAGGCTAACAGGTGCTTCCTCCGTGGGACTCTGGGAAAGGCAGAGCACTGGTAATGTATGTAAATGGGAGCTCTTCATGCCCACATCCCTTCATCAAGTCTCTCTATCTTTCTCTCTCTCTCTCTCTCTCTTGCCTCCCCCTCCTTCTGAGTAATACGAAAGCCTATAAAAGTGGCCTCACAGATAATTTGCCAAATTGGTTAAATGTTGCTGAGAGCCTGGAGTGTTAATATGCATCCATTCAGAGCAGGCAGAGGTCAGAGGAGTCACTGGTTAGCAGGAACCAGACAGAAACAACAGTGCTCTGATGATCCCATCCCACACAATGCCCTTTAGGGTTGTTCTGTAATGACCAGCATGTCTGAGCACATTTAACACTGCATATATCCACACTGCATATGCACTGTGTTTGCTTTACCCACACGCAAACTCCTGAATGGTCTTCACGCTATTGTTGGAGACTACATGCTTTATCTTCGGATCACTCTGTGTCGCCTTCACGTACGTACATTCATATCTATAGCGAAGCCTATTTTCTTTCCTCCCTGCCACCATCTGCTCTCCTTTAGGGACCCTGATTATGGCTAATGAGTGTTTCCAAGCCCCAGTCCCTCATCTATCTCCACAGACCCCCAAAAAACAGAACACGTCCCTGCTCTTTCTCCACCCTTGGCCCTTTTCGCTTCCACACATCCATCTCTTTTCATGTCCCTCAGAACGCACAGCAGCCAACACTGCGGCCGAAGCCGTCCCATCATTCACGGGGCTGTCACCTTAATACACACAAATATTACATACACGCAGAAGGCATGCGGAATTGGAACATACAGGTGCTAACTTATTTGGCCGGGTCTGTTCCCGGTCCGGGCTAATGAGGAGCAGGTGAGTGGCTGTTGCTTTAATCAAGTGGAGAGTGGGCCGGGCGCAGATTTGCAGCTTGTTGAAAGGCCAGTCGTACACATGGGCTTCATTATGGGGTTAGGGGAAAATCAGTCAGGAACAATTGTTTTCCCACTCTCGCAGCTAAGCTGGAATAGTTTTCTCTCTTTGTGTCTCACATGCGCTGACACACAGAGCCGCACATGCTCAGAAAGATGATAGATCCAAATTTGTCTGCTTTGGTGACAAAAAAAAATATCTGAAGCTGTCTGAAGAGCAAACACAGGCTTGAGTCAGTGTGACATTAGTGAGGACAAAATATTATTAACTAACAAAGTGCAAATGAAGATCTAACTCTCTAGATCTCCGAATTCAATTCTCGAAAGCATTTTAACATTTAAATGCAATCCTACAGCTGTTAAATCAGCAGTCCAATAATGTCATATGTTATGATCCATTACACAAAATTTAAAATAAATATTTATAGCGTTATGATAGACTATAACAGCTTTACAAAAATGTTGCCCATCTAATTTCCTGAAAACTGTGCCGACTGATTCATGGCACGAGGAAGGAGCTTGAACTAAGGAGAAGACTGACTGGCTACCTTGGATGGAAAATCAGTTCTCACACACACATCTGTAAATGCTGCACAGTGTTAAAGCGAGGTGATTAAATGCTTTACCTGCTCGTTAGCAAGCACTAGTGGAACACAATATAATCCCAATTAGCGTCAAAGAAAGCGGGATATGGGTAGAGTATTTTTGGACAGTGTGTCAAAATATGCCATATTTGATAGTAAATCAATATTATTCCAGAAAATGAATTAAAGGCGATCTCAGATTTTTGGTTGTATCAGACCTTTGTCTCCTTCCTTTGTGCTGGAGTGAGCTTGCATCTATCTAACTTGGTCATACTGTAAATTATATCTTGCTCACCCACCATGTGCACAGATCAGGTGCTGAGTGGAATTCATTTTCTGAATAAATACGGCTGCAGAGCACAGCTTCTCCTCAGAGCAACAAAAGCATATAAAGTCGAACCGGATGTTTGCTTTTCAGGATTTATTTGCGTTCTCTCCGTGGGTGAACAAGGGTTAGATCCGTCTGCGGGACAGCTGATGTGAAATACTACCACGGGACTCGGATCGCCACCGAAGTCATCAAAATTTCAAATCCGACTGGTGGTAGCTTTGACTAATCAGTTTAAAAGGAAATTTACTGCACAAAATATATTCAAACTGACTACATGACAAATTCTGCGAGCGAGATTTGTCTCACTATGAATCAAGCTTTGAGCGACTAAAGTGGAATAAACAAAAGGAAACAAATTATGATGGAGGCCCACAAAGAGCTGTTTGTGATTTATGGACCACTGGGGAGGTATAAAAGCACATTCACACAAATTATCCTAACAATTCAGACAAATGAGCAAATAACTTCATGTTAGTCTTGACGGGAATATATGAGTATTTTGGAGAGTTACAGCGTGGAGCCCCCTCATTTCCAGTTTAAATGGAGTGATTCTTAAGAATTATGACGTTAAGGGACTACATGAAACAGAGGAGGCCTGTGTTTAAAAAGTTAACATCTGCACTTGATGAATAGCTGCAAATATGTTCTAAATATGTCAAAGCTGGAAGTAAATAGTTACTTTAGTATTTGACAAATCAACATTTGATTCCCAAATTTGTTTGTAGATTTATTAGATGCGGTCTAATGTGGCCCCTGCTTATTCTGGCTCTGGAAATAGCACACATGCAGCACAATACAATAATTCAGGGGGCATTTAAGTTTTAATAAAAAGTTGCTGTGTCAAATCATTATATTTCTGAGACACACCTTATTTGTTATGCTGCCTTGACGGAGACAGCAGCTGAATATGTAATACTTTAGTTTTGTTTATTTTTCTTATTTATGAAAGTAAAGTATATAGAAATCCACAGAGGTACAATCCATCCTCACCCATCTTCTTTCCTTTCTCCGTGTGTTGATTCCTCAAAGACGTTTTTTTTATCATCCCAACTCCCACAGCCTTAGCAAGGCCGCAGAGCTTTTACCCAGAGCTTTTACTCATGCAAACCAAATCGCATTTCTGTTTACCTTAACAAACTCACTTCGCATTCGCTGTTTTTTTTGTTTTTTTTTTAAGTATTTGTATTCACAAGAGGGCATGTGCAAAGCAGCGCTGGCTTTCTGAGTCCAAGCTGTAATGACTTCTCAGTACTTAAAAATCATATGCTTTACCCTGTGGTTGAACTTTTTCGGGGGGAAATTTTGAGGAAATGTATGCGTGTGTGTGTGTGAGTGTGAGAGAGATAGACTGTGTGTTTATAACTTTGCATGCGTACTGTACATGCATGCCGGTGTGGGCTAAACTCGACATTCCCTAGCATCCTGAAGTTGAAAAATTAAACTCGACCCAGCTCTGCATCTACAAGACTTCCAGTGAACTTCGGAAGGTCATCTCCGAGTAAACGCAAGGCCTGGTTTTGCATAAAACTCGACGGCTGATCTATGACAAAGCTGCTTAATGTGTCACTCCGCTGACAGGCTCCCATCAGTCCTCATCAAGTCCAGCCATGTCAGGGATGTCAGCTAGAGTCTCTCACCATACACCAACACCCCTGCCATATGAAAGCAGGTGACAGGAGGAGTTACTGTCATAAAGGAGAGGCTGTGAACTCGCACCAACCCCTCTGTCAGCCCTTATGACTGGAAAAATACTGTGCAAAGATGCAATAACAAGGAGTGTTTTGGCCGGTCATTGACACAGAGCAGGGAACAATTAGGAGCGGGGTTTTTTTTCTCGCAAAGGTCTTTCCTCGGAGGCAGGAGGCCGTTAAGCTGTTTCAGAGACACCCTGCACCTGTAGTGCCGCTCTGCGAAACGAGGGCAGGCGTGGGAGTGTGAAAAGAACTTCTCTTTAACCTCTGAACCCTGCCCTTCGCACTGTTTCAAAGTGTAAAACGGGTGGCAGAGGAAGACATGGCTTTTTTGCGTTTGATGAAGAAAGCAGCGGAGAGTGGGAAAATGAAGGAAAAGCAGCAGTTAAGTTGACGCTTGTTAGCCGTGCCGGGAGAAACGTGATAGCTGTGTGACACTTTACGCCTCCTGTGTCAAAAGGTGAGATTTTATTTGGAGTTTTATGGCGGTTTGAATATGCACGAGGGAGAATTAGTTGCTAAATGAAACAGTAGACGTGCTTTCCGTAGCACTGTAGTCATCTTGGGTCAAATATCATTTAGTAGGTGAACAGCGGAGACGTTGGAGCAGCAGAGACACGGAGCAGCTCTCAGAATGTGCCTCACTGTTGCCAGTAGGTGCAGCTGTAGTTTAAGCCAGCGAGAGAGTGAAAGGGATGGAGGGTGGTGGGGGGGGGGGGTGATGTATGGTCCAAGTTAAGTTAGAGTTAATTGAGGGATAATATCAACAGACCATGAAAATTTTTGGAGAGCTGCACCATAAGGAGCCGGACCACTTGGCAAGAGACAGTTCAGGGAGACAGTGGGAATCATTGTCCCTGGTCTCCCATGGAGCCTGATCAGCTTTCCGAGGACTGAGAGAGAAAACAGGCGCTGTTGTTTGATTAGTCATAGCGAGCATCAGTCCTTTTTCGCTTGCAGAGGAGAGCGGCTCAGTCCAACACATTTTGTTGTTTGCCGCTTTTACTGTATCTGACCTGAGGTTCAAGCTTTATTTCTGATTTACTATGTATGCATTCTTGGTGTGTGTGTCAGGTGGATTTCTTTGAGACCGTTAACCTCCGCAAAGTAGGAAGTTTCACCAGCAGGGTCTGCTAGTCGTCTGAGCATGTCCATTTCCTGTGGGTACGACCACGTTTCCTGTCTGGCTGGTGGCCCTCTTAGTACAGTCCTATATGATGTATAGCGGTCTGAGCAGCAGAGTGTCTGTATAGGCTCCTAAGTCTGTGTGTGTGTGTGCGTGCCATGCAAACCATAAAGATGTCTTAACTTAAGCAGTGATTAATACACCCATCACTTTCTAAATGCTGCCTGCCTGTTCTCCGGCCTCGGCCTCCACAGAGCAGACCAATGTTTGCCTTTCCCACAGCGCACCTCCCTTTACGACAGCGCAGGGTCAGAGGGAGAAAAGAAGCATTCTTAAATTTGATAATTAGTCTGTGGGACTCTTTGGGGTGCAAGAAAAGGATTGGCCTCATTAGCTGTAATTGTCTAATTGCCTTTCATCTAAATAGTGCGTAATTTTCACTTCATGGATTATACAAATACCATAAATGCACCTCTGTGTTATTTGTGTATCTTGCAGCTCACCTCTGCATTTCTTTCTGCTGTCAGGGCCCGCTGGAGTGAGAGATGAGTGTGTTTAAATACTGAGACGAGTGGAAGGATTGGAAAACGGACAAATGAGACTAAAGTGAAGAGCTGATCTGACTCTAAGGAGGAGGGGAGTCAGAATTGTTTTTCCAACTCGCTATTCCCGTTCCAATTTCTCTCTCTAATGACATCCTCCATGTTGTTTGAAACACTAGACTCTCCAAGGTAATTTAATGATACTATTGCTTTATGTTATGGTGTTTTAATTATTTCAAATTCATTTCTGAGGAACCCTGTGTTTTCCTTTAGTTTGGCATGGTGACTCTAAATACAACAATACCATCTCTACAACTTCGCTATGAAGAGGAAACCAATTGGAGGCATCAATGAAGGTTGTAGCAAATTGTTGATGCAGTTTGATACATAGTCGATCATTCAAAAGTGATTTGACTTAAGCTGCAGATCGTAAAATCGTTTCTCTCAAAGGTGTCATTTCTAGCTTCCGCTCGCCGTTAGTGGACAGAATGTTAAGCTCTATCATTTGATGTTTCTTAACTAAACTTTGACAGTCATAGTAATTTTTTTTTGCACCTTTGACTTTTTATCCAAGAGTCAAATATTTTTAATTGCAGTTGTTTATCTTTTGTACAGACTATTCAAGGGTTTCATGCCAATCCAAGCCATAGTCTGTCATAGACTGCCCTCCCGAAAAACACTGCTGTATAGGTCGCGTGTGCAAGCATCTTATCATGACCTATATTTATGTTTATTTTTGGATGGGTCAGACACAGGACTTTTGCCCACAGCTGTTCGTGTCCCGTATTTATCACGTATGTAACCATCAAATGTATGGTTAAGATTGTTTTGTTACGATAAGTGTTTTTAAGCTTAAGCCTATTTTTAAGTTGGACCTCCTCATAAAGGCGAGAATACGATAGAGTTCTCTGACTGTGTTAAGGTGTGTGTGTGTGTGTGTGTGTGTGTGTGTGTGTGTGCAGAGGGTCTGGGTTTGTAGGGGGTTCACTCATGCATTAACACAGACATAAACAGATCAGCATGTCTACTGTATACGACCCCGCTCCCAGTCCCACCTCCTTGTGCGTTACACCCACGAGAGGCATCATCCCTCACTGGAGGAACAGGCGCCGTAAGTGAGCAGTCTTTCTTTCATTCACACCCCCGCCTCCCCCCTCCCACCCAGAACAGAAAACACACTTATCTATGCCTGGGCCACCTGCCAGTGCAGGCCTGTCCTTTGTGTGGATGTCTGTATAAGCCTGGGATTCTGTTACCCTGCTCCCCAGGGAGGCCTGACACTGCTGTAGGCAGCCAGGCTACTGCTGGACTGCACGCTTGAACAGGATGACATACAGCCGAGTCAGTGACAGGACGAGATGCATCACTTATTATCTGTATACAGACAGCTCAAGTCCCTCAACACTTCCGGGTTAGTCATTGTTCCATTTGCTTTCAGTGCACTTTCTTATAAAAGCTTGTTCAGACTTTCTTTCTGGAAAGTGGAAACATGATACATTTTAAACTTAATGGTTATCTGCTATGTTTGGACATGGTTACTTTACCAAAGAGACGGCCTATTAACTAAGAACTGTGCAATAAGCTGCTGTTGGATGTAAACAGAATATTTGTCTTACCTTTCTTAAGAGAGAAAGGTGTTATTTAGCTTACCCCCATTGATATAAATGGGGTGGACAAAATAATAGTAACACTTGCCAATGGCATATAAGAGAACAACCCCACAAACTACATCCTCCAAAACGATCTGACATTAACATTAACAGTGACATTAACACCTCCCTAAAACAGATTCAACAAAAACTAAACACTAGGACCCTCAAGAAGATCAGATTCAGTGCAGCACTGTTGCATTAGACTACATAAGTTTTATTTAGGTGTACCTAATAAACTGGCAACTGACTGTATACAGCCCTGCAAGCTCAACTACCATAAAGGTATTTGTCTAAATGACAGCTGATATCTGACAGTTGCAGACCAAATGCAGATGAAAAGTGGTGCATGTCAGTGGAACATGATGTTTATGAGTAGCAAACATTGTACCAGCAGAGCATCGGACCGCTTTTTAAACGGTTCTGAAAATAAAGTTGCAACCCTGTAATGCAGTCCATGTCTCTTTGAAACACTACGTCGACTCGTGATCTCACTGACTCATAGTCAGTGAATGCAGGGGAGCACTGCCCTGGTTATACCGTACCTTCATTGGACCTGACTTTGTCCACTGTGGTAACAAATACCTGCAATTGAAGAGCGTCTGGAGAACAGTTGTTGGCTGAATGGATAGAAAGAGTTGGAAACTAAAGAAGCTTGACAGAAAGCAGAGATTTTGCATTTTCTCTTCTACTATTATGTGTATTTGAAAAACTGTCCAGATGCAAGTTTGCCAAAAAAAAAAAAATCCTTGATGGATTGATATTGCTCAACTTGAGACGCTATGGGGTAAGTGGGCCTTAAATTCAGCCAGCCACTAAGTGTGCTTTTGAAATGTCATGAAAGACAAGCTTCGAGGATCATAAACAATATAGACTTATATGGCACATGTCGAGACCTCATTAGTGGTTTGTGTCGGTGGGTTGTTCTGTGATGTTGTGGTTAATTCTGTTTACACAGTTGTTGGAGTGCAGATTGATAAAGAACGCTGATGTAGCTCCTCTTTCAGAAGGCTGTCTCCTCTAAAGATGGAGACAAACATAATCTCAGGCTTCACCTTCTCGACTGACTGTCAAATGTGATTGTAGGAAAGTATTTGGGGGCTATTTTCCGTGAATTAAATAGAATTATGTAATCACTGCGGATCTCCAGCAGGAGTACATACGTAAGAAGTGTAATGACTTTTGCATGTCTGTATTAAGGAGCTCTCAATCTCAGAGGTCTGAATGTGAAATACAGCCCATCTGCTGAACAAGGCAGCGGGGATAGAGATGATTGCATCACAGGATCATCCATTAGTGCTGTCATCTGGAATCCGCCATGGGACCACAGTGAAGTGAGCCGCTCGGCTCGGAGCAGTTCATTTAGCAGCGCACAGTGCTTACAGCAGCAACAGTCTATCCCAGGTTAGACGTGCAGGAGGCTGGCAGCCCTCTCTGAGCAGCACAGCCAACACTTTCTGATCTCTTACATTATGATTAGAGACTCACTGGCCGTCCTTTTTACCTCCCCAGTACTAATTCTGATGCCTAAAGTGGTGCAGAGCACCAATCTAATATTAGTACACTTTGTTATTGGCATGTAAAGATGGCGACATTGTTCAGTTCACCAATATCTCAATAACTATTTAATTTTTACAGACATTTTACAGACATTCATTGTCCCCAGAGGATGAATCCTGTGGACTCCTTTGACTTTTCATCTAGCACAATCATGGTCTTTGAGTGATGTCACAACTACTATTGGATGGATTGCAATTAAAGTTGGTTCAGACATTCATGTCCCCCTCAGGATGAATTATAATCACATTGGTGATCCATTAAATTCAGTGCTATCATCACTTGTCACATTTGTCCAATACTTTGGTTTATGACCAAATACCTGAAAAAAATTAAACACAATGACATTCCCATCAGCCTCAGCTGTACTACACAACAAACTATGACTGTGAACAAGGGCAACCTTGCAGGGCTGCTGACATGGTTGTAGACTCTAAATCTTATTTCTTTTTAAATCTGCATACTTTGCTGTGTGGAGCTAAAAAAAAATCCCTGTATTATTTGTCTTTTTAAAAGTCAGAAAAAAATTATTTCAAGGGTACACAATTTACTAATTTTCATTTTAAGAATAGCTTTGTAAAATTAATAACAAATATGAATTTTAATGCTGTATATTTTCACCTTTACTGTGTCATAGTGATCATTATGACTCTGGTTTCTATTTTCATTTATTCATCAATAAAAGGCCCATGCCATATTTATTTAAATGACATTAAATTTAAATCTCTTAACAAAAACATTGCTGATGGCCTGAAAAGTGCCCGTGTTTTTGTCCTGGCTGAATGTGCCACTTGACACGTGTCTTTTCTGAGCACCAACGTACCGGCGCAATAAGCTCCACGAGCTACGTTCGCCGCGTTTCTTGTCAATGAATTTCACCCTTTTGTCAGCTCACGAGCAGCAAGCCGCTCGGCCTACTAACGAGGTTCTAGTGGCTGTTGACTTGAATAACAACATGTTAGTTACTGAGTGGAGAGAAGAACAAAGACTTTTCTCCTCGTTACCGCCGGTGCCTGATTGTTCTCAGCCTTTCTCTGAAGACGGCTCCTAATATCATCTCATAATCTGCCATCCTCTCCTCCAGATGCCCCCGCCGCCACTCGCTTTCATGTCTGACTGTCGTTCAAAGCCTAATCATTAATGTGATTTATTTCTCGCTGTGTATTATTTTGTTCCTCTAATTTGTTTGGGTTTTTCAGCCCGGGTGTAAATCAGAATCAAAGCGATTGCCACTGCTTTTCCCTGTCACCTCTGTTAATGGCCTGTCTACTGGAGGTTTGCGCTGAGAAGAAGCAGACCTGCTGTCTACCTAAATCACCTTTCCATCCTCTCCCCTCATCATAAACACAAAGGGCCCATTGGCTACCGGCACAAACACCTTCTCTGACTGACCCCTGGCTATAAATCAGCAGCTCTGTGCAATTGCAGGGCCAAAAAGTGAAAATTGGCGATGGTGGAAAACAAAATACGATCATTAATCACCATTAACTCAGTGAAAGTTTTGATGCCGAAAATATTATAGCTTGACACTTTAACCAACAATATAGTTTGACACTTTTTAAGATATAAATGGGAACAAAATCGCAGAAACACATGTATCCCAGAGATGAGGAGACTGAGCAAAACAATAGAGCGGGGGATGATTGTCATCTGTCCATCACGTGAAGAAGGCGAGCGGCGTCTCAGGCGGCGTGATGTGTAATGTGATTGGACAGTGCTGTGACAGCGAGCTGTGACCTTCAGCTGCCTGCCTACTCCAACCCCACCTTCCAGGGTTCCTGGAGGGATGCCAATGCTACTGATCAATGGGGGCATTGGCACTCATCATGTCAAACCCACTCCACGTCCATTTCCCGTCTCTTTTGTCATCAGGCCCAGCGCTTTCCTTCCGCTAGTCAATCACTCGGAGCTGTGAACCGAGCTGCTCGCACAAGAAGTGGTGATGTTACATAAATTCACCCATTTTTTTTTTTTTTTTTTTTTTGGATGCGTGTAGTCTTCGGGTTTAAAGCTGCTGTTTTTCATTGTCTCAAAGCGCTCCGCAAAACTATACACATCCGAGCCGTACACACACACACACAAAAAAACGCCAGGAGAGAATTATTCGTAGAGGCGCGTAGCCACAGCAGCCCTAAATGAGAATTTCACCAAACAAACACAATCAGGCCCCTATTACATTTCTCTTTCATGATGCTGAAAGGAAATGCAAACAAGATTAGATAACACAAAGGCCACAAGGCTCATTTCTCTCCTGTGTCTGGAGATGGCTAAATGCTCTAATTCCCCTCTGCGCTCAGCTCCTCAGGCCAAGTCCCCCTTTTGTTGAACCCAAACCAACTGCATTAATGTAATGTAAAATTGCCTCTCACAGGAACGTTTTTTTTTTCCCTTTTTTTTTTTCTCGCACTTTTTTCCCCGTCCCAAACACTCTTGTTCCTCTCAGACTCTAAATTAACTGAGCACAAACTGCTCTCGCTTTAAGTGAGCATGGCATTGTTTTGAACCACGCAATTAAGGAGAGATCTGTCTGTCTGCCAAGGGGTTTTGATTCGGCGGTTAGAACAATCGGAGGAGCCCGAGCGGGATCTAATGGATAAGTTTGGACTGAGAACAGGCAGCGGGAGAAAAGGGCGCTCCGTTGAGGGGGCCTTCACGTCACGGCTGCTCGCCGGGTTCACAACAGCAGCGATAAATGGCAGCTACATAACTTCCCTCGATCAGATTGGAGCAATCAGCCTGAAAAAGTTTCCCATATGTTGCCGTAGCCGAGCCGAGATGGTGGTGGTGGTGGGGGGGACCGTGGAGGGGAGAGAAAGAAAGAGAGGGAGAGAACAGGAGGCTGATAAAAGAGCGAGAGAAAAGAAGAGCGAGAGGCCGAGTTTGAGAGAAGTGCCAGGGTTACAGCCAGGACACAGGCCACAGGGAGGTTAGTGTGTCTGGCTACAATTAGCCAGTCACAGGAGAGATGGAGATGATGCTTCGGGGAGCTATTGGTCAGTCATTAGTGATTATTCAGTCAGAAATTACTGACTCTGAAGGCAACGTGTGGCTGCGTCTGATAGTTTACTAACACATGTTTCCTTCCTGCACGCAGCCTTAGCTCCAAATCTGAAAATACTTCATACAGGAAGTGCTTTCACAGAAAATGTTTATGTGAGTTTGATTTCCTCCCTTTTCGGATAAAATGAAGCATGAGATCAGTGACACTTTTTTTTTTTTTTTTTTTTTTTGGCCACGTACGCATATAACGTTTAACTTCGTAGCATGATTCCACCTCAGTTTCTTGAGAAGGCCGACTTTCAAAAGCACGGCATCAGTCTGCGTTAATGTGGGTTCGCGTAGAAAATCTTATTAACTCCCGGCACTTTATGAGATGTGGTTACGATTGTTTAATTAAATAAGCATTAGGGGGTGTTTTCAAACTCATAAAGAAGTTATTCCATTTCCTCTGCTTTCAACAATCCCTGAAAATTGTGTGATAATTAAAACCCTCTAAGTGTTTCATAACACAGAGCACAGTTAATGCCCGACCGAGTTTGTGGAGAATACAATGTGGCCACGATAAAATCGTTGTGGTTCTGCAGTTATTTTATTTAGATGTGTTCAGATGTTACCAAAGTTAACTTTTTTAAATGCAACTAGAGCTGGAAAAAAAAAATTAATAAGCTAAATACAAAGAGACAGGAGGGAAGCCACATACAGTCAGCACTACCATAAGCACAAATACGCCCACCTCGTGAGTCTTCTGTTAATCTCTATGTACGTGACGACAAACAGAAAACACAGGGTAGAACTTTTAATACAAATCCACATCCACTCTGTGCTGGGTTTTGTCAGCCCCTCAGTGAGCCGCTGCCTATTTGTTTGTTATTGCAGCTGATGTGTAACGTGGTTAACAAACACAACATCTGCAACTTGCCGCTCCGTGCAAGCTACCTTCAAAGCCTCAATCACGCTGCATCCAGGGATTACTGTGCGCAAGCCCACAGATGTACACACAAATGGGTCCTTAAGAACACACACAAAAGCAGGCAGAGTTGAATGTGAGTGCTATCGCTGATGATCTTACTGTAACGGTAATAATTGGGAATGATCGTGTGGTTTGCCGGGCCCGCGCGGTCGCCCACAGCCCGCCTCGGCCCCCGGCTCGACATCTGAGGAACCCGACCTGCAAAGTTTGTAGCTCCAGATGTGGCTGCAGCTTTCACCCCTTGCGTGGTCTCCCACACCTGATTTATATCCTGCTCTTACAGCACTGCACACGTGAGCACACCCACATGCTGTACATACACAAACACACATGCACGCCTGTAACTGCATACGCACACATGTGAGTGTATGCACGCAGGGAGCGCGCGTACGCACAGCCTCACATTAGCGCACGCATGCACACTCACGAGCACTCACAAATAAAAACAAGAAATCAATGTAACCTGTAATTTTTACAGGGCTGATTTGAGTGTGTGTGACAGGCCAAATCCAATAGCTGCGGCAGGGCTGACAGGCCTGACATGAGTCTTGCCTTGCCGGCCCCTCAATTATGCATGGCCCAATGTTTCCCCGGATCTTAATTGAATCACACTGTCTCAAACTTGTTATTTCTAATTTGTTGCATTTGATTTCTGACATCAGCGCTGCTGTGTCATGAATTATGCAAACAGGAGGACCTTTAATTGTGAGTGTTATTAAAACAAAACTAATTGCAGATGATTAAAATGTGACTAGGAAGCAGGATGTTGGGGGCTTCACCCTGACATGGTTTCGCTACTACTGCCAAATAATGATTAGGTCTCATGGCTGTCTGAGCTGTTGTTGTTTTGTGGTTGTGACTGTAACCTTGGGTGGAATATGCCACATGGTTTAATGGAGGGACATGATGCAGTCTGTCGGTGGACTGCATGCTGTGCACATGGCTCTGTGGTGATATAATGCCTGATGATGACACACAGTGCATACACTCATTTAACAACACACATGCACATGCTGGAATGTAGACACACACACACACATATAGACACATATAGATATATAATCCACACAATGGGAGAAAGAAGAATTGGTATAATTCATCATTTCAGTCGTATAACCGCTCTCACTTTTATTGATTACACCTCATGTATTTTGATTAGTTCTTCATCCAGAAATTGTTTGATTGTCCCCTAAATACGTAGAAAATTGCTTTCAATATGCCACCTTTGAGGTTGACGATATACAGACAGTGACATAAAATGAGAACTCCTTGGAATTCGTTCTGTTTAAGTGTGCTGTCAGGCAAAAGTAATAAAGCATTTTGATTAGATACATGAAAGTGCGGCGGAGAAAGCCACATAAAAGCAGAGTAAGTCAATATAGTGTAACATTCCTAAGTGATTACCAAATAATGAGGACTTGATGTAGAGAAATAAAGAATTTAAAACAGTGTGTTACCTTTTCTAGGGCCTTTTTGTTCCTTACTATACTCTTGCTCTTTTGGCCCCTATTTATGCAACTATGAGCCGTTGAGCAGAGTACGATTACAAAATGAGATACCATGTAAAATAATTGTGCAATTATTCCAATAAAGTCAGAAGCATGCATGTGTAAGGTTGTAAGCGGTAAAATGAACCCTCCTGTTCTACTCATAAGAGATTTAACAATTGAATTGTGCCTGCAGGGCAACAGCTCAGCACCTGACTGAAGGTAGGGATCCTCACGGCTGTGTTCCATACGGGACGTTGGAGATGTCTGGAAGTCATTTCCACATGTGAGGAGGCGGGAGGGAGGGCACACTTTAGTTTCATGAATGTTCAATCAATTCAATAGGACAGCTTAACTTTCTCTTTTCCCTCTCAGAGCACATTTATAGGCCCACAGGCGTTCACAGGCTGCATTCAAAGGCTGACGGTGCCTCATACAAAAGCAGGGTAATTTCACTTTCGGGGGACAACAGCTGAAAGCTGTAGTAAAGGGAGAAAATAAAGGAAGCAAAAGCTAGTCAAAGGTGTTTTTGGTGCTGAAACAAATGTGGTCATATTTAATTTTGTTGTATGTGGAACATGATAAAAGGTTTTATCAAAGGCTGTTTTAGGCACTTCATCTGTCCACTGAAATTTTGTACACACATTCATGCTCCCCAGAGGTTGAAGCACTTTTCCTTGTGTGCCATTATCAGGTAAAAAAAAAAAAAGATTTATGATAATCCTGATTATGTTTTCTGGGTGTGTTGCCGTGCCTTATTGTCACTCATGTTTTGCTCAAAATGTCTTTCTTTTCTATGTAAAAACAAACACTCTGCTCTGATAGTTTCCATTAGGAGAGGACTGTGCACGCTGCAGCTGAGATGCCACAGCATCGACCTCAAACTAATGCTATCGAGCACTGAACATTTGGTAAAATGCTCTACTTCTAGCTAACACAATCATCTATAACCAGCCCGGGTCTGGGAGATGAGGCAGGGAATATATACATTTCCTTGAACTCCCAAACCCTACCTGTCAGATGCTTGTGTCTCAGCCAGGACCTAAAAAGCTTTATTCTCATTATGTATGCATGCTAAGCAGCGGGTGACGTGACCTGCCAATTCAAAAAGTCTATCTTTGCATAAAGTCTATGTCAATAAGGTGCCTCCGTGGTTGGGTTTCTGTCTATATGATAAAGTAGCTAAGTATATTTTGCCCATGTCTCCAGGATGGCTGCAGAACCTTGTCTGTGGAGATGACAATTAGAGTCACTTTCCACCCAGGTTAGGCCAGACAGGCCCTGTCAACCACCAGGAGAAGAGAATGGAGGGAGACAGAGAGTAATATGTGTACCACTCTGATTCTGCTTCACCTCGTGATCCTTGCACTGACCACCGAGGGGAGGGGAGGATGCTGAGGCGGGGAGGTGGGAGGAAAGTGGAGGCAAATACACCTCAGCAGTTACAGTGGATCTATTTCGAGTTTTAAAATGGTTATGAGCTGTCAGTGAGTCATTCTTATATTTCTCAGTTACTATGTTCTCATATCAGCTTTCATGGACCCTCAATGTTCTCCGACCAATAAAAGTGCCAAAGGAATCATCTCTGAGATTGTAAAGACGCATAATATATGATACAATAGGAAATGATGTGGTGCAGTGTGCGGTGTGAGACACACTGAGCACACTATGATGCACACTGTGTAAATTAAACATCCAATGGGTAAAAAGAGCTTTACTGTGTTTTATTGCCATGCAGTCCAGCCAAGCAACCATTACGGCTGATGTGCAAGAGACATAGCAATGATCTCAGATCAGCTTTTGAATCTGACTCGCACTCAGCCCCAATGTCTTCTTAACAAATCTAAAGTAGAGCAGGCTGTCAAACGTTTTGGCACAGCAGTACAACTGTCAGGTTGGAGTGTGTAAGAGATGTGCCGCATGCCTCTGTGTTGCAACTTCCCCTGAAAGGATTAATAATTTACATGGGATTACTCTAAAATTCCACCATTTGCCACAAACCTGTGTAACATTGATCCGCTGAACTGTCATAATGGCACATCACTCAAAGTAAACAACCATCGCCTCACCAAGAGCTGGAGGTAAATGTCTCTCTCTCAGAAAGCAAGATGGAGGAGGAGGGGAGCTTTTCCGTTCCTTTTCTCGCGGTTTCCCATCGAGTGGCTCTCTCCTAGCTGAGAGAGAGAGAGAGGGAAAGAAAGAGAAAGAGAAAGCTGTAATTGCTGTCAGTCTCTCCTGAGCACAGCCTTAAAGGCAGCTGCTGTTTCACGGCTGAGGAGTGAAAGGAGTTTGGGCTGTGTGGCTTCCCCTCCAGGCCTCTGGAGGATTTGGTGAGTTCTCTCCCCCCTTCTTGTTTACCTCTCATTGTCAACAGCAGCGTGCCGTTTTTTTTTTTGGGCGCAGGCGAATCAGAGGGCTAAGAGCCTATCACACTCCGAAACAGAGACACGGGTAATTGAAAAGATTATCCTCAACACGCCAGCTATGATTTAGAAGGTTTTCAAGTGGTGAAAGTTTTCCCTCCTAAATATTGCACGCAAATATCAAAACAACAAAAGGCTTCCCCAAAAACATCAATACACAGATTCTGACATGTCTGTGTTTACTCCAGACGCCTTGTCAACCACTTTGGCAGATATATATTCATCCAAGCTCCTCTACTTTCCCATAAAGCAGCTTCTAACCTGACAGACCGTATCGTCATTTCATGTGCATTTAGAGCATGGCCCATATACGAGGTCTTAGCTGCCCCCGGTCTCGTGACTCCACCCTGCTAAGAACAGTCATGTCAACAGCAAAACCTGTGAATGCATGCTTTTGTGTGCGTATGCATTTATCTGAAAATATTCTTATATAAATAATACACTTCTGCATAAAACACATGTTTCCAGCTGTTAATTGCAAAAGTTCTCTCCTACACTTGCCGGCTGACTTAATCCCTCCTTATTGGCAAACATTAGAATTCACTTTAAGTGTTGCCCACAGGGGTCAAATCCCCTCTTAGGGTGAAAAGCTGCAGGAAATTGCCTGCATTAGGGAGATGTATTGGTGTGAAAAGATCCCATGACATGCTGCTGAACAGGTCAGCTCTCTGCTATTTGTTCCTGCCCGTGTTCCCCCTCTCTCTCTCTCGTTCTCTGTCTGCTTTAGAAAGAGCAGTTATAAGATTGTCCAATTAGTTCGATTGACATGAATGCAGCCGTTATTGATTGGGGACGTTTAGCAAGTTTCTTGATCTGACTCAAATCAGTAATTGTCTGAGGTCTTTGATGTATGGATTCAACACAGCGCTTGGAGCATTTCCCAAAACTCCATGCCAGCTTAAGGTGTATTTATTAGCACTGTCATGTTCCTTGAGCTACCTAAAGATGGGTGGATAGAGGATTTCTATTGTTCACGTAAACACCCTTGCATCCAAAATTGCATACTATGTACTACATATCCAGTATGTGTACTGTCATTCAAAATACTGCTGCATGAATAAACAGTAGTGTGTATCTTTTTGGATGCGCTTCTCATTGTGCAATAATCAAAAACAACTTGATTTTAACAGGCAGAAACATCGAACCATTGACCGGCTGATTGCAACCACAACAGTGCTACTATTTGTAATAGTAGTTAGTAGCTTTATCGTCTTGTTTGTAGCTGACATGAGCTGACATGGTGCTGTGATGCTGTAGCTCGCTGAGTTTAAGGTCTCAACTCCTCAATCAGACCTTTTCACCATCAGCTGTAACATTTAATTTCTCATTCTCAGTAAGGAGAGCTGCATATAACACAATTAAAGTGCATAATTTTCTATCTCTAATTACAATTTTCTATCTCCAGCATTCACTTATAGCTGAATACTGGATCAGGAATATTAGTAGTTTGCATGATTGCATGATCCAACCCAGGAACACAATGTATAATGCAGTGGAGTAAAGTGTTGCTGCTAAACGGTGCCAGTATCTGTGACATGCATTATTCAGCGGTGCTTGTTCCGAATGTCTTTACATTACAGATAACACATGGTGCCTGTAAGTGCAATGCAAACATTAATTTATATTACATTCATTTATTTGATAGATGCTTTTGTCCAAAGTGTTCACAACAAGTGCGTTCATACTTGAAAGGAACAGGAGGCAGATTATCAAAAAATGAATGTGTGACCCTCCTAAATAAACAATTTAAAAGCTTGTTGGAGAGTTAAGTACTTTTTTTCATTTTAAGAAAAAATAATGAAAGTCTGAAAAGTGTTTTTTTTTTTTTACTTCACTAGTTCTCAATATCATTACAAGTAACAATCATTAGTATAATTGATAATAATCTCATGTTGTCATTGTGACAGGAAGATACATTCATTTGGACAATTCACTAAACCCCCAAACCTCTTATTACTATCTCATACATTTTCTTCCTGCATAATCCTTCCTCACAAAAGAACAAGAAACAAGAGAGACTTTCAAAAGAGCTGGTGTGACTCTTGTCGCAAAGAGCCCGCATCTGCCAAAGCCCTTTTATGCGTGGGATCCAAAGTTGACGCCGTTCGGCAGGACTCTGCAACCTCACGCTGGACGAGGACACCTTGTTCTGCTCTGCCTGCTGTTTGTGTTTGGCTTTTGGTGTCGCTGAACCATGCATCATCCTGCTAAGACCAATATTCACCCAGGATTCATCCAGCATCCCCCTGAACAGTTTGAAGGCCAAGATCTGAGCAGCAGAATGCAGACTCGCTCCTCATTTTTTGACATATTGAGCAGCCGTGATGTGGTTAATCCAAATCGTATTTAAATCAACTTTTCTAAACAGGTCAAAAAGACTTTTACTGCTTCTGCAAAATCCGAAAACACCGGCCCTAAAATATTCCATCCATCCGTAGAAAAAAAAAAAACACACACACGCTCAGATGTTAATCATCACGTTTGAATTAGTTTTGAAAGTTAATGAGTTTTTAAGCAGCCTCTGGGACTTCCCGTCAATAAACTACAAACTCATTTTATTTTCTCTTTCAAATTCACCATAAAGGGTACTTCCCCTCCAATGCTGCAAAGCCTTACTTTGAAATGCCTTCACTTTGATAAGAAATGAATTAACGCTTTGGAAGAAAGGCAGTGATAGCAGGATGCGATGGGCTCCTCTGCTTCTGTCTGATACATATTCTAATTGCTGAGTGCTGACCCCTACTCCCGCTGATGAGCAGCCGGAGAGATTTTGACCTTGTGGTGTGTGTGAATCGATGGGAAGTTGATAAAGCCAAGTTCATTGCTGCCTAACATAAAACAAAGCTGATTTGTTTACCTAGCTAAGCCCGCGCGTGTCAATCCCATTACGGAATGATTTATAGACCAGCACCCAATGAAATTGTTTAAAGCAGATTAGGTAGAGCCAACGATCACCACTAATATGACAAGCTGATGTGCTGTGACAGGTAACCAAGCAAACAAGTTCCTGAAATTCAGATTGAATTAGAATCCTAATAATCCTACAGGGAGCAGAGGATTTAATCAGGAGAGGAGAGGAGGAAGAGAGGGATGAGGAAAAGGGAAGGAGGGAAGAGGGCCAAGCGAAGGATGCTGGTTCTTCAGCCGCACAGTGTGGGGGGTGGGTGGGGGGCGCCACCTCCTTTTGTGATTTACTTGTCAGGACGCATCACTCAGCTCGTGTGAAAGGGAGAGAGTGAGAAGAAAGCCGGAGAGATTAAGAGGAGGAGAGCTGTCTCCATACTAATATATGGGCAATAATTTCAAGGCTGCTCTGATAAATACAAATTTCCATTCTCTCTCTCCTTTGATACACTCCTCCAATCTCCAATCTATATATCTATCTGTGTGTGTGTGTGTTTGAGAAATTAATCCAGTTAAAAATTGTATCATAATATCAAATATCCCCCGAGAAAATATTTGTTTTTAAGCATAATACAATATGCATGTGCTGTATTGTGTTACATATGAATGCGGTGCCACAAATAGAAATATTAATGTAATTTAATGTGCAAAGACTCCACTAAAGGATACAAGGAGCCAATGCCCCTCTCAGAATGATAAAAGACTCCCTTAATGGTATAGATATTGTGCTCCAATAAAATCTAGTTTAAGGTCATAGTACAACTGGAACATCAAGTATTTAAAACTAGAAAAGTAATCAGAGGATGTAGTTTAAAACCCCACTAATATCTCAGAGAGTTTCTGCATATTCATCATTTGTCTGTTCGGCCCCTTCTCTCCACACACAGTGTCCTGTTTATTTGAAAATAATGAGAACAAAATGAGGAATAATACTTCTTTTCCTGGACACATTAAACGGATTGTATCCAAATTACGATATTAATGTTTAAGTAAAGTGTATTGTTTGGACGTTTGAATATGCATGATAATCATTACATTTCAGGGAATTTTCCCACATCTTGCTTCCCACACATATATTATGCATGTTTAATATATCTGGTTCTCACAGAACGCAATTAGAAACTTTTGATAGATATTATTCTCTGAGTTGAATATTGGTCGCCGCAATGCGAACAAATGAATCTGCTGCATTTGGGCATCTCGCGGTTGTATTTTGTGTATTTTAATGCGTGATTGTACATAAAAAGCGAGTAAGTGAGGGAAGAAAAAAAAAGTAGTTTAGTTGTGGATAAACCTATAAAACATTTGCAGACTTTTCATGTATCAAAATTTTGACTATGCAGAAGCGGCATCTCTTTGAAACACCAAAGCAGTGTGTTTCCGTTGCGTGTGCATTATCACAAACTGCTATCAAAACTTTCCCTTATACCCTTTCCACATTCATTTGATTAAACTTCCTTCCGTAAATGTCAGCATTCTTTTCTCCCTGTGATGAAGGGACATGGAGTGGGGGAGGATGAGGGGATGAGAGGAAGACAGAAAGTTTCAGATGGGGACCTAATTAGGGAGCGCGCAGCCCAGTTCTCTCCCCACTCCTAATGAGGGGTTTGTTATGGCGCGGGCGAGCGGCGTGTGTCACGGCGAGGCCGGAGTGGAAGAGTATAGAGCGCGGCGCGGAACGACAAGCACATCCCCAGCGCAGTGTGATTCTACACCTGCAAATCCCCAACACATTGAAACCAGGCCTCGTTTGATGTGCTATTCTTTTCATGTTGAGAAAACGGGAGGGACCGAGGAGCAGGGACCTAGTTGAAAAGAGGCAGGGGGGCTTGGGAGGAGTGCCGGGGTCTATTAGACGTTTTAATAATGTTAATTAATGAATAATAGGGTTTGTAATGAGCTACCGGCTGCATTTTATTCATGTGATTATCTCACCCGCTCTCTAATTCTCTCTATGAGCACTGTCAAGGGAAGGCAGCGATCAAGTGAAACGCAAACAGACACACGCGCATCCTTTCCTTTCGCGCGCACACACATATGCAAAGTCGCACGTGAACTGCAGGCAAGCGTTCGGACAGAAACCCGAACCATACCGCAGAGGGGGTGACAGCAAAAGAGAGGGTTTGGTGCAGATTAGAACACAGTCAGGGGTTCGGTCAAGCGGCGTTTGAGGCCCAGCGTGGCCCCCGATGACTTATGGACCCCCTTCATAGAGAATGAGAGTGTTATCAGCCACCAATTAGGCCGCAAGGGTGATTTACGCACACACCGGTGCACACATGTATGTGCAGATACAATCAAACACATGCAGATGCTCACACACACAATTTATAGGAGTTAAACAGGTGGCTCCGTCTTTTTCGCTCTTGTCTCTCCTCCCCATGGTGGGAGAGTCGTCCACGTCCTGAGTGAGGGAAGGAGCATGGTGAGCATGTGGATCGACTCTCTCTCTCTCTCTGTCTCTCTGAGTCTTTAATCTTTCTTTTCTCCTCGCGGCTGTCATCTGCTTTATCCCTCAGTCGAAGCGGCTGAAGAGACACAGAGCAACCACTAGTGGGCCCCAGGAAGATGTCCTCACTCCTCCCGCCCACCTCACCGCCCCCGTCCACTGACTCCCCACTCCCCCCCGCCTCTCTCTTCCTGAAGGTGCAGAAGGGCCCGTTGCCAGAGACGATTCAATCAAAACGCAGTGGACGACTGCCAGTAATTAGAAAGATTTTCAAAGCACAACAATGGGTTCGGATTGAGTCAGTATTTATTGATTCGCTGGTTCATTTGTTAGTGCTTATTAAGAAACGCATCTAAAAGATTTGTTCCCAAAGTCCGGATGAATGAATCTGAGAGAGTAAGTGTGTTTTCAGAAACCAGTAAAAAAAAAATTCATTCAGTTAAAAGTGAAACATTTTTGTGATTGTAAAACTTCGACATTGACATTTGACACTCACCAAAAAAACTACACACACAGACACACACACACACACACACACCTGCAGCACCTGACACTTTGCCTTCTAGCCCAATTCCAAACCATTTCCACCCCATCTCCCTTCACTTTTTATCGATTTTAAAATCAATAGCGGCTCCACCAGAGCTGTCTGTGCGAAATAGTGTTACCCTGCTTTTTTTTTTTTTTTTTTTTTTGGAGGAAAGAATTTCAAACTACAACTGGGGCTGAGTCTCCACACTTCAAGCGATATAATGATGGAAATAAATTAATGAGGTCAGTCTGGCAACATTATCTGCAGTGACTAAGAAGAGGAATCAAGTGCGAACTAAAAGCAATCATGAAGCTCTTCCTTCAGAGAGGGAGACCTGAAAGATTCCCGAAGCCGGCTCCATCTGTCTGCTCTGTGGTTGTAATGAAGTTATCAGTGGGTGTTGGACTTCTATAAACCCCCATCCAGGTCTGTAAAGATTCTCATTAAGCCCATCCTCATTGTCAGCTGCAACACAAAGTCGGCCAACATTGTTCCCATCCTTTCTTCCTCTGCTACTCTGTCGCTCTCTCCTCTTCCTGGGAGCGGGAGAACAAAAGGCGGCCCGGGTCCCAATCAGCGCCTCATGAAGGGGGGGATCCCACTCAGGTCTTAATCAGTGCTCTGCTTAATAGAGCAACACTTCCCAAATATTATTAACCTCATCTGTCTGCATTAGGCCCTAATGGCCTCCCTCTCTGTGTATTGTCTTTGCAGCAGCTGGTAATGTACATATATATTAATCCACTCTCTCTTCTCCTCTGCCGAGAGATTGCGCAGCGCTCTCAGAACAAACGGTGCCCTTCAGAGAGCGAGGCAGACACAGGTTAGGAAGCCACTAATTAAATGTCAGACTTGACAGATTAAAATTATGAAATTTAAAATCTGCAAGTGGCTCTTTGTCACTGTCAAATTAAGGGGTGCGCCGCGTGATGAAGGGGAAGGGGACGGTGAGCTCTAATGGATTGAAAGGGAATGTGCTTTAGCAGCAAGCAGCTCTCAGTGAATAAAGATTCGTCGCTCCTGCCTTTAGGTAGCGCGGCTGCATGTTGAATTCCTCTGTATTCTCCCAAGTCTGGAGGTTGAGAGGTCACCGCAACGCTGCCAAGCCCATCCTGACCACTTCATTTAGATTTTTCATTCCTCTGGCAACAAACACCTGGCCGCGAAACCGACGCTCCGGGAAAGCTATTCCACCTTTGGCTCTCCGCATCTCTGCCTAAAGCGCGACACGTGAAGACATCAGCAGTCATAGTTATCTCCTTCGCGACCCAACGGGTGATTGAGTTTGGTGAAGAAACGACCAAGAGGAAGTGCTTTGCGGAAAATTTGCTTTAAAAAGTCATGTGGCTTTGGTTTGTAAGATGCATCTTCTAGTACAAGCATTTGCTTAAAAAACAATGCATGACCACAAAATTGTCTTTCAAATGTGCCAGATTTGTTCCGAGCAATCACATTAACAATTTCAACCACCTACACACAGACAAAGTGCATCTCACAGAGGGTCACCTAGAGCATTTATATCCCCATTATAAAACAGCTGATCTATATTTTCCCTGTGATTCTAGGTGTTGTTATATGGATGTATTGTAACCTGTTTTCAACTCCTCCACAGTGAATCCCACTACAGGATCAGGCAGGAGTATTTCCACATATTTACTAGAAATTCCGTTGATCTAATACCAAATTAGGGCTGTTTCTTTCCACTCATCTGATGATCAGGCTTCAAAGCACCCTCAGCTTCGACCGGGTCTAGATGCATTTGGCCTCAGCAAGGTCGAGGACACGCGCTGTAATAAAGCTCGGTACGAAGCGGAGGCAGCAAACACTCAACAAGGATCAAAACACCGGCAGCATGAGAAGTGACAAGATCCAATTAAATTTAATTACTCGAGCTGTAGTTTCATTTTAACTGACAATTTTGATTAAAGTAGCGCCGCGCACTTAAAGCTAAAAGCAGAGGCCAAATTGTATCAGAGTAACAGTATTAGTGAACGTGGAACCTTGACTAGCTAATTGGGTTTAATTAAAGCGGGGTCAAGAGGACTGTAACGAGTTCAGTCAGACTGAGGAACAGGTCAGAGTCATGGCTCGGTTCTGGTTTATGTTGTGTGTGTGCATGTTATGTGCGTTCATTGAAAACCATAATGTCAAAGGTCACAGTTTATCAAGTTGTAATCAGTGTTTGTTTCTTCTTTCTTTTTTTTCCCTCGCTTCCCATCTGACCATTAGATGATGTCTAACATGTAATCAGCACATTGCTGTATGCTCATCCATTTTGCCAAAGACTCAATTGAAAACAGCATTAAAGACGATATATTTAATGTTTGACCTCATCAGCTTCATTGATTTTTGTAAATATCTGCTTACTCTAAATTTGATGGCAGCAACATGTTTCAAACAAGTTGTGACAGGAGCAACAAAAGACTGTGAAAGTTGTGGACTGGTCCCAAAACACCTGTTTGGATCATTCCACAGGTAAACAGGTTCATTGGTAACAGGTGATAGTATCATGATTGGGTATGAAAGGTTCATCCTGGAAAGACTCAGTCGTTCACAAGCAGGGATGGAGAGAGGTTCACCACTTTGTCAAACACATGATTGGGTAAAGGAGATTACTACATGGGCTCAGGAAGACTTTGTAAAACTGTTGTCATTAAACCCAGTTTGTTTGCAAATGATTGCATCCTGTTTTTATTCATGTTTTACACAGCATGTTAACTGTTCTAATCCTGTCGACTACACTCCAGACCAATGGGAGCACCAGACAGATACAGACTTCTGTTTCTGTGCTCCTGCTCTGGACAGGAATCTCATATTGAGTCCCGTCCAGATTGTGTCCAGATCCAAATGGAGACAGATTGCTGTTCACCACTCTGAATAAATCTCAAGTGAGTCTCTAGTGACCATTTGTGATCTGATTTTCTTTCCCACTAATTTGATTTATCCTGTAGGGAAACTACAACCGGCGTTAAACTTAAAAAACACATATTTCAACCACATGCCAGAGAAAATGATTTTAGTGGCTGTGGACTATTACAACTGTGTTGAACAGGTTTGTTGTTTTGTACACATACATGTATGTCCTGCTTTGGTTGCATTCACGTCTTCTGACCTGTCTTCTTGGGATCCAGTCATCCAAACTTTCATTTTATTTATCACAGACTGTGAACAGAGCTGTCCGACTCTAAAAGAGAAGCAGCACAATGACAGGAGTGACTTTTGGAACATGAAGTCAACAGGAGGGCAAGCAGAGAGAATTTTATGCTCTTGGGTCAGAACTAAAATAGAAACCTGTTTGCACTTGCTCACAATAGGATATTGAATCATTTCTGGAAATGTCTTTCTCTAGTAACAAGCTTATAACAGTCTAATACTGAAATGTACTGCACTGGAGATTTTGGTTTTAACTTTTCAGGATTTCCAGCAGTGCCTCACTGCAAACTGACAGATCTACAACCCATTGATTATTTTTGGCTCAGAGCTGACCGGCACACACCAAAACTAGGAAGATAAGACCCAGGAGATTTAATGTAACCACAATTATTCCCGGTGTCAAACACGACAATGGAAGTGATCACAAACAGCTGCAAATACTAGAGATCAGTGTTATAAACTGCAGGTTAATGTCATCCAGCTTAACTGCATTATCCCAATGAATTACCCCCAAATGTGAAATGACACCTTTAAGACTGGATGGTGTGTGTTCGTAAGGTTAGTGGGGAGTGTGAGTGGCAGGAACAGCAGTTAGCCTAAGGTGCTTCACTTTTTTAGTCACATGCTCTGCTGTGAGCACACACACACACACACACACACACACACACACACACATTCACCCTTACACAAAGACAGACACATCTTCCACAGGGATGAGGCTCATCTGCCTGCCCTCTGGTGCTATACAGTTTTCAAAGCACCTGCAGCATTTGTTTTCTCACAGAGTGTCTGTCAATGAAAGACGCTCCAGCCTATTTGTCGACTCACTCATGAGCAGGTTTGTTCTTTTGGTTGAGATTTTTCCTGTCAAATGGCTTTCTTAAATAAAAAGGACTGACTGTATTCATAGAAGAGTTTGTGTTTTCACCTTACTGTATTATAGTGTGTTATAACAGATTTTTATTTGTCAGCAGCTATTTTACCTCTGGTGAGCCTAGAGTAAGTAAAGGCTGGTGTGATAAATAATGTACCACAATATAGTACATTTCAGTTGTAATAATATAGAATATGTCTTCATAAGAGATGTTGTAATTTCTGACAACATTTATAAACACTTAATAATGTTCTTACATCTGCTTACAAATACTTTATAGTGTATTTTAAACATTTTTTTAAATGGTATGCAAATGATTGCGTGAGTTACTATTAGTTTATTATTAAATCCTTAAATCAAATTTAATTAATATTATATTATTATAATATTTTTGGTTTAAAATGGTCAAAAGATCTGCCAGTATCATGAGATTTCATTTCATTTCATCAGTTTGCAGTGGACAAAGATCTATTTAGAAACAAAAACAGCGGGTTTTATTTTAGTGCTGCATTTGGACTCATTTTACATTTTACAGAAATTTATGTAGAAAAGCAGCAATGTGGGAAGTTAAATTATCTTATTTCTTTATTATCAAAAGGAGTTATTTCTTCTTTCAAGCAAATTAGGAAGTTAAAAAAGAGGCTAAAAGATATACTAAGGCTGACGTTTCTGTAATATGTGTGAGGCTGAATGTGTCTATCTGTGACATCGTACTTGATTGTGTGAATGTAAATGTTGTTAATCTATGTGTTAATCCCTTCCCATCTGTGCCGGCTCCACTGCTGCTCTATTGCTGTGTGTGTGCGTGTGTGTGTGAGTGTTTGAGTGTGAGTGTGAGTGTGTGAGTGTGAGTGTGTGTGTGTGCAGGGGAGGGGGGGGGGGTCAGCCAGGTCAGGCCTGACACCATCTTTAACTGTTATTTACTGTGATTCCACGACAAGACAGATACCAGCTCCTACGACTCCACTGATGTATGTTAAGCGCGCTCCAAATTACCAGCCTGATGGATCTATTGATGGCCCATTCCAACCTGTCACCTAGTCTCCATCAGCCTCTCAGTTATCCCCCTGTTCCTCCTCCTCTCCCGCTCCTCCCTCCCCCCCCCCCCCCCTGCCTCCACCCTCCTCACCCTCCGTCCCTGTGGGTCTGAATAAGAAATGAGGAAGCAGGCAGATAGAGACCTTTGTAACCCACTGTGTGCTGCCTGCAACAAGACAATGGCCACCACTGACACTATTGCAAAAGTTAAGCAGGTCTGTGTAAGAGCGCAGCTGGAGCGCACACACACACACACACACACACACACACACATTCATGCATGCACAAAGACACACACGCATGCAGTCGTCCCTGGAGAGACAAGAAGGGCAATGTAGACCATGACCGTGCCTGCTAACAGCCTAGTCTTATCACATCCTGTCATTTATTATTCTCTATACAGGCTCCTGTTCCAGATAGTAGACCCTGTCATAGGGGAGATGAACATCCCAGAGGTATCTGTTACAGGTCTTGTAATATGCTGTCACCTGTGTGCTACACTGATAATATCCTGCGCGCATTGATTGAGGGGAATCCAGGTTAACACGCTCATAGGAACACAAACCAAAATGATCAGGGGAGGTAAAAAAAAAAAATCAACTCTTAAAAGACTTGTTAGTGCTGCAAATCAACAGCTACTCAATTTCAAAAACTCCCCACAGGCTTTTCAAAAAAAAAACCCAGCGCCGTGTTTTAGAGTGGAGCTGATGATGGGCCCTATGGTCCCATTAGCCGAAAGATAAGATGAAGATGGTCAATACGGCGTGTGTGTTCTGTAGTTGCCAGGTCTGCTCTATCAGATAAATACCGCACTGAATCTAGTTGCGCTAATTGACTCTCGCAGGCATTACTGGGATTAAGTTAGCAAGCGTCCAAAGTTCATTACGCAGATAAATGCATCTCTTAGCCTGCTAAAGAGCCCTCGTGCAAACTTGACTCCCGCACAATGCAAAGCAACAAAGAAAAGGTTTCTCGTGGAGTTAAAGAGGTTAGGACCATTTTATTTGTTAGCACTTCTAAGCATCTACATACTTTACTCAAGTATTTCCACTTTACTTAAACGTGTGAAATATTTTTACTCCACCACATTTATGTGACAGCTAAAGTGTAATACTTTCTTCGCAGATTAAGATTTCATCGGCCACACACGAACAATTTATAAAATATGATAGAATATGATGGGCCGGCTGAAACTTTAAAGTTATGTGAAGTTAATGAATCAGTAATAAGAGTCCAATTATGCATCTTATAACTCTGCAAGGGGCCGTCCTGCATAATTAATACCTTTCCGCTTTTACTGATAATACTGCACCTTTTACATTTTATTATTAAAGGTAGGACTTTAAGTGCTATGCTGTGGGAAAATCATTAACATGCGTATTACACATGCATTATTATGGATCTTTCAAACTGCTGTACAGCTGTTGATGATTTTGATGTCATTATAAATCCGTGACAAAAAGCACGGCGCTGACATCTGAGTTGATAATGGCGACGCAATTTAACATGTGATCTTTGATAGCGTTTGAAACACTTGCTCTCTCTCTCTCTCTCTCTCTCTCTCTCTGTCTCTCTCTCTCGCTCCCTGTATCTGCGGTGATGAGTGACACAACAGCAGGTGCTCGGAGAACCGTGGAGAGTGCTTTCATTTTGCCACTTATACGACAAATTACCTAGACAATGGACCTGGCGAGCCGGGACCCTAATTCAATTCCAACTGTTGACTCTGGGCATTCGCCTGCATGCATTCGCCGGGCCTCGGGAAAGGAGATTCCCCTCCACCAAAAAGAAAAGAAAAGAAAGAAGGAAAAAAAAGATAATCTGAACACAGTCAAACAAAATGAAAGGTAATATTCTTTATCTGGCCGAAGATAGCAGCAGATGAACTGCCCTAATATGAGCACAAATATGATTTAGAGATTCCGTGCTTCAGACGGTCCTCTACTCAAAGTGATTTGGATCAATAGTGTTTGCAAGGCACAGCAGAAACAAAGAGAGAAAGAGCCAAGGAGAGAGGAAGGGAAAGAAAGAAAGAAAGAAAGAAAAGGAAAGAGAAGAAAGAAAGGAAAGAGAAGAAAGAAAAGGAAAGAGAAGAAAGAAAGGAAAGGAAAGAGAAGAAACATACATTTCACAATGGGGGAGCAAGAGAGCACAGCACCGGAGCTGTAGTCAAATTTCACTGGTGTCAAATTAATTTCCGTGTTATCTGGAAATTCAATTAGAAAGGACCCCCCCTCGCTCTCCTCCCTCCTCTCCTCCTTTGTGAGTAAGAGAGTGTCGGACATCCCGGTGTGACAGATTACACTGCTCAGAGTGCATATCAGGCCGAAGTGTTGAGGCCCACTAATCCGCCCTCTAATTCTCAATTAGTGTAAAATGAGGCCATAAATCACGCAGACAGGCCGATCGATGGAAACGTTGTTTTAGGAGTGATTGGCAGCCTCCCCAAAGGTTACTGTTTAAGTTGGTTTAAGGTTACAGCTCTCTCCAGGCTGTAGGCAGGCTGTGTGTGTGTGTGTGTGTGTGTGTGTGCGTGCGTGTTGGCTTGGCTTGTGGTTGGGAGGGCTTGGGGGGGGGGTCGAACTCAATCTATATGATGCAGGGCCTTGGTCCTTTGGGGATACAGCAGAGGGACAGCACCAATTTTTAGCCCATCAGCCGTCCAATTTTTCTCCTTTTCATACCTGCTGTAGTAAATGAGAAACAAATTAAATTTCACCCCACTATCTCCACAGAAACCATTTAAATCCTTTATGGAAACCAAATTGTCCCCAGACAAATCGCCCCTGGTTCTGTGGAAATACACTATGGCGCTGCAACCGAAATAAATTTGTGTCACTCTGGATATGGCATTGTCTGTAATGCCATTCATTGGAGGATCCTGGCGAAAGAGAGAGGGGAATAAAATAAGGGGCACTTTTGGAGGAACAAAAGGGGTGAAAAAGACCCCAGCTCCGCATTCTCTTTCTTACTCTCCTCTCCATCTCTCTCTGTCTTTTCCATCCTTCTCCTTTGTGCCCACTTTTCCCCGTGTGGTGTTATTAATTTTCGGCCAGAGTTTTTGCATTCATGAGGTTGAGATTGAAATGGAAATGAGGGCTGGCTGAGTGAGCGAAGTGAGCAGCCTCAGCAGTGGCCGCGGCCAAACCGGGGGGGGGCCTTAGCACGGCACAGCGCACCCGCCGCTCAGCCGACACGTGTCAGAGACAGAGGGGACTCGGCGGCCACCATCCAGCCTCTCATTCCCCCAGATTACCAGCCCCTGACATCAATCACTGCATCAGGGAAACAATGCATAAAACGGCCCCAACAAGGGCGATGAAAAATTACTGACAGTGCAGGAGTGGAGCGCGTGGAGGGGGTGGAGGGAAGGGAGGAAGGAAGGAAGGAGGGGACCCAGTGCCATTCTACCTTCCCCGAGCTGGGCGATTAGTAACGTTCATGGGGGAGAAAGAAAAGAGGTAGACAAGGAGAACACGACAGCGAGGAAGGACATCAAGCAAAAGTGAAATGAGAAAAACAGTAGAAAAAAGCAGAAGGGAGAGGAGGTTGTAAAGCAGGAGGCCGCACTGACAAGGTAACGGTGGAAATTGCTCTAATGAGGTGACAAAGACATGTTCCCTCTGCTTTTCACATCAAGCTTATTTATGTAACAGGAGGAATCAAAAGACAGGAGTCAATCTTTGAACAGCCTTGAATGACAAGTTTTTTTTTTTTTTACCATGAAAATGATGACTATGCTAAACTAATTTGCATATGTGATAATAATAGTTAACAATAAAATATATAAACAGGTATTTTGGCTAATTGGTGGCAGAAACAAACTGTAAATCCAAAAATATTATCACCTTGTTAAGTTCATGTTCATGTGACGAACTTTTTTTTTATCAAGAAGAATACATGGAGCAACACTTGTAGTCTTAAGTGTCCTTTTAGCTCTGTTTGGGTCTCCACCATCTCCTGAGGGAAATATCATGCTTTCTGGCTTTAACATGCTCCTCTTTGTTCACCAATAGTCACTAACTTCACCGAAAACAGCTGCCTACTGGAAACACCGCTAATGAGACCTGTGAGAATGAACCAAAACAGTAAAGTTGCCGGCCTGAAAACCAAAACAATGAGCTGAAAGAAACTCAAACTGCTGAGTTGGGTAATAATTCTCTGTGGCTTTGTCTCTATGAGCTTTCCCTTTCACATTACACATAGTCACTTGATCCATTTTTAATATAAAAATATCAATTGTAGCAGCTTTAATTAATCATAACTGAAGTTCTAGGAAATTATAGGCAGCATCAAAAAAATCAATAATTTCACTTAACTCACTTTGGAAAAATAGCATGTTCCAATCTTGTCTTTGAATATTGGTAGTAAGGGACCCTTTAGTTTACATTCTGATGGCGGATTACTCCTTTAATCACACGCTTAAAGCTGACCTGTCACATATGTTGACTTTGTCCAGATAACTCTTTTCATGGCTTTTTTGAAAGGCGGCCTCTCCGGCGTTGCCACGAGGGGGTCACCTTTTACGACAGCTTCACCCCAGGTTCACGTCTAACCCAATCGGGGGCCATTATTGATGACATCACCACTGAGGGGGCCATTTTTGGGCCAGTGGAATTCCATTTCAGCAGCGCCAGACTGGTCTATTATTATGATCATTATTAACTGTGTGTTGCTTTTTTTTCTTTCTTTCTTTCTTTCTTTCTTCCCCCTTGCAGTTGCTCGGTGTCTGCTTTGTGTCCTCCACAGCAAAAAGCTAATGTGCTGAAAGGCTGGTTCTTGTCTCCCTGAGCTTATTGAAATCATGTGAATGCCATTTGTGCTTAATCCTTCTGGGTGCACCATAAAGAGAAGAGAGTCGGCAGCTCCTGAAGTGAGATGAGAGGACCTCAGGGGATTCACTTTGCTTCGCCTCGTCTGCTGAGAGAGAGAGAGAGAGAGAGAGAGAGAGAGAGAGAGAGAGAGAGAGCGTTAGACAACTGACAACCTAACCAAAATACGTCTCATAATTTGATTAGGTTACAATGACAATCTTTATTTATAGTCGGGCTCAGATGCAGGGAGGGAGGGTGGGTTTTTTTTTGTAGCGTCAGATTCATATTAACCGGTTTCGTGGCTGGAATCTAAATAAAAATAAGCTCATGTAGCTAGAGGGTAATTACAGACAACAGCATGTCCATCTGACGCCCGGCCCCGACCGCTCCAAACACTCGTTCGCCTCATTAGGTTTGTGATCACTCGTTGTATTTAGCGAGGGGGTCGCCTTCTCCTCAAAAACCAGGATATCAAGTCACTGGAACACCTTCCATATGCATGAGAATTACATCAGAGACGGCGCTGTTGTCGAAGCTTTTGAAATAATAATGCGGCAAATGATAACGCCTCGGGACGCTACAACACCTCATTACAGCTCTGAGTAGTTCTTGTAAAGGAGAAAACAGGCTGGAATGAATAGGAAAACATGGCGGCGCTTGAACAACAGTGGTATTTATATTCATCCGTTTACATCAAATTGTTGCTTCCCCACGAAAAGCCTGAAACGGCAGCGGGTTTTGAACTCGGGGTTAATGAAAAAGTCCCCGGCGTCAAGTTACCTGCTAGTCTGCAGGCAAACCCGTCTGTCGAAACAAACATTTCATTTGTGCGCCACATGTTTCTCAGACAAGACCCCAGTAAAAGTTGTTCAATAAATTTTACCGTCTGTTTTACAGACCTCCCCTTTCCCCCCTGTGTCATTTTTTTAATTGAAAGTAGATTCTAACTCGGCTATAAACATCATTCCACCCAATCAGAGCTGGTTTAGATCAAATGGCTGTTTCAATGGGCCGCGCGCTTTACAGATGCCTTCAACCTCGCCTTGTCTCCCAGGCTCTCGTACTGTTAAACACTCTGGCACTCTTTTAAGGCTGGGAGATTGCTGTCACTGTATTTTGTCAGCAAAGCATAATATTTCTTCAGGAGTTCTGAACCTGGCACTCAGCGGGGTAGAAATGAAAATAAGGCAGTACATAAACGGAGGGAGTCAGCCGTAAATCACCTAACACGCAGAGGAGGCAGCAGGTAGACGCGCTGCTGGCTGTCACAGCGCTCCCCTGGAAAGTAGATTGGACACCAGCCATCACGCTTTAATCAAACCGCACATAATAGACATGTCCCTGCTCTTCATGACACACACATACAGTAGAGCACGCACACACGCGCACACACCAAAGAAGTGAGCTTTCAGACTTCTCCAACTTGTGCTATTTAAATGTGGCTTATGTTTGTTTGTTTGGGTGTCAGAGGTTATTCTTTTGAGGTATCCTAAAAGCGATCTTTGAAGCTTAATTCAGCGGTTCACGCGCGCACACGCAGACACACTCGCTCTTCAAAGGTCGCTTCTCTTTACTGTGATATGATGTTTTTTTTTTTTTTTTTTTGACACGCCGCATGTCAAACGATAATGTTATTGTTGGCGAGACTCTTTTATAGCGGTATAATTTTATTCTGACTTTTTCCCTTTTTTTTTTTTTTTTTAATTAAACAGTAGATGTCTCGCATGGCTGTGGCTTTGCAGCTAAGCGCGGTTTGAAAGCTAACACCAAACAGATGGGGAAGTATTCATATTCTTATGAGAGCAGAATTAGGCAGACCACTGAAACAATAGAGAACCTTATCGTACCACTAATGATAAATTGCCCCAATGAGTTGAGACGCTGAGATCAAAGTCAGGTCATCATGTTGCTCTCAAGTCTTTTTATAGTGACATGACAGACTGTGTGTTCACAAACATCCCTCAAGTGCAGCATTATTATAGAATATGCTTCTCAGCTTATAAAGCAAGGATCTTCATTTTCAGCATTTTCGACTGAGAGTCGCAACTTTAGAAATGTCAAAAAACTACTAACAGCCTGTAAAAAAGAAATGACATCTCCCTTGCAAACCCAAACTATGTAATATGTCATTTTATTCAAAAATAGGATCTATAAAAAAACAACAACACCCACAACACCTCCTGAGTTGTTAGACTTCAACAAATCATGTAGGGATGTGACTAATGATGCTCTCATTATGTGGGTGGCTCGTTCTGAGGCACTCGAAGGTTGTCTACCAAATGATCGCTGCATTCAGCTCAGGAGCAGCTCTGATTGTCTGGAGCGAGTGTCCTCACAGGCCCTAAGGGTCAAATCATCAAATCTGCCTTTGAATTGTCTTTTTTTTGTTTGTTTGTTTGCTTCGATCCTACACCTGCCGCCAATTTTCACCTACTTGACTCACTTGCCGCGATTAAAAGGTGGCTAAGGGAAGACAAAGAGCAAAACAACACCATATAAGCTAATGAAATTGGTTTTGTGATGGAAAAATACACGTGGTTTGTTAATGAAGTGCTTTTGTGATGTCGCGTCACCTGAAAAGCGACAACGGCTCCGCTGGTCCCCGAGGGGAGGGAGACAGATGCAAGCCGATTTGAGAGCATGCGACAGTAAACCAAAACCAATTGAGTTACAGCTTCATTACATAAAGCCAGAGAAGGTGGTTTAAACGATATGAATGATAACCCAATATATTGGACATTAGCAGCACGGATTGACATGTGACAGGGGGAACAGATGGTTCGCCCTCTCCCTCAGTGTCTCCGCTGTAACACGGTAGATCTTGTCGAGGGGCGAGTTTTATTGATTGAATTCCTGCCCTCAGACACGGGTCCTATAGCTACATGTGTCGGCGCTGCTACTGGCTGTCGGAAACCCAACACCGGAGCACAGGTTGTGCAGCAGGGTGCGGAGTGGCCTTTTACGATCGTCACACAGCCAGTCCCATCTGTCATGTGAAATAGCTCTTTCCTGTTGTCAGGGTCTTATTAACACTTACAAATAATAGTGGGGATATTAGCAAAAAACATCTCCCTAAATTATCTTTGAGTTTTTGCATCTCATTTTTGCATCTTTCATCAAATTACAACTGAGATTTTAGTCGGGATCTTGAAACAAAAGCGAGATCCAAAGCCTCGTTCTGCGGAAGATGAATAGGTTATTAAAAAAAAAAAAAAAAAAAAAGCCTTGGATGTGATCATGTTGTTTGTGTTTGTGTTTTGTTATCCTGTCAGAAGGGTAATTGCTGCGGTTGCAAAAGATTAAGGTCTTGCGAGAGAAAACACTGAGCACTGAGTGGACGCAGTTATGCCGCTAACCACAGTTTAATCACAAGAGTAGGGAATGACCCCACTCCCGCAAACAGACCACTTAATTGCATGCAGAAGGCAGCAAAAAAAAAAAATGTTCCCCTTCAACAAACAGTTCATCATTTGATGTAAACTATGAAATGATGTTATATAATGATAACCATCAACGGTGATCCAGTGCACCCAAAGACCTTTCTCATCAATTATCTGTTATTGGAGCCTCTGTTTCCTGTGTATTGTGATATTCGTTTACGTTTGATGAATGTTGCGCTCGGCGGGTGTTTTGGTCCCCAGGATATCTTTCTCCCACTGATGTACTTATTAATAATAAATTGAGCGAGGAATGTGTGAGTTCTGCCTCCCTCCACTGTGATTATAGAGACAAAAGAGTGTTTGAAGTATCCATCTTAATACAAAGACACTTTATTAGATAAAACTAACTTGCCCAAGACAAATAGCGACGCCGAGACACTGGAGTAACAGCGGTGCTCACGTTCTTTCTTTTTGCCTTTCCCTGTCTCTTTTTCATCCTCTCCTCTTTTTTTTTTTTTTTTTCAACAAACGATGAGCTCTTTACCCATAATTTCATCATACTGAGATCATTGTAAGAAGGGCGAGACCTCGGCGGTGTCAGGTGAGGACAGAGCAGAAGGTAGGATGTGGTCTGAGGTGGTCCAAATACGTTTCTGGCTCTGCAAACCACCAGAGGTCGTCTGCAGAGTCATATGTCATTCATTCATATTACCACAGTTGCCACCACCCGCCCCTAATCCCCCCATCCCCCTGCTGGTCTAACACTAACAATACATAATCTTCATGTGTCAGACATTCAAATGAAAACACAGAGAGTGGCATTTATGCCTTCATCGCACCTCTCGGATGTGTGTTTTTTCTCCTGCTCTATCAAAGAGCAGTCAGTCACCTCGGCCGTATAAATCACCCTCAAGCTGCACTTTGTGAAAACATGCCGATTAAGTTTGTGCACCGTGGTCGGCCCGGGAAGGCAGTAAATTTCCCTGGTAACAAAGTTAACATTGATTCAGATATAAGCACTTGTCCGCGTGTAACAACGATAACCTTTTAGTAGATTTGGAAAACATATTTGACACCCATTAAAATAACGAATGATTTTTCTCCTCCCCAGAAGAAGGAGGAGAAGGTGTGTTTGGACAGGAAGGAGGGGGGGGTTAAAACGCTGTGACTTCACGGCAGCCCTGCATCCTGAGTCCTACGGCTCTCCTGGCAGCCCCGGGTAAAAAAGCCCAGAGTAAAACTGCCCATTAAATCACAAATTTGAAAAACGATGTTGGCATTTGACATTATTAGGAAGCAATAAAGTGGACAACATTAAACAAATAATACCTGACGTTTTCATAGAAATAAACATCTGCTTCTCCATTTCTGACAGATGAATGATTTGACATGTAGTCACTTCAAACTTATATATTTTTTTCTCCTTTAGCACAGGTTTGTTTGTGATAAATGAAAGAAGAGCTGAGAGATTTCTCTAAGCAGCAGTAGCCACCAAACTTACACAGATGAGGTGAGGATTCAGATAAAAAGCATGTTGGGCAAGTTTTTGAAAAATGTAATTAGTCGTTTTGTATTACTCTAGCTTCACAATGGTGCCTTTAAAAAGTCTCGGCGACACGCCGCATCTCCTGAGTTTCACGCTTAGAAACAGAAAATGATTCGTTACAGTTTAACAGGCAGCCAGCCAACATTCGGAGGTATACCGACTATAAACAGCTGGCTTAACCTTAGGCCTGGCGACAACTTTCTCCTCCTCTCAATTTTTTCCCCAGCTAACACTGGGACAGGGGACACTGAACACTCATACTCATATTAACCCTCAATCAAACTCTCAGTAAGACAGAAAACAAGTTGAAGTAGCAGAACATTACAGGGAAGATTAAAGGTAATGTAGTTACTGAATTTCAAATTGTAATCCCTTAATATACCACACCATAATGAAAAGGTATCCGAGTACTGGTTGCACTGTTTGATAAGTGATCTCTGGGAATTGCAGGTCAAAAGGTCAAGCAAGGAGTGTTTAGCACTTTAGTAGCATCAAATTTGCAAGAAGGCATAGATGAGATATGGTTACTTGTAAGGTCATTTTAAGTATTCTACTTTTTTTTGGCAGAAAAATCACTGACTATTGAAATTAAGCACTGTATTGCATGAGACACTAAATTCAATATTGACACCCTGGTAGTCTAACATGCAAAGACAAACAGTAGTGCTACATCTCTTTGTTGCACCAAAGAGAATTGGAAGAGTGTCGACAAACCAACCAAACCAACTATATATTGAAGTTCATCATATTGAAAAGAAGCAATATGATTTATAACATATGGAAGTTGTTACAACAGTGGTGGTGAGCAGCTTTATGTTCTATAAGCTTTAACATAAACTCTCTCCCCAAATAAACCCCTGATTAACAGGATTATTAATTTATACTTCATCAACTTCATTACATAAACCTATTTTCAGTTTCATGTTTTTACATTGCAGAGCCCTTATGCGTATGCTGTGTGGTGTTTAAATGTCTTTAAATCATTTCCAAGCAGAGAAACCAAACCTAAGGAAGCTTCAGCTTTAGTCTTTTATGAAACCAGGCTGTTCAGGCATCCAGGCAATAGTTTCCATTTTAAGTGTATACATAAGAGAGTATGTACGCGTGTCCATTCTTTTAGAGTTGATTTAGTCAGGAATGTATTTTCATAATGCCACGTTCAGGTTAGCTTCGACTTCAATGAGTTATGACAAGAAAAGCTCATAGTCTTGAATTTGTAAAAGTATCAAAGAACAAAAGAAAGAACAAGTATGCCTCTCTCATTTTTTCTCTCCCAAAAAGCAGGAACACATGTCAGTTGGTTGTGTGTTCTTCCCAAGGTAAAATATTTTTCCTAGCAAAAGCACCAAAGTGACAACTCCATCACTGAAAGTAGTTTGTCCTCCGCAGTTCAGTGAAAATATTATGAGAAGCTGAAGAAGCAGAACTAAGGAGGAGGGGGCTGGGATGAGTGACGGACAGCTTTGACACACCGGAGTACTTAGACAATTACTAACAGTTTCTGCCAGTCACCACATCTGACACAACACAAACACGGCGAGGATAATTTTACATTACACTGCCGGGCACGGGTCACTTTAAAGGAACACAGGGAAGCCCATTTCAGCTTGCATTTCAAGGCCAATCATCCAAATTGGCCCCACAACACAACCGGCTGCCTGAGACTCTCCCTCTCTCTCCACCGCGCAACTCCCATAACAGATGATAACCATGAAAGCGAGACAGCGAGCAGATCTTTGAAGTGCAGCTGTCAGTCAACATGTTTCCACGGTGGGAACCATGAGGGTGAAATGGTGTACAGGTGTGGGAGCAGAAACGGTTGGACCCCGCTAGGTCAAACTGATACAGAGCAGGGGAGGGCGAGGAGAGGGGGGAGAGGAGAGGGGGGAGGAGGGTGCTTGCTGTTATGGTGAGAACAGGCCTTGTAGACAGAGATCACATGATTTAAACCAAGAAAAAAGTCATGACATTTTAGGAGGTGACATTAGAAAGTTACAGCACATAACATGTGTGTTGCAGCTTCAAATATATCCTTTCAACTCATATGTAAAGCAGTTGTATAACATTTTGGGAAATAAGCTTATTCACTTTTTTGCAGATGTTTAGATGAGATAATTGAAACCACTCTCACATCTGTATTGTAAATATAAGGCTACAGCCAACAGCTGGTTAGCTTAAACACAGGGGGAAAATAGCAGTGTCATTTTTAATCCTTTTTTTTTTTGTATGAATCGAGCAAACATGATGTAATGTATTAATTAGTGAGCTGGAGAGGTGTCAGCAGGTTGAGCAGTCAGAACCAGGCTAACCATTTACAGTCTTTATGTTAAAGGTCCCACATTGTAGAAAGTGTGATTTTCATGTCTTGCAGGTTTAGGTGCTATATAAATACTGTTAAAGTGTCAAAACGCTCAATCTGCGTATAAACACACACAGCCCGTATTCTGAAATTGTGCCTTTAAACAAGCTGTCTGGACTTCCATAAGATAGTGATGTCGCAAATATGGCTGTGGTTGCAAAAACACGTCAGGCGGCGTCTGCTCGGGCCTGGGAGAGCTCACCAATCAGAGCAGACTGGGATTTTTGGGAGCTACTAAAGAGTTTTCAGACAGAGGGTGAATAGAGTTGCTGCATTAATTGAGAGTATGAGAAGAATAATGTATTAAAGTATGTAACATTTTCTGGTAAAATAAAAGTATGATCCTGAACATGAGCATGATAAGGAACCTTTACGCTAACTGGCTGCTGGCTGTAGCCTTATTAGCAGGACAGATATAAGTGTGGTATCAATCTACTCATCTTGTCGAGAAGCAAATAAGTGTATTTCTTTAACTGCTGCTTTAAATTCTGGTCAGTTTAGACTGTTTTGCTTGAGCAAATTTCTCCTCCTCCTCCTGAACTTTTTGCCACGGGCTGGTGAGCAGGTTTTAATTCCTTCCCTACCCCAAGGCCTGTTTTACGTCTTAATCAGCTTTCTGTACTTTATCTCTGAGCAAGACAAAAAAGTTCCCCAGCCTCTTAATCAGTGATCATACATTTTAGGAAAGCGTAAGAAAATCACTAATGTAAGGATGAATCACAGGGTTTTCTGAATCAGAGCAACTGATTTCTGAACTGTTGTCACGCTACGGATGACTCATAAAATCTCTGTCTCCCAGAAATTGTTTATATATAGCACAAAATTATTGTCCCAATTATGTTGTGCTGACAAATGTAAGACACGCCAACATTGTATTGCAAAATCAGATATTATGGCGGAAAACAAATGAAATGCTTTGTCACTGAACATTTGATAAATATGTTCTGTATCAACATTTTGGCACCTTTCCAGACACATTAATTGAAAGCATTTCCTCATTGGATTGATAGAAAACAGAATGCACTACACACATGTATTTGCTGTTACAAATTCATGCATGAAAACATAATTATTAGAAGACAGGGTTGTTGGCAGACATAGAGCAACAATAGCATTAAATTGGAGTCGTGTTTCTAGCAAATGTAAGACCTGTTAGTTTTGGTTTATTCACATTATCCTCATCGCATTAATTTAATCTCACATTAATTTAATCCATTGTTAAAATTCTTCACTATAGCAGCTTTAATTCTGCTTTTTCCCTCCAGAGAAATTTCTTCTGACAAACTCGGCTGACTGAGTGGATGAAGCAGAGAGTAGAAGTCACATATATTAATTCTCAGCGTTACTAAGTTTTTGGGATGTGTTTAAAGAGAAATACTGACATTTTTTCATCTCTCATTAATTCACCACCACGCATCCACCATTACAACATGTCACAGAATAACACACTTCAAAGAGTGTTTGCTTTCCGCGGCTCACGGCCCCTCATTCAGTTTGAGCCCGCATCAAACGTCCAATTGATAGACATCCTTGTCATTTCATCATTGGCAATTCACCAGTGTCCACTTTCTGCAGGGAAATGATTTCCTTTTATTTTCAGACAACAGCTTTGATAGCACGCAGCCAGTCTTCAAAAAGTAGCCTTTGAATTATTTTTTTTTTTCAACAGAAACAATATAATTTCTGTGGGACACTTTACCTGGTAGGCACTTGAGCATGTGGTGAAAATTAATACTCACATCTTGTAACTGTAGTTCTGTGATTGCACTCAGAACTCTGCAAAGTTGTTTAGAGCCATGTGAATTGTAGACATGTTGCAACTGCATATGAAGTGCAAAGGCAGAAGAGGATGCAAACAGATGTGATTTTTTTGTCTGGGTGGTGCAAATTGAGCACAACACCCCAAATTAAAAATGCTTCATCTTTAGCTAAAACTGTGACCTCGTTCATGGGCTGTATGACTCCAGTTCATGAATGTACTGATCAAGAAGAACACGAGAGATCTGGAAGAAAATGGAGCTCCTGGTAAGTTCTCGTAAACTTCTGTTAAGTTCAATCAGGCTGAGCTGTGACACAAACCAACAAACCCACAAAGCCTGTATGACTGACACAGTGGCTTTATGGAGTGAATAAATACAAACTGCAAAAACACTCCAATGGGCAAAAAGACAAAATTTTAAAATTTTGCTTAAAGGAGGTGATTCAGCATGAGCATGAGCAGTTCAGCCATTAAAACCTACGAAAGTGAAGTTATCCAAAGTGTTTGTAATAATCCATTTTTGCATTAAAAAATGTGTTGAGCTCGATACTGTGTGAGACTGTTTTCCTCAGTGGTGTTTTGACCTCCAGAGTCTGGCTCCTACCAGTGGTCCAGCTCCCTCCTGGATACAGGGGGTCTATGAATGTCTCATGTCCAGCTCTCCCAATAAAACCAAAGAGTGAGTGGCTGACACGAAGCCCAGACCGAATACAGCTGTGCCCAGAAACCCTTCAAAAACTCAGAGACTGTAACTTGACTAGTGGCTACACCAGCTGGACAGTTTGGGGTAAGAACTGTTCTCTGGACTGGATCGTTAAAATACAGTCTTTGTCAGTGTTGTTATATTATAATTCTGTCCTGCAGTTTTTTTCCTTAATGTCTGGTGTCCAAACCACAAATTTCACATTTGCATTTATCACAGCTCTTTTGCATGCTGTTGTGAGGTGACTGTGTTTCCCAAGACAAAGTGACCCTTTTTCATGATGCGCGTCTTCGACCCAATTTCCCCCCTCGCGTATCTTCAATGACTCTAAATTTGGAACAGCTCGAGTCACTTGTCAAACCTGACAGTACTGTCACTTTTGTTCACTCCAGCTTGGCCGTGCATCCGGGCTAATTGTTCCCCAGATGTGAACATCCACAGCCATCTAATCACACTCCATTCTGATGTCTGTGTCGGAGTCCAGGTTAATCTGAACTGAGCGTGGATTTCAAGAAAAATCAAAAACATCCTGATTGGCTGACAGTCTTGGTTAGCTGCGTGATTTCAGAGTGACTACGCCATCTCCAATGGACCTGGACCTCCTACTGATGAGTGCTCGATGGAAATTTGTTTGAAAGACACTCCTTAGAGATCTTAGACACACACACACACACATACGCAAACACACACGTGCGAGCATACACACAGACTATCAGAGAGAGAGAGTCCAAACTCATAACTGTCAATGATGGACAGGTTGATGCAGAGACTTTTTGAAGTGACAGAATGGACCAGGTTTCCGCCGCAGACCCCTTCTGATTGTTTTTGCATTTTAATCTGTTTGGCTAAGCTTAGATGTTCACTGGGAAATCACAGCATTTCCATTGTTGGTATTTTTACACAATGTCTGTCTGGGTTGTTTGACTGGGCAAATTAACAGGTCTAATGGTTGGAATAATTAGGAAGGCGATGTTTTGTTCCAACAAGCGTTCTGCCAAGCAGCTGAAAGAAAAAGGTAAGAAGCGATTCCCTCCCTGCGTATACACGCCAACACATGAAAGTCATTTAGCTGCACTTAACTGTCGAAAAACAATTAGGGCAAAGCGTAGCAACATCTGCATGCACGACTCCCCGTAACACGTTTTCTGCATCCATCCTTCCTTCCAACAACTATTGGCAACCCTCAAATGCTAGGTACACTTCATGAATTTTACATCACGCCCGATCATTACCATAACGATGCTATCAAAGATATTAGGAGCCTTCAACGCTGTTTTCTCTTACACATGATCTCTCTCAGATCTCTTGTCAAGGAGGTGGGTATCAGCCACCGTCATCTAGCATATAGCACACGCAAGCCCCCCTCTCCTAATGAGTGTGTATGCATGTCTGAGTGTACAATATGTAAATCCTCGTGTTGAGTGATAGAGAGTCGGGGGGGGGGAGGCGCAGTCTGTGGGTGTGGGTATGTGTGTCATAAATCCTTATAAAAGAGGCAGCATTGTCTCTGCCGCTGTGTTGTCTGATTTATCTTGAAATCGCTGAATGCTTTGCCTGCTATTACTACTTTTTTTTTCTGCAAAAAAAATGAGCCCCTCATTTAGGTTTTTCATCAGTTAGGACCAACGGTATTATTCCAGCTGTGTTGGAACAAGAAACCATGAGATGGAACGTTCTGCCTCCGTGTTGCCCACATGTGAAGTGCATGTTAAGCACACAACATTTAGATTTATTATGAGAAGTGGGTGGTTTGACAGACGTCCAATATGAGGTGGAGTAATTAGCATTCTCATCTAATGGTCTCATCTCTCTCCTGCTATTGTCTCTCCCTCTGTCACCCCCCCTCTCCTCCTCTTCTTCCTCGCCGATGTGACGTCCTCTGAAGCAGTAAAATGAAGCTGCTTTCTGTGTCGTCCTTCCTCCGTCGCCGCGGCTCACAAACAGACTGTAATTATTTTCTGCCGGGGACAGGATCAGTGTGGAGAACAAAGTGCACACAAAACACCCTTGTGACGATCGGACTGGTTTGTGCAAAATACGTGCTGCACACACACACACACACACTCACACACTCACACACACATGATCACAAGCGGACAGGCATGTTTCCACAGACACATGCACACACACACACACACACACCAAAACAAATCGCAGATGAACACAGACACCAAACAAGCCCAACTTTTTCCCCCCGGTTGTCTTGTCATGCTGTGATTATATCCAGAGAGAAATTGATTTGCTTATTAATGCAACAAATGCTGTCTGCTTTCTGGCCCATTTAAAAAAAAAAAAAAAGTTGTTTACATGGGATTCATGCAATCACATGTTGTTCTGCTTTTATTAACAAGACGCGATCACATACAGTGTCATACGTACACATACTGTATGTACGAGCAGCGAGCAGCCATCTAACAATCACTCAGCACACACTGCGGGTATATTCCTCCTATTTGCTGCCAGTAAATTGGATGGTCTCCCATACATATTTTCATATGCTGATGGCCACATTACTGGTGCAGGCATCCCGCTGAAGTGATTTGTGGTGCTCATTTGAAAGTGATAGGACGCAGGCAGCCACTGAACTCCTACTCAGCTGTGGCTGGAATCAGGCTGTCTTTATTGCTTTACAGCCAGCGCGGTAACCTGGGCACATTGATAATGGGCTGTTGTGCTAACAGGCAGATAACACATCCAATCCATCACTAACTTCCCAGAACGTGTGTGTTGTCTGCTTTTAAGTAACAAATATAGGCCCGTAGCCACTGAAATATACCCGGCTATTTGTAAGGAGCCGTCCATAAACGAACAATGAATCCATTAGATTGTGCCAAGTTCGTTTTAACTATGGGTAACAGGCGTTTTCAAGCGAGAACGCGCAGTTGTTACCGACAAATGATGTAGCACATAAAATCATAAGTACTATGTACAAAGTTGCTCATTATTCACTCTGAACTCTTTTTCTTATCAAACTGTCACAATGTGTGGTTGTTATACAATGTGATTACCTCCCTCTCTCTCCTGACCCCCCCACCCCCCCACCCCGTATCCCCTATTCTCCCTGTCCCGCTCTCCTCCATGATTACCACACTGCCTCGAGCTAGTGAATTTGAATTGGGGCCGCCTATTATTTTCCCCCCATGTGATAGTAATTATTTACAAATTTGTGAGTGTTCATGTGAAATACAGGATGTTCTATTAGAAGTTATGTGTAGCAGTGTGTGGGGGGGCGGGGGGGAGGTGGCAAGGTCTTGATTTTGAAAATGCTATTAGTGCAATCAGATTAAAACAGAGCCACAGGTAGTTTGAGAAGTCAGGCCGGAGGAGCCCTTGAGACACCGTTAACCCAATCAGATTAATATTACAGATTGTCATGACCGCCTTTGTTTTCCATTTGGGAGAGGCTCGGGCTCAGGGGGGTTGGGACTTAGCGAATGTGATTACCCACAAGAAACAATAGGGTACAAAGAGAGCCTTGCTTTTGGCGCTGCTGTATTCAATAACCAGGAGAACAGACCGGATTCTCGCCCATTATATTTCTTAATTTGGCGAATCTTCACGCAAATTACTCAGGCTGGCCTCATTTGGGTGGAAGTGCAGATTACAGAGGGAGGATGTAATTGCAGGAGACGTGGGGCCGCTCACTGGGAAAGCAGTGAGGCTGATTGCACAGGAAGTAGTATTATTGGCCGTGAATAAGGAGCCGCTGTAATGTGGCGCAAGCGGTTCTGCAGAAATCAAACTATCAGCCTCCAATGAAATCACGTAGCCAAACATTTATGCTTGCCTTCACAGACACGAACTCATTGATAAACATTGATTTGAGCGTGTAATTACGATCAGTACACCGCCCCGATTAGTGTAGTATAAGCACCCGAATGCGGCTTGTGCTACTCCGTGGCACCCAGCAGTTTAGCTCATGGCCTGAAGCGCGCCACGAGGCGTATACAAATACACACTCAAAGCTCGCTCGTTCTCTCCGCATGAAAAAAACACAAGGCACAGATACCCTGCAGAGACGACGTTCTGTTACAAAAGCCTTTGTTTATTATCTGATACAAGAGAATAGGACATTTTACAAAAAAGAGATCGAGTTCTTAGATAGTTCCACATTCAACATGTTTTTTTTTTTTATCACAGCTGTTCGTCTAATATCAGGAGTGGTGCTCTTCATATTCAGCCAGTTAATAATTATGACCACGGTCTTGCACACAAGGATCAAACGATCTTGTCTATGAAGAACATAAACACTGTCAAATACTTCCACCTGTTCTGTATACTGCATTTAAACATGTGCATGGCGCATGTACTGTCTGTGTGAATGTTATCGACTGAACGTGTGAGAGATGAAATGTTAATAAAGTGAGTACAAATGATGATGGATTTTCCATTTGCAATCAGCTCATGTTTAGTGTCACAGTCACAGGTTGTCATTTGTTTATTGATTTGTTTATTGGTTTATCCGGATCCCCATGAGGTATTAGCAAGACTATTCTTCCTGGGCTTCACATAGAAACACACGACATATAGGGGACCGTCCACACTAAATCCCAGTACCTCTGCCCCAAAACTCAGATCCCCACATACTCTCTCAATACCTGCCCAACTTCGAAAAGAAAATCACAATAACAATCAATAATAATTGATAATAAACAGATCTAGTTTCAGTCTCTGAATTCACTAGTTTACCAGTTATGAATAGTCTCAATAACATCAGAGATGAGACAAATTATTTCAATAAAATAAAAATAAAATATAACAAAAAAACACAGTTATTACCAGACAGAAGGACAACATACCATAGTGCAAAATAAATAACTAGAATAGAAAAAACAGACAGAACAAGATCCCTCAGAAGGTCCACATTAGGGTGATAGCCAGATTCAGGCAAGAAGATACAAGTCATCATCAAACAGCAACGTCATATTAACTTTGAAAGAGAAAACTTTTTTAGCTGCTTTTTAAAATAGCTTTGCCAGATGCTTTTGTTAAGGAACCTGGTAACATCATCCAATAGCCCAACTCTGTACAAAGCAGTGCTGAAGTTCATAAAATCCTAAATCGTAAAAAGAATACAAATGTTTCTAAAGAAAACACGGAGATTGATGAAAAATCTGTCGTCAACTTTTAGCCAGGAGAGAACATCGTGGGCAGCATTTTACATAGCGCTTTCCTAGTCTTACCGACCACCGGCCAGCATTCACCCATTCACACACTGGTGGCAGATAGCAAGGTGCCACCTGCTCATTAGGAGCCATTCATGCACAAACACTCACACAGAGATGACAATTAGTGGGGTTGAGCCACCGACCTTCTGACTAGCGGACGGCCGCTCTACGTCCTGAGCCACGGCCGCCTGACATGCACCTCAACACTTGCACTAGAGAAAAGCTAGAGGTGCAGCTTTGTTCTGCACAAGTTGAACATTGTGCAAATTTTGTCACAATTTTAATCAAAATGCGACAAAACCAGGACTTGTGTAACCTGTTGAACTGAGTGATCAGCTAAGAAATAAGCACCATAAATAATCAAAAAGAGAAAGAAAATGGAGTTAGGGTCTGAACGTGTTCCTAGAAAAATAAATGAAACTCATTGTGTTGGACTGTTTGACTCAACACACACAGAGTATCGAGGTGGGATTTTAGTTAGTTACATCAGTGGGTACCAGTTGAGTGTGTGTTTTCAAGTTTTAAATGGAGCATAAGATCACTCATCTCACAGAGAGTGTGTTTGGTGGTTTGGGGGATTTCCAGCACAGGATGCACAAAGAAAACGGATGAAGGCAGCAAGGTGCAGGTGAAGCTAGAGGAGGTGGAGGAAGAGTTTTCTCATGTTGCCACCGCCTCATCTACAGAGAGCCTAGTTTCTCTCACACGGATCACCATTTATTTTATTTATTACTTATTTATACCATTTATGAAAACAAGTATTTCCGAGGCACATGTTTGCATATAGCTATGAAAATCATCAGAGAGAGAGAGAGAGAGAGAAACAGAGAGCAAGAGAAAGAAAGGATGCAGCCATGAAGATAGATGTCATTACATGGGGAGGTGACAGAATCCACAGATTACACTGCAGTCAGTCATAGATAGTAATACTAAGCTGATTGATGGACATCTGTTGCTGCACTGAACATTGGCCTGACGCTGGCAGTCAATTGTGCTGCTGTGTGGTGTGACTATTTAGCTCCTGTGGGATGGAATAGTTCATTGATGTTTTGCTTTTGTATAATCATATATTGGTTGTGGTGTTCAAATAATTGGTTAAAGATTTTGGTTGGCATTATGCTGACTGCATCTTTTTTATGACCAGGACAGGTGAGATGAGAGGAGAAGAGGAGGGCGACAGATGAGACACTAACAGAGCTCCTGCAGAGGTGAAGAAGAGGAGAGGATCAGATAGATAAGACAGAGAGTTAACACAGTTTAAAAGGAGCTCTTGTCACCCAATAGAAGGTGAAGCTATGAGACCAGGGTTGGTCAGTTTTCAACACTCAACAAATCATGTTTCATCACTGTGAAGGCTCTTATTTCTAGAGGTTTTACTCTTGCTGCAAATAAAACTAATAAAGAAGTTGAATAAGAACTCAGATTGCTCTCATTTAGTGTGTTTTGATTTCATGCTGTGAAAGCCAGCCAACACGTCTGACCTGAACCTTTTGGTAAAGTGCAGCGTCTCAGATCTTATATTTTACTCTAACTTGAAAATGGTGCAAATACTGGGTGAAAATCTAAAAATGATCTGGGCCGGGCTAAATCCCTAATGTTTCAAGATCCTACCATTGCCTCTGGAGCTCAACCCCATCAGGATGATAACACTGATAAGCTCATCTCCATCTGTGTACTCTCTCACTCTTGGCATTTCCATCTGTCTGACACACATAGTGTTTCAAATGCATGAAGCAGATTGCAGATTCCTTGTCACTTGGATATTTTAGCAGGGAGTGGAAATCTGCAAAAATCTGTAAAAATAAAAAGGAATTATTAGGGTTTTTTTCCACACTGAAGTTGTAATTCTAAGCAGCGTATCTGCCTCTTTCTAACTCTATCTTTCTACCCATGTCTATTTCTCCAGTGTACGCATGCAGCAGCTGCTGTGGCCAACATGCTGAAGGGTGTAGAAAGGGCTCGCGTAAAGTCGATTCAATATCACACATACTACACCTTAAAACAAAACAAAAAAACCCCACAATGTTATTGCCTGAAAACATCCAATAATAGCCAATTAGATCATCAAAAAACCCTATTCCCAGCAATATACCCTCGCACAAATACACACAGCCAGGGCTCAAAAAAAAAAAAAAAAAAAACAGCAAAAGGAACCCTAGGGCTGTTAAACTTTAAAGCTCCTGCTTCAAAAACTACATAAAATAAATGATCTGACTAAAACCATAACCCTGGGAGACCTCGCTCACTGCCTGATAATTGTCTTCTTTCATGACACCATCCATCCAGAACATTAGGCCTGTGTTCTCAGGCCTGCTGGGTGCTATCGCATAGGGCAATCGCAAATGAGGGAGGGGGGGCTCCAGAAAGGCTGACCTCCGCGGGGAGCTCTACAGCCCCCTGCTTATCTGGCCGTAGGGATCTGGGCCTACATAAACAATTTCAAAGACAAGGGAAGATTGTTTCAAACAGCCCGGTTACACTGCCGGGGCACGGTGCACGCACACACAAAGCCTACATGTACTTGATTCATACGCACATAAACACGTGTACACATGCACACACACACACACACACGGGCTGGCTTTGCTTCTTACTCTTTGCTTCTTCACTCAGTCTGTCTTTGAGGCAATTGCTGGTTTCAAACAGGATCTATAAAAGATGAAACAACCTTTGCACTCGTCTCCCTCTGATGTTGGGAAGACATACCTGCAGCCAGCGTTATTAGTTACTGCTTGTATTGATATGCACCATGCCCAGTGCAGCGTGTTGGCGGGTAAAACCACTATGTGTTTCTCCCACGCCTCTTCCCTTCGGACAAACAGACGCACTCTGGCCTCCAACCGCAGGATTGTGTGGGATATGTACATCTAATTGGGTCTCAGAATAACAGCGGAGAGGAGGAAGAGTTCATCAAGTTTAGCATTCAAACTAAACAGGTTTCAGTCAAAGAACGAGGACGAGTGCGCGTTTGATTGAATCTACACATTAGATAAGTGTGTGTTTCTACAGAGCCGTCATATATTTCCTCTGAGTTTCCACATAAGCGCTTGGCGCAATGATAAATTCAATCCAAGCCGATATGCCGCTGAGCATTCATCATAACAAGCACAACTCAATTTAGAGCGAGCCAATTTCCTGCCTCCCATTGAAAGTCATCCAGTGTGGGTTGAGCTATTCAAATCACAATTGAATTAATCTTTCACAGCTTCATCTAATAGACGCTCCTCTAGTCAAATCCAACCCTGTTAATTTGCTCATCAATATAGCATAAGCACGCCTGCAGGGACAGACAGTACAGTAACTTAACAGGGCCGATTCTTTTTCATCAGCGTGTCCCACATTATGTACCTGCGACGTTTATTTGCCGTGCAGATAGAAACGGATATCAAGCTCGGGCAGGCAAAAATAAAACACTCTTAGTTCTATCTGAGGGCGATTATACAGTACATTCATTTTTGTTAGTGTGTTAATGTGTGTGTGTGTGTGTGTGTGTGTCATCCCTGCGGGTTTGCAGGCGTCAATAACACTCTATAAATTCCTCCAACACATCCATAATAACTCACGATAGGGTTCTCTGCCCTTTACTTCAAAGATGTATTTTTATGCGGATCTGATTGCCAGCAGAAAACAGCAATATCCATGAGGCGTAGCCAGTGAAGTGAAAATCCTAATGATCATATTTATTAGGCAAGCAAATCTGTCACAGCGAGATAATATGATGCTTTACTCAGAAGCATCCTGTAAATAAGGGTAATTAGGTATTCTGTTCGCTTCAAAGCAAACAGCAGCCTCGCCGGATTTACTGATGTATCTTTCGCTGGTGGATAATCATTAGCGCAGCATCTGAAATCGAAGGTGTCCATACAAACGCCTGCAAACACCTAGAGGATATGTTTTTTTTTTCAAAGCTGACAGATGTATGGGTTTATGTTCTCCACTGTGTCAGCTACATGCCATTAAAATAATTGACTTATTTTAACTAAAAATGCATGTTGAAACAACGAATGTGCTTTTAATTGATGCACAGAAAACTGTAAATATGGAACAATTTTACAATTCAGTTTGGGTTCCACTCAACTTCAGAAAAACCTGTTCTGACAAATCATGTGACCAGATGCAGCAGAGCATCCCAACCAAAACCAATTTATAATAAACGTCATTTAAAACTGCAGACTTGATCTTTTTAATGACAGTGAAAATTTGTATCACTGTAAACATGACAACCAGCCAAAGGTATTTTTTTCACAATCTGACAACCAATAATTGTCGGCTTATAACAGATCTATGAAGCATTAGTGAATGACTTATTAACCATTAATGAAGCCACTGGTTCCAACTTATAAAACTTAGAAAATTTCAACATGATCTTTGCAGCCAGGTTTTATTCAGACGGCGTCTTACGTAGCAGAAACATCCACAGCACAATAGTCACTTGTGGAAAAACAAAAAACAAAAGCTGACTGTTTGGACTGTGGCATTGCACAATTGACAGGGAAAGCATCCATCTGTCCACATGCAGCCTCAGTCTATTTATAAGGCTGCCATTGACTGACAACTACTCCTTAGGCATACTATAAAAGACCAGCGCTGGCTGAGAGGCTGCATGTGTAGCTATTGATTACCAGTCAGAGGAGCATAAAACATCTGGGAAACAGTGAGATGAGTAGCAATCAGGAAAGCTAGCTTTCCCTCAGGCAATTTATAGACCCATTTGCCTTTATCGTATGAAATATTCCCCTATTCTTCACCTTCAGGGGGAGCGATAAGTAACCCATCGTGCAGAGAGAGTATGCGCTGGAAGTCTGGGTGCCCCCCCCCCCTGTAGGCATTGCTCTTTGCCAGCACAATCCTGGCAGGGTGAAAGGTCAGATGTGTGTATATGACATATTGTTATTTTACATGGCTGGAGATGACCCCGGTGGACCGTCATGGGGATTGTCTAGTTTTCTTGAATGCATTTCGTCCCATTTATATTCATATTCATCCCATAATGCCACATGCACCGCGCTCAGTAGTAGACTGATGATAAGACCACAGCACCGAGTTGAAGGCTGCGATTCATCCGCGAGGTCACCATGTCACGCAGAAGTGTGTGATACACTGTACTTGCACAGTGCTAATGTGTGTTTATTGATTTTTCATTTTGAAAGTGCGCATTAGTATTTAACTTTTAATTATGCAAGATCACTCCGGCATGCATATGAAACCAAAGGTCGTCTCACAGATCGGTCGTTTTGTTGTTTAAATTACAGTCACTGTAATTTTAGCATTGTATTGTCACTTTTTTCAAATATACATCTCCATTTGCATAAAATCATTATCTGAGCACAAACAGTCCGAGTTAATTCTACTATCCATCTGCTTTCCATTAAGAGGGAAAATATACATAATTCATAAATTAAAAAATCACTCCAAGAATTCAGCCGTGTTTTTGCAGGTTTGGAGTTTGACAGTGAAGTTGCTGTTGTTATTTTTCTAATGAGCACAACAAAGATGAGGAATCATGGCGTTGTACTGTGATATAATTAGAGAGGAGCCCCGACCCGTCTGGTCAAATGAGATCATTTTTCCAGCACGTGCCCTGGGCCAAGCCTGATTAATTTGCTACACATTGTGTTGGCTTATTGTACCGGTGGCATTACTCGTTCTCATTTTGTTGCTGATCATGATGAATCTCTGCTGAAGTGACAAAAGCACAAATTTATAAAGTAGCTCAGGTTATTTTTTCATCAAACTATTTTTTTCCTAGATTGATCAGTTCAGAGACTGTATGAACATTAAAGAGGGCTTATTTTTTCTTTTTGATGAAGGAATGTAACTCTAAAAACCTTTAATTTTTTCTCATACTGGAAACAAGTGAAAATATTTACATCAAAAAGATGAATTCCGTGTGTGCTGTGGGTCAAGAAAGTGGATTTTGCCATATGAAGACAACAATCTTGTCTCTGTGACGCAGATAAAGTTTTCTCATTGAAATCAACTAGTCACTAATAGGACTAATGTGTGGGTTTTGATAAACCAGATGTGGATCTTTGTAGTTATTAGTGACTGAACATTTTATTTCCAGAGAGCACATTATGTGTCACTTGTGGTGGAAGAGGAAGTAACTAAGTACATTTACTACAATTACAATTTTGAGGTATTTGTACCTTACTTGAGCAGTTCCATTTAATGCTACTTTAAATTTCTCCTCCACTATATTTTGGTTACTAGTTACTTTGCAAATTCAGATTATTAATACAAAATATCATCATCTAATAACTATGATGCATCACTATAGTTTCTTGAACTTTCCAGGTAACTTAGCCATGATACCTAACGTTAGTGATGGTTGATTGATTAGCACTCACAATTTTTCCACTATTACAGATTTAGTGTAAAATGATGTACTGACATTAACATAACATTTTCATGCACATCCTGGCTGAAGTGAAGTTTTATTATTGGTATGATGGGAATATTAATGGATCCTAACTTTATGCAAAGCTCAGGAGTGAAACATAATCGGAATGTCTGGACTGTTTGTTAGATAAAGCACAGAATATATGCTAGCTATCAAAAGCTCTGACAGGAATTTAACATAACATTGCGAGACAATAAACATAAAATTATAATTTTACAAGACACACTTTACAAGAAAAACACATGGACAGATAAGCAATGTAACACTCATATTATATTCTAGATGTCTACTTGAAATAGAGAGACAGTAATGTGTTGACACTGATTATGAGTGCAATGGATCACAAAACTCACAATTCAGACCATATCACAATTTTGAGTCACAGATTGGATCATTTTTTTTGAATCAGCAAAAAGGGTTAAGGTTAAATGTGACATTTTGGCTCTGATGTAGCTGCCTCTCTCTGTCTATAGTCACCAGTCTGTAGTCCCGCCCACGGCATCTGATTGGTTACACTTCACAAGCACTGGCCTATCAACACTGAAGGCTACTGTGCCACAGACAGGCTGGTCCGGTGAGTGAGCACAGCTGTGTGTCGGGGGGGCAGCAGATATTGCTGAAGTTGCAATAAACACCACAATCTTATGATTTATTTCTGCGATGACAAGTACACATCACTAGTTTTGGCAGTACACTATGTGCACTTTTAATTATTATTGTCCCAATTCATTGATGTATTATTTTGAAATATTGGCGGAGGGTTTTTGCATTTTTAGCTTCTTTTTTCTGAAAGGGAGGATCCAAAGAAAATAGGAATAATAATGCTCTTGTTTTTTCAGAAAACCAACCATAGGGCCAAATCATTTTTGTACAGTCCCTTAATAATTGCTCTCTTACCATGTTGCCACATTTTGAGTCACGTTGCAGTGTTCAGTTGTTGCCATTCACTCACAAGGTCACATGTTGTAAGGCGATACAGTTGATTCTGTCAGCGAGGCCCTCTTTACACATAATATTTGTCTACCTTTGAATGTACAACTGCCAGATTATTGACACAGCTTCTTAATTTCAGCAATTTCTGTCATGGGCACCATTGCTGGAAAAGCTTTCGGAGTCTTTTTCAGATCTTAGCTATAGTTTTAGATATTAATACAGAGGCTGATGTGCAGCCCTGAAAGTGATTTTTCATTACTGCACACACAGAGCTGCTGACCATATTTTATGTAAATCACATTTCCTACAACCAAAATGTTCCCTGAGGACAAAAATCTGAATTCAATCAGTCAGGTCTGACCTTTTGGCCTTGGAAAGTACGGGTTTAGACCAGAGACTCGAAAGCTTAATCTGTTCATCCACACTTAAATCTCTTTGTGGATTTGCAGCGGAGGACTCGTGCTAAATGACTCATGCCAAACGTCTCCATGATGGAGGGAAAATTTTCGTTTCACTCATGTCTTTACTGTTTCACTTTTATTTCAGACCAACTCTGGCCGCGATTCTACAGCGAGGTCAATTCATCAAACAACATGAAGTCACAGTCATTCTTCTCTTGTTCCTCCCTTTTCTAGTTTGAGGAGCCAAAGCTTGGCGCAAAGTAAGTTTCCCCAAACATGCTCCCAAAAAAAAATCTGCACCGTATTTGCATTTTTACATTTCATTAGCAAGTCTCCAAAACCGGAAGTTGTTTTCATTTGCATCTAAATGCATTTGACCCTCACACTGGAAACGACAGATAATTATTTTCCCTGAAGTGTTCCTTGTTTGCGGGGCGAGCGGAGCAGAGTACAGAGCCGCAGCAATTGCTCAAACATGTTTTCCAGCACAAATTGCAGTGGTGGGCTGTTTGCTTTTTCATTAACATTCACCCTCTGTCTGATTGCCTTGAATCTGTGAGGCTCCTTCTTCTCAAATCTCCTCCTATCCACCCTGCAGACACACAGGACGCACAGCAATGCAGGTTTGTCTTTTTTTTGTTCACTGAGATGAGATGCATTGTGGGAAGCATGAGATGAGACGAGACAAGATGAGATGACCCTGTTCCCCTAAAAATTACATCTATATACTACTAATTTCTCAATTACGTTGTGATGAGAAACACAATCTCTGCCTGGATCATGTTTACAGCGCTACAACATGTTAAGGAGCTTGTCAGATGGATGGTGGGTGATGAGCATACAAAGTGCTGGACTTTGACCCCAGAGCACAGGGTTCACATCCCAAGTCTTGCATGTGGTTAGATTAAGGAAACAAAAGCACTTTGGTTAAGATTCAAGGAAAAATGGAGATTTTCATTCTGTGTCAATACAGTGAACGCATCCTTTTTTTGTGCTTCTTGTCTCACTGGACTTTTTTTTGTATTAAACCAAAACTTACAACTCACAAACTTAACAATGAAAACATTTATTAAAGCTTCAGCTGTGACACCTGGATATTATATTGCAAGATCAGATATGTTGGCAATGAAACAGGTCGTCAGTGATGCGTTCACTATCAACTACTTGCCAGATATGTTGGTTAACAGCATTTCCTCATCGTGTAATCCAGGCATTCAAAACATATTCACTGTTGCAAATTAGTTGCATATAAACAGAATTTTGAAGATGGATGAGATGAGATGATTGTTGTGTATCTCAAGACTTTAATTATCCAAAGAGAAGTGCATAATATCACAGTCAAAAGAACTGTCATCTTTTCAAACATCATGAGGTTCCAGAAGCAACATCTTGATGTTTAATGCATCATTGGCAGCAGTAATCCCAAACATAGTTTTTGAAAATTATTATCTCTTAACACACTGAAATATAATAATGCTCACTATATGGACAAAATGTTTGAGAAAAACAGATTAGAATCAAAGTGCAAGTGGTGTTATTCCTTCATTTTGTCACATCACACGAACTAGTCTCACACATACAGCCCAAGATGGCCTCCCTGTCAGCAGTGGAATCTTTTAACAAGGTACGAAGTCTCTCTCTCCCTGGCTCTGGAAACGTATCAGAGCTAATTCTCTGTCAAACAGATGTTTTGCTGAGCCACATCAAAACAAAACGCTTCTGAACGATCTCCAAGCGGAGCGTTGAAAAGGAGAAATAATTTTAGTGACCTTTGCCCCGCCTTAGTCCAGATTAGCATAAACCACTCTGGGTGACTGATTGTGTGATAATAAGCCACAAAATAAAGATGTGGAAAGTTATTCGGCACTGTCATGGAGTCACAGAAAAGTTTGGCGCGGCATTAGAGAGATCTTTCCAGTTTTTCATGAGAAAGCCTGCATGATATATTTACTTGGGAGTAGTGTTTTCTTCTTTCTCTCAGTAACAAAGTGCTTAATGACTAACTTTATCAGCTAATTCACTCACTGTGACAAACGCAATTAAAACATGGCTGCGGACACGCATGCACTCAGACGAGGAATGCGAACATGAGACCTCGTGGCGATCGGAGCTAACTAAAACTGTTAGTCTTGGAATTTGCTCTGATGGTCTGTTGGGATGGTTCGCAAACATTTACTGTTCTCGACTTAATCGTATTTGCTTTCCCATTTAGATTAATTTTTTTGTAAATATGAACATAACCTAAACTGTCTGCGCACACAAGCCGAGCAGTATCGCTCCAGTCCTCCGTGCTGCAGAATGGAGTGTGTGGTCTGCAGGGAAGCGCAGCTCTGATAAACAAGCAGCCCGGCTGGAAATAAAACTGCTGTTTGGTTGGGATTATTGATCACATTAATATGCAATGATTATTTTCTCAGGGTGAATTTGTTGTCTAAATACCGGTTTGAAGCTGTGTAATTAAAAAAAGCTTTGAAGAAGACTCCAGTAAAGAGATTTGACATTTTGAAAAAAAAAAAAACACATATTTTTGAAAACAGCTCTAAGTGAAGTGTTTGTTACTCAGCACTTCAATGGAGGACGTTTCAAAATGAATTATGGTTTTAAACTGCTGCTGAATGTTTATTTGTACCATATCCACCATGTGAAAAAAAAAAAGAAAGGAAAACAGTGACGCATCATTCATCGGGAATGTTTTGAGATTTTTTTTCCAAAATGATTTTATTTTGAAAGACAAGTCATTTGACAATAGAGTTCATATGTTCTTGGCGACTGTGGCCAGTTCAAAGACTGTTTATGTATATGAACAACTGTCAGTGAACATGAGAGCCAAGACTCTGATGTCTAATGTCATCACTCTGAGACTCACGCGACAAAGTTATTCTCATTTCAGCTACAACTGTCTTCATCGATAGTCACCATTCTTCACAAAATCAGTCATTGAGCAGCAACTTTCTTTTCTTTTGAATCAACCTATATCATCGTTATAGCTCTTCACTACATCTAAGAGATCTGATCCCACTTTAAATAAACATGAGAAATTTATCTGTTTAGTAAAATAAAGGGAATGGTAGATAAGAATACTGAACTGCAGTGCATGCTGGGATACAAGCTAAGTTATTTATCCCTTATAATTTCTGCCTGCTAATTAAGCAGGTGTTTGTTTTATTCACAGTCCTACACGCCACGGGGCATTGTAGGAAGCACTTTAAACTCATGACTTAACTAATGGAAATCCACAGCAGGAAGAGCAGATTAGTCAATATGATTATTAACTCGAGTTGCGTAAAGCAATGTACAGATTTCGCATTTTCGAAGCATGTGATTGAGTTGATGCTCGTGATGTGTGTTTATGTAAGTAAAACCTTTATAAGTAATACAGGTTGGATTCATCTCGAGTCATTTCAATACACCTTTTTCACAGCAGACGTTTTGTCACAGTGGGAAAAGCGCATGTGTTATTAATTAACATTAACTGTGGCTCCGTTCTGTTCGAGTGTCCCACTAAGTCGTGACAGCGTGACAGCGAACAACACCAGCGGCCTGAAACCAGAGCAGCTACATGGAACCCGGCCATCGTTTTATTTCAATATTTATGTGCTTTTGCTGCTGTCACCTGTCAAAATATCGTCTGTGAAATCTGAAATTTTGTTCGTCGAACGTTACTTTAATCACATTAAAAAATCCGTCATGCTGTGACTGGAAAAGCTGCCTGAATAAAGCCATTATAGTCTTTGTTTATGTGAGCTTATTTGATTATTTTGCTGGGATGAAACTGAGAATAAACTTTGACTTGGCTGCCGTGCGACCCCCGGTCTTTAATCTGACTCTGTTCCCGAACTCCTGAGTGGATCCTTCCAACAGAGAGAGAGAGAGTGATAGAAAAGAGGAGAAGAAGGAAATGCTCAGGTCAGAAATACTTTGAGCCCACTGGATGGAGCTGCAACGACACTGCGCAACAGAGAAACCCACTCGAACCAGGAGACTAAAGCACTGAGCTCAAAACAGCTTCAACACAGATGCAGATATTCCATAATCTCCTACTACATCTGTTTAAGTTATTCAAAAATAGAATAAATCATAATGTGTAATATGCAAAAATGAGTGTGATGTAGGTTGATAAAAGACAGAAGATTAAACTGAAATTATTCTTGTTTTTTGATTATTTATTTTGAGAGAAAGTCTGTATTTACAGATGGAGCCGATACATTTAGTAATGGCCCCCAAATTGATGGGACATTACACGGCAATAGGACAGAAAATGCAGTGTTTTCATTAGATAACTTACTTGGATTACAACAACACAAGCTGAAATGCCCGATCTGAAATTAAACTGCTAATGAGTGTAACATAAACGGCTGAACGGAATGTGAACTTAATGCCCTGTTTTCTTTTTTTTTCTTTCTTTCTTTCCTCAATTATCTAAGTTTGAATTCTTGACACTTTCCACCTCCACTGCAAAAAAAAAAAAAAGTGTTGACCCAGACTTAAAATGTTAGTTTTAATATAGTTTTGCACTGTTGATGACTCCAGATACATTTATGAGCATTAGCCGACAAAGCAAACCGAAGTCTAGCCCAAACAAACCGGGATGAAAGGCGGCCTTTGATCCTCGGCCGACCGTAGTGACTTCAGCACTTCAGCTCGATTGTTTTCAGCTGAGGTTTCTCTGGGTGGCTTCACTTCAAGCTACGACTGAAACTGCCGGAACAGGATTTACTTTGGATTTGAGAACCACAAAGTTGGCTCACCAAAAAACTCTGGGCTAAACCAAATAAACACTTCTTTGCAGAGCCGTTGTGAGTAGCCCCTGGAGTTATTGTGATATAGAATGACAAAAGCTCTAACTCCACGTCTCTCTCCGATAAATGTTCGCCGTCTTCCTCAAGGGGGGTCTGCGCTGTCATTTCACACCGCTGCCGGCTTTGTGCTGAGGCTACGACAGCTCACATTCCGTCTGATCATAGTTGTGTGTGACATTTCAAAGGGGATTATGAGAATGAAATGTGATAAAAACTATTTTCACGTGACCCCTGAGCACTTGACCTCTGATAGGCTAGCGCGGCGTAGCACCGGGGCTCGGGCCTCTGGGACTCGCATGTCGTGCAGGACGTGCATGTGGAGAGTTAGAAGAGGACGACCTCGACGAGGTGATCGCAACATATGAAAAGTAAAATCGAATGTGTTGCATTTTTTCAGAGCTCAGAACTCTTGTTTAACACCAAAACTATAAGTCGAGCCAAGAAGGAATATGTTCTGATTCTCCTCCAAAAACACATTTAGAAACAAGAAAAAGTAAAAGCTCATCAGAACAAAAGCCAAATGTAACATCAAGCATAGCCACTAAATATCACCACACACTCATACACACACTCCTCTCAACTATTAATATATTATTGTGTATTTGTTACTCATGGCCAACACAAATAGAGTTATGTGCTTGAACATGTTGACAAAGCAGCCATGGCTCATTGGCGCTTGATGGATGGCCGTGTGTGCCATGCTAATTATTAGTACACATAAAAGGATGCTGTTATTTCCAGACCTGGCCCAGCGGGTCCCAGCCGGAGGGGTCACTGGGTAAATACGGAGCCATCAGTCTGCGACCATATCACTCAATCTTGATGTATGAGCAAAGAGGTACAAATTAAACATGGAGAGACCTTCTAGGGGGTGCTGCACTCAACAGGATGCCATTTGGGCTAATTCCTGCATGGGGTTCAGACAATAGGCCACTATACCACATGGCGTAATTACTTTGTGTACACACATCTGGAATTAAGCTCCCAGTGGAAGCTAATACACTTAAAAAAGGAAAAGAGGCCAACCATTTTAGATGTGCAAAATTTAGTATGTGTGGGAAGAACAAGTGGAGGGAGTGTGTTTGTGCACGCATGGGTTCGTGTGTGTGTGTGTGTGTGTGTGTGTGTGTGTGTGTGGCGGCGAAGGGCTTCAAATGTAGGTGCTGATGAACACAGGCTAACTCTTGACCTTCGCATGTCATCCGCTCAAAGTTAATCACCGCTGTTGAAACAAGGAGAAAAGATCCTCTTTGAGCAGCGAGCTCAAAGAAGATTACATGTCATATAGACAGTATCCCTCAAATCTCTTGTTTGCCTTCTATTTTCCCTCTACACTTATAGGCTTCCCACTCCGGTTACAGCCATCTTGCTTCTATTTGACTACATACAGGCTCCACTTTCCATGCCAATCCTATCTGTGTCATTTTGACGAACGCTGGCGGGGGGATGCGCCGCGGAGGAGGGGGCTCCAGATTCTGGTTGCATCTGGATTTTATAGCAGCTCAGTTTTTCCGTGCTGCTGTTGCATGAGGCTCAGATTGGACGCGATGAGCCGGGGCCGGGTAACATGGAGCGAATGTCAAGTCAAGACCGATATTGATATTGATCCGCAGGTTGAGACAGTTGCTGAGCGTCAGCCACAACACGGTAAGAGACACGCAGAGAGCACAAATCTGCATCAGATGCTCGGGACGTCAGGGAAGAGGATTATCTTGAAAGTGTGGTTATTTGTGTCCTTCCAAGTCTTTAACACAGATTATCATGTTGTGTTCTCGTGTGTGCTGAGTTACAAAGTATGCAACCACGCATTACTTTACAAAAAAAAGTCCCCATGTGCAAGCTTAACAGGTTGCAAAAGTATTTTAAAACTCGAGTACAAATATTTATAACTTTATTGATAGTTTACTTGTACAAGATGTACATTCATATTTTGTGATTCAAAAGGGGGGAAAAACAAACTGTACGATGAGTCATGTTCAGGCATGCTTGCATATGAAATGATAATCGTTTTAATGGGTACAACAAATTCCATGGAGCATTGTTCAGTTCAACCATCCCTGAAATGTTTGTAAACTCGGACACGCTATTTTTTTTTTTTTTTTTTTTTTTTTTTGTGTTTGAGGCAAACGATGCACTACGGCCACACCTCCTAATTCAAATCCAACACTTTAAAAAAAAAAAAAAAAAAGAAAACATACAAAAATAAATGCAAAGCCATGTAAAAATGTACACTTGTAGTTCAACTATTTCATCTTTCATAAACTTTCAGACAAAATAATAAATAAAACACCAATATGTTTAATTTAAAAATGGAGACATAGATAAACGATTCTAGATGGAGGTCTGTGAACAGAGAGAAATGGGGTTTTTTTTTGGAGACTGTAGATCTCGAGCAGATCTACATGTTAAATGCGGCTCTGACAGCAGTGTTGAAAAAAGGTCGTCAAAATAATCTTTGAATTCCAAAACAAATGCTCTGTTTTGTAAAATACAGTCTGAATTATGGTGGAAATGAACGATGAAATGTCACATATAACATGCAGAATTAAGCTAATCATATTGTAAACAACTGCTTGGTTTGTGTTACAATGATGATTTCATTATGAACATTTTCCAATCATGTCTCTCTAATGTTTTTAGATTTTTAAAAAAAAAATGATTTAGAACCCAACCATAATTTCTGCAGCATCCAAAAAAAATGTGCTCACGTTTTCCTCAACAAAGTGACAACTGTACCTGATGTATACAAAACCGCTTGAATACATACATGGGATATGGCACCTGGTAATGACTGACTTTTTTTTTTCTCCAACTCAATAAAATATACACTGCTGTAGAAAAAGCTGGCGTGTTTGGCAAAAGGAATTCAACACTCCAACAGTGCATGAAAAACAACGGAAGGATCATTGGGTCTCTTTATCGTTGAGGATTAACTGCTAGCTGTTTTTACTTTTTTTGCTATTTACAGTATTGCACTTAAACTGCACACCATTGCATTTCAGTTTGACTGATGCTTTCTTCTTATTTTCAGAATTACAAAAAAAATGAGAAGAAGAAAAAAAAAACGCATGTATACCCTTTATCCAAGATAGTGTCCTTTTTGTTTGATCACATGACGATATCAAATCCCCCCTCCCTCCCCCCTCCCCTTTTTTTAATTAGTAAAGTAGTATCTGCTTGTAGTGCCATTTGTAAACACCCACATACAAGACCTGAAGTGCAAAGGCTATCTTCACTTCTTTACCCAGGATACAACACAACAAAACAGAAAGAAATAAAGACAGAGAGAGAGAGAGAGCACGCCGTGAGGAGAAATGCGAACCGAAGTCTCGCCCGACACGTGCCCAGCAACAGTGAGTAACGTCTCTGCCCTCTGCAGCAAAAGGAAAAATGAGTTGTTGCTTTTTGTTATAGCACAAGTCCATAAGAAGAAGGAGATCAAACCGTAATGGAGACCTTTCGTTTTGTAGGTGTAACGGGTGTGGGGCCGGGGGGTGGGGAGGTTGTGGGCATGTAGAATGGCAGTGTTAAAAACAGTCAGGTGTGGATGGAGGCCAGTCCCAGAACGGTCCTCCATTAGAGCTCATGCACTTGGCAGCAGCAGGGAACACAGTGGTTGGAGACAAATATGGCCTTTTTTAATCTTTTCTTCGTTTTTCTAGTGAGGGCGGGGGCGGGGGAGGTCGGGGCGAGGAGGAGGGTGGGGGGGTCGTAAAGGTGAGAGCCGTTCCAATGCCTCGGTGAGGTGGTGTTTGGGTCTGTTTCCCCCCCCCTCATGCTCAACCCTCTGCATTGTCAACATGGCGGCAGCCAGCGTGTCAGCGAGGCTCTGCTTTTGGCCCTGCTGCTGCCTGCCAGTTTGCTTTGTTCTAACGTCTTCTGGTCTGACGGGCCCCGGCCTGGCCCTCAGACAGACATCCACATGTGTTTGTACGGTCCTTGGGATGTGATCTGTGCCTGGAGTGGACTGAGCCACTGGCCCCGCAGAAGTCCTGCCTGTTGGGGCGAAAAGTAAAAGGTGATTTCATTGGTATTTAATTACCGTTCTCTACAAGTGGTTTGTTTTGGCAGCTGGTTTTGTGACAATTTTCTCGCTCCCTCCTTCTTTTTTTTTTTATTTTCTTCCTCCACTGTTCTCCCCCTTTCTCTCTCACACACACTCTCTCTCCCCCCTCTCTGTATGTGTTCCTCTCTTTCACTCTCACTCAGTGTTTTTGTTTAGTTTAGTTTTAGCTGTGAGTGTCACGGCCCTTTCACAGGCTCAGTCTTGTGTGAGAGGCGATTATGGGCATCAGGCGAGCGGAGGGGCAGCCCGGTGGGGTCAGAGTCCCAGAGCCTCGGCGTGTTTTCTTGCCTTGAGTCGCAGGTCGGCGATGCTCGAGTTCTTGCTGTTGCTTTTGGCAGCTGCCGCCACCGCCGCCGCCGCAGAGGCCGAGTCGGCCAGCGATGCGATTGGTAGTCCGAAGGGAGGGGGCGGGAACATCAGGTAGGGAGCGTGAGCAGCCAGGTGAGGGTGCAGGTGGGGGTGGGAGTGGGTGACCCCGTCCAACTGGAGCTGGGCTTGGACCTGCAGAACAGCAAAACACAAAGTTAGTCAGAGTGGGCGCCTCAGGCCGTGTGTGTGTGTGTGTGTGTGATGAGGGTTTAGGATTTAGGTTTCACAGTCTGACACTCTTAAATTCCCCCTCAAATTTTACCCCCTCAAAGCTGTTGCTTACACTGTGTTTTCTAAGAAAATAGTTAAGGGCTGCACTCTAGCGCTTTAGCCCTTTTTTCATGTCAGCTATTCTAAAAGTTAATGAATCATACATCGCACTCAGACACCACATCCAATTTAATCGTCTAGAATCAAAGTCTTTCTAGGACGCAGAACAGATTTGTTTAATTCAGACTGAGGACTCCGTTATACCCTTGGAAATATGCAGTCTTGTTATCCTGATTATGTATTCAATTGCATAAATAAACAATTTTGCACTAAAAAGATATTCACATATTTGGAGTTATAAATATTTATCCAGACATATTCCTGAGTCAGGGGGAAAAAAAAAGAAACCATAAGGAGCATAGAATATCAGTTTTCACATTCTTGGCAATTATTTTATAAGAAGTAGGTGAAAATTAAGCATCCACTCACTTCAGAGGGAGAGAGCTGAGCCTGTTGCCATTTCTCATGTGTTTCAAACACCACAGGAAGAAGTGGGAAAACTGAAGTATTTCATGCTTTCTTCTCCAACCAAAATAGAACGATTTAAAGTCAAAGTTTTAACTCGACTAAATATGATTTTTTTTTTTTCCACTTTCCCTCCTTTCATGTCGGCCTAAAAATACCGAAAAATGACTTAAGTTGTTAAATGAGAAGGAAAATTAATTTGAACCACAAATTTACAGTTGCTGGGCAGCGCTGACGATGGCATCCAAACAAAAAACCTCCTGCAAACAAACCGACGTTTCCAACGTATGTCATTTACCAACAGTCAGGTAACAAACTGCAGCTGTGGCTGATAACTTCCAAATGTATCGTGCAATCGCGTCTGATTCGAGCGTATGAGCGCTGATGGAAAAGCAAATTAAACTTCTGGAAACTTGATTTTCTGGAGTGTTTGGAAACTGATCCCTGACAAAACAGGTGGTGGGCGTCTGACGTGCATGTGCGTTAGGGAGTGTGTGTGTCCTGTTTGTATCCTCACAAACACACACACTCACAGTTTGCATGATCTTTTGTTTATTAAGACAGCTTTTCTTTACTTGTTGATTCTGAAGAAGGATGAGAGGGAGTCACATGACACAAAGGTTTTGGGGCCAGACTGAAGCCTCAGACCTTGCACTTACAAGTCATGCACCCAACCAAACCACTACCCATTCATTTGTTTTAAACGTCTGTGCTGCATTGTAACATCAGCACAGCCCGTGCGTGTGTTGCCCACCGCCTGTCTCAACCTCAAACAGCGAGCCCATCTCGCTACGCAGGCCTCAAGCCTCCACCCCTGCCAGTGCAGCTCAACGCCAATATCCATCAGAGCCCACTCCATTCCCCGCTTTCATCATCCCTTTTATGTGCTCGCGCCTGCCGCACTGTTGGCTTAATTAGGCCGCCGCTTTTAACGAGGGTCAAGCAGACAACACAGCAGCCGGGACGCAAAAAGGCAGATAGCGGCAGATCAAATGTCTGTCCACCTCTCCTCTCCCCCACCGTACCAGCCTGACCCTCTCCACGCAGCCAGGAGGTGAAAGGTGCACCGAGGTCTGAGCTGCTCCCTCCCCGCCTCCAGCACACACACACACACACACAGCCTCTCATCACTTGCACCTAATAGCTGGCCTATGGATTCATGTGAGTGTACAAATATAGAAGGCCAACACTGACTCTGGTTCCACCACAGCAGCTACATGCGTGCACACTCACACACACTCGCTCTGACCTGCTCTCCTAGAGTCCTCAGTCTTCACCCCTGCATTACAACATGCTGAGTAATCATCTTTTTTTCTGCATTTTTAATTTTCCTACATTTGATCCTGCCTGAGTTCCTCATCCCTGATCGGGCGTTTATAATTTTTTTCAAGCACCGTCAGCTCCTGCTAATACGAGAACATGGCCTACCTGTTGGAAGGGCATCCGGAGGGCACCCATATTGACATAGGGTGCTACTCTGCACGCGTCGAGGTGGCTGCCGCTGCCCAGAATTACACCTGGGGAGAAGGGAAAGATGTCTGTCAGACAGCCAGACAGTTGTTGTTATGTGAGATGAGGAGGTCACAGTTTTGTTTTGTTTTCCACATGCAGTTAAAATGGTGTCAAATTGCACAGAACTGATTTTTTTTTTTTTTTTAAAAAGGAAAATATAAATCATACAAAAGGTTATAAAATTTTTTTTACCTTTGTGCATCTGGTTTTCTTGTTTTCGACATTTTGCTCTTCTGTTCTGAAACCAGACCTGCAAAATGGAAAAAAGCAAAGGATTTATGAGAAAAAAAATACTAAAAACAAACTCCAGCTTAAAAAAAATTGTAATTGATGTTGTTTTAATTTTCATATCAGGTGATATTTTAATAACATTATAATTCATGGACACGTCACTTATTTGACCAGCAATAAAAAAGAAAAGTCATGAGAGCAAATTAGAAAATATAATTTGTTGTAATAAATAAATAAAGACTTATTTATAGGATATAAATGAGGATTTATTTATAGGATATAAATATATGTTAAAATATTAGGCAGGTTGAAATAACACACCACAGAAAATGAGACAAAAACCAGGAGGTTGCTGTAAATTAAGCTTCACAGTAAATTCTTCGAAGAACATAATGTTGTTAGATATTAAAATACAACAAATTACTATAAGATGATTAATAATAAGATGTAACCTCACAGCAGATCCTGTAGGAATATTATAGTAATACCATGATGATAATAATAAAAAAAAAGGAAAGAAGCCACCCTCCAGTTAGTGTGTGAAGCTGCAGGCTGCGGCCTATTGTTAATCATCATCAAGCTCATTTGCCCTGGCTGAATAACATTATCTCCCCCCTCCCCTTCGACCCCGCCATGATTATCATCTACAGAGGAGGAATTAGCGGCTGCGCGCGGACCACAAAGGGCGACGAGGATGATGACGACGATGATGATGATGATGAGGATGATGATGAGTGGAGGTGCCGCGGAGCCATTTTGAGCTGAGCTTTAACGTGGGGTCGATGGGAGTGCAATAACGGGCTGTCCATCAGTGACTGAGGAAATGAAAATGTCACAATATTGTGGGAATATTTTTATAATAAAAACTTTAAATAAATGTAAAGTGTTTTTTTTATTTTTACCAATTAAATCACATTATTATTATTATTATTTTTATTATGATCAGAAATGAATGAATGGATTCTAGATGGTGATGGATGTATAGGCGGTGAGTGATCAGCTCTCCAGAGGTAAACGATGGCAGAAAAGGTGTCGCTGAAAAAAAAAAATCCCAGGTGAGTTTTTACATAGACTCACAGTAAATCCCTCAGATAAATCAAGGCTAATATTAGACGGGCCCCGAGATCAATTCCAATTAGGCGCCAGTATGTTAAGCAAAGTGAACTACACTGGTTCAGACAGTTATTTCTTCATTAAGGGCCACTCAATGATGCGCTTCACAAATACCCTAATCTCATTTCCTTTTTGATTTTTTTTCATAGAGACAGTGAATAATGACATTTAATTTAGCGGCGCGCCAGAAAGCCAGAGATATTAGTCCTAACTGAATTACTGCCTGCTCCTCACCAGCCTCTCATAACTTTCAATTAGATGCATTGACAGCTGCAGGTTCACATGCTGCAAAACAGCCTCACCGAGCTGCACACACACAACCAAAAACAGAGGGGGGGTGGAAACATTTTTTTAAATGCTCCAGGAGAGACAACGAGCTGCTCCTGTGCGTGGATTGCGATCAGAGAAAAACACACACACACACACACTCATCCACCACATTCACACCATCAATTATTTCGATGCACACGCTGCAAACTTTGTTAGTGAGACTCGCACTCCGCGTTATTCCGCCGTCCCAACGTGTTCAGCTCCAAACGCTAGACCGGGCTCCTATGATGGCTCTCATTCATCCGATTAGATGGCTGAAACAGCGAGCAGAGTCCGGGGCCCCCAAGAATTGAGTTATTTCTAATGTGTTTTTATGGGGGGGGACACTGCATCAAGTCCAATGGCAGATATTACAAAAAGAGAATGAGGAGGGATCCGAGTTGACATAAGAGCGCGTCCCCTGAAGCCACCATTCAGCCTCTTCATTCATTTTAATCATTGCTTTTTTTTTTTTTTTTTTTGTTGCCCCCCTCTCTCCTCCCTCCTCCCTCCTCCCTCCTGCAGGCTGCTCCTCCGCTGGCTCTACAGGCCTCCTGCTGAAGGTTGCTCCATCCCGGATGATTTACAGCAGCTTACACTTGTTTGATATCACTGACTGACACTAACACACCGTCTGTGGATCTGCAGGCTTTTTTTTTTTATTATTCATCTGCATTTTAAATAGTGGTCACAGACACACATTTGCTATAAATATTCAGTCTAAATATGAATTAATCTGAGAGCCTGCAAATGCTAAAAGATCCACAGTGATGGTGCAGTATTTTTGCAGTATTTTTAAAAAAAGTTGTAACTCCCTGCAGGAATATTAGACACAATAAGGAATGAAAAATCATAGATTAAAATAATGTTAAAATAAATCCACTATTTACTAACACATGCATTTAACAAATAGGATTATTATCAGAATATTATAGATTAGTTTATCTCAGTCTTGTAAGAGCCTCCTGCCTTTAGGTTAATGAGCTCCTGATATTATGCTTTTAATTATTTTCATGTTGCAGACACACACACTGATCTTTATATCACAAAAGAAGTAAGAGGAAAATCTTTAAGCATTTTTATTTTGCTATGGTTTTAAACCTGACATGAGGTAATTTTTTTACAAACTCGAAAACCTGATCAGCATGAGCTTAAACTGCAAACTGATTTATTAAAGACGAAAAGAAAAATGGAAAAAATAAGTGCATAATATTTTCTTGTACTGATTATTATTTTTATAAGCAAATAATTTTAATAAATCTAATTTTGATTGCCTCCTAATCATAACAGTGCTGGATTGTAGTATAAATCAAGGACTGGTTATATCATTAACAAACTCCCACATGTGAGATTTGATGCCATTAAACAGCCCACACATCCTGCACCAGAACTATATATAACATCTAACAAATATCTTAACATCACTTCAAACCTCCAGGATTAGAGTCAGTGCAGATCAGGACAGTGTAACGTGCTGCAGGAGTATGAGGAGGAAAACATGGACTCACACAGCAGCTCCAGATCTGTGACCCAGATCAGACAGACAGACAGACAGACAGACCGAGTGGGGGGGGTCCTCACCTGCACCCTGGCCTCGGACAGTCCCAGTCTCTGGCTCAGCTCCTCTCTCATGAAGGCGTCCGGGTAGTGCGTCTCGTCGAAGAGCCGCTCCAGCTCGTTCAGCTGCTCCAGGGTGAAGTTAGTGCGACTCCTCCGCTGCTTCAGTTTGCCCTGCGCGTCCTCGTCCTCCGACTTCACGTCCTCCTTCTTCTCCTTGCACTCGTATATCCCTGTTCAAGCCGACCGGCGATGGAGGAAAAGAGAGGAGATGCGTTCAAATGCTGGACTTTACAGCTTCTTTGGAGGAGTCACGCAAAACATGCACGCACCGTCCGTCTCCCTCTGTCTTTTACCAACACGCACACACATGCACATTAGTGGCCCCTCATAGCCCACACTGGGCCCTGTCAGGGGCCTGAGGCCTGGCAATTTGGCACACACATTACACCGCCTATTTCTTCCAGAGAGAGAGAGAGAGAGAGAGAGAGAGAGAGAGGCCTGTGGCTGCATCTCTTCGCCTCCATAAGTCAGTGTGTAATGTCAGGGCTGTTATAAAAGGAAATCTGTCAACACTTGTAAGACTAATAAGAGTGTAAAGAGCAGAGAGCTGAGCCCAAACTAAACGGAGAGGCTTAATTACTCACCTCCGAAACACACTGAGGTGATTTCGGGCTATAAATAAAAAATGATGCCTCTTCACGGTTAATTCGAGCAGGAACCTTTAGATTTGGTTTTCGATTAAAAAAACCGTATTTCACACAGTGTAACAGGCTGCAAGGTCATTATTCTGTTTATTATTAGGTGGATATCAGTGTGTTATTATTAGTAACAAACCTGACAACTGCTGGGCTGTTTAGTCACATTTTGGTGTTTGCAGCTGATGTGAAAATGCACAACTAGAAGTCATTTTATATGAAATATAATATTATGTAAAATTAAATTAATCTCATACACACAGAACCACGGGACAAACAGTCTTCCTCTGTTAGTCTGCATTAATAAATAATAATAATAATAATAAAGTATAAGGCAGATGAAAACAGCCCACAGGATAAATATAAAAACAAGTTAAAATGACGCAATAAACGTGTAAAACTCTCATTATCTGACTGCTGAGTGAGAAAAGGCCTGTTCTGCTGTTTCACTCTGCTTTTAACCAATTAATAAATAAAAGGCTTTTTAAAAAATAAGATTCATTTTTTAGAAAGTGTTTACAGGCAGGTTTTTTTTAATTTACGGGAATTTAACAAGTCAAAATGTGACTTTCGGGTTCATAATGTGGAGCGTGATGATTCTACCGGGGTGCAGATTTTTAGGAGGAGAATTCATCACAGTAATATTTAGTTTAACTTTTAAATAAGGTCAAACATTACAGAAAATGGCCATTTCAATTAATATAATACTGCAACAGATGAAAGGAAATAAAAGGAGGAGGAAAGAGCTATAATTCATCCTCTGGGATTATTAGAGTTGCCAAATATTTTACTTTTGGCACAAAATGTTAAAATCAGGTTTAACTCTTTTTTTTAAACAGCACAGAATGAATTAAATTGTTTTATGAAAAATTACAATTTTTTTTCGTTTGGTCAAAGACTGGATGTCTGAAAAAAACAATCATCAAATAGTTAAAATGGAGCATCAGAAGCAGGGCCCGCCTCCTGCTGTGTCCGACAATCACAGAAAGAACAGAATACTGTGCAAACTCTGGAAAATCTACAAGAAGCGCAAACAAAAACTCCTTTTTTTTACGCACGGCGGTTTGCGGATTAAAAAAAAAAGCGTCGCTCCCGACTCAAGACAACTGAACTTCATTTTTCCCCCCCCGACTCTCTCACTCTCCAAATCCAAAAAACACACACACACAAAAAGCTTACCCTCAGCCGCCCTGGAAACATTAAAGTCCTTCAGTTTGTCCTTCTCCAGCTCGACGTGCTCCTTGAACAGATGCACGGGGCAGTGTGTGCCCTCGGTTATGTCCTGCAGGTTGCTCTCCGGGCTGCCCAGCTCCCTCGCCCTCGTCAAGCCGCTCTCCAAAACTTCCCTGTACGTGATACTCTCCTTGCTGCTCTCCTTGGTTTTCTGATCGAAAGACTTCGACACGAACGCCGTCAGTTCTTCCATGGCGGGCTCTGCGGCTCGGCGGCGGTCCTGCTAAGGGGAGGGGGGGGGAGGAAATCCACCGTGAGTTTTTGTCGGTACGAACCTTCACCGGCGCCGCTCACGGAGCTTCTCGGCGGAGGCAGGCAGGCTGGCAGACAGATAGGAGGGGTGGAGAGAGGAGGTGAGATCACTCCTGCTGTTGTGACTGTGTATTTGAGAGCACACTATTTATACACGGCCACCTCACCCCCCACCCCCCCCACACACACACCCCCTCCTCCCTCCCTCCTTTCCTCCCTCTCCCCCCCCTCCAGATCTCTGTGTCTTGAGCAATTACAGGCCGGCTCGACTTTGCAAGAATTCAACTTTCAGCAGCTTTTTTTTTCTTTCTTTCTTTCTTTCTTTCTTCTTCTTCATCCACAAATCAATGATGGAGCTGATGGAGGCGGTTAATTGAATTACGGGGTCATTAAAATGCCCACGGTGGCCTCAGTCCTGCAGGAGGCTGTGTATGTTGCTGCTAGCTCTCATTCATGTGGCCAAAATTTAATTAACGCGATTAGGAGAGATACGGATGTTGCTGCTGCTGCTGCTGCTGGGTTTGTGGGATTTTACCCCTTCATTTTTTTTTTTTTTATTTTTTTTTTTGTGGCCACTTATAACTTCTGGTGCATCAGCTGAGTGGACTTTCTCTAATCTGAACCACAATTTAAAAGTGGTTCATTAATTGAAAAAAAAAGCTCAGTCCTAAATATTTTCAAACATCCCAACTAGTTAAAATCAGTAAAAATTAATTAGGCCCCAACTCCTAAATTCTAGTGCACGAAAATTCTAATTTCTTATTATTGCACATGATTTTGAATGCAAACATCATCATGAGGCATCCATCATTTAACAGCAACAAATACTCAATCACAGGATTATAGTGTAATTAATATTTGGCTCTTATAAACTCCCCGTGGTGCGTTCACTTGTAAATCCTCTGTGGTTACAAATATGGGCAACAAATCAATAGATATGAGCAGTGGAGAAAAAAATGCTGCCTCTGTTTACAGGATTTTCGTGGGAACAACATAACGGCTCAGCGTTATCTGAGTCGTTCATCAGTCCGGCACGGCGACACCAAAAAGGGCCGGGAGAGGAGCGGGACCCCCCCCCTCCCGGGTCTGATCCCCGCCGCTGTGAAAGCCTCATATCTCAGCTCTCTAATGACTCGGTTTGATGTCTCTCCATTTATCAGGCACCGGGCTTTCACGCCGCTGCGCCTGACGCACGAGCCGAGCTCTCTCTCTCTCTCTCTCTCTCACTCTCTCCCTCGTGCCATGAACTGCGCCTTTTGTTGTTAATAGACCTAAATCCTCCTTAAGACGCAGATCTGCGCTCCCTGTCGCGTGCCTGCATATCATCCCACAATAAAAAAAAAATCAGAATAATATTAATCCAGCAGCAGCAAGGGTGGCTTCTTAAACATGGCATTAAAGGGGATGTACAACTTTTACGCACGGCTGTTGCGCGTGCATCCAAGTTTGGGATCTTTATATTTTTTGCTCATGTGTAATTAAAAAAAAAATTGGATGTCAGAACATTTTGCACACACAGAAACTAAAAGAAACATATTCTGATATTTTTTTATATATATAAATGGGAAATAATTTTATTGCAACCAGCATTAATGCAATTTATGGTCAAGCTGCAATATTTTTTTGTTTTGTTTTGAATGGTGCATCCAACACTGGAGCTCATTTGCAATTCAGTGCAACAAAATATTCAGCCAGAATAATAAAGGAAAACATATCGCCAGAAGGCCAGAATGTTTAATATGAATGACGAGTTCAAGCAAACCTATAGCAAAAAAAAAATTTTTTTTTTTAAATCATTTTATTTTGTTTTCATTATAAAGCACCAGCATCCATGTTTTTTTTTTACCTAAAGATTTTTTTTTAAAGTGATTGCCTGTAATCTGGCAGACTGGAGGCATGCGGCGTCCAATCAGCTGCAGCCTGGAGGAATATCACAAGGAATCCAGGAGGGACGCTTCTTCACGCACCGCCGCCGCTGTCGCTACACTTTCAGTGGACAAAAATTCTTAAAGGGGCCTCAATCATATTTTTCACTTTCACGTTCATTTCCCCCCCAACGCACCCCGCCCCCCCTCCACTGCTGCACGTGCGCTCCCGAAAACAAACAGCTGTGTTATTATTTTCAATAATTCAGCTGTTTATTTATTATCAGCGTTATTGTTGTTATCAGCGTGGTCGACCACCAGTAGACACATTTTAAAGCCATAATAATAAAATAATAACACACAGTATAGTATTATTATTCTCATTATTATTATTATTATTGAATTCAGTTCCAATTTTATTCAGCTTTTATTTCATATAGTTCCCTTGTGTTTAGAAATTGTAAATTCAATAATTAAATTAAATTGTGTGCATTTCTAATTTTCTAGTTTAAATGTCAGCCTGCATTGATCACTGCTGATCATCAGCTTTGACTGATTGAAATTATGGTCTACATTTTTACTGTGTGCATGTATGTTCATGTTTATATCCACTGTACAACAGTTGCTTCTGAGTGATAAATAAAATGAAAAGTACACGATCACCAAAACTCAGCTGACCTGCTCAGAAAAATGATAAATGATAAATGTGTCTTTTTTCACTTTATTAAATCTACTGGGCTGAGTAGACTTCAACATGGCTGCAGGTTTCTTCACACCGACTTGCAGTTAAAATATGGTCCACGCTGAGTTGCAGGAGGTGACAAGCACTGTCTTCTACTGTTCATAAACCTCCTCGTGCCCTGATCCTCCATTTACAGCTAATTAGGGAGCTGAGGAATTCCTTCTCTACCTGCTTGTGAAGGCTTTGGAACATTATCAAGACATCAGCAGACTTAAATGAGTCTGCGCTGGCTGGAGGAGAGCAGACACACACAGAGAGAGAGAGAGAGAGAGAGAGAGAGAGGGAGGGAGAAGAGGGGAGGGTGAAGAGACAGCCTGGAAGAGAGAGAGAGAGAGAAAGTGGGGGACATACTGTAGCAATGCAAAGCAAAGGAGCAAATGAGGATTGTTGTCCCCATTGATCACATACCAGATTCACACTTATGGGTCATGGGTCAAATATTAGAAGTGAACCGTGTTAGCACCCTGTGGCCTGTGTGGAGGATTTGATTCCCTCTGGTCCTGCTAGTTTCCAGATTTAGAGATGAAGGGAATGGAGCGGAGGGAGGGCCGCAGCCTGCCTGGACACAAGTCCTCTCTCCAAACAAATGTCACAACACAGTTTCAACCTGTTCCCTCTTACACGCTAATCCCTCATGTGTGAATTGAGGGATGGTCCTAAATGTAGATCTCAGCTACTGGAAATTTGCCAAAAATGTTGGGGTTTTTTTCCTCTTATGAGAAGAGTCAATAACTGAATAATTTAAATACTTAAAAATGAGCATTAAAAAGTCAAAAGATGACATTTATTTTATTACCAGCTGCATATTTATGTGTAACAAATTATTGTGGTTTTTGTTGTTGCATGCACCCATCTTTATCTCTCTGCACCACTCCTCAGTCAAATCATAATATGTGACAGATTTGATTGTCTAAATTTTATACTTGGCCCCAAGAGAGCAGAGCGAGTTTTGAAAATTGAACTTAAAAAGTAACAACTGCACCTCTAGCTTCTAACATCATTTCTGTGACCATAAAGCGTCTTTTAGTGCGGCGCTCATCTCCAAATATCATCATCTCATACTATAGGGACAGAGGAGAGCGGAGAAAAAAAAATGCAATAAAGTGCTAAACTTGAATCTGATTCAGCAATGCAGAGATGCCGTACAGATGTGGTCCTTGTCAGAAACAGACGATTGGATTCTTCCCCTGGTAGATAAATTTAAACCTTTCCTGTGAGGGAGAGGAGGATTTTTGAACCCGCATTCATGTTAATGACAGTGATTGTGTGTGTTTGTTTATTAGACTCCTCTGGCTTGTCTGCGGGGTGCAGGGATCTTGTGGTTTCTACATTGTCTGGTGCCTTCATTTAGGTCCTTTTCCAGTGCTGCGGAGGTCCACGGAGACTACAGGCTGTTCTGTGTTCAAAAGCCTTGTCTGCCATCTAAATGAGGCTTTTGGGGCAAAAAAAAAAGAAGAAGAAAAAAATTCAACATGAAAATACCACAATGTGCTGAACATTAGCTCGCACTCGACTGGGATGTTTTGGGAATATGTTGGTTCTCCTTTTTGGATTGTTATTTTTCCCTGTGTATTCTCTAACTGCTATCTACCCACAGGGCACTGGGGCCTCTTGTTGAGGGGGGAAAAAAAGGCATGAAATTGACATTATATCCTTAAATGCAGTGCAGATTTGCAGGGAAAACACAGTAATCCACTGACAATGCTTGAAAATCAAACACATACTCCTTCTCTCTCCCTCTCTCCTTAACAAGCCACAGTCTGCACTTCAGGTTAAATCCACTCATTAATTACTAGCCTCTCCTTAAAATCCTCTCCTTTGGTTCTTGCCAAAAAAAGAGAGTATTTTTCCTCAAGTCCCTTATAAAGATACTATTGTTCTTATGGTCAAACACTCGAGGGAGATGCAACAATTTATACCAATCAATAGCGTTCAAATAATTCATGGCTGATCACATGGTGTTTTAGCTCCTTATTTGCAGTCGAAAACCATGTTTTGTTTGGCTCCCAGAGGGCAAACATGAAAGACCCGGGGAGAGGCGGGGAGAGCCGGGAATGGAACTGAAGAGAGTGCATGAGGATAATAGGAGGACATTGATCATTTGGTGCACAAGAAGACAACCGAACCTGTGAGTCGAGGCTAACAAGACGTATCATTTATACATTATTTAGATGTGTCTGGGCTTCTCGTGTACATTTCGTTACATCAGGTTTGCATCATCGTCGTGGGAGGGGACACAGCACGTTGACCTGAAACCATAAGAGGAATGCAACTTATGTAATTGTCTAATTTTCATCGTTCGTCCACCAGCAAAGAGAAGAAATATTATACAAAACAACAGCCACCATGGCAGTCGTCTTGATGCTGATTTCAGTTACATCCTTCAGCATCGCCCTTTGAAATCACCGCTGTGCATTGTGGGAGCAAATAAATCCCTATTTGGACAGTGTTAGTCAGTCACAGCTTGTAATAGAAATTAATTTCGTAAATGCGGAGATGGATCAAGTTCCCTCTTGGCAGGGGAACCATCCCACAGACATGTTAACAACGTCTTCAGAGACCAATGAGGCCCATTTACAATAAGTGTCTGTTTTAAGTCGCCTGCTTTGTGTGTGCACGCGCGTGTCTCACCACAGCGGGCTATAAGGGGCCCCTCTGGTGTCAGCCGGAGAACGGCCTTTTGAGGCAGACTGGCTTTTAAGGAGTGATGCTACACTTTCTCAATCACACAATTAAAGCCTGGTCTAGAGAGAAAGAGATAGAGACTGTCTTCTGTTTATAGCACAGAGAGAGAGAGAGAGAGAGAGAGAGAGAGAGAGAGAAAGAGGAATAGCTTCTTTTACAGAGAGTGATTTACGTCGTGGTGTTGAGAAAAGAGGAGTCCTTGATAGATGACTTCATTAGATTTAATTAACAGAACCCAAGACCCGACACAGACAGAGGAGACGGAGAAGGGGAGAGAGTGGATTTGAGGGAGGATTGAGGGATAAAACAAGGTGAAGAAAACACAGGAGAGGGGGTCTACCCAGGAAAACAGAGCAGAGGGAGAAAGGGTGAATGGAGAACAGATGCTAGAGATTAGGATGAGAATGGAGATGCATGAAGACGAGGCTTGTTTTCGCGTGTGGAGAGGTTAGTGTGCCATCAGACAGGAGGAAAGAGTCCCCATCGAACCAGCTCACCTGCTATATAAAGCTCAGTGGCCCATTCAGGGGAGGGTGCACATACTTGTAGGTTGCATTGAACACATTTGTGACACACCAACACGCATGTATGTCAGACTGACACGGCATGTGCCGCAGGCCATCAGCTGAAGGAAGGCTTTGATGGCCGCCTCTCTCCTGTCAGACGTGTCTTTGAATTTCTTATCTCTTAAAAAGACAGAGGCCAGAACTCAGTCATGATAGTCAAAGTGGAGTTCACTTTCTGTAGACCTCAAACCTAGTTTGGATGTGGCATTTAGACACAGAGTAAAGGCAAGCGTGCAACACGTCCTCATACCTAAACGACTGAATAGGTCAATTTGCAGTGACTCCCAAAATGACACATATGAGCATTGAGGAGTACCAGCGACAGGTGTACCCGACTTTCTGTCATCAAATGGTTTACGTTGTGAATGGTCGCAGTTTGGTTGGTTTGGTTAGATTTAGGAAAAGGTCACAGTTTGGGTTCGTAACTTAAGTTACTTTTCACGCAATACGTAAGTTAAAATACGTCAACTTTTGGTTTCACACAGCTTCCTGTGTGAAAGTCTGGGTGTATTTGACCCATCCTTCCTCTATATGCAGACATTTTTGTTTTTTATACTACGCCAACTGACTTCTTCCTTTGCCCTGTCATAATTACTGGCCACTAGAGGTCGCCACCTAGCGATAAACATAAATATGGGTCATGATAACTGTCTCGCACAGACAACCTATACAACCAGTTTTCTGGCTGTATGAGTGGCAAGGTATTTTTAGCTTTATTTGATAGTGTTAGTAGACAGAGGGGATGACATGCAGCTAAGGCCCTGGCCAGACTCAAATTCAGGCTGCTGCAGTAAGGACTCCATAGCCTTGATTCGTGGTACACGCTACCAGGTGAGCTACCAGGTGAGCTACCAGGTGAGCTACCAGGCACCCAGCATGTAGTATTTTTGACATATAATGGTTTGCCTCAGCTTCGCCATTTTGGGCATCTGCTGGATATACTGCATAGACAAGCAGCTGCACTATTGTATAGTTAGAAGATTTTTTAAAAAATTAGCACAGGAAGAAAGTGAGCAGACAAGGAAGGCTGAGATAGACAGGAATAAAAATCATGTGTGATCATGTGTATGTTAGTACAAACAGACAGCCATCAGTTAAAAGAGTGCAAAGAGAACTTTATAAAGTCTCAAAAAATCATAATCCATAATGAGAACGACAGTCAGGCCATCATTAGTAATAAAACAAATATCGGTATTCTGCTACATTCTCGATTCTATGTTTATTGTGTTGTTTCATATGCTTGTAAAGTGGGCTGTGATATATGCCCTCTCCAGACAGTCATTATAAGCTGCCAGTTGATAGCCGCTGTAGGCAGAGAGCAAACTGTCACTACTCATCCATCCATCTTTGTCTGCTTTAACTCAGGTCTGATGGAAGGAAGAAGACCCTCAGAAGACCACAGCAGCCTCACCAGCTGAGAGCAATAATTAATCTAATTCCCCCTCAATTCATTTGACACACCTCATCTATGGGTGCAGGTAGCACAGATGTGATGCTGAAAAAAAAGTGTCATATTAAATCTAGAATATAACAAATTTGCAGTGCAATCCCTGATCTTTTTTTTTTTTTCCTTTTAATTACATCACCTCTCTCTACCCTCCTTCCCTTCCTCCCATCCCCTCATCCATCCATCTCCGCTCAGATGGATTGGGGCACCGAACACGTGGTCACATGACATGAATGGGTAATCAGTAGGTATTAGTGCGTGTTAACAACCCCTAAGCTGAAAGATGATTCCCCTCTCGATATTAAAGAGATAACACAGCGGAGGAGCAAAAAGCAAATGGCCCTAAGCCTCCAGCTATGCTCCCCTCCAAAGTTGTTTTCCTGGAAAATTAGGCGATTGACTAATGGCGTAAATGCTGTTAATTACCGGCACCAGTACCCCAAACAGTCGTCTCTGCCTGTAACTAATAAGAAATCAATTAGCTAATGAATTGGTCATTAAGTGAAAAGCTAATCTTGGCCGAGGTATTTTTTAATGATTATTTTTTGCCTATGATCCTGGCTAATTGCCGTTGTCATACGGCGCTCTCAGCTTTCAGCATGCCTAATGAAGCTTCATTAGATCATAACTGGCACTCTTGGAAGATTCGCGGGCAAACCTGCTTCCCAATTATTTTTAATTGCCAGACATTCTGCACAAACAAGTGCTGCTGCACCTTGCGGAACAGGAGAGCTCAGGCTGGCTGTGCTGTGCTTCCTTCATGACTTCATTTGAAGCGATTAGAGCGTGGGGCAGGGTCGTCGCCGAGCTGCTGTTGTCTGTGGTGGATTTAAAGAGCCCATCAGCTCAAACTGCTGGGCTCATTGTTACGCTTCCTTCCTCACTTTGATTTGGACTGAGGAGAAAAGCTGCTGCTTCCAACGTGGCCGATCTGGCTCCATGTCGCCCATGTGCACACACACACACACACACACACACTGATGGACACGTTGTGCACACATTGTAACACACACGCAGACAAAGAGAGATTCACGCATTTAACTGGCATTTCTGCGCAATTACAAAAACACAGACAGAGACGAACACAGATATATAAACACACACGTACACACACTGTCTGCACACCTGTACATGTGTCAGCTGACAAAAACAAAGGAGAGAGAGCATCCCTCCCGGGCATGAATAATTAAGAAAAGACAAAAGAGCCTTGTTTTTTTTCCTCCTGTATCTCCTTCTTTTGTGTGTCTAGTAAACCCCAGTGTGGTGTACTCTGAGTTCTCCACTAATAAGATGGAGGATCATTCTCTCCATGGTGCTCACACAACACATGTTTCCAATCTGACCCTGTACAAGTATCTCTCTCTCTCTCTCTCTCTAACGTGAAGAGGCTTGCGGTGAAAACAGAACTGCTGAAACGGAGTTTATCCCGAATTTGCCACCAGGTCTTTTCCGCTACCATTGTTCCAGATGACAAACGCAAACGACACAGCTTCGACGGCGCAGGACTATGAGCAAAGAGACAAAGGAAATGCATCCGGAATCGATTGCTTGTTCTCCTAGCTAGGCAGATACACAGTGTGCATGTGATGATTTCATGATATACAGCCTGCATTAATACAGTCATCAAGCAAAGGCATATTTGTCTAATCACAATGCAGCTTTTTGCCAGAACATTGTGCCTTTGAGAAAGCAGCCAATCTTTCCAAATTCCAGGGGCTTGATTTTGTGGCCAAGGCCTCTGATTTGCTGCGATGCCAAACACCTCTCCCCAGGTGTCTTTGTGTACATGTGTGTCTGTCTGCACGTGTGTGTGTGTGTGTGTATGTGTGACACACTGAGAAGAGGGCTGGGACTACTTCACTGCCACGCTGAAGTTTGATGGTGGATGAATGGCACTCCAGATGTCTATCAATATTTAGCAGTAAACATCCCGGGCAGGCGGGGAGACGTGGCAGCTGAGAACATGAGGTGGTGCAGCTCTGAACTGTTGACTTTCAGTTTAACTGGTTAAACTGGAAGGTAAAGCCTCTCTGAAGCTGGCAGCACCAGCCACAGCTGCGACACTTTGCAGATTTGTTGGAAGTGGGACACATTTTGTGAATGATTTTCACCAAAACTACCTAGAATCTTAAAAAGGAGCAGGGCATCTTAAATCCATTTTCACCCAGATGTCATGTCCCCACACATGCAACAGTTGTGTTTCCTGTAAATTTTACACAAATCAAAGTCCTTCTTTGATCAGGACAGCAGGAGCAAATGCTCCTGGTAACAAAAAGGTGAATAGAAATTTAAAGCAAAAACTGAAACAATGTGCTGATTGTCATTTTTGTGATATGATTTTTTCCCCCCCAATTTTTATTCTTCTTTTAAATAATCAAACTAACCAAATGAATTCCTGATTTTTAAAAAAAAAAAACCAGAAACCAAAAACTTACAAATGCTTCAGTGTTCAGTGTGAAACTGTGAATGCACAAGGTCCCAAAATCACATTTACCACCTAGGTAATGCTAATGTAAAATATTTAATGAAGTTATATAATTAGATTGCAATGCTATTCCCAAGCAAAAAGGTGCAACCCGACAAATCTGAGTAGGCATTTTTGGAGATAATCAATATACATGGATTTCAGCTTTTAAGTCAGATGACACTTGTTTTTAAATTCATGGAAAAAAACATAAATCACATGACTAAATTGTGTCTCTCTCTGCCTCTCCTCCCTCAAACCAACACTTGGACTTGCGCACACACACACTCAAATCACATTACAACACATCTAATTGAAGTTTATGATGCAGAGGAGAGCATATGCTCATTGAGCCAATTGAATCATTAGAAAAGCACACAGTAGGCAGAGGACCTGCCAGAACTGCAGCTGAGGAAAATATGTGAGGGCCTGGATCCCCTGTCCAAGACCGTTACTGAGATGAAACATGTAAACACGTCAACACAGACACACACTGAAGCGCACATTTCACATGCAGTATGGCATTCTTCCGTTATGCAAATCCAACTTTAGGCTGTGTGATTGTAGCCAGGTCTGTGCCTCCATATCTCCCCGCACCTCACTTCCCCCCTCTTTTCCTGAGAGTCGGTCGAGCCCTGACATCCACGCACGTCCACACGTTCTGTCTGACATCGGGCCCTGTGGTGAGATGCTCCTTGACCGGCCTTGATCCACAGAGGAGGGAGTAAGTGGAGGGGAAGCAAGATAGACAGGAGCAAAGACAGCCTGTCAGAGTTAAAGGCAAACAGACATTAGGCTTTCCAGAGCCGCAGTTGCTCTCTCTGACTCTCCGCCGCTCCACACTTTATAAAATTTACATGACGCATCAGAAAAGCCACAAGAGCCTCTTTGATTGTGGAACTATGCCTGAAAAATACATCAGTCGCCATCTTTTCTGGCGGTGAAGCCGGGAGACAGAATGAAAATACACTTGGCGCGTTCGCACATCCCTCTCGCGCCCTCGTTCGCAAACAACACGGCACAACACAAAGGCGAACGATGGAGAGGCAGTCACGGGCACGACACTCGGAGACACGCGTTCGCTCGCGCGCGGGCTTCACCCTGCGCGTCTGTGAAAACAGTGGGATGCAGCTCCTCCGTGTCATCTCCAATCGCTGTGATCTAAATGTATAAGAATTGATGGTGCCTTCCACCAAATGCTGTTATGGGGGGACCTGGTTTCTTTATTTAATGAAGCCGGTGTCACAGTGGATCTGCGTCCTTGCCTTTGGAAACAGTGGCAGGTGTTGGTGGCAGATTTCCCTCAAACAGGGCCACTGAATTAACAAATCAAATTAACATAACACTGGCGTCAGATCTGGGGGCCTGTTTCTCTGGCACGGCTGTCCCTGTAGTTTGCCTGTACGGACGCTCCCCTCTTGCGTCCAGATGTCCCCACAGTGCCAGCTTCCTCTGCCCAGAAACCACTGAACTGGGCCCAGGCTGGAGCTGAAACAAATCACGGGCAAGGACGGAGTGTTTCCTTCGCCACTTGAATAAAAGTTCACTTACGTCTCTTACTTGTTGAGGTTCACCATATGCGTGTGTGTTTATGACAGACAGATGATATGTCTTTATGGTGACAATGTTCTCACCATAGGAAGCGAGGAGCTAACCACTAAAACATGTAGGGACTTCAAATGATCATTTTGGGACAAGCTTCCCAGTAAGTGGACTTAACTAAGATGATTTTAGAGGGTGTGTGCTGAAATTATAAGACACTGGGTCTACTGGTAAATCGTAGCTGGATAAGACAAAATCAAAACACCAAAATGGGATAAGTGGATTTGAACGCACTGGAATGGATGAGACTAGAGTTGAGACTGAGTTCGAGCAAACGCAAAGCTTGACCCTGAACTGAAATCAAACCTGAATGAAAGAAAATGGAAGGGTTATAATAATTGATTGATGCAAACCACTGGGTTTCACAAAGATACGACTGTGGAGAATTCTGGAGACATTCAGCAGTTACAAGGACATTTTACTGGGAAAATTCAGTAAAAATGTAACAACACATTAAGCTTCCAGTAGTGTAAAATCTCAGTGCAGTACAGACCGGTATCAGCACTCTGTGGTTTCTGAATGTGGCAGGACTCAGTACTTTTTCTAAACTACAGCATTGTAACGCTGATTTTTCACTCACCGTTTTTGGAGATCGCCGACAAAAGCCCACAGATCGGAGGCAAACCGGTGCTCGATGGCTATGTCTGAACTGCGACTGACACAGTTGAAAGGGTAAATATCCGGTCGCGTCGGGGACGGGTCAGGGAGTCACACAACGAGCTACAGCCAATGAGAGCAGACTCGAGCAGAGAGGAGTTGAGGACAGACAGATGAGCGCCGAAACAGCAGCCAGAAACCACACACAACACAACAGCACCAACTTGTTTTTCTCAGTGCAAATCTGCACACAAACAACTTGGACCATTTGCTTTTTCAGGAAAAAAAAATCCTGTCCTGTGTATGTCTTCATTTAACATGTCACTTATCATTTGTTTTCACGACAAAACATAGTTTGGAGAAAAACAGACTCGCTGTGGATTCCTCCTGGTGAAAGATCTTGAAATGTGTGACTCCATGTCACTGATCAGTCATGTCGTGTGCAAACCACAACCACTTCAAGATTCCCAACCACAAGACAGAAAGTTGTGTGGTGTGAACAATACAGCAATCTGACTATTTTGAAAGGCAGGTAGTGCGGCCAGGGCATAACTTTTTAGGCTTCAAATAAGTAAGTCTGTATTTAGTGAAAGTGTCGAACGGGCATCAGACTAATCTAAGAGAAAAGTCTGATCTAACATGACATCATCATGAAACCAGTCCATGTTTACATTGCAATGTATAAAATGCAGCTCAGTATTCTGAGTAATTCAACCATATTGCTCGATTCTGAGCTTCATTATTTTTGTCCAACACCAATGTTCAGTATCAATACAGAAAGAAGCGTGTCCTATAAGTAATAATGTGGAAAGTACGAGTGTGGAGGTGGTGAGGTGGTGATGACAGGCTGGAGTTTGCATGTCATCACAGACCTGCATTCAGTGTTCACGTTTTTATTTAACATAACCAGAAATGTTTTAGTGGTTGACACACACACACACACACACACGCTGAAGTTTCAATGGACAGATTTTTTTTTTTTTTTTTTTAATTTGTAATTGGATGTACTCTGCGGCTTTGCAGAATCATCCAGTATTGATGTTGCTGCCTGGTAATAGATGATAATAGCTAACCTTGGAATAAACCTGACTGAATCCCAATTTTGTTTTGACTTCAATGTGATATTGGGTTCATGCGCGCTCAAGGGGAAATTCAGGTGATAATAATCTGTGACTTCATCACTCCAGGAGACGCCTTTTACAAAACAACAGTAAAATCACGGTGTCCATATAAGAAGTGCAACTTTAAATAAGCATGCATCAGTAATAGCAGAAAATTGTACATATTTATTTGACAAACATTACATTTACAGAAACATTTTGTGCAGCACCTTTTATTTTATAGACTGTTTGGTAGTTCAAGCTATAGCAATGTATCATATTATATGAGTATCATATTTGTTATATAAAATCATACTTTATTTGACTTGACTGAGCTAAACAGGACTGTGCAGCCGATCCTGCCGCCTGCAGACGTAATGCAGCTTTACGGCAAAGCAGAAGCGTCTAAACTGACTGTAAACTGGCTGTCACAGTCACTTATGGCCTCCCTATCCATCGACCTGATGTTGTGGATGTGCTGGCAGCACAAACAGAGACAGCCCAGAGACTGTCTCCTAGTGTTAAAAACAGTTAGCAGCATTTAGCCGTATTAAAGAGAATATTAATGGATTTGGAATGAGACTACCGAGCGCCATTAAAACCTCAAAGTGAGTTGATATGCAGATATAGATTCCATTACCTCCATTTACCTTGCCTTTTATTCACTCGTTGACAGTGGTAAACAAAAAGCAAAAGGGCCTAAAATGAACGACTACCTCCCCCTCACGCAAAACATTTATTATTACGGGCAAAAGCGATTGTGACGTTACATTTTCTAATCACCTAATCTGGCGGCGGACTGCCTCTGCCAACAACACTTCAACGACACCAACCATCCCGAGGAGAACATTTAGAGTGAAGGCACACGTCCAACCGACTCTGTGTTACACGCGCCGTCACAAAATGAAGCCGGACACTGGAGCTCAAGTCAGTTACAGTATAAATGACAAGAGTTCTGATGGAATGCAGGATAGAGGAGTTTCTTATTCATAATTACTGGTTTCAATCTTCGACATAACATGCGTCTACAGTAGGTGGATGAGCGGTGACGGCTCTGAGAGTTATGCTAATGGATGTGTACAGTGACAGCGGATGGCTCAGTCAATCATAAACACCTCTCATCTCGTAATCACAAGCCAGAAGCAGGCCAGGGATGCCTGCTAGACACACTACGGCACAACACTGACAAACATAATGATCAACAACCGCTGACAATCCGCAACACACACACACACACACACACACACACACACACACACGCCAGCGCACACTTTCAGATGCGCAGACGTGACAGAAGATCCAAACTGTGAAATACGTCGTTGCCGCCGCTTGTGCCCTGCGTCTTATTTTAGAAGTAAGCAAATAGAGAAGATTGCCTGCATTTAATGACAAAAGAAACCCCAAATCAGGTGCAAAATGAAAGTTTGCGGAACCCTTTAACAAAGGAATACCAAATCTGTCAGAGTGCTCTCCAATTCCCTGCTGTTGGGAGTTTGGGGGGGACACAGCAGCAGCCACAGTGCCTCCCTCAGCTCTGTCCATTTCCATAAATGCTGCTGGCTGTCTTACCTGCACCAGAAACACTGCTAGGCTAAATGCCCTGGCATATCATTTCCCCTCTCTCTCTGCCTCACCTATTCTGAACCAAATGTTCATTACCATGCAGGCTGCCTTGGAGAGAGAGAAGGAGAAAATGGCTAAGAGTACAGAGCTGAGATCATTGACAGCTTGATGTGACGAAGGTCAATTGAAATAACAGGTTTTGGTGTGTTTATATTTTAAATGGGCCACTTGTGTCGGCTGTTCTTGGCCCCGCGCATACGGGGAAGCTGGGGAGCACTGCTGTGGCTATAGGGCTGAAAGTGTGAGGCCGGCGCACACACACACACACACACACACACACACACACGCTCACTGTAATGAGCAGGTTATGCTAAGGCACAGGCTGCTAAAATCTGTAATTATAATCAACCTCTCTCTCCACCTCTCCCTCTCCCCCTCATCTCCATCTCCCTTCCCTCTCTCTTTCCTTTTTTTTTTTTTTTTTTTTCAGTCTACATCAGTGAGCAGGCATCAGGGAATCCTTCACTAAGCACCGGAGGTAATGAGTTTATTGATTAACATGCAGAGATGAAGCGGCTCTCTCAAATTAGTGTTGTTTTACATTATTAGATGGACTCAGGGCACTTCAGAGCGCTAGAAGACCATTACCTCATCGCAGGCCCAAAACTCACATATGCACCAACTCCATTACTCAACATTAGGTAGAAAAATCTTTGCCAAAACTGTGCGTGTGGACTTTTGAACATCCTGAGCTGCTTTGTTCACAGCCAACTAGCTTCTACTAAAAAGACAGTTCTGTGGTAATTTTTTGATGAATGCCGCTCTGTGTTTTTAATGTGTTTGTTTCCGTATGCAGGTAGGGTGTGTGCTCTGTCAGACGACTGGCAGCTCCACATCTGGGAAACCATCTGGATGAGGAAGATCACATGTGACCCACATAACTGGTGTGTGACCCCACTTTGTGACACATCGAAGAGTTCGGCGGTAACTGCACCAGGAGCTGTAGGAAGCAGCAGATGATTGTTGGGAATGAAGAGAAAGGTATGGATGAATGGGTGGATGAATGAAGTTATGCTCTAATTAAAGTATTTAAATCATTCAGTTAGGACAAACATTAACACTTGAATAAAACTTGTTGGATCTACTACATCTTCCAAAATACTGGAAAAGTTTTTTGGTCTTCATGTCACTATCACAAGGGAGACTTTCTGGGACAATGATGACTAGTGTGTCAAATCTAACTGAGGTAGGTAAATATTAAATACATTCATATAAGAAATATGTATATGCACATAGGTTCACGACTGTGTAGAGACTCACAGCGCTTGAAACTTAGAGTTTTATTTCTTGATATTAATTCTTGCATTTATGCATTTGCAAAAAAATATATATATTATTTGTTCTGCATTATTATATAAAGGTTAGGAGCAACAACAGTAAGTCATTTCAGAGCCTCTTCAACAGATTCTAAATACCACAAATCCAGTTTTGGAACAAAAATACCTAAAGAAAAACAAGTTTTTGAAAACCCAGTCAAAATTCAACCGTACATGAATCTCTACAATAGACAGCTACAATTTTGTTTTTATTTTCAAATGCTTCAGATAATATGGAAAAATGATGTGATATGATTTGTCATTATACCCAATAGGGGGATGAAATGAGACTTTCATTTCCACTTAATGACTTTTGTTAACCTATTTGGCATCTCAAAAAGCTTTAGGCCACTCAGGTAAGGTAATGTCCTGATCAGGGCGCTGGTTCAATCTCCAGACCAGAATCATAAATCTGGGAAGTGGACAAGCAACACTTGCCCCTCCCTAATTAAAGACCCCAAACTCCCAGCTGGTGCCGTGGAGCTACTCAGTTGCCAACAGATAAACTAGTGATTGTACTGGGCAGGTGTGAATGTGGGAAACTAGTGTGAACAGGGCCTTTCTGAAGAAAAGAGCATTGCTGTCAGTAAAGCTTACCTGGATAAATAAAGGTTGAACATCCAGGTCCAACACAGTGACACTGGATTTTATGACTATTTTTCAAACAGTAATTTAACAAAATGTCTCCTGTAATATGTTTTCCTCCATAATGGAAGCCATACACAGAGAAAAGTCACAATGCCATATGACCCCCCACCCCTCTTCAAAACAGCCCCCAACCCCCCATCAACAAGACAAACACATAAACACAAATCCATTTAAACAGCCTGTCATGTACTCTCAGCGTATCACACGCTCATCCTCCAGGAAGGTTACCCACGCTCACCACTCAGCCAGAGGGGAGTCCCTCAACTCAGGCTTCCCCCTTTGCCACCTGGATACTTCCTCTGAAGGTTCCTGGTGCGCAGCATGTCAGAGGCGCTATGAAGATACCAGCAAAAATGGCAGAGCAAAGGAGCGGCGTCAATCTCTCACCGCCGGTGCCTCTCTCGCGCCACTTTGATGTGATGGCTGCTCTTTGCTTTGTGATGTGGAGGAGCTGTCAGATTAGTGGGCCTGTCACGGCTCTGTCTGCTTGTCTGTTGGGCTTGACAGAGCCTGTGATGGAGCTCAGACTAAACAAAAGGGTTATCACCTTCCCTGCGCTCGATCGCACCGCTCTTTCATATACGGGAACGAGGGAGGAGAAGGCTTCCATCCTCCGTGCAGAGAGAAGAGGAGGAGGAGAGCATGTCACCCTTCAGCCACCATCAAAAAAAGATGTGAGCGGGAAGAGAAAAGCGAGCAATTACTAAACCAATCTTTATCTATCTGCATCTGCTGTATCTACTGTACCAATCTAAATACATGAATACAACCTTACATTCATGCATACACCAATACTGTACGTGCATATACACACATATGTACATATTCACAATTAGCAAACAAGTAAGAAAGAGTAGGTGAATTTGTACAGTAACCCCCACGCATCCTTCTACAGGAAGTCCCTGCTGCATGGACTTCCTTTCAAACACAGCTGTTACTTGAAATGAGGCATAGAAAAAGAGATCCATTCTCCGGACACCTGGCGCCCACAGTTTACAGGTGCAGTGTGTGTGAGTGTTTCAATGAGGTGAAATAACAGACTAATGAAGAGAGAGTGATCACCGCTGACACAGCCAGGCTCACGCGGTAATATGAACTTCCTGTTTCGAGTCATTTTTATTTCCTGCTTGACTTGTACTATAATTAAGAGGCCGGGGCCTCGTACTACAGTTACCACAGCCTGCATCACTGCGCGCCTCTGCGGGTAAGTTCAGTACAGAAATGCACAGTCCAGATTTAACACATCACCATGTGTAAATCAAAACGAATGATTAGAGAGATTGCCTCCAGCAACGGATAAATACGGGCCATCCGGGTACTCGTGAAGCACAGCTGACTCACTAGAAATGCTTCTTTTTTTCAATTGTAAAATTATTAATTCTCTTCAACTGTATGTTGATACTCACATGGTCACATTCTCCAACTTGACCGACAACATGACAAGATCAGAGAAATGCATCATATGGTTTTAGTTTTGGTTTCCAAGCTCTGATTCATTGCAAACAGTGTGTGAACTTTAAGTCACTTCTTGAGTTTTCCCACACATCACTATGATTTAACCTTAATTAAACAATCAAATCCGCATCTTCACCCCGAGACCAGCGCGCTGGGCCGTCCCCAATGCACGACGCCATATGGTCAGCCATTGCCCGAGAGGCAGCCGAGGATCATTAAAGCCACACGTTGCAGAGGTCTTCTTCACCTGACAAATTATGAAAGGATTTAGCTGTGCTTTCTTCTCCTGTCCTCCACTGGACGAGACATCTGTTATTTAAATAACGGTTTCAAACGAGAAGGAAGAAATTGCTACCCAACACCGTCTCAGCAGCTGATGACAGAGAGAGCAGAGTGAGGAAGCGGGAGACAAACAGAGTGAGTGAGAGAGAGAGAGAGAGAGAGAGAGAGAGAGAGAGAGAGAGAGAGCATATTGAGTAGGTTAATAGTAAAAAAAGAACAGTCTGAATTCCAATGACAGAGGAGGAGATAATGAGGTGTTTTGATGTGACACGAAAGACAGAGGGATCTAATAAAGGTAGTCAGCTTGTGCTGCGCAGCTGCACTACAGGTCAGCTCGCTCACACACACACACACACACACACACACACACTCATACACACAAATGCACAAACACAGCCACTACAAACTAGTTGCACACACTCAATGAAATCCATGTGCACAAACACACACACACAATACGGGACTCTGGCCCCCGTCTGTCACATCCCACTGTCTCTATTTTCTAGCTTGACCCACTGATCTGTAAAAATACACACATTCATATCAGTTGTTATTCATCTGCATGCATCCCTGTGTCTATCTCTGCAGACTGCTGAGTGTGTATATGCTTATGATATACACATACATATAGAATATATGCGTGTGTGTGTGTGTGTGTGTACATCTGCAGCATTTCCATCTGAAGGCGTCTATCTTGGCAGAGATAATAAGAAGCGGTGTGTGTGCGTCTCCCCAGAGGAGTGAGTGACAGTCTGAGGAAGCGTGGCGATACACTTATTCACACTGATGGAGAGATCAGAGTGAAACATGGCAGACGTTGTCATTGCAGCCTTACACCAGAGAAAGGAACGCTTCCTAACATTGATGTTACAGTCCTGTCTGGCAGACAGCGGCGCTCTGAAGACAAACAATCACCCAGGACAGCTCGAAAGTGGCGAGAGGAGAGGAGGAGGAGGACGGACGGGCAGGAGAGAGGAGAAGAGGGAGGAGAATGTTGGATTGCTCCCACCTTAAGCTCCTCCTTTTCCACCATTATTTTATAGCTCTTTCACTTTTTCCTTCCTTGTATTTGTATTTCATCCATCTATCTTCATGGCATTCTGGGACTATCTCCTCTGCTACAACACAGCCTTTATATGTGCATGAGTATTATTATCCCATGACACCAGCCCTTGGTCCCTTCTTCACCACAAATCAACTGGTTTTGATTTTTGGAAGACTGGTCCTGCGGTCACTTGATAAAGAGACAAAAACCTACACTGATATCCACTTCCTCTTTCACTCTGCATGGACACGCTGATCTCAGTTTCATTGAATGAAAGCATACTCAGGAAGAGTTGGGCCCACTGGTCAATTCACTGATTAACTCATGAGTATAGATCCAAAATGTTTACAGTGAATGAAGGTAACTTTCAATAGTTGAAAAAGTGGCAGACTATTAAATGACATATCCTACAAAAGTTTGCATGAGCACTACATAAAGGGGTCGGACAAGGAGTCTTGTTAAAGGAAGTAATCAGAGACAGCAGCTCGAATGTGTGAAACAGTAAATCCAGCAACCTTAACCCAAAAAGATGGGTTTGCTTGGAGTTTTCAGTGTGTTGATTTTTGGTAGCAGAAAGTTTTACGATCAAAGAAAGTTACTGAAAACCCAAAACTACCACATGTACTCAGAGATGGTTCCCCTGGGAGAGATGCACGAATTGAGACATGGTGCAGAACGTGAATGAAAATGGTAGAGAGATCATCCTGGAGAACATTGTGGAGTATGATGACCATGGCAAATATCTATAAAATACTAAAATGTTCCTGTTCCAACATTCACTAGCTAATTATCCCAATTTTCACCAGAATTAAAATCTATTATAATATTATAGTTGTTTTCAGCACTTACATAGTTCATGTTTTGTCACATTCATTATTACCTCACCCAGTATAAAAATATAAACAATGTGTCTGTGTGAGGGTAGAAGGAAACTATACCTTAATTTGCCTAAGGCCTCCAAAAAGTCCACCCCGGGGTGTTTCCATCATTAAACAAGTAAGTGGACCAACAGGCCAATCACCTCTCTCCTCTCCTCTCTCCCTCCTGTTTCTCCCTCCATCTCTGCTTTAACCATGTGATTAGCGTTGACATGTTTCACCAAGTACACTGTGCTGGTTTCCATGACCGGCTTTAGATAGGATCTTGTTGTTTCTTGATGTGTGCGATGAAAAGAAGTGACGCCAAAAATATGTTGTTTCTTGATGTGTGCGATGAAAAGAAGTGACCACCGTGACACGTCTTCACTTGTGCATAAAAAGACTTTATTACACAGAAAAGAACAATGTCAAAAACCGGCCGAATCTGAGAGTCTCTGGTGCCAATTGTGAGGTCTCTCTCCTTCAGCCCAAACTGCTATCCTTATATGTGGTTTCTTTACCTCTCAAAGCCCCACCTTTTACAACCAGACCCTTTGTTGAACATCTGCTAAAGTTGTAAAAGTAACATCTAGTCTACGGGAGTCCACTCATCTTATCTCCTATCTTGACCTTTAACCCTCAATTTAAGACAAAACAAAAGTTCACATTCCACAGAATAACTGAAGGACACATTTGTAGAACTAGAGAAAACATTCCACTAAATAGCTGCAAACCACATTAGTAAGGCTAAAGAAGACCAGACACTACATATTTCCCCCCTTCGAGGCTCGTAGAGTCTCGACAAATAAAAAGATAACACATTCATATTCAACATTTTGACAAAACATATCAATTCCTCCTATATGTGCTTGCTATAGCACAACCTTTAACAATACAGCAAATTTATGGAGTGCGAGAGCGAAAACCTGTCAGGCAGCCATCTTACTGAAAATTTCCATCAATCAATCTAGACAGGAAATTCTCCCACGGTCCCTCTGCCTTAGGCAACCACATATGAGTACTCCAAACCAATTAAAAAGAGGAATTCTTACAGCTTAAATAGAAACATAACACAAGCAAACACATATGAACACCCCAGGAAATAAATCAAAACAATGTCCAATTTTAGGCTAGTCGACCCATCGGACCCTCCATTGGACCTGTCCCTGCCTAATACCAATTTCCCTAGACACCGAAAAAGAAAAGAAAACATCTGAGGGTTCAATGCATTCACTTATTGTCAAAACATATATCAAAGAATCATCAGCATCATAGGTTACAAAATCCAATACAAAAATATATACAAAATATCACACTGCGGCTCCTCCGTAGCGTCGACTCTCTATAATGTTTTAAATTCGAACATGTTGTAACACCGTGACTTTATTCAGGGTCCTCCAGTTCATTGTCATCGTCGTGTTCAGATGTCTGAAGTCTTTCTGATCATCGGGGTCCCTGAATAACTGGCCATTTACATGGTGGTCATCCTCCAATATCGTTCTAGGTGGAAAAAAGAAAACACCCACCAGTATCTTTGGAAAAACAACAAATACAAATTAAAACATCACAAACAATTAGACATTAAAGATACATCACAATATCCTCTTTTCATAGTATTCAAAGTTCTTCACATTTTTCATGTTCCCCTTTTAACCATACTCCTTTATCACAACAAACTAAAACATATTAAAATTTAAAATGGATATCTCTCCATTAATTCACCCTCAATTACCACTTCCTCATCATCTTCGCCTGTGTCAATTCTGTGCAGCAATGGCATCTGAACCTGATCTCCTGGCATCACAATTCCAACCCATCTCAATATCATAGCCTTCGCAAAGGTCAACAATATCGTACAGAAACAAAACATCATGCACAATGATAGAACAACTGCTACTAAAATTTGAACCAACACTGCTCCCATCGATCCTAATTGTCCCTGCAACCAAGCATTCGCAGACCATCCAGCTCCTTCCGACGCACCAAACGCATCTCTTATATGCTTCAATGCTTCTATGACACTAGTCATATTGTCAGAACTATCAGGAATCAAAGTATAACAGGCCTCCTCAGTTAAATTCAAAGCCATACATAAACCTCCCTGTTTAGCCAAAATATAATCAAGGGCCATATCATGTTTTAACAACGTCAATCTATGACTTCTTTGAGTATTTGACAGATATTCAAAACCTTTTATGGTCTCATTTGCAAAACCCTGTAGGGTATATGTGATATTATCAATATGGTCTGCTAAAAATGTCACCCCATACCATGGAAATATTCCTATACCCCACTTCTCTCCTAAACTTATTCTCCAATGATAAGATTCCAGATTATGAAATTGTGCCAATTCCCTTTTCTCTCTTGTACCAGGAATAACACTAGATTGAACCTCATCAGGCTCCTGTCTCTTCTGAATAGTATAAACCTCATATGGGAGTTTCAGAGTTGCCATATAACAGCATCCTGTCCACCCATATGGTAAAAATATATATGCCTTCTCAGCACATATCCACCAGATATCTTTAAAATTTCCCATGGTCACATTCGCAGGCAAAGTCTGATTCCGTACAATCAAAGTTCTACTCTGTTTATGATGTGGAGCATGAAAAGTCACTGTATATAAATCATCAACCGCTCTATGATTACGTCTACCAACATGCATCATGTAGTTATCACAGTCTGATATTCCCATAAACATCCCAGGGCCATTATGAGTATCATTTGAACAAAAACAGTCCTTGGCCCTCCTAGGTTTCACTTCCATTGCGTCAGGAACTGCTGTTGTCACATTCTCATACCGATCAAGTAGATTCATATATGGTAAATCCCCCAACCAAGAACAGTTAAATCTAGGCTTAAACAGATGTACTGATAATGCCATAATTTTATCCTCTGCTGATCGCTGCTGATACAATAGCCATGATAATGCATAAAATTGACATTTAGAAGCCAGTGGTTCCGGTACTGCCTCTAAAACTGAAAACCATGTATTGGGTGTTGGAATTTTCACCAGACATGGACCATTTATTTTCCTAACTGACCTTACCGAATGAGTCAGCTGCTGAAACCATAAATTCTTACTGGCCCATGGGTCTGTAATTCTCAATGCCGTGGAGTCAAATCCATATGCCCTCCACTGAGCTTCCCTCTTCTGTACTGAGCGATAATGTCCAGTCACATCCTCTGATGTCCCATCTACAAAACCATTATCCACGTCTGTAATAATCTCCTGAGCTATCACTGATAAATCTTCATCCTTCTGTTCTCCAATTTACTTTCTACTTTCAGGACTATCATTACCACTACTCACACTAATCTCTGTCTTTAACATAGGCTTCTGGGTTACATTTACCACTTGCTTCAAAGATGTCATAATCGGTATCTGTGTCATCTTTACAGATTTTCTAGATGTCATAGATCCCATCACTGTTTTAGTGGTAACAGTTGCCCTTGTCACAACCTTACTTTTAGAACTACCAAAAGTGACAGGAGTAGAAGTGGTCTCTTTCACAAGTGTATCATCTATCCCTTTCAAAGTTGTAACTAAAGTAGTTACCAAAGTTGATGTATCAATACTCTTAGTTGTTCCCTGAGCTAAAGTAGTGTAGTCCATCTGTACACTATCTACCCCCGTAACAGTTGCTGTTGCTGTAAATTGATCCCAAACCTCTTTAGCAACCGTAAAATTCTCAGGAGATCCCAAACCTTTGATCACAAGCATCACCTTACGAATCACATAACCCTCTATCCAATAATTCCAACATGGAACAAATTCAAATTCTGGTTCCAAATAGGTACACGTATATTCCCCCTTGATCCTCCCATGTAGCATTACGCAAGAAAAGTGAGCAATCCCGCCTAACTCTCAACCACCACAAGTCATTATTCAAAACATACTTCCTTTCATTGGGGGGTATATTATCAACCTCAGGCCCTGCTAACACCACTTCTTCACCACGACTATTTTTCCACTTAAGAGAATTACTACCATCAAAATTCCCCTTTCCACACTTACATGGAAGCTGAATTGACCCCCCTAAGGCCACTTCAACTCTAATCTTCATACCGCTTTGGTCTAACTCTTCTCCGGACTGGCCTTGGACTCTTTTGTTCAACTGAATCTCTGAACTGTTCTGTAGCGACCTCACAGCCCTTTGCAATCTTTGATGTTTCACACTCCTCTGAAATAAGTCCTGCTGTTTCTGGGACATGTTGAAAATCAATGTCATTAAATCGTCTTTCTTGTCCATTACCTGCAAAGTCACCTGTGGCATCATCAACAATGTGCTCATGACCATCAACATTTTCCACAACATGGAGAGTCTCATCTGACTCTCTTGAGCCTTCACCATCTCGCATTTCATCTTCCAAAAGAGCCAAACTTGGACCCTTTCCACTTGTACGAAAACAAGGTGTTGGCATCCGTCTGCCTGTAACCAACTCATAAGGTGTCATATGCAAATCACGCAACTCACTCGAACGACATGCCATTAATGCCAATGGAAGTGCAGCTATCCAATTTAAACCTGTATGCTGACAAATTTTAACAATGCGATTTTTCAATACACCATTCATTTTTTCGCAAATTCCTTGACTTTGTGGATGATAAACTGCTCCGAGACGCTGTTTGATTCCTAATTTTTGCAAAATCAATCTCACTGTTTTATCCACGAACTCTTTCCCATTATCTGAGGATATCCGATCCGGAAGTCCCCACCTGCTTATGACCTCTCTACATAAAAACTTGGCAACTGATTGAGCATCCTTCCGTTTAGTTGGGCAAGCCTCTGGCCATCGCGAAAATCTATCCACAACAACTAACATATATCTCTTACCTTCAACTGGTTTTATCATATCCACAAAATCCACAACCAATTCTCGCATAGGACCCCTCGGTGTTGGAATGTGCCCAGGAGGAACTATCACACCCCTTCGAACATTATTCTTCAGACAGATAGTGCACCTGCCTATGACATAATCAATCTGTTCAAGCAAATAGGGTGCCCAAAATCCATACTCCTTTATAATCTTTCTCTTAACCTCCCCCCTTGCAACATGGGCTAACCCATGTGCTTCCTGAATCATCAGACCCAACAGGTCCGGAGGTGCTACTATCAGCCCCTCATGATTTCTCCAAAGGCCAGTAGAATCTGGAGTAGCACCTCGATCTTGCCACAACTGTTTATCCATTTCAGAAACAGCTTCCTGCATTAAGATCACATCCCTAAGCGTAATCTTATCTTCCAAATCCACTTCATGAGTGACCAAAAAAACTTTGCCTAATTTGTCTGCTCCTATGACTGCTTTTGCAGCTTCATCAGCCGCTTTATTACCCTGAGTGACCCTTGACATATCCCTTTTATGAGCGGCGCACTTAGTTATCGCTATTGCTTTAGGCTTCATCATAGCATGCAGAAGCTTCATTATTTGAACATGATGCTGTATAGGAGAACCATCTGTTTTCTTAAAACCTCGGTTCTTCCACACCGATCCAAACAAATGACAAACATTATGTGCATATGCAGAGTCTGTATATATTGTCACTCGCTTTCCTTCCGCTAACTGACATGCTTCAGTCAATCCCACAAGTTCAGCAAGCTGTGCAGACGCAGGATGTGGTACTATCTCAGCCTTCTCCACATTCCATCCTCTTAATTCTCACTTTACCTTCAGTTTCCAAACATACTGTTTTCCTCTTACTCATGTCAAAACCTCATCACATCTTTGGTATCAAACAACAACTTCCCATCTACTCCTTCTGCTCACTTTCTTCACTTTCACTATTCTACATTACAATTCCTTCCTCCAAATTCTTCAAATAATCTCACTTGACTTTTCCTACAGGAAAGTCCTCTCTAATTCTCCTTTCCATATGTCACTCTTTCACACTCTCTTCTTTACCCTCTAGCTATAAATCTCCACACACTGTCTCTCTCTTATCTTTCACATCCTCTATCCAACTTTGCCCCTCCTTCTCAAACAACCAAAGAATGCCAAGCTCCATTCGTCTCTTAATCCATTGGTCAGTCAGTTGCCAAGTCTTTCTTCCAAATGACTACAACATGTAGCATTTTAACTATCGCTCATGTATTTAAATGCAGGTGTTTTGTTAGAAAGGGTTTGTGGATAAAATCTCACTGGCCTTGATCACTGGATTCAGGTGCATGCGCTGTCATCAGCAAGCCTCAATCCTTGTGACGCAGGTCAGCTGTCCTCTGTTTTGCCTCTGGACACACCCTGTGTCCTCCTGCTCCTTCTCAAGCTCTCACACCACAAAGAGAAGACAAAAATTCAGTGTCTTACAATCTCACCAAATGCAATACAATATGATATACTCATTATCTGCCAATACTTTTTACAACTTTTCTTTCTACACTATTACTCCTTTGCATAAAAAGTCCTTCTTCCAGGGCTCATATGTTTTAACAGATTTCCTTTTTCAAAGTCCCCTAAACAGAGGCTCATAGACTTTACTTAAAACGTCCCCATGGAAGGCTCATATATTTTATAAAAAGTCCTTAAGGCTCATATTTGTTATCAAACGTCCTCAAAAAGGCTCATAGATTTTAGCAAACGTCCTTAAAGGTTCATAGATATTATCAATTCACTTATTATCTATCTATCTATCTATCTATATATATATATATATAATCTAACTAAATCTCCTACTCTCAATCCTATAAACTCCTATACCTCATTCAATACAAAATCTATCATATTAGTTACACATAAACTCAATCCACACAATCTTTTTATACTGAAGAACCGGTTCACACTTATACGCACACACAACAAACACAAAACATTTAAACTTGAGTGATCACATAGACTATTTCTCCTCTAAATTACTGCAGCTTCTTTCTTCCTAACTTTTTAACACTATTTCTATTTCTCTATTATCCTTATTCCTTTTTCCTGTACTTTTATCTCTTATTCCTATGCTTCATCTCTTTTTCCAAAATTTCCAAAATTGCCAAATTCTCCCCTGGGCCCAGGAGTTCTCTCTCTCTTCTTCTTTTTAAATCCAATTCCTATTATTTTAAAAGCCAATTTTCACACAGTAGCTAGTACACATGTCTTACCGTTGAAGTAGCTAAGGGCGCCGTCTAGTCCAATCTTGCATGGTGTAATCTTTAGCTGAACTTATGTTACTAATTTAGGCTTTTCAACTCTTATTACTACAATCCTTTTTCCTATTTCTTCACTTCATCTTTTTACTTATTTCTATCCTATAGGCCTCTTTTACTGCAGTTTTCCTATTTCTCTTTTATTCTTCTCTTATTTCTTTAATTCTCTTTTCCTATTTCTTTATTTCCTATTTCCTTAGTTCTCTATGGCCTATTTCTTTTTCCTCAGTGCACTATCCTATATCCTTAATTCTCTTTTTCCTTAATTCTCTATTTCCCCCCTATTTGCGTTGCCAGCAACGCAAATAAAACTCAAAATTTAAAAAAATTTAGAACGATGGACAACTTCTAACATCAGCACATCAAAGCAATACCCACATAAAGATTCTTTATCGGTGCAACTCAAACAGCAAATGCACAGTAGCTACAGCGAGCAAACCAGCGCAACAAATAGTGAAAAACTCACCCTTTTTATCGGCCGTGGTTGATGCGGGAGTCGGCTCGTCGAAGCTGCCAGCACACGCCAAAAGAGTCACAAACACGTCCAAGTTCGTGACGCCAAAAATATGTTGTTTCTTGATGTGTGCGATGAAAAGAAGTGACGCCAAAAATATGTTGTTTCTTGATGTGTGCGATGAAAAGAAGTGACCACCGTGACACGTCTTCACTTGTGCATAAAAAGACTTTATTACACAGAAAAGAACAATGTCAAAAACCGGCCGAATCTGAGAGTCTCTGGTGCCAATTGTGAGGTCTCTCTCCTTCAGCCCAAACTGCTATCCTTATATGTGGTTTCTTTACCTCTCAAAGCCCCACCTTTTACAACCAGACCCTTTGTTGAACATCTGCTAAAGTTGTAAAAGTAACATCTAGTCTACGGGAGTCCACTCATCTTATCTCCTATCTTGACCTTTAACCCTCAATTTAAGACAAAACAAAAGTTCACATTCCACAGAATAACTGAAGGACACATTTGTAGAACTAGAGAAAACATTCCACTAAATAGCTGCAAACCACATTAGTAAGGCTAAAGAAGACCAGACACTACAATCTAATCGGGGTCTAATGGGGTCAGGCTCCCAATCGACAGTCCATTCATAAGAATCAACAAATACACCGTGCATGAAAACAAGACGGTAAGGTGCACATATGCACAGATACCTGTTGGGTAAAAAAAAAAAAAGGAAAGTAAGAAGGAAGGCAGAGAGAGGAAGGAAGGAGGGCAGGGATGGCAGATGATTGCGGCTTTAGGGGACGCAGGGCCTTGGCATGCAAACAAAGGCGCCGGCGCTCTCTCATCTGTCCTGGCATTAGGACTTTCATAAGTCAGCTGTGTAAGCACTGTAAGCATTACTGTCTGCTGATAATGAACTGTTTGATCTCGGGGATTTAATGTCTTTTTTAGTAGCCGCTTGAGATGTTTTTGCCTGCGTAAAACTCCACAACTGGCAAAGCAACAATTACGATCATAATTGTCTCTGTAAGTAAATAATTATTATTCAGGATTAAGCACATATCTGTGCAGGGAGCGTGTGCTCATGTGAGTGCATGAACGCCTTAATTCCAGGCTGCTGTGGGACAGTGAAATAAATCAGGCCCAGCTGATGTGTGTTTACCTTCCCTAAGCCACAGGAGACTTTGGGTAATTGAGCATGAACAGATCAGCAATAGAAAACCAATTTCACACGAAGATAGACACACACCCCCAAAATGCTATACTGCCCCAGCTAGCCATGACACACACATACACACCTACACACACCCTTGTTGCTCAGTGATCCTGTGGGACAACATGGGTGTGTATAATTTGACTCAAGTAAGTGTATGAAGGCAAGTAAGACCATATTGTTGATGTGAACTATGCGATCACTTAGAGCATTAATATTAAACACTTACAGTTCAACATTTGGGAAATACTGTTCTTTGCTTTTTGTCAACAGTTACAAAAGAGGATTGATGTCGCTCTTATATCTGTATAATGAATATAAAGCCAGTCTGTCCAGAAGTGACAAAATCTGCATAGTGATAACAAGCCAGGAAGAAATGCACACAGCCCAACGCACAAACCTCATAAAAACCACAACTAGCTGTTTTCACACTTTGGTTTTTCTACTGATTAAACAAATGGGGTATGACATGTTCATTTATGAGCTTTAAAGCAACTGGCAGGTGTATTCTTTTAAGTTTGGACAGAACCAGGCTAGCTGTTTCCCCCTGCTTCAATACATTATGCTAAGCTAAGCTAACCAGTAAATGGCTGTAGCTTCATGTTTAACAGTCAGATATTAGAACAGTATCAATTCTGAAATTATTCACACTGTAGCATAACCAATAATGTCAGACGTTTGTGTTTCATAGAGATACAAATATTGCAATATTATAAGCCACAATAACACAGCTTTTTCCCCATTTTCAGCTGTAATGCTAAGCTAAGCTAACAGGCCATTACTGTAGCTTCAGATACAGATACAGATATGAGAGCGGTATCAATCTTCTGATCTGACTGTTGGCAAAAAAAAAAAAAGCAAACGGCAGTATTCAAAAAATGCTGAACTATTCCTTTAATCACCACATATTGTAGCATTTTCAATAATGCAAGACGGTTGTGTTTCCCAGAGATACAAACATCACAGCATTGCAAACCGGAGTAACGGAGCACCTCTGGATATGCATTCACTCATCTGAATAAATGCATGGGTTTATGTGTGTCTGGGATGCCTATGTGTGTGTGTGTGTGTTTCTGTCAGTGCGTGTATGTTGATGGCATCCCTGTAGTCGCAGCTCCCCTGCTCTTGTAATGTACCCATGTAATGGTGTAATGAAAATTCATGATGAGAGCATGTTAACTGCATTAGCCAGTCTCCCGAGTTCCAGCACATGAATAAAACGAACAAGGGGAGGAAAAAAAAAAAAACAGGGAAACTCATTTTGATGCCTAATTATTTTTGGACTTGACAGCCTGGCAGCGGCCTGGCCTGTGTATGTATTTGTGTGTGTGTGCATGTGTGTGTGTGTAGGTCATCAGCGGTGCTTAGTAGATGCACAGCGGTAAGCAGGGCCCTTCATTATGGGCCATAATGAGTACATCCACCCCAGATACAACAGCCTGGGAACCTTTGTTGCATTGTTTTGTTCCGACACCTTGAGCAACAAATCAACACATTTTACATGGCTCAAGTACCTGCAATTTTTTTTCTCTAAATATGTAACAGGGGCAGCTCTCGCCTCGGTGTAGGTTTTTTTTTTCTCTACGCTTTTCCTTTCATTATGCTTGCATACACATTTTTGACGTGCAGGAATCGTTATCATCAGACCTGTAAAACCATTAAATCACTGTAGGAAATGTGTGTTTTATAATAATTGTGCTATTATACCCATGTGCACATTCCAACTGAGTGCAGTTAAAGATCGTTTTAATTGTGCCATTTTACTAAATAACAAATGTGTAATATTTCTGAAGGGAAGCCAGTCGGGTGCTGTTTCTAAACACTTTATGGCACCAGCGTTTGCGTTTTTCCGTCGCTGCCACAGGTTTCCTTCCTCTAACATCACCCTGTACATGCAAGACTGTTGACTTAAGGGCTGAGCTGCATGCAGCCGTATCGAGTGTTTCTTTGTGGTTGCTGACACGGATCTGTGTAATCCTTACGCAGCCGATGTTAGTTTAGTGGAGTCAGATGTTGTCCTCAACTCCTTTCGCTCATAACAAAAATAGATTCTCCTGGAGACTGTGGTTTGTTTGATTTTCGCGAAGTGTCTCAGGGAGAGAAGCAAAAAGGCAAACTGCTGAATATGAACGCTCTGTGAGGATTGGGAGAACGAGACTGAGAGCTCTTTTTTTCTTAATAAATCTCTTCTTCTTCGCTCTATATACTGTTGGAAAGGCAAACGCTTTTCATATGGCTAATATTCAGCTGACCAAAGGTTTCCTACCTTAGATAATCAGAAACACCTGTGTGGCACAAATGACTGTGTGTGTATGTAATCAACCCCAGGGGACTGACTGAATCCTTCCTGCCCATGATGGAGACGCGCTCCAGTGCAACGGATGCAGCGCAGGATTCCCGAAATCACAATCTCCCAGGATTAGACGTGGAATGAAGGAGAAGCGGGGCATCCGGATGGCCTTTATTGGTTTATGATTGCCCTTATCCTAACCACATTAACCTCCTGATTGCTTGAGCAGACATTATTAGATGCTTCCATTGGAACAAAAAGAAAAAGCGGAGAAAAAAAAGAGACTAACAGGCAATCATGCCCACCGGCCCATGTAAGGAATTTAAGGCCAAGGACACAAAGAGACAGAGGGAGCAGGAGAAATGAAAAGGAGGGGAGAAAGAGGAGAAGGGGGGGGTGAGGAGGGGGGGGGGAGCGGGTGTTCGATCGTCGATTAAAGTGCAATTGTGCAATTTCATTCCTGTTCCAGCACAATGAGGAATGAGATTAAGCTCAATTTGGACCTGTTCAAGAGATCTCCTCACCTCTGTCTGAGGTACACTGCGCAACACACACACACACACACGCAGACGCTCGCAAGCGCACGTGCACGCGCTTGCATATACACACACACCTACACACCCCTGGAGCCCCTCACCATGTCAGCACCCCTCCAGGGAAATCAGGCGTCTGGAGACAGGTCAGCCCTGGCCCATGTATATATTCATGGGCTTAATCTGGCATCATTTCTCTCTGCTGCCGGAAAAAGAAATGTATTTAATTTACACAATCCCCATTTGGCCTGTTCACCAAGGAGAAATACATAGGGAAAGTAGGCCCATAGTCAGGGCTTCACCTCTTCAGCATAAACTATTTTGCAGAGTGTGTGCATATACAAGTTTGTGCGTGTGTGTGACTATGTACTGTATGTCAGCATGCATAGCAGTATTCTGTCTGTGTATCGCAAAGGAGAGGGAAAAAAAAAAAAAACATCTTATCATATTCCAGACCTGTACAGTACACCCAAACAGTGGCAGCTGTGCTAGTCAGTTTGAATGGGAGGATGGGAGTTGTACCCAGCAGATGCTGTGTGTGTATTAAACAGATTAATTATTAAAACATGCTTGACAGATGAAAAGTGGGTCCTCAGGCTATAAAGGAAAATGTTTATTCTTCTGCCATAGACTGTAGTACACTTAGCTTCTGCTCTCAACTTATCCAGCGCCTCAATGAAGAGAGTAAACACTTTCTGTGCTCTGTGTGGTTGGAATCACATACATAATAATTTGAAATGGCCGCCTGGGATAAACCTTCAAATATGAATGTGTGTTTAGTGATTGGGGTAAAATATGATTAGCATGCAGTAGCAGCGTGTACGTGTGTGTGTGTGTGTGTGTGTGTGTGTGAGTGTGGAGTTAGGTAGCCCGAGGACAGACCCAATCACCTTTTTCCAACTGCACACCTAATCAAGTAATGTTACCCCTGTTCTCACCGCCTCATATTAACTTTCTTTCTCTCCATCGTTTCCCTTCCAACATTCAGAATTTTTCTTACTCGTACCATTGTAAATATTTAACTCTAAAATATTGTAACCGGCACGGGGAGCGGCTGTTAAGATTATTAATTATGTTCAGTGAAGTTGGTTCAGATCAAGAGCAAAGTTAAAGATAAATGGTTGTTAAATCGCAATCACTGCGATTTCCATTATGTCAGTAAACATGTGGAATCTAAGAGGCGGTTTAGCCTGTCAGTCATTTTTAGATAACTGTGATTAGTTTGACCAGTTAAATATTTGTGGTCGTGCATTTATCATCAGGCCTGTTTGGAAACAGCGGGATTTTTTCTGTATGCATGAAAGTCTGAGTCTCAGTTATTTTTCTTTTGTTTCGGTTATGGTCTACATCTCGTGTATTGTTCTCTATCTGGAATAAATCAATGGAGATGCCTGGTAATGTTTCGCCATCTTATTGCGTGTGAGTTGCTACAATATAGTGGTGTGACACAAAGCTACTATCTGCATCTGTCACAAAAATATCTGCCTTTGGATGTGGACTTTTGGATGTAAGATTAGCTGCTTACACAATACACAAAATAGTACTTAACCAAGCACATTTAAATAAAAAATAATCTAATAACTATTAATAGTGGGATGCAATCAGAATTCAAATCAGAATAAGTTTATTGGTAAGTATGTTTTAGCATTTTGCCATTTAGTATTATTTATATTTAAAAACTACAGGAATGTAAAGAATGAAAATGTAAAAAATGAGAAAGCTGTTGATTCTGATGATATTTTTTTTTTTATGAAGTCATGCTATGGGATGAGGTTCAAATGAAAATAAAGCTGGTTTGTAGTGTCTATGAAACTATGAGAGAACACCTGACAAAAATCAAAATAGTTTCTTTTGCAACTTGCATGCACTTTTGAGACGGTCCCTAACTTAAGCTCAGTAACTTCAACTTACACTGTCATGTTGTATGAAGGTATTATTGTAGCAATATTATTTGAAAATGTGTGTGTAGTTGTGAACATGTATCTCAACCCATATGTGCATACTCAGATTTGTGAATGTGTACACTTATCTCTAAAGTTGCATTATATTTGTGAAAGAAGTGTATAAGAATCTGAAAACAACACTGCTCAAAAATTCTGTTGAAAGGAAATATGCAGGATCTTTGCAAAGAAGTCAATGTTGCTTGAAGCACAAAATGTTTATGCACCATAAAAATCACTATATCTTATTATTACATCATATGATTCTATGAAACAGCCAAAACAAGTATTTGTTACTACTCACACTTAGTCCAAAACATGTGAGGAACCATTGAGAGAACTGTGAGGCAGCATTTATTGTGTTTCCTTACAGCATAAACACATCTGTGATCTGCGTCTCTGCTGTTGTTCCTGAACACATCTGGTCGGCTGGTTTTCAGTGTAACAGGCTGGAGGCGGATGATCCGAGTGTCACTCAGTCACTCATCTTTAGAAAACTGTGGCTGCAGTTGATTTTTAACAGTGTCACCATGAACCAAGATTATCATTGTGTTGGAGGTCAAAACACACGCACGCTCACAGGTGGCAAATCTGTGCATCAGAGCGTGCGTTATCTGTGGAGCACGGTCCTTAGTTCAGTTTGTCCTGTGTGTGTTCTGTGTTTTACTGAACATCCAGCATGTAGCTGCTGGCTCAAGAGTTAATACAGAAAATATAGAGAAATACTGTTTCGTTGCATATAACATCTTCAGCAACATTGACCACTAGCATTTATTTTAATGTGCTGATCGCTGTTCATTCCAAATTCTGACTAAACGTTACCCACATTAATGAATTAAAAATATTAATGTTATTTCTGTAGTGATGCAAGACAAAGTCTGGGAAGAGCTTATATGCATTAGACAAAAAAGAGTGCAATGCATTGAAAGAGAGCCCCAAGAGAAGACAAGTGGATGGGGGGATGTAAGCAGCCAGATGCATCTGTCTATAGCACAAGGAAGACAGAGAGAGAGAGAGAGAGAGAGAGAGAGAGAGAGAGAGATACCACCTGCTCTTGCCATTTTCCAGTTCTTAGCTCCATGTAAATAGGTGACAAATTATTCAATCCAGGATCTGAGCATCGAAGCCCCTTCTGAAGGTGGAGGCCAAGGAAAACGGACCAGTTACCCTCCCAGCATCCTTTAAAGACAGCTCCACCCTCGCTTGCACTCACATATACACACAAACACTCACACACAGAATGAAATAATTTCTCCCATCCCCCATGCTACACACACACACACACACACACACACACACACACACACACACACACACCCACAGACACGGGTTGCTGGGCCCCCTGTTGCCTCATCTGTCAGCCCCCACAACCAAGCACACACACATACACTAACATCAGGCGCACACACACAAACACACCTCCCAGGGGAGAGGGTCTCAGATGCAGATCATCAGTATTAGCGGGCGGCTGAGGGATTAGCATCCCCCTGCAGTGACCTACAGGTGTAGCCCTGGGTTAGAGCAGACACTTATCTTCCAGAGCATCACTGGGCCCTGACCCCCCCAGCCCTCTACCAAACGCACCTCACAGGAAAAACAGCACAGGCAGACAGATGGGGGAGGTGTTGCGGGGGTAAGGGGTAAGGAGCTATAGGGAATGTGCGGAGATAAAGATTGACAGGTAAATATAGACGGGTAAGGAAGGCAGGCGGATAAAATGGCAAAGTCATCCAGGTGTGAGGAGCGTTATGAGGATGAATGTAATACTGCTTTTGTTAAGATTACGACGATGCAGTTAAAGACTGGCAGGTGGTGAAGAGACTGAATGTGTCAATACTCAAATATTACGCCAGATCCATATATCATCACCTCTAGATAGATAGATTTGTTTTAAACTAATGCAATTATAACTAAGTTGTTACTAATTGTTTTACTGATTAACAATTAATTATCATTATTATTAAATAATAATTAATCATTTACTAACTGCTAAAAGGCACCTTTTTGGGTTGCCAGGTTGTGAAAAATCCCATTAGAAGTTATCTTATCTTTATCTACAGTTAGAGTCACTTTCTTATAAATCATCAAGTCTGCAGTTGTAAGTGTAAATAAGTGGTTAATAAATGTTTTTTTGTCCAGACTGTATCCAGCCTTTTTCTAGAAATAAGTAGTCAAACAGTCTATCCTGTCAAAAGGACGTTTTCACTATATGGCAACCTATAAAGCGTTAGTAAGATAATTACTTATTATGCATGAATAAAGCTTTTCAGTACAGATTACTATTTATAAAGGGTGCATAATTGAAAAGTTGGATCATAATCTAACTTTATTAACTTCTCCAGTTTAAGTACAAAAATTGTTCCTTTAAGAGCTACTAATAAGTTCTCTGCAAGATTGTATTATGATGGAAGAAGTTTTAATTGAATCATCATATCTTCCTGATTGTACCTTAGAACAACTGAGTACAAATCACAAATAAATGTACTTCCTGAAAGTGAAAGTAAATACCTAAACATGAGTCAGTATCAAGAATGTGGGCCCTCAGCTGAGTTAGCAGTGCCAAGAACAGAAGCAAGAGGAACTGACATTTGGGTTGATAAAAAAAAAAGGTGAGAGATCCAAAAAACAAACAAACAAATAAACATTTTTTACCAATTAATGAACACTTAGCATCACTGTGTCAGCTTTCTGTCTTTTTCCCCCGTTGTATTTGCCTTTGTCACGTTCCTGTAAGTTATCACATTTTTTGATTGAACGCGGGAGAAAAGCGGGATAAACAGACAAAGTCAAAACAATGCGAAGATGGAGGTAGACAAGCAAAGGGCCTTTGGTGGTTGACGCTCATGTTTTGTTCGCTGTAATATCATCTGAACCTGGCTTGTGTTGTTGCCTCCCGTCGGACTCGCCTCGTTCTGTTGACATTTTGCTGTTATTTGTACACTGCAAAGCGGTCCATTTTCCCCGCATCAAAAGTGCTTTTACGCGTGTGTGTCAGGATGTCTTTGGTGCTTACCTTCAGCTCCTGTCAGTGAGCGAGAGCAGGGCCTGTGCTCAGGAGCAGAGGGGGGAAGGCTGCTTTGTGCCCTAAGCGTTTTTAGTGAAGGCGAGAACTGGCTCAAAGGCTGTCAACGCACATGGAAACACACATCAATACACACACACACACACCAACAAGCCGTGTTTTCGCTCTCAGCTGCACTCCCAGTAAGAACCAAGTGTTTGAAATGAACTCGGATTCATAAAGCGCACGTACACACACGAGCACGCACACCATGCTCATTACACAGGTTTCTCGCCTGTATTTGTCTTTCTCAAAGGCTATAGAAACATGAGGGTGGCGAACGCAGCCCTAATCAAAGAATGTAGAGTTAGGACTTAAGACCTGACAAAGGAAAACAATCCACAGTGTGAGACGATGTGTGTGCAGCGAGAGCGGCGTAACAAATGACACGGCCGTGCTTTATGAAACCACAGTTGCCGAAAGATGTTCACACGTCTTCCCGTGTCGCACGGCAAATCCACCAGATGGAAACTGCAATCTGCTGGTCTTTCTAGTCTTAGCTGCGACTGCGGAGAGGACAACAGGGTCAAACTTGCACTGTGAACTCAGTGTAGACACTGGGAATTCATTTCATTAGTGGGCTTTTTGGAAGACTGTACCCACATGCTACCATAATAGTTATTTAATATAAAGCTCTGAAAAAGAAATCACAATTGCTTTCATTCCCTCATATCTTTGGTTGTGAGATAAACAAAGAATCCCACATGCTGTTCTCACTTTATTAGCAACACTGTGGTCCTCACATCTTTCTAAGGTAAAATTTAAGGACAAATAGCACCAGCACCATATATATATATAAAATTTTCTGAAAAATTGCCAATTAGAGGGTTCCAGCACAGTTCTTTTACAGCTGATTCAACTTTCATTGCTTGCTGACATCTTTGGTAAAACTGGAATCTGATCTTCCCAAATATTTCTTATCAAGTCCAGTTAGATGTCTTCTCTTTGTGTCTTCAGACATAACCTGTGTAAACTGTGTCCCCGTTCAGAGGCTTGATTTTTTTTTTAAAGGATGAAGTCCAGGAAGCTGGTCCTTCAGAGGACTTGATGGTTCAGCTGAATCCGCGCTTCCTCCCAGAATATGATGCCCCAGGCCCTTAGCAACCAGAAGTAATGGTTAATTTGGAAGACCCTAACGATCTCGTAGAATCAGAAATGACCAAGTTTGAAGCCAGAAAGTTGCCGTCACAATTTGCTTGATTAAATAAGGTGTAAACTCCCATGATAAAGTAAGTTAGTTTCCGTTTATCTGTTATGTGATCAACAAATCAGGCTGCTAACAGAAGCAAATGATGGAGATCATGGCCTTTTTGTTTTAAATATTGAAGTATTTTTTTGTGTAGATCAGCTGATATAGATGATCATTAGAGGACAAATACCTGTTAATATTAGGACATAATCAGGTGATGTTTCCTGATTTGTCAAGTTGACAAGTTGATAAGGATCGCCTGAATGCATCATTGGGCAACTTACCAGCCGTCACTGGATTATGGGATACTGAGAGCCGCGAAGAATACAAACTGATTAGGTTGTCCAGATTTGGTTAAAAGCCTTCTGGCAGCAGGAGGCAGCAGTTCACATTAACGCTTCACCAAATAATTTTTTTCGAGGGATAAACTACCTGACAACAGGTACTTAGAGGAGCAGGTGTAGTGGTTGTGAAACCTTTAAAGAATAATATACAGATTAGCTCTGATGAATGCATCCAGCTGCTCTCAGCCCGCCCTCCCCGCTCCTACTCCAGGATGTTTTGAAATTTCAGCCATGAAGCAAGTACCTGCAGACTATCATCATCATCCAAGCCCAACATTACGCATGCAAACTGGGGGGAGTGATTTACCCTCTTCATTCCAAGTAACATGTGCCCTGTCTGTGGAATTTGGGATCTCAAGCGTTTCTTCCCAGCGAATGACAGCAGTGTACCCCTGGTGTGTTGGAGGCTGCCAACCACTAAGCAGTCCTGGCATTCTGCAGACAGGCCAGACTTGTGGTTGTTGTTTTGCTCGCTCCTTCTCAGTCTTTGGCTGCAGGCTATATGCAGAACACAGACAGCTAGCCTGTGCCCACACCAGGGCTCAACGCTGAAGGTACTCAACCCCATACTCCACTCGGTGTACATTAGCAGGAAGCAGCTGGTGGGCAATGTGAGGACGAGAAACAAAGAGGGGGAGTCGAAGAGGAGGAAAATGAACAACAGAGGGATGAAGTATGTGCCTGTTAGAAAACATAAAACAATGCAGTTAAATACAAGAGGTAACTCTCACATCTAAGACTAAAGCTCTGTAGCATAGAATCAGGCTCATTCCTCCAGTTCACTCCATTTCTCTTTTCTTCTGCTTCATTCCATGCTTTGGTTTGCACCGACAAAAAATGGCTGACCACAAACTCACATTGTCTCATGTCATTCTCCCCAAAAGGAACGTTCTAGACTATGTTTGGGTTCCTCGGTGAAGCCGCGGGCAATTGTGACTCAGGCAAACCATCCCCTGTCATATTCTTTCAATTAGAGATGACAGGGAAGTCGGAGTGCTCTCTGCGATGAAGTACGTTCCTCTGCTGTTGCTCCGCTCAACGAAAAGGTGCGGTTCAAAACCTTGTGTTTAAGATAGTGAAATATCAAGCCAAGAATTTCGGCTGAGTCATTTAATCCATGTCAAAGATGCAGTTTTGGCAATAAAGCACAAAAAGGATGACGTTACTTTTCTTCACATGGTGCAAAGACAAAACAACCCTTAATCTCTTTCTGATACCAGGTCATTTCTAACAGAACTCCAGCTGCTATTTTGTGTCTCTCCTTGTCACAGTCACACACCTTTCTGATTAGTACCCATTCGTCCTGATCAGTCAGTGATTTTATGTCCCACCGTGGCCTCCGTCCCTCCTGGCTTGACTCTTCGGTCACTAAGCTCAGACAGTCTGAGGCCTCTCCAGCCCAGGCCTGTTCAAATATGCAGTTTTAATTGAGTGATAATGAAGAGAGCTTGTCTGAGATGAGGTTAACAGGAGTGTATTAATTTGAATAGGGCCCTCTGGATTATCCCTGGCTCTCCGAGCTCTGAAAACGTGCCGCTGTGCCGTCCACACGGGGACCCGAGAGCGCACTGCATTTCTTAATGGACCACAGGGCAACATAAGGGTCATTAGCATGAGATTCAGACCAAGTGTTTATATATGTATGTGTCGTGGCTCCGCTTTATCCACCTTGACACAAAGTTTGACAGACAAAAAGTGCAAAAGGTAATCAATGAGGAGCATAGTTAATAACCAGAGGGCAAAGATAAAAATCTATATCTCTCAATCACGATGTAGATTTCTATCTTTCTTCCTATTTTTCTTCCCGTCTGTCCCTCGCCCTTTCTCTCTCTATCCTCCACCATTGTTGTTATCAAATGATACAGTTGCTCAAGCGCAGCGTTTGAATCCTAAGGACCTCTGGGAGCGGATTTGTCTCCACCAAGCCCCTTCTAACGGGGATTAAGAGGATTAAAAACCATAAAATGACCCCAGCTCCAGGTCCCCAGAGCCGGGCCCAGCTTGCTTCAGCCCGGCCCAGCCAGGAACGGAGCGCAGGCCGCAGGCCTTCTTTACCAACGGCCCCTTAAAGCTCCCCGTTAGCATGACAAAGAAGAGAGCAGTCCCCTGATCCGCCAAGGAGGCAGTACAATGGAGTGGCCGCTTTCTCCCCCTGCTCATTTTCATGGAGACAAACAGCATTACACTTGGCAGTGACATTGTTCTAAACTCCAACATGGAGCCCCTCTTTCTCTGCTGAGCTCAAGGTGTCATATTAATTATTTAAATCTGATGTGGATTTTCAGCGAGGGATCCCTCCAAGGCCTTAACCGCAGCCAGAAGGTCTGGGATCTGCATTCGTTTGGTTAATTAGACCTGAAACCACGCTTTGATCTCGACCAAAATCGGAAAAAAGGGAAACTTCCAGAATGAATTATTTTAGCCCTAACCTATTTTTTCATTATAGATCTTTCCTACCCATTTTTATCCCCTTTACAATGTTGCGAACACAAATGTGTGTTTGTCGCCCCGTGTGTGTAAAACCGAATTAAAGTGTACAATGACGGAGTTTGGGGTTAAGGATTTTGCAGTTAACCAGCTTCATGAGGTCAATGATGAAGGTAATTGAAGGCCACTTTAATCCACTCAAGAGGCCTGACAGAACCATTTACTCATGTCGTCTCACAGAGAAGGTACAGTTGGACTCAGATGAAAGGGGAAAAAAATAGAGGGGAAGATAGAGAGAACAAGGCTGCAGAGGCTGGGGTGGTCTCTCTCTCTTACAATCTCATTTAAACAAGCAAGAACTTGGACTTGGATAAGGGAAAAATTGTAAATGCAATAAAGCTTGGAGGCAAAAATTTCGTACCACAATAATAAAACATCCACAAAGCTTTGGTGGCCGTTCAGCATGGGGTTCACCGCAGCTTGAGATAATGTTGATTTCAACAGGCAGAGTAATAATGGAGGCCAGCAGCAGCAAAGTTGGCAGATGTAAAAAATACTGTACATCATGGGGTGTGTTGTGGCCTTTCAGTTGCTGGATGGGTTCAAGTTGTCTCAGATATGTTTAATAATACGATTGCGAGGACGGGGTCACACACGAGCGAGCGTGAGAGACAGGACAGTCACCAAGACGTGCATTAAGCCTCCCGTTGTCACAATCTGAGATATATCTTCAGACAGCCCTCTCCACTGGATTCCATGTCATTCCTCTTTGAACGGCCAAATTGACGAGTTTATGCATAATTGAGGCTTGTATTACGAAAAGGAGAATGAGGGGAGCGTCTCTTCTCTGGACGAGTGGGGGATGAGGGAAGCTGGAAGGGATAGGAGGGGGAAGGAAAAGAGAGACAGATTCTCCCCCTGTCCACGGGACAAGATGGGGGAGAAGAAGGAAGGGGAGTTGGGGGGATATCAGAGAGAGACAGGCTGATGTTTGATGCACGGAGGTGGGGAGTGAAGACAGCCTGGCACAGCTAATGGGAAGAGCTCTGCTGGATCTCCTCACCCAGCCCAACTACACACTGAGCCCCCTCGCTATCTCCACTGAGGCCGGCCCGCGACGAGCTCTGGGGACTGTAAGTGAATTAAGCCCTCTGGTCTAAGTGGAAAATTAATTTACTCTCTCAGGAGCGGCTCAGAGAGAGAGAGAAATTTTGAGTCATGGGAAGAGGATGGAAAAGGAGAACATGTGTCTTTGACTTTGATGAAGAAAGAGTGCACTTCCTCTGCTATGTCAGTGGAAGCAGTGAATCCCACATTATCAGGTATTAGATGACTGACGCGGTGGCAAGAGAGGTGGCTGTTATATCAGGCTCACTCATAACATTTAGGTCTCTCAAGATGGTCACTTTGAGTGGTCAATAAATTAGAAAATTAATCTGCAACTGTCACGATAATTAAATAACTGACTTTGTAATTCTTCTAAGGAAAAGTATTTTTTGTTTTATATCACTGCAAACTGAATATCTTTGGGTTGACTTTTGGTCTGACACAACAAAGCATTTGAAGATGTCACCTCGGGCTGTGGGAACTTGTAACAGGCATTTTTTACAGTTTTTGACATTTTAAAGCCAAAATGATTCATTACTGGATCAAGAAAATAATAAGGGGATTAATCGGTAAAAAAATAATCAAAAGTAGTCACTATGTCAGATTTGGTATGATTGTGAAACTTTAAAGCACCAGCATGAATAAAATATTTACACATATTTCACATTTATAAATGTGTACTGTACAGTTTTTTTCTTGCTTACCTCTAGTGGTATCTACATATGAAGATGAATATTTTGGATTTGATTTGCCCAAGCTTATATCACCAACTCTATCTGATGGAAATAAATTAAATTTCATCAGCAGCAGCACTGAAATTTTATTATTATTTCAAAATTCAAAATTCAAGTTCAACAGCAACATATCTTTCCAGAAACAGCATTCCTATCACTCTGGATAATAAGAGCTCATTGTGAATAGTTTTTTACAACTTTTGGCTGAAAAAATAGTCACTACAATAAAGTTTGTACTGGGGCGCATCCTAAACATTATCCAGAGTAACGGGGAGGTTATCTCTGGGAAGAGATGATGCTATTTAGAATAATTTAAATGCATTAATCTATTACTCGGACTGAAGTCCAGTTGGATCATATTTCATTGGCTCACCTGAAACTGTTTTAACACAGGGCAATTAGTTGTCTGCCATCATCACACACCAACTGTAAGAAAAACAAAATTTGCCATTATTCTCATTTTGGTTCCTGATGATATTCAGGATTGGGAGGATATTGTGTAGTCTGAGGACAATGTCGCTTCAATTTCTGACATTCCTTTGTTACATGTCTTGTTAGATGATACAGAGAGGCTGCCCATCAAATACAATAAAACACGTCTGCAATAACAAATCCTGAAATAATACCACAAAATTCCATATGAAAGCCTAAACTCAGCCGCTGTGCGCCTCTTCTTGCCGGTTTTCTTGCCATCATTCCATCCCCTCCTGTACGTGGCCAATTTAACTTGCTCCTCTTTGCTCCATTTCTCAGATGTAGATCAAACTAACACAACAAATGTGTCTCACTCTAATCTCCCATTTATTTACAAGGGATACCCCCTAACCCAGGCACGTGCGCGCACTCACACACACACGTGCATGTCCCCACACACACTCACACAAACGAAGACTTAATGACAGTGAGTGAAATAATCACCCGCCTCGCCTGTAGCACTGTGGGCTTGAAGTTGACCCCCTGCCCTCAAACACACACACACACACACACACACACACACTCGTCCACATGTACACACAAGCAGCGGGGCCCTCTCCTCAGGCCCATACGACCAGCCCTCGATGAATACAAAGGATTGTGGGGATTAGCCAGACATTTGGTCGGGCATTGTTCTGGCTTACTAAATGAGGTTTGGCCGGTGGCAGCCAGCACGGGGGCCGGATCCTGCGTGAAGCTGAGGCAGAGGTAGCGGCCGCCCCTCGGAGGAAGAGTGATAATTACCTCTTCCTGAGAGAGATGACAGCTTTGGCCTCTGCGTCCCTGAATCTTGGACATTAGCAACTGAATAGAGAGCTTTCATACTGTATATCATTTTAATCTTTCATGTTCAGATCCAGCAGATGGCTTATTACTGGCCTGGGTGAGGAGGCAGCTAGGGAGACAAATGGCCCATGTCTCTTTTAAGGAGGGATGCCGGGGAAATGGCATTCATATAGGGCAAGAGCAGCGGATAATTGTATATCTGGCTGTTTGGAGGTGCAGCGCTGCTCACACACACTGCCAGCCTATAAATCATAAAACTATTAATCTTAGACAAATCCCACTCGGAAGGCTTGACGGAGGGCAGTGAGTTTGGAAAAATGAGATCCATCCAAAATATGAAGGATTCTTGTTTGACATGCATGTTAAGCCTTCATGCGTGCTCCTACGGCCGATTGCATTTTCATTTGTTTACATTTGCATTTAACCTTCCTCAATGTGAAAAACAAATGTGATCAACGAGATATCCCACAATGCACTGATTAAAGGAATATGTATACTGTAGTCATCCTCGTCTCATATATAAATGATCCACTTTTGACTTTCTTTCATCACTTTCTATTTAGCGTTTCATGTATTGAGATCTGACAATTGACTTATTCATGTTTCTTGAGTTATTCATTATCTGATAATGAATATTAACTGTGTGGATTTCTGCGGGGGACTGCACTGCAGGACACAACTTTTGATATGATCACCAGAAAAAAGTCAGCGGCATAAATCACCAGACACTGGCCAGAGAAAACGCACAGAATCCAGAAAGTAATAAAAGTCTCGAACTGCCTGATTTCCTATTATTTGGGAAGGTGTGCGTGAGCATCTGTTGAACATCTGATTTCTATTACATTTCAATGTACTTTGCATTTAGAGAACATACTACATCTCTCTTCCTCTCCCTCCATCCCTCTCTTTCTCCCTCTTCAGCGTCCATTGACATCACCCATCCAAAGAGAAACAATACGGTTTCATCTGCGCGCTGACAATGATGCATGAGCCTGATGGGAAACACTTTTCAGGTGTTGTCATTATAAAGCCATTTTTTCCATAGGCCCCATGTGAAAGAAATACAAAGACAGGGCCCAAAGTGTAATACTCTAATATCTCTGAAGCTTTTCATTGGCATCTGTGGAGCCCTGGCTGCTGGATTGTCTCCTTTTCAATTACCTGATCTTTTCAACTCGGTGGGAAATGAAAAATGTGCAGCGCAGTTGGAGCTCTGGAGCAAAAAGCCTTCACACATTTCTCCCTCTCTTTCATTCTCTCCCTCTCCAATCATCGCTCTCACACATGTTAGACATGTTTCAGTGAGTGCTAGTGCGTTCGCTAGAGAGCAGGTCCAGCGTGTTCAAAACGAACCCCAACTTTTTGACCGTAAACAGTTAAAAACCACCAACAACGCCACATTAATTTACTGTTGATACTAACCACAGATCACAGTTACCGCTAATATACCGCATGAGCATCCAGGCTTTATGATGAATGGCTTTGTTCATTCAGGAGACTTTTTCTGGGTCGAACATCGACTGGGGCACCTCCAATTTCTGACTTCACTCTTCTGTCCAGCTGCATTGCTAAAGACATTGTGCAGTTCTATATTTATCAAGGCAAGATGTTCTAATGTTTCTCAGTGACACGGAGCTGGGAAGGAGGAGGAGGAGGAGGAGAAGCTGGTTATTAATAAAACTATTTGCCAAATGAGTCATGCTAGAGAGACGATTTGAAGAAGGCCAAAATAACATCTGCTTTGAGCTCATCCTGATATCCTGATTACATCAGTTACATCACGTGAAGTCATGCTCAACACAGCGCTAAAAATCCTGCTTCAACATGATATCACCTTATCAAAACGATTTGGATAAATATGCTACAACTGATTCAGTTAGCCTGCAGTTACCATATTCAGCAACAATTACAAATCGCTCTCCACCCACAGTCCCACCTTCTGCGTTAATATTTCACAGGTGTATGGGGATGCAGGGTGTATCACACGTATGAAGCACAGTGGTTTACCAGCATCACAGCTTAGCAAATGCTTGACAAATATTTGGCATCAGATGAAAAAAACAAAAACATAGGTGTATATTCTGAAAATGAACCGTGGTCGTTTTGCGAGACGTACTCTCTACTTTTTTTCTTTTGTCAAAAGACGTACAGCACAAACATCTTTTTGTGAAACATGTGCAACACCATACAGAAAAAGAGCATGGTTTTACACCTCTGCAATCCACCACCAAAGCAGCCGCATGCTGATTAGGGGCAAATAAAGCGAGCTACGTCTTTTGATATTTAACGGATAAACAAGGCTGCGCGAAAAAGAAAGCCTCGCTCTCTGTCTTGTCAGTGCTCCCTTCAGAAACAGAAAAAAAAAAAGATTTTTGCGATTTCAAAGTCACATGCAACCGCAACTGCATTGTCTTTTAACTGAGGTTGGAGTTCAAAACCTTGCAGCTCCTTCGATCGTGGCAAAGTGAATTCGCTACGCAGGGCGCGCGCAGGCAGATGTGAGGGGAGAGCAGCTCGGCCTACTCTCCGTGGAACTGCCAGAGTGGGATGAAAAAAAAAAAAAGACAGCTTGCTCGCAATAAATAGCAACATCTGATAAATACGGTACAATCATTATTTTGTTTGTGAATTTCTAATGACTATCCCAATAGCCTCGTTGTATCTAACTAAAAAAAAAAAAAAAGCAGAATGAGTTCTACTTTAAACAAAACAAAACAGGCCTGGAATAAACACATCAGTCAATTTTGCATATTGATAACATTTTTTTTTTTTTTTTTTTGCTTTTGTTCTTTTCCTGCCACTGCTCCTGCCTTCACATGCCATTGTTCATGTTAATTCAATACTAAACAAGTCATTTTATTTTTACTATGGACTCTCCCTTGTGACTAATTACTCCTCGACTCTAAGCGATGTTTCACCCCTAGACAATAAAGAGGGACATGCTGCTTTCACACAATGAACCAATACATTTAGCCTGTATCAAAAAACGCTCCTGTTAGAGTGATTTGGCTGACAAATCAGCGAGCATGTGAGCCAGTTATTCAGATCACAGTGTGTGAAGGTTACCTCCTACTGCTTGTCCCTCAGATCTGAGGGACGAGCGCCGAGCCGGCTGGCTGGTCGGCTTTGCTTGCTGGCTGAGTTTTCAGTCTCTTGTGTGCGAGTCATTAGAGAGCTGCAGCAGCAGGAACTGTAGGGTGTCCCTGGTCTGCAGGGCGATCCAGCAACGAATCTGAAACAGAGCAGGGCCGTGGAAGTGCGGCAGATGGAAACAGAACGAGACCGAGAGGACGAGACTGAGAGTGGGAGAGTTAGTCGAGGCACGCCTCATTAGCACTATCCCAGAGGTGAGGGGAAGGGGCAGGCCGGGCTTCCCACCGGCCTCTCCGTGACTGGTGATGTCATCAAACTGTTCCCATTTGTGACTGGGACTGCACAGGGATTGAAGGGGAACAGCTGGAGCGGGGTTTGAGCCGGTGACCCCTCTAATCATGAAGCTGTAGGCCCACCACCTAAAGGTCACAGTGAACTGCTCGATCACACTCAGAGAGGAAGAACACAGATAGCACGCTAGCATGAAGCGTGTGTGCAGGGCCAATCATACTTTTAAAGTACATGGGGCTCTGCAACACGCAGCCTCGCACAAACACACACGCACACCTTTGCTCTTATCTGCCATCATCATCACACATCCGACGGATCAGAATCAATCGAGCTACACTGGGAGAGCGAAATCAAAGGCTGAGGTTGGAGGATTGATATTTGACCCCCTGTCACTCTTGGAAACTATGTCAGGGATTTCCTTAATTGGGCCACAATCAATATAGCTCAAAAAAGCTACACAAAAGAAAGGACAAAATCTAAAAGATGAGAAACACATATATGTGGAAAAGCCTGCGAGAACCTGCTATGTTTAAAAGCGCAGGAAGAGTGGTGTGGGTGTGTTAGCGTGCGAGAGCTAGTGTCAGTGTATGTGTCATACTCTGCACAGGCTTTTGAGAGCGATCATGAGACACAGAGGGGGCCACATGTTACCAAAAGCATCGAGCAGGTGTTCTAACAATTGGCCTCAGATCAGCTGACAACTGTTGCTCTCAAAGCACCGCGGCCTGTGAAATAAATGCTGTGTGTCCTTTTAAGTATTCCAGCCGTCATGGCCTCCTCTGTCTCACGGCCTCTACAGCTGCCAGCGATAGAAGACTGTGAGTAACATTATAACAGCCTGCAAAAAAACACAACGCCCGGCAAAGCTCTTCCCACAGGTGAAGAGCGATCAGGGCCAGAGCATTCGAGCGGCTGCATGTTTGAAGGCTGCTGCTCTCCGGTGAGCCGCCAACTCCTCCATTATTCACATCGTTCGCCTCTTCCCGTGGCCCCCGCTTCATGCACTGACAGCACTAATCGCAGCCGCCTTAATTGCATCTGATTGAGCAGTGCCAACTGTCCCGTTTGATACGGGCCCAGACTGAGACCTCTCACTCAGCTCCCCGGAGGTCAAGGGGTCGACCGACGCCGACAGACACGCACAAACCGTCCCCAGAGCACGGACAGGTGACGGAGAGATGATGCCAGATGAGAAAATGGACGCAGACATTCAGTCAGGCGGACGGGAGGAGAGAGGGAGAGTTTCGGAGAGGAATGGAGAGAGGACGGGTCAACAAGGTCGGAGAGGGTGATAGTGATTGATTGGATACATCACCAGGTAGCTATTTTAGGTTTTAATCAACCCTCCAAACACCACACACATGCACAAGCAAGAAAATGTATGTGCACACGCATGTGAGGCATGAGCGGCACAGCAGAGGACCGAGAATTCCTTTTAGCTATGTTTGGATCAGAGAGAGTTAGTGCACACAATGGCAAACTGCAAAAAATTCCTCTTCTGCAAACAAAAACGTTGTGTAATCAAGAGAAAATTTCAAGTTTGAAAGCAGAATTCTATATAGATATTGGGATAAGCAATAATGTCTTGATACATTTGGGGGTTTTTTAATCAACAACTGGCCAAGAACCCGCTGACATGCTGATATGATTCACACCAGAAGTGAATCCCAAAACCTGCTTCTCTACAGTGGGTGCACAGTTGTGCATAAGAGCCAGGTTAGCTTCAGAAGTCAGAAGTTAGCAAGCATGAAAAAACATGAATTCTTCAGTTTAAGAGCTGAAATGACAAGAAGAGCTGAAACAGCAAGAGGTTATAACACATTTTAAAAACATAACACAACAAAAAAATACTTGTTTTCAAGAAATACAATTCTAGAATAAAGCTAGCAGGTGTTTCTACATATGGCAGTTATCTCAGAAGATATCTCACGGTTTGATTGCCATGAAATGTTAGTCATCGTTGACAAAGTCATCGTTAACAAAGAATATGAACTATTAACATTACACTTTCTCAACATTAGCATGCTGATGTTAGCATTTAGCTCAAGGTTCATTTATTTGTCGTTGTACAACACAGGGTTGCACAACACAATGTTTTGAATACTAGAAAACTGTCTTAGGATGCAAAAATAATATATTTAGATATAAAAATTTTGCAATTTTAACAACTTTAACATAAAGGAATAGAAGACGTTGTAGTGTTTGTCAAAGTTTTTAGATTGGGCTAATTCATGAAATCTGGACAACTAAGTAGTTTTACTTGGATGTTTTGGCATCTGAGTGACAATCCTGCATCCTCTTTCAAGATTTGTTCCTCATCAACGCCAACTGAAAAATACATCACACAAGATAAGATATTTACCCGATAGCCCAACAACTTTATTAGCGCCTTTTGCAGTGCAGCAGATAATAGAAGTAATCCCAGTAGCTCCAGGAGAGAGAATATCAAAGTAGATTCAAAGTTACAAGAGGTCATCGTGTTAGCCTTTAGTCAAATGGCTTTCTGCATGACTTGATGAGGCCAACTGTCCCGTTTGATAAATGAATTTAAGCTTTAAAGCTGTGGCTGTCATCTAATTAACATTCAGATAATGTGTTTGTTTTATGGTTATGAGATGTAAATATAATCAGGAGCATATGCGTTGTTGATAAATCAATGCAGTTAATGCACAGAAGGCAGGCCTTTGTTGTAGCTCTCTCTCACACACACACACACACACACACACACTTCACCCTGTATTGCATTCCTTCAGGAGGCAGGTTGGACACATCTCACTGTATATCTTTATCAAAACAGAGCTGTATTATCATAATTGTCAGCTTTTACTGTATCTTGTCTCTTTAACATCATTTTGGTTGTATTTTTAGATCTGCAGCCTGCTTGAGATTCAATGCGGCTAATTAAATAGACAGAGGCGCTCACCATGCCAAATAAACTGATGTCTTTTCCCAGGAACTCTACGAAGACTGTCAGACGAACCTAAACACACACACATGCGCGCACACAGACTTCAAAACAAACGATACCGCCGGCAAGAGATGCAGAATCCGTCCTGATTACTGCAATTGTCACAGGCTGACCAGCTGAGTTGTGAGGAAGCTTAAAGGGATGATTACTGAAACAATAAAAAGTTTACCTGTCTGATAAAGACAGAGGGAGAAAGAGGGAGAGGAATGGAATGTGTTTGTAATTGAGTGTGTTTCAATACGTGTGCGTGTGTGTGTGTGAGAGAGAGTCAGCGAGATAATGACCTACGTGATTGATAATCGATGGCCTCCCTCTCCCCTTGTCTCGTGTTTCTGTTCTAGGGTTGTGTTTTAATGTCGCTCCTCTGCTCGCTGACCTCATTAAAGGATCTGGTTACCCTCAAACAGCTTTTTAATTTAGCCTAATGATTTTTTGCATAATAGATCAGATACTTGGTAAGCCCCAGGGAGCGGCCCTCCTCTTCAAGGTGCCTTTATAGTGAGAGGAGCCGAGGTTTGGGAGGTTGTTATTGTGCTATATGTGTTTTTGTTTAATTCCTGTTTTGTTTTGTTTTTTCTTTCTTTAGCTGGTTAGCTTCTTATTAAATATCTTTGTTGGTAAATGAATGTGTCTGTGAAAACCCAGAGCCCTCCCTAACTCCTATTTCTCTTCACCCAGACTGAACTGTATGAACATATACCACTTAGTTATTGGAAGCTGAAAACATTCAAATAAAATCTTTTAATGGCATCCTACATATATTAAGGCTTGTTTTTATAGATTTTGTTATATCATATTAAATTTATTTATCAGATGCTCTCGTCCCAAGCAACTTTAAATAAGTGCACTCAAACTCAAGAGAAACAAGGGTTAGATGTCATTAAAATGGGATGAAATAAAAAGCTAAAAGTGTGTTAGAGACATCACACAGAAGTGCTCTTTTTATAAGAAATGTGAAATGGAAGTGATTTTCAACTAGATTTAATGTGATTCATGTCTGACCCTTTCAACTGTAGTTTAAAGTCAACGAGGTCCTTTTGCAACAAGCAGAGCTCAGAAAAAATCTTAGTGACAGAAGGTGAAGGGGAAAATAGAGAGAAAATGCAAACAGTATTTTTCAAGGCTAAGTCTGGTGCTATTATATTTCTCACGAATTACCCACAAATCCCATGAAAAGACCAAAACCAACAATGAAATGATCCTCCTTACAACTGTTGCCTGTGTAGCCAAAGCTTGAGACAAAAAACTAATAAAATCACATTAGTGAGCACATGGCTGCATTTGGTGGCACGTTCATTCTTTATGAATGAAAACTGGCACTATAGCTTATTATATGAGTTGATCACATACATTGTCTTAGTGCTATAAATTTTAACTTGAGCACAAAATCTGCTAAAAATAGTAAAAAGTAAATACGCTATTTACTCCTGCTTGCTAATAGCATTTGCTAATAACAGTAAAAAATTACACTTTATATTTGTTAGAGGTTAGAAAGGTCTGAAAGTCTGACAAACACTATTGGTTTTGATCTTATCATAGGATTTGTTAATAATAATAAAAATACAAAATATTGGGAGCCTTAACCTATAAAATTAGATTTTTCACAGAGATGTTTGTATGAGATTTTTTTCTGAATAAATGTTTTCTGTTCTTCACTTTTCTTCATATATTCAAAATAAACACTGATAAAGATTTTCTTCATAAAAGTCTTTAGTGATAGTTACTTTAAGGAGTAGTTACGGTCAGTAATGAGTAATCATTGTCTGTTTGCATGTGTGGTGATACAGCCCAAGAGCACAAACCTCTGTCATGAACAGCTATATCATCAGAGATAAAAATTATTCACAGCATTCAATCTCAGGTTCATATGCATTTCTCAGTGAAATGTCTTGGGAGCTTAACGTATGCAGAGCTCATGCAGTAGCTTCCTTGTGTACACAGTGAATGAACTGTCACACACAAAACCCCAGTGATGAATGGAACTCAAAATCAATTTTCTCCAAATGTCTTGGGAGGGATCCATCCTCTCCATACATAGCAGACTGAACTGTAGTTTGTGCAGCTTCCTGCAGAACTGAGGCACTAACACAAACATATTCCCTTCCCACACCCACAACATACGTAGCCAAACCCACAGCCTCGCACACAAACACACACAAAAGCACGAGCAGCGAGCAGTGAGCGGAAGAGACAGGCTCTGTCCCTGATCAGCAGTCACCCAGGCCTCTTCGTCTCGACATGATCACTGCCTGTCATTAGTCAGTTGCTCTGTAAATTATTTAACCATGCACATGTTTGGAACCGTCTAAACACACCAGACACAACGCCACGCAAAGTGCTTTCATGCGCCGAGCGATGCTCTGACACACTCAGAAAAATCGGACTCTTGGAATGAATGAATAAGTAAGGCGGGAAATAAATAAATAAGCGAAACAAACAAAAAACAAGCTCGGATGGGGTGGGGAGGGGATGGTGGGGGGGGCCCGAGCGGGGGGATGATGGCGTAATTTAGCGCTCGACTTCAATCCCAGTCAAATTAAAAGGGAATCTTAATGCATGTGTCTCTCCCAGCATTGATGTGTTCTCTCTCTGTGATATGGCGCAGAGATGGTAGAGGCAATATGCCTGACAATCTATTCCCAGACTGGCCTCGCTGCCACTCAAACTAAGCACAGCGTTACTGGAGCTATTAGACAGGCTCTTTTGGGGAACTGATGGCTTTTCAGCGGAAAGAAAACTACCACGGCTCTTTTGTGCTTCTCTGGTTGTGTGTTTGTGCACGTGTGTATGTGTGTGTGTGTGTGTGTGCACATGCAGGCCTACCCGCGTCTGTAGGCCTGGAATCTTCTGTGTGTGTCTGTGCATGTATGTATATATGCGTGTTCAGTATGAGTGTCAGAACTCAAGGGCCTTGTAATCAGCTCGACAAGGCCATTCCCCACCGCTGAGGCCTCGGCAGCCGGAACTTAAGACAACATCGCACACAAAGTGGGTAAACAGTGTTTGACATGTTTTCAATATGGTTACATTAGAACAAGCTGCGTTTGATTGAAAAGCTAATATTCAAGCCATGCAAATCATCAATCATGGGAAAAGGCCTATTAATTATTCAATAAAACAGTCTAATTCAAGAATCAATGTAGGGAAGCGGAGAGAGGGATGAGGGGGCTCCCAGCAGAGAGAGAGAGAGAGTGGGTAATATAAAGGAATAGGGAATTACCCCTCTCTCTCTGAGCTGTGGCCCATCTCATCCCGAGCTGTCAAAAACAACTGCCGCTCCCGCGTTTCATCTCACCAAGTTTAAAGACGACTTTGGAAACACTTCATTTTCCTCACGAAACTCGTTAGGTCTTTGTTCCTCATTAGTTCATCTTCTTTTCTCCGTCTCTGTCTCCGTTACTCCTCCTCTGTTGTGTCCCCCCCTCTTCCTATATCACTCCTTTCTTTTTTCTTCGAAGTCATCGTTACGGCTCTTACGACCGCCTGGCTCGGGCGTTTTGAAGTTTGGTATTGTGCCCGTCTGATCTCTGGCAATTACAACTGGGCCAAATCTCTTCCTTGGGAATTCATTATTTACGTTCAATTAAACAAATTCATCAGTGGTCTCCCTCAGTAGAATTCGGGGCGTGTAAGTGGTCGGCTGTAACGAAGCTGGGGCACAGACCAGCTCAATCAGCTCTAATACAAAGACTTGTAGTGTTTCCTCCAGCCAGGCCCCCCGGCCCCCAGCACCTCAAAGGTGTTTTCTCAGGCTTCATTAGTCACTGGGGACTTCTAAAGTCCAACAGTACACCCACTTCAAAGCTCATTAATATCTATTATTAATGAATTTTTATCCAATATCTTTGATAGACCTAGGCTATCGTTAAAAGTTCTGGACCCAGAGTTAACTTCATTCGAACCTCATTTGGGCGGCAGCGTCTGAACTTCCACCAGTGACTTTTCTGCAGATAATTTAGGCTACGCCGGGCCCCAGCGGTTCCCTCGGCTGCAGTGCTGCGAACTCTCTGTCCTCTCATAAAACTCATGAGGTGTCTATGAGGCGTTTAAAGCCCCTCAACCACACAGCCACAGCTGGCCTATCTGATAACAACAGTGCGGTTCAGGAACAGAGGAAAAGTCAATAGAAAGTGGTTGTGGGGAATTCAGGGAACAGTGAGCCGAACAAGATTTCTGCGTAACCACGGTCACACAAGAGGTAAAACAATTTACACACAAGCTGTTGTTACATTAAGTCCTGCCACTGTAAATACTCACCAACTGCATCATTTACTTCTGTTTCAGTGACGGTTGCTAAAAACTACAGTACCAAGCTCATTCAGGAGGCCACTAAAGCTTAAAGGTATGCATGTCGATATACATGTTGAAACAGTTCATAACTTAAAACAGCTTATAACATCTTATATTGACAGCACCTTAGGAACAGATCGTTTAATGGCCGGGAGGAGTGACTACAGGAAAATCTGTTTCAATGTTCATGTGGCTACCTGACTATTGTTTTAAGACAAAGTTGAAAAATTGTGAAAATATATTTTAAAACTTATAATTGTGATCTGGTCCTAAAGATTGACGTCTTCAGTATTATCCAATAGGCTTGAGGCTGACCACCATAGACGGAGTGCATTGTTGGTTTAGGTCTTTCCATGGTTTTTGTTGACCATAAGAAAAATATAGAACCATTATCATTTAAGAACTTATAAAGACAGAAAGAGTCAAACTGTGAGATCACTAACTAAAAAATAAAGAAAAAATGTAAGGGGCTATAGTGATGCTGTATTCAGGTAGTGTTGTAGTTGTAGAGATTGAAGGTTTATCCCACGCAAAACACTGAATGATGGTTTATCCTCTATTAAGGAGGATTTTACCACTCTGGAAAGTTATCATGGTATCACTTTATTCTCAGGTGCAATGTTTATGATGTAAACAGCAAAATCTTTCAGGTCAAGTTCAAAAGCAAGCAGGTATATCTTGTATGCCCTTGCATGTATCCGACTGCCACACATATCGAGCCAGGTTCAAATGCCGTTTTTTGCCTAAGCCCTCTGCATCTGCACCTAAACTGATCTAATGGATGCATTTCTAACACAGTGCTAAAATCTGTCTGAACAGAGCCTGAACCGTCACAACTACATGCAGAACCCAACCCTTACCCTAACCTCCTCAAGCTAAAGCTAATTCTAACTATAACCCTAAAACCAAGTCTTAAATGTCAAAGTGTCCTATAACAGGTGGGACAAACAAACAATTAGTTTGTGAATGACCAAAGGTTATCAGCGGACGTAGGTCAGACACAAACACACACACACACACACACACACACAAACACACACTCCAGGCAGTATCAGTAAAAATGTATGCATGGTTACTTAACCATCAGGGTCACAGACACAGAGAGGACTAAGAGGACAATCATAGAAAACAAGGATGCACAAATTTGTTCCCCTTCTCTCTCTCTCTCTCTCTCTATCACACACACACACACACACACACATAGCAGCACACACACATAAGGAGGATCATGAAACACAACACCAAGGGCCCTCTCTGTGCATGTTAAACAATACTCTGACTGTCAACAATCAGGCATAAATTAGCAGCTGTGGCCTCTACTGTATTTATTCTGGTAATTACCTCCCAGGAGGGCACACACACACACACACACACACACACACACACACACACACACACACAAGCAGGCACCACAGCGTGGCACGACACACTCACAGTGCACCAGCCCGTCGCCTCAGAGTGTGTGAGGGAGGGAGGGCAGGAGGGAGGGGTCTGTAGACATCCCATCAACACTGTGTGTGTGTGTGTGTGTGAGACTGTGCACAGAAACATATGCGTGTGCAAGAAGAAGAGTTATTCGTCCCTTTGATTGCGCTCAAGAGCTTTTTAACCATATAAATCAGTGAGCTGATAAAAGCTAATCATTCTCTTCCATTAGGGGACAACCTCTGAGACAGATAGTGACTGATTGATTGACAGTTCTGAAAAGATTACCGATTCCGATATCAGAGTTCAATAAAAACTGACAAAGAAGAGTGAAGCAGCGAGACAGACAGGGAGCGGGAGAGGGAGACAGGAAGGAGGAGGATAAGAGACAGGAGAGCAAGAGAGAGGGAGACAGAGAGAGACAGGGACACAGGCAATGACAGCCACATGAAATCTCATCTCCATTTTTGACAATGGGGGAACCATCTGAAGAGCAGAGAACAGAGGGAGGAATTTAACTGCTTTCATCTTGTCATAATTATCTCCAAGAAGCCACATGAAAGGGAAAATCTGTGTTTTTTGTTTATAAATTAGAGAACAAGGACATTTTCTGTGTCAACTTTGATGGCATTTTTCCTCTGTGCATGGTTGAACAGTCCTGGGCTAATGATCCCTTCTCTTCTTAAAGCGAAGGAAAAAAAGCACTGATGAAAATTGCAATAAAAACGACACTAAACACAATTTAGCGAATGAACGGAGAGCTGAAGTGTCATAATTCAGAGAGCATCATTATCAGAATTGCTGCAATTGTTGAGCACTCATTCGTCTGTGAATACATAAGTATTTCCCAGTTTCTTTGCATCTTTGCCCACCAGGGTCCACGAAAAACTCACAGAAAACAAACACGTCCATCTGGAGGAGAAAATGCAGCGTGGCTGGCCTGACTGTTAGCGGATGAAGGAGGGTTTTTTTTTTTTTTTTTTCTGCGAAGCTCAAACATCATTAAAAAGAGCTGGGGTCATTTCTATGATCCATGCAGTTGGGCTTTCATGGGCAGATCAACAAATGGAGGCTGAAACCAACGGCAACAGCGATCAATAGTTCCCTTCAAGACACACAGGAGCACTCTGGGTATCCATCAATCTCCACCCTCAGACAGGAAGTTAACCACAAACTGGAAATAATAACATAACATGGGTTAGTTGGTGCCTTGTTGCCACAACAACTCTCGCCAGTGATAATGCACAAGTTGCAAATGCTTATTTAGTCATCTGATTGTTTACACATGCAGCTAACAATGCATTAAAGTGTCAGTTTACCCAATTTACAAAAAAACTTATTTTCCAATTACCTGCAAGTCTGTAACCAGGAGTAACTTGGATGTTGTTTCTGAAAAGAGACATTGCTTTTGATTTTTGTAAATGTAATTTTGCAATGCTTTAAGAACCACAACGCATTACTAAAATTATCCAAATGACTTGATGATACTTGGTGTAAGTGTGGAAAATATGAGGTTTTTGCGATTTGGGTGAACTGGCCCTTTAAAGACATACACATTCACACACACACTCAAGCAGAACCCCAATTACACTATAATGCACTACAATAGTTCTCTATTATTTATTATTCTCTAGCATTCAGGTTGAATCATGTGCAAAGCCGATTTTTTAAGTGTTCAAATCCTAAAATGTTTACTTGCAAGAAAACTGCATCTGGGCATGGTACTGCCACCTGTAGATGAAAAGTGTCTACGAGTGGTCAGAACCTCCACAGGGTGCCTTTAATACTGGTGATGTCTACATGTGTCTTTGTTGTTGATTTAGTGAGTCAGTGGAGTTGTTTCGATTGTGGAGAAGCTTCTGGATGTCTTGGGGAACAGGAGAAAGCTAAATGTTGCACAAATGTATGCTTTTATTTTACTGTATGTGCACTTTGTCAGGAGTTTTTAGTTATATTCTTGGCATTTTTATTACTCACCATATGGCTTCCTAACATCCTTTTTGTTTTGCACACATGGGTTGTGCAAAAGCCTGAAATAGCCGGGCCGTTGCAGACAAGCGGAAGCCTTAGAGCGATTATGTGAAAATGCAGTGGACGGTCATTCGGTTAAGAAACACATGTTGCTTTCTTCAAAAGATCAGTTAAACAATCACAGATCACTATAAATCATGGGTGAGATTAAGGTGGTCAAATTTTTGTTCTTTATTTATCCTTTGTCCTTTTATCTGCACCCTGTCCTCTCCACTGTCCACTCATCTTCTCGTCATGGGAGGAGATTGGAATGGTTGGCTTAACGAGAATATGGTGCTCGCAAGTTCAGATAATGACAGATTAAGAACGTCATGTACAAGATAATAAAGTTTGCAAAGAAAACCGGAAAACAAATGATAAATTACATCAAAATGCACACTGATGTAAAAATTCCAATGTTATATATTTATTTACTTATTTGGGAATTGTGGAGTCCTACAGACATTATAACGAAATTTAAAATTGTACTTTTAATGTGCTTTATCCAAAAAAAACAAGGATTTCCCAGTTTGGGACAAATCAAGTACATCTATCTATCTATCTATCTATCTAATTTTAGCAACTCAGGAATACAAAAATATTCTCTAGACAGCAGTTACTTTTTCCTAATATGTGCAGACTAATATGTCCTTCCATGTAGTCCCTGAATGCAACACACATGTGGCGGTTACATGTCATGATGACATGCAACATGGCAACACGGAAAGAAAAGTAGATGCAGAATGTTGCACTTTACAAAAGAAATGGACAAACCAGCGTGAGTCAGTTAGTCTGTGGTGACACGCTCGCAGTGATGAAAAAGCCGATCTCAGCTCAAAACATGCTTCATGGCTACTGGATGGGTTACAAAGACAAATGCACTTGGATAAAGTTACTGTTCTCCAGCAGAGTTTGGGTGCCTGACAAGCAGCTTTCAGAGCATTCTGACAGAGACAATGTTACACAGGCAAATTTTGTGGTGAGCGAGCTAATAGCTAAGCTGAAACCTCACTCAGAAGGAGAATTTGTGAAAGAGTGGCTCGCTGCCACCGTGGAGCTGCCAGCACGCTGGACAAAGAAAAATTGTTCCAAAGTGTCAGTTTGTCTTGAAGAATCCGTGGAAGGGAAAACCTGTCGTGGAATTCAGTGATAGCAAGTGCCTGCATGATTTGGCCTTCATGGTGAACATTACCAAGTACTTCTCAGAGCTGAACATCAAGCTTCGAGGTCCCAACCAACTTCTCAGCTTTCAAATGTGAAATCATTTGATGCAAAATTAAAAGGGCAACACTGTGCATTTTCAAACTCTGTGACAACAAAAGCCTGCTATGACATCTGAACATGCTGGTGAGTGAGCAAAACTCCTTCATGCATTTGGTGAGAAGTTTCGGGACGTGAAAAGTAAACAAAAGGAATTGAATATTTTCGCTACGCCGTTTAAGGTGGAACCAACATAAAATAATATTGAGCTGCAAAGCAACAACAAGCTCAAAGCAAGGTACAACAGCCTCCCAGTGCTCAAGGTCTATACACTATATGATAAATTGTATGTATAGCTGAGGATTTTCCCATTCTGAGGAGACATGCACTGAAGTTTTTATATAGGTTTAGACGAGACACTTACCAGTCAGAGCCAATGCTAACCAGCCCAAGCTCCAAACCAGTCCTGCCCACCTCCCCTGTCCACCCCCTTCAGTCTGCCAACTGCTGAGCCGTAGCAAAAAGGTACACCAAAGAAACACTTCATAAAAATGCCTATCATCTATCACCTTAATCACACACAAACATTCCTTGTTTTTGACTGGTTTCCAGTGCTAACGCTGTGAACCGAATGTGTTTTTCCTCATACAGCTGAAGCGTTGTGAGAGCCGCAATCAACATCTGCGAGCGCAGCCTAACGTGGCCGAGGAGGATGTGAAGCTGAGCCAAAACATGCACAAGGCAGACCCAATCTAATTAATGTTCATTAAAAGTTAAAGCGGGGGAAATGGCCAGGTTAATTTCTGCTACTGTGATCTTAAAGCCTCGATGACTCACATAAAACCACACCAGCCTCTATTTTGAGGCGGTTGCGGTGTTCTGCTGTGTGCAGTGCTGTGCTGCTCATGTTTAAAGAGAGCTCACAAGGACAGCCCAAACTGAGCCATATGTCCTTACACTCACACATTAGGCAGCAAATCCTCTGGTCATCCATCACTGCCTTGTTAGAGAGGAGAGAAACCAGGGGTGGGCAACATATTGCAGCAACATATTGTAGGAATACCATCATATAGATTGAGGCCAAATGTAGATTTTTGCAGCTCTATGTTTCAGACTCATATAACTCTCCTATTGTGAGACTGTGAAATATCTGCACCCTGTCCCTCTGTCCTCTCTGTCCTGGCTAGCTGTCTCCAGCCATCTGTGGTCCCTCTCACCTTTGACCTTTAGCAGAGGTCAACACAAGTCAGGCGTCTCAGGTTTGGCTATTGTTTCAGATAAACAGACGGTGTCTGTCTCATTCTCAAAACCTCAGACACATGCACAGTGATATCCTCAACCCCGCATGTCATGTCTTGAAGTCTAGAAATTCGCACTGAATAAAGTTTCACAACATGGTCAGTCTGTGCTCCCAAAAAAATTAGACAACTCCTAAAATCCAGTTCAATCCTGACCAAAATAAATATATAGAGAGCAAGAAAGGGTTGCATAGTGCAAGGGGAACTATCTAGAGACATCATGCAATATGTTAATCACTCTACAAGAGGGAGGGCGAGGGGCCACGAAAATCTGTGGGTGTTTTACAACCAAACAGGAACCAAAACAACTCAGCAAGACACCACAGAAAAGTTGTCTACGGAAATTAGACAAACAAGCAGCCATAAACCAGCGAGGGAAAATTCTCAAGGTTTTCCTCCTCACTTGGCGGTCATACACGTTTTGTTTCTCCATCACCTCTTTGCCGCTTTTCTTTTTTAGCCTTAATTGCAGTTTACAGGGAAAGGGTAATCACTTGTGAAACAGGGCGTGTTATTTTCTTGCCCAGAGTGTGAATCCTAAGCAGGCCAATCGCCGGCTCCATCGCTCCATCTCTCCGCTGGCTGAATCCTAATGGCTGGATGGAGAGAAGGAGCGCAGGGAGCGGGGAGAGAGAGAGAGGCTGACAGCGGGGCTTGACATGGGCATTAAATCATGCCCCGAGGAATCCTCCATCCACAGGCTCCTGACAGCCGCGCTGTCATCACGGCCAGGCCACTTCCTATGCCTCTTGACAACACTGGAGCAGAATTAGTCAGAGCATCAGATGTAAATTGGCGCTGTTCAAGGATGATAATGAGCACCAAGATACATGTCGGTGTCACTGACGGGACGCCATCATGATTGGCTGTCCCTCACACCGCGCTCCATTAGGTCTAATGGTATTCAGGCCAGGTATGGGCAGAAGGCGGGAGTAAGGAGGGGGAGCAGGGACGGACAGGGAGAAAGTTTTCTGTTGTGATCAGTTTGTTCTATTTGTGCGTGTTGGTTTCTGTTGATCCCTGTGGCCAGAGAGGAGGACATTTAGACAGGGTCCAGGCAGCCACTACATTCAGCTGTCCACTTAACTGACATGCTGTCTTCTCACACACACACTCTTGAATCAACCGTCAGACTTACTCAGCAATCAAGCACCTCTGACACATTTTGAATATACAAATACGGCCCGTCACTTGCTCTAAATTATATGTATTGTAATTTTATGTATCACAGTGCCACATGCAATAAACCACCTGTCCAAGAATAGCACCAGTCTTATCCCAGCCTGAACTCAAGTGAGAAATCCACACATAGACCGAGTCACTTCCAAAATTTTCCAGCCCATCCAGTGAAACTCTCGGCTCCCTAGTTTCCCCCCTCTCGGCGCAGTGTGTATGCGTGCAGTGTGTACAGCTCGCTAAGATAATGCAGTAATAGTTGCCAGTGTGCCATTTTTCCCTGCCCATGCTGAGGATGAGCCAGCCAGAGCCTGCCCCAGATGCATACATTTCCCATAATGAGGCAGGTGGCCTCGACAGACGGCTCGGTCGTGTGGGTGACACCGTGTACACCGCAGCTCTGGGCATCTGACTGACAGACAGTGCCAGTCCCTTCCCTCCTCTGCTCCCTCTCTCTTCTCCCTCTCGCTACATCTCTTTCTTGCTCTTCCACCTCTCTCTCGCTTTCCCCTTGTTCAGTTTCCCTTTTCCGAGTTTGTGCGAGTGTGTGTTTGTGTGCGTGTGTGTCTCTCTCCCCGCTGCTTTTGTTTCACTGTGGGGTTTGGGTAAATTCCTCCGCTCCACAGCAATTTCAAATGAAGATAGCTGAAGGTCATTAATTGAACCACCGCCGCTGTAACAGGCTAAAACTCACTGTAATTAAGAGCGAATAAATAATTGATTATGTATATTTTCTTGTAATTGGCTTCTCGTTACCCTTCTACACGCTGAATGCTAATTGATGCTGGGAGTTAATTATCATTTCGCTATGAAGTTAGCGGTATATCCAGAGAGATGCCGAAGATGAGGCGCCAAGGTCCCGTCATGGCCGTTTCTATAAGAGGCAAGGTCGAGCCGAAAAAATTACCGGGAGAAAAAGGGAGGAGTGGTCAGAACATGGAGTGATACAAAATGCCCCGCCAGCCACCTAATTGAGAGTATTTAGCAAACTAGCATAGGAAGTGGTAAATGGCAAGGATTAAGCCAGAGGCCCTAAGCAAGAGGATCTATTAACAAGGATTCCCCAAGGCCTAACTAAAGACTAAAGATTAAGACTCCAATCTGAATGTAGGTCTAGCAACAGAAGCCGTTGGCTGATAGAAAAAAAAAAATTACATCTTCATCTTCAGATAAAATTACTTTACAGCAAGACACACTTAGTTATATTGATGAGAAGTCAGGGTGAAGAATTTGGCAATTGGAGGCTATCCATCACATAAAGGTAGAATTAAAATACTGATCCTCTTATTCTAGGTGTCACTTTTTGTTTCATAAAATATAAACTAAAATGATGCTGCAGCAGTTTTGCATATTGTTTCATGTTCAATAGATGGTTTGTGGAAACAACCTCAGAGTCGAGCCTCCAGCTGTTCACATCTGAGAGTTGGAGGAGACACACCGACAACTTTTTGTTTCCTCGTTTTTTAACATTTTTACGTATAAGACAATATAAGACATCTGCTCCTTTACCACATTCAACATTTTAGCAGTTAGCTAGCAAGCTAGGCTAACCAGCTAGCAACATGGAAGCTGGTTGGCTTAGCTTGCTAATGTTATCATTGATTCCCACTCAATGTAATTTTGTTTGATTCAAACCCTGAGACTAATTTAAGCGCCCTTGAGAACACTAACGTAGGGGGCGCTGTTGCTGCAGAGAAATTAATAAAACTAATTGTTTTATTTCTTCTTTTTGGTAATTATAATTTATATTTATAATTTGTAATTATTAGAATAAACACAAACTAAAGTCAAAATAAATGACAAGGATCATACTGGTTTCCTTGTAAAATTTAATTTCAGTTCGACTTTAAATATCATTCTATGAGAGTAAGAGAGAGAGCGAGCAGAAGTCTTTCTGTAAGTCGCCTTGCGTGTCAGACTTCCTTAATGGAGTCTTAACATGTCCAGCAGCGAACAAATACCAGAGACTCTGCACCTCTTCACACCGCCTGCCTTACAGGACCCCTTCTGTCTGTCTGTCTCGCTGACTGAGGTGTCCTCAGACGTGCCTGAATTAATTTCCTACAACAGGCCAGGCCTAGGGCAGCTGTGTCAGCATTTCATGAGCGCGGGGAGGACTGCGGATTTTAGCACGTCTGGTCTATAAGCCCACATGTACTCTGACAGTCCTGTCAGGGAACTAGAGGGCAGAGATGCTCCTCGGCTCCTCTTACAAAAGCCTGTGTGATCAGTTGCCTCTCTGGAAAAGCTTTCAGAGAACGGAAAATGCTTACTTTCGCAATGTCAAACATATGCTGGAATATTACAGCGATACAGAAATAGATTCTTGCGGTAGTTAGAAAATAACTGGGAATTCACACGACATTTAAATGGTCATTTAAATGAATCACTTATTTTGAGTCATTTTCTCATTATTGTCTGTACAGTAAAATGCTCTCGCTGTTCCTGGAAAGACAAGGATTCAATAACGGTGCGAGTTTGCAGCACCAGACAGCTGCGTTGCATTGTATTGTAGCGAGCAACATATTTTTCTTTTCTTTTTTATTTTTTTTGTTTTTGGATGCGTTGTCTTTGTCTTTGAACGCTCCTTCCCTAGTGTCCTCCTGCTGCTTTCTGCATGTTTAATGTATCAGTCATTCAGGTGGGGAGTGACTGGTATGGCATTGTCTTTTAGAAGCGAAGAACTCTCTGTTTTCCAACTGCTGCGCCAGGTGTAACTGAAATTGACACGTCTTTCGATACATGCAGGAAATATGTTATTGGAAGAGACATCTTTTATTCTCCAGAACTTTACATCACACACGATCTTGGCCGACCGCTCTGATCTGGATCCCTCTGTGGATAAAGGGGAGGGGAGGGCTGCACATGTATGTGGGCGAGTGTGTGTATTAAATAAATAAGTCCAAAGACAAATCGATTAACTCAGAAGTGTAGAAGTTTTCTGGGGAAACTAGGCAAAAAAAAAAAGAAAAACTTCTATAGAACTATCACAATAGAAACACTATATTAAATGTAAGATGATGATCGTACACACTGCTGCTGTATGCATCAAATATACTGAGTTCAAAGTTCAGACTGTAGGAGGCAGCGAACTTTGTATAATTCAATGTTATCTTGCAATTTTGAGAAAGACTTGCTGGAACAAAGCATGCGAGCAAAATGCTGGGAGAAAAAACAAGCATGGATAGAATAAAGGGAATGATGGATTCAGGGGCCATGAAGGAGCTGGAGATAGCATCGTGGAATAATTTGAAAAGATGAAGATGCTTCACCACATCTATATGTATACAATATAAGGCGCTTTTGTCGAATTCAATAACCATATTGCGAGCAGATATTATCAAAGCAGACAAACCGCTCTTGTCTCATTGTGCAGCAGCCCTGCGGCAACTCTCTAGTCTCACTCTCCGGGCATCGATAGCATCGGCTCCCTGGGCTCTGGCCCCAGCCTGGCTAACACCTGGACTCGGGCCTGAGCTGCTGTGGGGCGGGCAGGTGAAGCAGGCAGGAAATGAGAGGACGCTGGTCCTGGAAGGGTGGCACTGCTTGGATCTACACACAGGGTTTCAGCCCAGGATGTTTGAACATAATGTCATTCAGCGAATGCACACTGGCTTCTCCTAAACGCACGTCTCTGTTGGAATGCATCAGAGCACTTCCGGATGTTTTCTGGCTCGGATCAACTTGCTTAGATGTGTTCTTTCTGGCCTGGTGAGTGTGAATTTATCTTGGACCGGCTTTATACATTTGAACGCAGGCCGGGGTGTTTGAACTTGGGTGCAGTTTGGCTCTGTCTGTCCAAGGTCTCGGCTCACCGTCTCTCTCACACACACACACACACACACACACACACACACACATCTCTCTCTCTCTCTCTCTCTCTCTCCTGGTCTCTCTCTCTCTCTCTCTCTCCAGGTCTCTCTCCCTCCCTCGCGGCCCCTTCATCCCTTTGTTGGAGTATGCATAACCGTTGAGGGAGTGCCGAACTGGGCTGAGCCTGAGATGCTGATACAGTAGAAACCTGCTCCATCCCTTTAATGAGTACACACACACATGCACACACACACTTTCACTGCTTGGCTATTAGGTACCAAGAACAGGAGGAAAACTATTTGAAAGTGAATTTTAGATTTCCGGTCGTGGAGCTTTGCCTGGGAGTGGCAGTCGAGCAGAGGTGCAAGCTGCACACTCAGACACACACACACACACATATACACACACACACACACACACCTCATACACCTCACTGTTTCGGCTCCAGTTGCTCTCGCACACAGCATGGATGATCAAAAGAGGCCAACGGCTGCCGACCATTATGCCAATGACACTTTGAGTAAGAGTCCAGAGAGCGCAGCGACATGACAGCCATTAGGGATTGAAAGTGAGACTTTAAAGGAGGGCTGAAGGACAACTGTCAGTGCAGAATCAAAGGCAGAAAGTGAAATCTTCATAATGTATTGCACTGGAAAATTCCTGCAGTAGCTGTCTCTCTCAAACGCTCGCTCCAAAGTATCCCATACACAGCTATGCCATTCAACTCCCCCCAAAAAAACATGAAACAGCCAGGAACAAAGGGTTGATGAGGGGAGTTCAGAGACTGGCACTCTGTAAATGAAAGCGAACAGCGGTGTGGGCCATTGTGCGGGTGGTAGACAGATAGATCATTAAGGACTGGACTGGGTTACAGTCAGAGCAGAGGACTACTAGCTAGCAACTCCAGCAGTGCACCTCTGTCCCCCCCCCCCACCTTAGATCCAGCTGACGAATGTGACTGAACCAGTATGGCAGCACAATTAGAGCTAATGGATCGCACTCGGTGACAGTTACAAAGACAAGTCAAACTTTTGTCAAAAGCACCAGCAGGCGCTTTGTCGCTGCACGTCCAAAATATAGCTTCATGTGCTTAAAATTGCTGCAATACTTGAAAATCAATAAACTGGGACAAGACAAACTCCCTGTCTTCCAACTTTGATTTGTCCACTCATCGTTACAATTGACAAAACAGAGGGAGGCTTTGTGTGCGTTGCTTTAGCGTTTTTCATTGGTTAAATCAAGGCCTGCTGCTGGCACTGACCAAACACTCTGCTGCTCTCCCAGCTTGGCAGAAAACTGCCTCTAATGTGTCTCTCTGTCGCATAATCAAGCATTTCACACTCTAAATCTTTGATCTGGGAGAACCCTCTCTGATGGGAGAACCCTCCAACCGCTACCACACACACGCAGTACACACACCCCTCTCGGATCTCTGATCTCCCTCCAATTAATGATGTCAAATGAGTGTGTTTACAGGCTCATTAGATTACTGCTGCAGAAGTAGAGCACCGCCCTGCATCGCCCCACACACACACACACACACACATACACACACACACACACACACACACGTATGTATGCACAACCGGACCAAGACTCTCTCTGTCTTGACACAGCCCTTGGAGGGAAGCCTGATGGCAAAGCACCAAAGTACTACTGCCACCACAGTCATAGCTGTGGCTCCGTGTGGTAACTGAGCCATGATGGCACAAGTCCACGCACACACTTACACACACAAACACTAGATGTCCAACCCAGCTGGACCAGTTTGGAGGCTGTTCAGGGCTGGTTAAGCTGCAGCCAAGCAAATCCCCTGAAGAGCTCAAAGAGCCCAGAGACACAGGCTGAGGCCAAGGCCTGGGGACAGGCTGACAGGTGTGTGAATCTTAGTGGAGTCACAAAAAATGAAGAAAAGGGGGCACGTGCTTGCATGGATGGATGGATGTTAGAAGAAATAAAAAATGTGGGGGGAAAAAGTAGCAGAGCTCATCAATTCCATCCAGCATTTCTTCATGTTTCATTTATCAAACAGTTTTCCCTTCACAACAGCTTGTTACCATGCAAAGCAGCATGTAGCCTTTAAAAAGACCTCCTGTGCAGAACTGCGGACACCATGCAGGCTGGGGTTCAGTACGTCTCTAGTGCCCCCTACTGGGTTGGAGGTCAGCCTCAACCCCCGACAGAGAGCGCCACGGGCCCGCATTCTCACCTTAGCGCTCGCCAAGGGGCTCGCTCAGGCCTCGCTTTTCAACCAGCGGTAATTATGACACTAATGAGAAGAGCGTGAATCAGAGGGTTACACGCGGACAGGAAGACGGCTTTGACACGCTGCTTCAATTACAGAGCAGTCTGTCTTTGTAGAGCCCAAAGACGAAAGGGTTTGAGAGGAGTTAAGAGGATGAGAGAGTGAGGGGAGGAGGGAGGGGGGGGTAGATACGGCCTCTGTAATTCATATTTAATATCTGCATCTGTGTTTCGCAGCACCTAGCAGGCCACCGGTGACGTAATCGCCTCCTTAATTGGGTAGTAATGATTGTTAATGCATGAGTCATGTGCAGCAACATTTCCCATTAGAAAAAAAGCATGCTCGAATGCACCAAATGCGCAAACTAGATGAGAACTAGGTGTTTTTAAAAATAATCAAAAATTCAGTTTTTGATTGTGAGCATTATTTATGGATGCAGTGGACACATCCCACCAAGCTCTGTGAGTCTGCTGGTTTTCTCCTTGAGTAATTCGGCTAAAGGAAGCGCTTCCTGACAGCGTGTGTGACACTGTGACCTCAGCTGGAGTGACATAACCTGCGGCGGAGAGTGCTGGCTCAGCAAACACCACCTCCAAACAGTCACTCAAAACATCACAACACTCACACGCCCCGAGGAAAACACTCAAACACACGGACGCGCACACACACATTCACAAGCCAAGAAGTGACACTGACAGTGACAAATACCTCTTTCAGGTATCAGCCAGTCTACATTCTCTCTCTCTCACACACACACACACGCACAGAGCAGGAGGATGTACACAAACAGGGAAGAAGTGGCACACACACACACACACACACAGCAGCCGGGGCTGGCACATTACTATTCTATTGAGGTTTAGCAGCGCTACCTTCTCCTCCCACTGGGATTTCGATAAGCAGGAAAATCACTGCATTTTTCACACACACGCACACACATACACACACACACACAGTTTTCCACTGCTGCTACCTTCCATCTTCCAGTCCTCTCCCCCAAATTTTCCCCATCCTGTTAAGAAAAAACATTACTGGTGGCAAGAGTCCTCTCAGGCTTGATCATATTAGAGCCATTACAGCTGAGGCTTTTTTTTTTTTTTTTTTTCTCGGGCCTGTATGTTTTAGCTCGGGCATCTTTTTTCTATCCTCTGGTCCTCTCTTATCTCGTTACACACTCTTCAGGCTTTGTGGTTAAATTATGTATTAAGGTCAATGTCAAAACACGGAAGATGTGTAATCTGCAGGGAGTTTCCTTTTATTCATTATTACAGTGAAGGCTGAGCACAACTGTCAGCCAGCCACGGCTGTGCTCAGCATGGAAGCTTATGTGCTCAGCGGGGCCCCACCAAGCCTCTCTCCCTCGCTCTCCTCTCCCCTTCTCCACCTATCCCTTGGCCCCCCCATCACACACACACGCACACGCATGCACACACACACACACACACACGCGCGCGCACGCTCTTCATCCTTCCACCCCTCCTCCTCCTCCTCCTCCTGCTCCTCCCGGACGGACCCCTGATAGATTTACCCAGCTAACCCATCTCACTTTGGGATCTCCCTCTTCTACAGCGCCAATCTGAGAGCTGTCAAGTGCACCTATATGCCGATGTCATAAATCTGAAGGAGAAAAATGTGCACGGCAGAGACCAAGGGGAGAGAGGAGGTAGAGGAGGGGAGCAGGGAGAGAAGGCAGGAGGAGGGGGGGGGGTTGTTGGGGAAGAGGAGGGTGTCATGCCATCCGCTTGTAGTTTAGGGAATTTGTCTAATCTGGAATCATGTCAGGATACAGAGAGGCTATGCAAGGCACTCCCTCTCCTCCTCCCATGTGTATCCACGCTTGTACATGAGCGAAGGAGAAGAAGAAAATCAAGAAGATAGAAAGGGATTAAGAGAGAAGCAGGGAGAGAAGCTGCCAGCGTGTTATGTTCTTTGTTTTAATTCAAGGTAAACTGACGTTACGTGTTGACAGGACAAGCTATCATCTCCTCGGATTCTGCCGTCCTCCACGGGGATTTGGATCTGGGGGGTTCGTGCCTTCCTCTCTCCCGTCTCACAGCAGCGCAACACTTGACCCCTTGTTTTCTCAATTGCTGTCAGTCAACGTCAAAGCCCCTTTTCTGTGTCAGATATGTACTGACAGCTGTGGCACAGCCAGCTTTGAGGTGCGCCGGACACCTTTAACCTGACTAATCTCGCCCATCTCTTTCCTTCAGTGGCTCACGGGGGCAGGAAGCGGTTTTGATAAATCTGGTGCAGCTTTGTTTCCAGCCAGTGTAATTATCTTCCGATTAGATTAATTCGGTTAGGCCTCAGTCGCATTTACAATACTAACAGCATTCCTCGGAGGCGACCACTCTGTCATGTTAACCATTACACAATTATGTCTGTAAGTGATAATAACTGCTGTTATTATCAACCGTGCGACATGCAAAGCCCCATAAATAAACATATATCAACAAAGGCAGATGCATGAGAATGAAACAAACAAGCATATATATGCATAGTGGAGTGGAGAGGAGAGGAGAGGAGACAGACAAGGGTAATTTTGAATTTCAAATAAAAAAGAAGCCTTCAAAGAAGAGGATTGGAAACAGAATAAGAGAAAGGGCACAAGACAAACAAAGCGGACAACCAAGGTTACCACGCTTTTTTTAACGTTGACGGAGTGAGTGATGGAGAGAGGTTAAGGTACTCAACGGCACCCAGACAGGGAAGCAAGGAGACCAAGGTTGGCTTTCTTTTGAAAAAAAAAACAAAAAAAACACACCCCCTCCTCTACCTTCCTCCTCTCTCTCTCTGTCTTTCTTTCTCTCTCTCTCTTCCTCTCTCTCTCTCTCTCTGCAGGCCCCTCTCCTGGTGGTTGCATCTTCTCTCTCTCAACCTCACGTGTTGTGCTTAGGAAAATGCCTCCTGACTGGTGGGCCTAATTACTGGCTCTTCGCTGACCCGCGCCGGGCCGAGGCCTCGTCAAAACACTGATTCAACATGAGCCCCGCACCGGCCAGCACCTCACACTAATGAATACTAATGAATAATTATCACTGGCTGGCTGGCGCGCCGGCCCACTGCAGGGACACATGTTAACACACCCACTTGTAGAGCGGCAGGAGAAGCGTAAGAGGCCCTTCCCCAGGAAACAGGCATCTCGGTCCGTGCACAAGGCTATGCAGGGATATGCAAGTCTCCCTGAAGGGATGCAGAGGAAGCGTAGAAGCCCTCAAGGTTAAATAAGTAAAAGTAAGACTGAGTGAACTGGAGTGCTCTGATCCCTGTGGGGACTGTTTTGATTGTCATGATCTGTATAGGACTTAATGTATATCAGGAGCATGCAGTGGCAGTTGATATAGGTTAACCAGACATTCAGAGACTGTGAGCACGGGCTTGTTTGGTGATATGATGAAGTGCAGTGGTGACGACTGACACAATGTAAACCTCTTCTACTCTGCTTCCTCCAGATGCTAGACCAGAAGCTATACTTCAAGATTTCAACCACTGACAAAGTGGTGAATATAAAGCTTGGTCACCTGTGACCTCAAGTCAAAGATCATCATTAAACACCATGACATCTTGTGCAGAAAAAAATGTACTGTAATAGATAATTTGAGCAATGGATAAATGTGTTCAACAGATCAGTCTCGAAAACAGACTACGTAGATTTCCTGATGTGGCATCGCTCCAGTGTGACAGTGCTGAGTAACGAGTATATTTCCATTTTTCATGCTTTTTTAATACTTCTACCCTGCTACATTTCAGATGGAAATATTGTACAATTTACTTCATTATATTTATTTGAGAGCATTAGTCGCAAGTTACTGTGCAGTGAATAAAACCATATGATGTGTTCATGAAATACGATGCATTGTTGAAGATTATAAGCGGTGTATGAATTAAAATGAGCCACCGCCTTGACCAGCTACAACTTTAAAATGCTGCTTACACATTAATGCATCAATAATTATAATACATTAATATAATATACATAATAATATACCACTCTGAAAAAGACGATTTTTTTATTATGAGCACCTCTATTTTTAATACTTATTTATATTTTACTGAGACTAGTTCTTCACTTTGTATTTATGACTACTTTTACTTAAGTACATTTTTGGAAGCAAATGGTGGTATTGCTACTTTTATTTAAGTAATGCACCTGAGTACTTCTTCCACAACTGGTCCCGAGTTAAGGACATTCTGTGCTCACATGACAGAACAATATTTAAAATCAATTGTACAGCATTAAGAAAGATTCATATGAGCCAAAAGATTTGGCCAAACTATATTTTCTGCAAATAAAAAGCAGTAAAGTGAGTTCACCCTTCATTACATTCCTGGTGTTAACTCATGGTCGCAGCAGCCAGATCTGTGTCTGGCAGATTTTTTGGATTAAATTACACCAAAGTACCTGATACTGAGTGGGAGTGTGCGTTCCCATGTGCATGTGCGTGTGTGTGTGTGTGTATGTGGGTGAGCGAGCGTGCACACGCTGGTTTTCCCCCTTGTGAGGAAATGTAAAACTTCTTGGTGTGTTATTTTTCTCCCCACCGTTTGTTCTTTTGATCTGTGTGTACATTATCTCCAGCTCTTTGAATTTCAATTTCACTGTCATGTAAGCTCTTTTCATCACAGCCGACGGTTGCAGCTCTAATAATATTCAACTTTTAGGTCACAGTGGAATGCTAATTAGATTGCTATTTTAATTAATATGTCCCTGCAGGTTTCCATATCAAATCAGTTTTAACACTGTATCATGCACTTTGAGCCAATAAATTACAATGAAACCCCAAAATAAAACCACTTCAAAAAAGGAGGATTTTAAGGTGTACAGGAGCAGCACTCGTTTGAACTGTGTTTACATAAATTGCTTATTGTTGCTTAATAAACTGCATAATATTAACCACATTGGGGTATGTTTGAAACTGTTTCAATAAGCCATAATGGGTGTTTCTATTTTCTACTAATAAATCCATACATGAACCTGCTCACAGGATAAAAGCCTCAGCTTAGCTGGTTATTTTCAAGGGCAGCACGGTGTTAAATGTGCTTTAAACAGAAGGAGATAAGTGTAGGTGTTCTAATATTACAGGCTATGTGTGTGTGCTGCTGGAGGTGGCATTTAAGGACTTAAAAGTGCTTCACTTTCCATCAGTGTGTCATTTGTCTGTCAGCATTTCTACGTGTGTGCACGTGCTTGCACATGTATCTGCTTGTGCATGTGTGTGTGTTACCCTGGATCCTCAAACGGTTGTTTTGTCCTGCGGCTCAGGGTGTCCCATTCATCATGTTGAGAGGGAACGTCGAGGCCTGGGATATGAGCACCGCTGTATTCCTCTCATAATCAAAGGTCATACTGGGGCCCGGTGTTCAAATTGCTTCACTTCACTGCAAAGCAGAGGCTCACACACACACACACACACACACACAAATTAGTTGTCATGCCAAAATTATGCCATGCCAAATATGCTATTTTGTCTTTAAACAGGTTGTGTATTTCCCATAACAATGTGCCGTAACGCCTGCATAAAAAATAGCGGTCGCAGCATCTTGCAAATTTCCCCACTGTGGTGGGACGAATAAAGGTTTATCTTATCTTATCTTTCACTGACCTCTGGGTTTATTTTTTATCGTTAAATCTCCATCTTTATGTGTTTTGTTATAAGTTTATTTCTGGCAAAACTATGATTAAATTTAGGTTATCGTCCGATGTTGTTCACTCCAATTATACTCTTCTGTATCTCAATTACTGTAAAATTCTTTCTGGACCACATTCACAACCCGCTTCTTTCTGCACCACCTACTAAAGAACAGGAGAACCAGGCTTTTGCACGCCAACAAAAAATTGATATTCATGGATAGGGACGAGGGGGAGAAACTATTTGGATGTTTATTATACTTTAAAATGAAGTGATCCGCATTTCGCTGCCTGCGAGGTAATTAATGTGGGGAAATCTTGAATTAAAGATGTAAATCCTGACACTTTGGCAGGGGGGCCGGTAAGGGACAGTGGTCTCCAAGGTCTAGATTATTCTTAGCGTATACCAATTAACACCATGTATCTTCTTTTATGTTCACTTCAATTAAGAGCCTTTACAATTTTTAAGTTCTTTTCTCCTCAGTAGTTAGAGAATGTCAGAGCGACTGATCAAAGGCATTAGCTGCCGTCCGCGCACCATAGGTAATGCTGCTTTGCATAAAGAAATCTGCATATTGCTAAGAAGGTTTTCATTTCATTTTGCATGAATTACAGAGCCAGAGATGCAGTCGTAGATCGAGATGTGGAGGTGTACAGAAGCAAGCCAGACAAAGCACTCAGCACTGAATCATCAAACTTCTGTAAATCTTAGAGGATTCAGATTTCAGCATCATGACAACATCGAGATGAAAACAGGCTGAGTCCAATTGAATGAATGAATCTGATTTTTTTTTTTTCACTTTCCTGTCGCCGTTCCAGCTGTTGGGATTGTAAAAGAGAGAATCGGGGTTACGCAAGGCTTCTGTTACAAGCTGTCGCTCACTATTAAGAGTGTTAATAACGTTCAAGCTCGAGCGCAGCAATGTTAGCACCCAATAACTCCAGCTCCTGAAGTAATCACGCCCTGATTTATGTGGGTGATTTTGGTACAACTGTCTCCACAAAGCGTTGCTTGTTTTCTAGATCACCATCTTTTAATAGGCCTGCAAATCAGACCGGGCCTAATAGCCTTCTCCTCTACTCCACTGCTTTTCTCATTTGTTTTTTTTCTTTTTCTTTCCTCCTTTCTTTGTATTACTTAGTTTTTAGCCTTAGGACCTTCTATCTTCTCATTTTGTTCAAATAAATCAGAAACACTTGTTTTATGTGTGAGAGCGTTTGCAGATTTGAATGCATACGCCTGCATCTACATGCACGTGCATTTGTCCACCTCTATACGGCCAGTGTTGAAACTCTTTCTACTGCAGCGAAGAGATGCAGGCAAAACAAACAAACAACCTGTTTGTCCGCGATAATCACTGCTACTTAATTCCATTACACTGTCAGCTACCAATAAATCAATGAGCAAATGAACTGACCAGCTATGAGGAATAGCCATCCACTGTGTGTCTGTATTATTCGATTGATGTTCCACCAACGGTCGTCCTGGATATTGAATAGATATTGAATGCTCTTTAAGCGAAGTGCTGACATCATAATAAAAGGCCACCATGAACTGGCCGGCTGTGCGGTTTGGGAGCTTCGGGCTAAAGAGACGGACGGCCTCTGAAGAAGAAAAGAAAGGCAATCTTCAAAGTCAATACTGCAACCAAGTGCTCTATGTGGTCGCATTTACTGCACATAATGAAACTACAAATAGCCTCTTACACGAAACACACACACACACACACACACACAGTGGACATACCAATAAAAAAAGAAAGTCATGGAAATGGCGCTGCAGTCAGAATAATTATATGATAATGATAAATAGCGTGTTCAGTGGTTTCTTTTGACACTAATAGTACCCTTGACTTGTTTTGAAATCTGTCAGTTTAATTGAAGCCTTTCCTGCTCCACACAAAAAAAATCTAGATTTGTGGAATATATATTAAAATTGACATTGCATAGAGTTTATTTTTAAATCTACTCAAATGCACTTTCACCTCAGTGAGTGTGCATCTGTACCTGACTTTTCTGATGACAGTATATTTAATCCATTGTTCGTGACTTCATAAAAAAAAATGAAGGGCTGGCAAATTCAAACATCAAAACATTAAGTTGGGTGCTATGTCTGTGTAGCTGCGTGTTTTCATAACCCGAGTGTCTCAAAGCATTATTAACAAAAAAAAAAAAAATCTTTTGCTCAGCCTTGCACTCCCAGGGCCAATAAAAGCAGCATGAAGAGGCTGCACCGCCGCCGATACAAGGCACGCATAGCACAGACAGCCATCTAGTGTTGGAAAGGAGCAGATGCATGGATCAGTAAAGGGGGGGAAATGCACTTCACTGGAGCCTGTGCACTGTGTTTGCACCTTCATTTGGCTTTAAGGGCCGCAAATGAGGGATGTTTTAGTCGGCGCAGATGCACAGAAAAAACATTACAATAAACTAACAAAGCCCGTATTAAGCAGCGAGTTATTTGTTGTGTGTCATCATTACACCCACAAATTGGAAGAAAAACTCACGCGCTTTTGTACTCGGGGACCAGGCGCAGGAGGAACGCTAATGGTCAGAACTTGTCTTTTCAGCCCACACAGAACGTAGCGCACCCTGGTTTAGCCTAATAGCTAGCCTGCTGCAAGAGCTTAACCTCTCCCAAGGATACTACTGAAATAACAAGGCATCGGCACCTGGAGACTCGCGTCCACCTCTTTTATGAGAATCCTTTCTTTGCTATTACCACTTGCCCCCGTTTGCATTACAATGGCAGGGGGAAAAAAAAGTGTTTCTGTTAATGTATGCAACCCAAATAAACAAAGATTATAAACAAATGTGTGCTATTGTGTGCATATTGGGAGCATGAATATGCATTTGCTGAGCGTTCAAACGAAGACACAAAGGGAGGCCCAACCTGTTGTCGGCTCAGCCCCTTTTTTCCCTGCTGTGAAAACCCTGCTCCCTTAATAATCTCACATCATTATGACAATAGATGTTAGGCAAAACACATAAGCCACGCGCAAATCACACGAGGAGACAGAAGCACAAGCAGACAAACATACATAAATACTGTACACTATGCATATCATCGCAGCTTCACAGGCTCCTTCACCTCATGTGTGCAGATCTAAACCTGGTTAAGATCTTAAAAAATGTCTGATACAATTTTTACAGCTTGTTCTCCTCGTTCTTCTCGCTGCTGTAAAGGTCCCGGCCCTTGTAGCTGTGCGCTGCTCCCGTGGACTTATCATCTAATTGCTTTTCATTGATCCTGTCCGATCAGGTGCCTAATGTTCATCCTTTTCCGGGCCCTGTCCCCTGAGCACTTCTGCCAGTCCTAATCTGAGATGCGCACGTCCTTTTCTGTGCCTCTAATACATCACGAAAACAGAGAGAGAGGGAGCGGAGGATTTGTTTTCACACTGTGCGAAACGTTTCTTGCTTGTGTGTTTACGCGCTCACGTGTGTACTCGCATGAAACAGTATATCCTGTCGTCAGTTCCCATGCAGACCAGATGAGGACATTCGCGTTCACGTTGCGGCTTTAAATATTTTGGACGCATTGCGCACGGGCTGCAACAGTGAGAGGCTTCATTACCGAAAGACAGGAAGACGGTCAGAGACGAGATAATGAGTCTGTTTATTTTGGAAGACGGACAGGAAAGCTCATCCTGTAAGGTGAACCAGATCAAGGATTTGGGACCGAAACCCCAGGCTCCTCCTAAAGATTAAATGATGTCAGCATCAGAAGTGAAGGCCAATGTGTGTTGGCAGGCGCTGAGCTGGGCTTCTGAGAGATATTACAGTTTGTATGACTATCAATGGACAGCACATAACTCTGAATACATTTTCTTGGACTTTTTTTTTTCCGTAATACCCTGAACCTGGACTACTGCCATGAGCCTGCACACTGACAGACACACACACACACACACACACACACACACACACACACACACACAAAATTCATCCGTCTCCGAGGAGCTCTATCACAGCACCGGTTTAATATGCAGGCCAGTTCTTGGTGGTATCAGATCAATGGAGAGTTTCAAATCAGACACAGCCGCTGAGACAGACAGAAGAAACCATCTTTGGCGCACATTAACAGAACACTTTCCTTCCCCTCAAGATCACAGTATTTCCTTTTTTGATGGAGCCATTGAGTAAGACTCAACTGTCTTGTGATGCTCATTAAAAATATTAACTTTAAATGTGGAGAGATTTTTTTTTTTTTGCTCCAAATTGTGTGATTGGGTTACTTTGAAAGTAATGGCCTAATTACAGTAACTTAATGCATTACTTTACTAAGCCATCATTAGAAAGATGTAACCTTGACTCCTTTGTTTCCATGTGTGGGTCTTTTATAAAACCAAAGTCTGCTGTTAATACTTCCAGACTCCTTCAAGAGTGTCTGGTGTTAAGGTGCAAAATAATGACACTTCAGTTACTTAGCTCACATTTTGTTCCCATTATGTTCTTGATCTACAAATTGTTTTGTTGTGGATGTAAGAAGACAGAACATGACTACAGAATTCAATCCTCTATTCAATAATTTGTTTTACTGTATAAAACTGAATCTCAATCACAGAGCTGTTACCCTACAGTATTGCCTAACAGCTCACCCACATTCCAGTTTACCTCGTGGTCTAGCAATGCGAAATCAAAACCCTCTATGATCTATTTATCTCACTTCATGTGCACTCAAACTGTTTCATATATATGGTGTAAGGCAGCGATCGCATCTACGCTGTTGCCGACTCCGTTCGAGCCTTCCCCTGCCTTTTCCCGTGCATTATTCAGTCTTTTCCTGAAGTAACAGCCGCCCTCTACATGCAGGCACGCCGACCACTAACACGCCACACTAATGTTATGTAAAAATGAATGATGAAATTCAAGGAGGCCAAATGAAAGAGAAACCGATGTGTGTTTGTGTGTGTGTGTGCATGTGTATATGAGCAAATGCCAGCCCTGGTGTGAGCTTGTGTGTGTGTGGGTGTGTGTGTTCAAAGGTGAGGCCTTGGGTGATGGAGAATAGGATTCCCTTACCTCCTATAAGTACAGAGGAGGATAAAAGCCAGCTGTAATGACCTTGGTATAATAAGGCCTTGCTGATTTCCATGATTTTCTTGCTTTCATGCCACGGATCTGCTATTCCATAGGAGGGGCAAGAAGGAAAAAGAGGGAGCTTTGTCTGGCCAAACATTAGTGGCCAACAACATTCGCCCAGAATCGAACACAGACTCTCCTTCCCATGTTCAAGTCATTATGTTAACGATTATTATCTCGAGGCAAATTAATAGATGAAACACATTTTTCTTAATGGGCTGGTCTATTTTTTAGGTGACCAATTTACGTGCAATTTCCTTAATTCGCAAAGTTATTTAGAAAGTGATGTAATGCTTGTTTCTTTTTATCTTGAAAGCAAAGGCAGCATGTTGTCGAGGGCTGCTCAGTGCAGCTAATATGGCACAACGAAATGAAAGGCTTCAAACGAGCTTTTCCACTTGGAGCTGATGTAGTGCTGTGGCTGACCTCCAAATATGATTAGACTGCAGTAAACACAACAATAGCAAACAATAAACAACTGGTAATTGGTGTGATCCTCTGTTCCAACAAGATCTTTCTTGATTTGCTATGAATTATGAGCATTAATGTTTGTGCGCGCCATGCCCCTGTGAGGATATCAAAAAGCTCCCGCTCCGTCTTGATGGGCCTGTCTCATTAAAGGAGAAATGGAGGCCAATGTGGGGAAGTGATGTACAGTGCATTCATCAGAATAACTGGCATGAACTCACCTCTAATTCATACTTCGGGCCCTGATATGAGATGATTACACTCAAATGAATATTGTTTATGTGTGTGTGCATGTACGTCTGCGTGTGGAGAAAGAGAGAGAGAGGTTGGGAAAGGTGTAGCCCTGAAGCATCCCAGGTGAAGTGTGCCCTCTACAGGCAGATGTGAGACATTCTGCATTCTTGTGTATCTACTGTATCAGTACCGGTGTGATGAAAATGCGCAGATTTTGCAAAGTGCAGCAAAGTTGAAGTTAACATTTCTTGAGAAACAACAACCACCACGTCACATATACACAACATATGAGTCTGTCATATATCTGTGAGCATAAAGGCAGCTCTCCCTCTCTGGCATGCTCACAACCAGGTTTTCCTGCTTAAGCTCTCCAACTCCATACATGCCACCTCTTTCATTAATATGTGATGAGAGAGAAAATCTCCAAAGACCCCAATAGGCAGAGGCATTGTTTCTCTTTTAAAGTCATCTCAGATGGAAGGAGCAAACTTCAGAGCGTTAGTGAAGTGTCTAATGAAAGAAGTCTCCTCCTCTGCGGCTCCATTTCGCGCAGCGTATTAGGAATCTAAATGTTGACTGAAGACAGTTTGATTCTCTGTCTGTGATTTTCTTAAGGAATAAAAACAGTGTAGCGTGTTTACAGTGTAGCCATGAAAGAGCTATGAGAAGGCTCATCACTACCCGATGCCATTTTGGGAGGCGGAAAGTGAGGTTCATACCATGGTTCATTTGAAAGCCATATCAAACAGAGAATGTTTAAGACCAAGATCAAAGCAATTTCTGGTCAAAAATATCACTAGACCAGCTACATTCTTGTAAAATTGTTACTTTATGCTAGCAGATATTTCAACAATGTCTGGCTATTATTGGAAATCAGACAAAGAGAGAAATATCTACAAATCTACTCTGCCTCTTAACTTAATGTAATAGTGTGTTATATGTACAACGGGTTCTGGCAAAGAAGCTTAAAGTGACATTTCAGGACCATCATGGTGGATCAGGTACCTCAGATATATAACATGCAACTCATGTCTAAAAGTTTAAATCAGCCTGCAACAGTCTTTGTTTTTTTGTGCAACAAAGCAGAAATATCCTGATCCCTAACATAATCTCTTATTTTGACTTTTTTTACACAGTGGAATGTGACTGTAATTTCAAGGTAAAAAAAATATTAAATATTTGGTTTTGGGCCATATTTTTGAGATGATTTTGCCGGTAAGGCAATTTACAAATAGGAACAATAGTACTTGAAATATCAAGTAGGATGTCTTTGTTTGATCAGTTTTCAGTTTTTTAGAAACTAAGAAAAATGTGGTGGATATAAATAATTACAATAAGTATTAATATTCTGTTATATCAGGCCACTTATAAAATAGCTTTAGTACCTATCAATGATCAAATTTCTAGTTTTACTCGCAAATTTTACTCACAAATTACACATTTTTTAATTAACAGTCAATGGGTTGGTAAATATAATTTCCAGGTAAAACTGTATCCAGATATTTAAAGTCAGGAGTCATTTTAATGCAAAGTGCAACATGTATTTCAAAAACTCAAAAGTACTCCTTATGGAGTAAGGAAATATGGAAATTAGATCTTTCAAAGAGATAAACAAGTAGCTTTGAATTGTTTTCTGGCCCTAAAACTGGATCTGCAGACATTTTTCCTGCACAGTCTAGATAAGAGTAGGCAATGCCTGGGGAAGATGAAAACATGGATGTAGCCTTAAATGCTCGGTCGTGACTTTAAGTTGTTGAGGAGAGGTAAGGCAATGTCAGCATTAATATTACTTTAACACACATTCGCGATTTGCTCTGCCACAAATTTTCAGCACAGATATTATAAGGTCTAGTACATATGGTCTAAAAAACAACAGTTAATGTACTTTGCTGTTGTTGATTTCGCTGTTTTTTACAGAACACTGATCTTGCATTAGGAAGAAAATTAGACTTGGTGAGGAGAACATTGCAGTGGGGAGTTGTTTGAATAGTTAACAAGAGCCAAAATGATGAGGTATGAATACACCACAGACTACTTGACATATGTTTGTATAGAGTTCCTATCTCTCTCTCCATGTACCAAAATGCTTATCTCATCTAGGTTTAAAATTAAAAGATTACTTAACAGTATTTGGCAGATTGATTCAGGAGGAAAGCATGAATTATTCACAGAATATTGTATTTTCATACAACCCATTCTGTTGCTTTTAACTGTAATCATAACTCAAAGTCTGTTTCTGTTTTTCCACACTGAAATAATTTCTGAGCATTTTTCCAACCACCACCAACTGCAAAGTGTCACAAACAACTGTCTATTCAATACAAAGATGTGAAGGCCAAAATCATCCCCCAAAAACTAAAATTAAATTTTACAATGATGTAACGTTTTCTTCCACAATAGATGTCAAACCATGTAGTTTTGGTCTTTACCCTCCAGCTTTTACAAAATCGGTGAAAATCTGTTAAAACTATCAAAATCATGTCGGAACATTTGCAACAGATATGGAATTAATTTGTTTGTATCACTGCGGTTTGTCTCATCTCTGGCTCACACAAAAATGTGAAGCTGAACAATGGTTGAAGTTCAGACAGAAATGGCAAAGCGAGCAAAAACACATGTCACCGTGTGATCTTTATGTCCAATAAAACAGGCGTTTTAATTGGAAAAGCAGATATCCTATGAAAACCAAAATCACAGACAGTCTAATTGTTACCTAAAGGTTGGCAACACCAGAATCCCCAGGATCACTTGAAGATATAAAGGCTTGGAGTGGAATCAGACGACCTGCAACCTTTGCAATGACAACCATCTGGGAGTCTAGTATCACATTTTGTTTGAATGTATCATAATGAGTAACAGGGAGAAGTACTTGCCAAAGTACTATTTAAACCATCCATCTATGTTTAAATTTATTTTGTTTTCAGAGTTGGATAAGACAAAAGTTATAGGTAAATAAGATGCCTTCTAGAACGTTTCTTAAGTCATTTATGTTGCACTTCAGTTCATTAAAAAAAGAATCTGAAAGTATTATAATGATATAATAGTAATTCCATATAACAGAACAAAGTTACACTGTGAAAGAAACTTAAACCTTATAGTAACCATGGCCTATATCCTATTCTGCTATGTACATAGAATGTGGTACAGTCCAAATAACTCTCTACAGGGCATAGCTACAACACAACACTTTCAACTTTATTCACTCTCCTTATTAGAGCAGATTGCTTATCGCCTACTTCACAGAGCACCCATATAGCATAGCTGACAGCAGTTAGGGAGAGCTGCACACATGAACTCCTCACTAACACTTTCCTACGCTAACCAGCTGTCCCCCTGTGGTTTCAGCCTCGGCCAAACCTTTGAAATGTCCTTCAAGGCGTGAAAAAACAACATGCACACTGCTTTGGGTAAAATCCTATTTGTACACTGTAATTACACTTTGAAAAGTTGCAAAGTTTAAAGTTTCAAGACCTTCACTTTTTCTCTTCTCATTTCTGATATTGATTAGGCTCTAAAACACATGTTTCTGAAACGCACGCTGTTCTAAAGAACAAAGAGGTTTCTCATTATGTGCTGCGCCTCAGACAACTTTGAATGTTTCAGATTTGATTTACTGGTGTTATCAAGGGAAGCAATCAGGAGAACCCAGTCAATAATTTTCACAACCGCGCAACCAACATTAATTTGTTATAAACAAAAAAGCTAGAGGCACTTTGAATGTGGTCATTAATGAGACAGAGGTTTAGGGTGATAGGTGTCCCCAAGGTCTTTCATGCTGCAAATACAGAGAAACATATATCAAGTGCATGTCAGGTAATTTTTTGAACGTTAACATAGTCTCCATTAAGAACTAATTTTTATTCTTTCATTCTCCTTCAAAGTATCTTCACAAATGCATGCAGTACAATCTGTAAAGCCACATTTCAGTAATGATAACGTAAAACAAAATAGAGCATTAGTATCAACTAATTACAAAATAAATTAAACCAAAAAAATCTTGATTGGAAAAAAAATTATATGTGAAATGTTTTGTTTAGGGCTGTAATTTGTCATTGCCAAAAGGGACAGATTAGTCTAGACGATATTTGTTATGTTGCCTGCATAATAAGAATAATTACCCAGCAACACTGTATTTACGGAGACATTGAGTAATGAAGTTGTTGTTTTTGGTTGCAATGCTTGTATAAGTGAAAATAATTCCAAGTGAAATTGTTACTGTGCCATTAATGCCTGACCCTGCAGTCATGAAATCAGTTTCAGTCATTTTTTACATTAGATACTCAAGTGACCAAAAACGTGTTCCTTCAACTCTTCAACATGCCTTAAATTAATATGGTGGTGGCAAAATTCTGCTCTTTGAATTTGGTGTGCGATGCAGAGTTGGAAAGTCCCATCCTGCTGAAAAGAATCCACTTCATTTTTTTGCCGTAGGTGTCAAATATGGTGCCCATTATTTAAACTGACCTTTTTCTTGTCTTGCCTGCTTTCTACGGTGGGGATGCAGTGAGGGAGCCACGATGTCTGGGACCTCTCCTCCCTATAGTAATCAATAAGGATGTCCAGCTCCAGACACAGCAGGTCGAGGAGTAACTGTACGAGGAGAGAAAAGAGAGTAGAATCAGGCACAGATGTATCATTGTTATTCATGCAAAGAGAGTCAGGATCAAGTTCATAAGAGACTAAATTGAACTCGCAGAACTATTTTCCTGGAAATGAGTACTGCAATAAAGACCAGTTCAAATTTGTGTGAGTGTGCACTGCAGAAAACCAACAATCATAAATGAACAAAAAGAATGTAGATGGTAATTAAAAATGTGATGAACACAATGAATGAATATAATTATGTTAAACAAAGTCAGCATGTGTCATATGCTTTTTATATTTCCTTATGGACACTGTTTATGGTACATGAAGAGGTGGAATGTAACTAAGTACATTTAGTGTACTGTACTTGAGTACAACTTTGAGGTAGTCTCTACTTGAGTATTTACATTTTTCATACTTTATACTTTATACCTCATTACATTTCAAGGGAATCCACTACATTTATTTAAAACAATTAAAACTTAAGAGATTGAGAGTTATCATAAAATACACATATTACAAAATATGACAGATTGTTAGATTAAATTGCCAAACACTATTTAAAGTAAATTGGATTAAATTTAGCTTTATCTCAGCTAGCTGCTACTACTAGTAGCTAGTCGCTAGCTAGCTAGCTACTTAAAGCATCAATAATACTAATCCAATAATATGTTGTGTAATTTTACTGTCAAGGGCCATTCTGCAGCAAAGTTAGTACTTTATTTTCCATACTTTTAAAACGTTTTGCTTACAATACTTACCAGTTTTACTCAAGGACGATTTGAAATAGAGTATTTTAAACCGCAGTACTTTTACTTTAGTAAACGCTCTCAATACTTTATCAACCACTGAGTACTGGGGCTTATAATGAGGAAAAGTGCAGCATGATACTAACTAGTAGAAGTAATGATGGAGGGGAGAAACATATGTGTAAAACACAGCGCTCAGCAGATTTAAACAGGTGGGCGGTCAAAGTACTTTTATCTGGAGGAGAAATGGACCAAAGGTGGGATCATGAACTTTCCCCTGCAGCAAAATCTCGCGATAGGGCTTTGCGGTTACCAGGGGAACGCGAGCTTGAGAAGTTGCCGCTGTCTGTTCAGCCTTTGCTCGTCGTGATGAACACCGGAGATACAGCATTACTTTTGTAACTCACAGGTAAACAGACATGTGTGCAATAGATTTGTGCATGGTGGAAGTAACGTAGAGTCACATCGACGCTTTTGGCATTACCGTCCATTCGCTGCTACCGTAGTTAGCCGGCTAACGTTAGCTTGCTAATGCTACCGTCGCTAGCAAACTTGTTGCCCGCTGCTTCTAGTTTTTGCTTAACACCAACTTAAATCGACCCTTATTTCTCTTTCCTGATTAGTGTGGTAGCTTTAAGTGGCGCTAGCTAAGTAAAGAGCGACTTTAAGCAGCTTTAATTCCCACAGTGGAGATAAAAATAGCTAGCATACAGGGGTCAATATGGGTTTACTATGTTTATTTTTGCCTGCGGGCTAGTCATTGACGGTTCGCGCTAAAATTCAATAACGTTAGAGAGTTTGTACTCAAAGCAAGGACGGCTGACAGCAAGCAACTGTTATTTTCTATCACTCAATGCATTTATAATCATTTGATCTGCTCCTCGATTGCACAGTGTTGCTTTATTCATTGAGGTTGCGCTGGAAATGCTGAACCAGACTGGTGCATTTTGACTTTAACGTTACTCTTATTTCTGCACAGGTACATTACGTTTGTCAGAGAAGCCAATAAATAATAATCTGCAAGATGCCATCGCCACAGGTCCTCCAACCGGTTCTTAAAATGAAGGTGGACGAGCTCTTTCTCAACTGGTTGAGTGATCCTGCCACCCAGTCAGTACTCAAAGATTATCTTGACCTAATCAAAAGTGGACAACACGTTGATTTGAACGGTACAGAGGCCCAGGACAAAAGGTCATTGAGCTTCAATGAGAACAACAATGTGGCGTCCCAAAAGAACCTGGCAGAGAAGAAGCATGCACCCCTCGGTACTCCCTCCAGCCCCCCATCCACCAGCACCCTGCCCTCTGGCAGTAGCAGTAATACCAGAGTGACCGGGCCCAATGGCAGAGTACTACGGAGGTCTGTCAGCACAAAAAAGGTAAATTATCTATTGACACAGTAAATTACTGGACTGAACAACATTTAAATAGGTGTCATCAGAGTTCTGTAAGCATGCAGCTCATCAATGATGGCAGTCATTTGTGACCCTCTTGTATAAACTGTTATGTAACAGTTTTACAGGTTTGAACAGGATTTAGAGTTCCATAAGATATCGTGCCTCGGGACTTTCATCCAAGGTTGCTGTTAAAAACATAAAAGAACAAGGTGTGTCTTGCAGTTTCAGGCTGTACCTGTGACCTAAAGGTGTCTGCAAAATCATAGTCTCAGTAAACCCTGTCCTTGTTTGGCAGCAGGTATTTGCAGTAAAATCAAATGTGCACTTAGAGATGGGAAACTTATCTGTGCTGTATGTTGAATATAATTGAAACCCTGAAACCAAATCCCTCACATAGATTTAAATGGTTATCTTGTGTTTTAGTTTTTTAGTAGTTTAATTGTACACTCTTTTACCAGTTTATTCGGTACACCTGTACAATCTGATGCCTTCCAATACTGTAATGATTTCAGTATTTTCTGAAGCTAAGTTAAGAAGCACCTCGACAAGCACGTTAACTTGGTTGTTAACTTCACTTAGAACAAGGAGATGAGAATTTGTTATATTTGCAAAAAGGAAGTGTCTGCGCATAATTTATTTTTTAGATGTTGACTTTGCTGTGAACATTTCACTTTTTTATGGTTAACATAAGATCTTAACCTACAACATTATGTCCATACAAGCTTGCACAAAGACATTATGTCAGTAGGCCTTTTTCACAAAAGACATTTTTACACGTTACACAAGGAAAAGAATGAGCTGCCTCACTGTCACACTGTCATAGTTTACTGGGGCACTTGAATAGAATGGAGCCAACATTATTAAGTGACACCTTTGCTTTTCCTATTATGACAGGTCAACATGTCTGCTGTGAAAAAAGCCTAAAAACATAACCACTACTTCAGATTATGTGTTTATTATGCTTTCATGGATTTGCAAAGAAGTGGATCCTGCCCTGGCATTATAGCGAAAGTTGCATCTCATCAGACACAGCATACATGTCCAGTTGCAAATGGGCTGAGTGATTGATGATTTATCTTTTTTGCTTTACCCTTCAGTTTGTAGAATTTATGATTATGGCATCTGTCATGTTGGAAGCAACAATTGCTATCTTTTTTTAACACAAAAGCTAGAAGTCCCCAAAGTTGGACATTTTTCAAATCCTACACACAGGGGCTTTAATCAATTTATTTAATCCATCCCGACTATTTATATTTTTCAATTTCTAGTCTCCCAGGCTTGGCCCTAATGTGTACTCTGGGATCCCTATTTTCCCAGGCTGGCCACAAGAGGCTGCTGAGTAGCCTATGGGATCAAAGGCATTGAAGGGCTGTCCAATCTGGACTGTCATAGTGGAGCCTCCATGTCTGTAGGCATATGTAGTGATTATTAGTCAAATACTTTCCAAATGTTCAGACCTCACCCGCGAATTAGTGTGGTATGAGAGGTGGGAGTGTCTGAACCAAGCCTATCCCTGGCACTCTGCTTACTCCTCTCAGCCTGTGTGTTGCAGATCTTATTATTCTGTGACTGGGGTCTCCAAAGGTAAATAGAATGTTTTCTTTGGGCTGCTTCGATTATAGAAGAAATCAAGCCGCACAAAGCAGTAAAAAGGCTTAAAATGCTTTTTTATGTTTGTTGAAGGACTCCCACTCTGTCAAGATGAAAAGTTGTGAACATAGTGAGTGTGATGACAGTGAGACAGCCAGACAGCTGGGGCAGAGGCTCTTAGAAACTCTGCCTTCTACATGTTGTTGACATGTTAAAGACAGGCACGAGGAGGCGTTCAAGTGGTCACTGGTGCGACATCTGTTCTCTCTCTGACTGAAACACAGAGGCTGGAGAAATAGACCTAATGTTACACTCAGAGCAAGGCAACAGTGTCTTGAAGATGATGATGAGGTTTTTTATTACTGTGTTGCACATATAAGCCAGATCATTATCCATCCATTACAGATTTTGATCTTCTGTACGCCAAGACACATCATCTTACCAAGGCCTTTTTGTGACCCAATGAGAAACAATTCATTACTAAAACAGCCAGTACCCAGGAGGGAGAGGATTCAAAACAAGAAACACATCCTCAGTCTCTTTTGTGAGTTTCAGATTTTAGTTTTTGTTTCAAGAGTGATCAGTTTCCTTTGAATCTTTACCAATAGCTTTCTCTCTTTCTGTCTTGCTTGTTAGCATGAGCCCTTATGGTGGAACAGTAAGAGTTTGAGACGTGGATTTGAACTTCTTGATTTCACACTCATGTCTCTTTCCTCCCAGTGACTTTTGGTCCCTAATGCCACCCGCTCTCCCCAGATTAATTTAACGCAACTGTTTGACAGTTTGTGTATTTTGCTGTGATGTGTCATGGCATGTGGCCACACCGTGTCACTCAATATTAAAGGGATTGTGAGGTTGTATAAAGTAATACTTCTATTTTAAGACAACAAAATGAATTCCTGCATACAGATGCATTCTTCAAAGGATTACTCAAAAATCCAATTTATGTCACGCTGATGCAGCCTGGAACAGCTGGTCTGACTTTGACATCAGACACTGATATAGATAGCCTTGGTTCCCTTCTGTTGGCATTAGATACCTAGAACTCTGCCAGTGAGATGAGGTGTGGCAGCACATTCATCCTGTGTAATTTACTCTGAAATGACTTCGATTAGATGCTGCTAATTGTCAGAATATGTGGTCGTAGATCTTTTATTTACACTATGTACAGTAAATATCAGCTCCCCCCTTGAAGGCTTGGCTTTAACTTCTGCTGTCGGTCAATACCTACATTTTTCTCTGTGTTGTGAGTGTGATAGGTCACACGCACAGACAGTAGTTTTAATAATATAGAACAGTAGAAATAAATTTACTTTGAGGGTTTACTTTTTCTTCTCTTTTCGGCATCTGCATTTAGGATCATAGGTTATTTCTCAAGATGTATTTTTATAACATGCTTGGTTGGGCTCAGCAACATTGAAGCTATTTGAAGCAGGGGTCTAGGGTCACGTTATCAGTTGCCTGACCTGTCAGAGAGAACCAGGTGTTAAACTGTTTCCCACAAGTCCTTTTATTTTGGAGTCTTGGTGCTGTGAGTGTTAAGTGTATGATCGCAAACTTTGGGTTGCAGCTAGGATACAGCTGATCTAGGCCTTGTGTGAAGTAGCACAAAGGAATATGAGGTGTCTGTTAACTTGTGCATTTTAAGAATATTTCTTGGGCACTATACACCTTTTACATTTGTCAGATTTGAGCCAAATTCCAGTTTTGTTTTGTTTTAACTTTCTGAAAAGTGATCTGATATTTTGGATTTTAATTTCCTTACCCTAGCTTTGCTAATAATCTCAATTAGCCTGCTGTTTTTTCAGCTTCACTCCATTATAAATTTTAATATAATTCAAAAAAAGGCTGTGTCATTTTTGACGTCCCTTTTCCAGGACAGTAAATACTAGGGGTTAAGATAAGATAAGATAAACCTTCATTCGTCCCACAGTGGGGAAATGGGCAGCATGTTTTTTTTGTTTGTTTGTTTGTTTTTTCAGGACTGATACCAATACTGATAATTGGTAATCAAAGAGACAGATAACCAATTGAAACTGATATACATTTACAGTAATAATTAAAATTTTAGTGCCAAAATTTAGAATAACCAGTGGTGGAATATAACTAATTACATTTAGTCAAATCTGTAAAAGTACTGATGCACTAGTACTTGACTTTGTGGCAAATATTGTACTTTTTACTCCACTACATTTAGTTGATAACTTTAGTTACTAGTTGCTTTGCAGATTCAGATTATTAATACAAAAAAAAAAATCAACTAATACATTTATGTATTATTGATTAAACTACCCAGCATTACAGAAAGTAATTAAAATGAGCTCCACCTTTACCAGCTCCAATAATTAAAGTGATGAACGCAACAATAAATATAATCCAGCAGTGTAGTCTTTCTGAAATTAGCCATTGTACACTTTTATGTAATTATAAAATCTCAGTTTGCTCATAATAGTTGCTGTAATACTATTGTGTAAGTGTGGGGGGGCTTACACACTGTAACTCCTTATCTGCAGTTTCTTTCCTAAGTGTTCTCACCCTTTGCTCCACTTCTGGTGCCATGTAGACTATATAGATTTTCAGCAAACTTCCATGATAACTGTCTGACTCTGTTTTTGCCTTATTACTCTTATGCAAGCTAGCTGATCTGTTCACATCATGTTCTACTTGTTGGCCTTCCCTGAGCCCACCATGTTGTCAGTCAATCAGTCCTATTTTTGGCCCACGTTCACATGTATCCCAAATCCCTGTCTCAGACGTGATTGTAGTGGATTGAGCTGGAGCTTTCTGGATTTTACAGCAGCATCGGTTCTGTACCGATGCTTGTGAACCAGTTGTGGCTTCACCCCACTGTCATGGGATGGTTTGATTGACCTCTGTGCAGATTCACTGTGATAAATGTCACTGTTTGACTGGTTGTTTGTTGTGCAGATACTGACGCTAGCTGGAACATAATATTTATAGGGCACCATGTATGCTTGTATTGACAGTTTGGAGATGCCCTCTGGGGAGTTTTGATCAGTTTTGCCCCACCCTTCTGCAGTCTGTTTCACTTTGCTGTGGCTGCGCTGCACGTTGTCGCTTGAATATCACAGTTTTGGAGCAGCAGTGTTGAATGCCATTTTAATTGAAGCTCAACTAAAATACAATCTCAAGAACCTGCGAATTGTCATCAGACTGCTGTGGGTTTAACATCTAGACCTGCCAATAGTCACTAACTCCAGACTGTGTGTAATCTCATCTGTTATATAATGAAGTGATCATGACTGGACACATGTTTCTGCACAGATCAGATTTAGCAGACTACAGATTAGACATATTGCGGGGTCAGCCTGAGTTCTCATGTTTTGCTGTTTGTCACAGTGACCTATTAGGTGTGGACATCGTACTTTAGCAGCCCGTCTGACTGACAGCTGCCTCAGAAGGTGATGTTGTTTGGACAACCTGTCCGCAATGGCCCTGAGATGATTTAGTTTGTGATATTGCTTGCTGGAGCTTGTCCAGTCTGGTTATTTACAGTAAAAGGCACACGCTTCATACAATCCTGTAATAACCTGTGTGTTTTTGCATCTGTGTTGTAGCTGTTCACACCATGTGTCCCTGGATTTTAAAACACCAACGGGGCTGTGGCCCACGTGGAAACCAACACATCATTATCCCTGCTGCATTGTGATACCTCTGTTTTTGAAACACGCAAAAAAACGACAGTATTCCATGTGAGTTGACGGTTTCATCTGATCTCGCAGGTTTTATTTTGGCCTTGGTGCTTTCCTTCCCATATTTGGTTTGAATTGATGAGCATGAACAAAAGGCAGCCAGTGTGAAAAGCCATCATACAAACAGCTTATCAAGCATGTGCAGTGTCCTGTCTGGGGGGATAACAGGAACTGGGTTTGAGCAGAAACCAGTGGAAAACTGTGTACTTTCTGATCTTGTCATCTAAAAATACCATGGGTGTGCTTTCACTGTCCGTGTAAAACAACAATAACATGAACAAATATAAGTTTATTTACGTAGTCTACTGATGTGGACATCTCTATACCATTTCTGTTTAATTTATGTTTACATCAGTAGGCATATAGGTGTTGGGTTTTCCCTGTGTTCAGTCAGTGCAGTGAAGGCAACCCCAGAGCTGTTAGATCAGCATATTCACGGAGAATTGATGTAATTGCCATCACTCCAGGACAGCAGCAACCGGAAGCGGATGTTTGTATGAGGACTAAAGATACACCCTTGTTTCTTCCAGATCTAGTTTCTTGGATTGCCCAAACAGTGCTTGCTGGTGCTTTTAATAGGCGCAGACTTGTTCGGTCATCATTCTTTGAATTTGACATTTCTCCCCCCCTTCCCCACACCCCCTATCGCCCATCAACTATAATAAGACGTGGAATGGCTGGCAGCCCAAGCTTGCAAAGGGAAGGCAAAACAAAGACCACCATAAGATCGGATGCAGAAGAGTTGATTATATGTGCGCTCTGTCTTACTTTTGTGTGCGTGTCATGTGGTGATTTGACCTACACTCTTGTTATCTCTTATTAAGCTGTCATACTTTGGTTGTTTTCTTTATTTGCCAGTGCCTTATTAAGTTTATTTTGCCTGCATGCTGCTCTTGTGATTTATACTTTAAGGCAGATTTAGTAACAGATGTAGGCAGATTTAGCCAAAGTAACATGTGTCTTTCATCATATTCCATCACTTCAGGGGTTTTATTTTGAACCTTCCCCATTACCGTCTGTATGCACTGTCCAAAGGAGGGGAGTTCCAGTTTGCATGGCTCAGAGCATAAGCAAAGTTTCTGAAGTATTTGATAGTGTGGGAGCTTTTCAGGAAGGAAGCCGATGAACATGAGCCGTGAGTCATCATGATATTGAGGTGCATCTCTCAATGGGTTTGTGTGGCTGCTGCAGGCTGCAACAACAGGTCTGTCTCTTTACATAACCTTCCATGAGCACTGAGGAATGCAAACTGGAAAGGGCAGATCCATTGCACACACCCCTCCTGTCCCACACATACACTAAGTGACTCCCGCACACATCCACCCCGTCACTTCTTATCTCCCCAGCAGCTTTGAGGCAAGGGCTCCCTGACCCTGTGCAGTGTGTATGAGTGTGTGCGTGTGCATGTTTTGTAGAGACTGGGATAGAGCAGCGGGCAGAGCTGAGATTGTGCGACCAGATCTGGAATGGGAGAGAGAGTCAGAGTAGCAGCTGCTCCCTTGCATTAAGAGGCTCTCACTCTGACAGAGGACAATCACAGGGACACAGACACAGAGGACTTCCACTGCTGCAACTGCCTTTTGCTTACAGTGCTCACCGGTACTGAGTGACTTGTACAGTCAGGAGGATAACACTGGATTGAGTGTTTGGGTTTGTGTATATGTGTTCCCCGTCCTGTCTGGAGCGAGGATGAGGATGAGGGAGCTGTCTCTGCGTCAGGACCCTGACCTGAGGAAGGAGTTGGCTCTGCTGGCACGCGGCTGTGACTTTGTTCTGCCCTCTCGGTTCAAGAAGAGGCTCAGAGCCTTCCAACAAGGACAGGCAGGTGTTTGTATGAGTGTACTCTCTACCACACTGGCTTTGCTGGCCTTTCAGCCAGTGGGCACGTCTATTAATGTGGACTGGTATTTGTGGGCTTTATATCTTGGTATTCAGATTGTATTAGTACACATCTGCTTTATTAAGGGCCAGTGTTTAACTATGTATTCCTCTGTTACCAACATGGAACTATAGGTATTATTGGAGCCTGTTGCAACTTGGGCAGGTGAGGACAAGTGAGTAGTTACACAGCTCACTTTCTCCAGGCATATTTAGACCTTTCATCAAATAGCTTACATACATTACTGTGGCATATGAAAAGTGATTGTTGTGCAATCATATCCACTATTTGTTGCAGTTGTTTTTTTGAGGGGGGAAGTACTGTTCATTTGTACAGAGCGATATGAAACGTGAGCCTGGGTTATTGGATGATGTTTCATCTTTTGTGGTATGTCGTGCTCAGCCGCTTTACTGTCCTCTTTCAGACCACATCATTGTGAATGTGCAAAATGTCATGAGGCTTAGCGGTTGTGCTCAAGAGCTCTGCTAGTGGTTAGCATGAAGCGAGAGAGAGAGAGAGAGAGAGAGAGTGAGAGGACAGTGTGGGGCAGGGCAACAGGAGATGTTTGTGTCCTTTTATAGCCATGGCTGACACCAACACACAGGACAGAGAAGAGCAGGGGATCAGCAGCATTTATCATTTATCAGGTTAAAATGAGCAGACTACCACTGACAGAATACAGCAAAACAATCACATGTATATGTGGAAACACATGTAGAAATCGACTTTGCTGGAATTACACCCCTTATGTTCTCTACAATTTTAAGGTTTTTGTTAATGTTTAAAGTCTCATTGCTGTTGACCTCCAATCTAACAAGAGGTGAGAACAATGGCTTAGAATGTGTTTGACCAAAAACAAATAACATGGTATTTTTATCTCCTAGCTGAGGACGGTGTAGGTCTGTTTATGTGATTATTAAAGGCCATGGAGACTGATCTGGTTAACAAATTCCTGAGTCGTGTAAATAGTCTTTGGGTATGAGATGACGATTGAGAGTGAAGCATGCTCTGCTCAAGCTGTTTTTAGTAACTGGCTAACATGTCCAACATAACACATTAGGATCCTAATGCATTCTGGCTCTTTCTGTGTGCAGCCATGAAAATAGCTTCACTGCTTCTGTCTTCTACATCGTGGTCCTCAGTGAGACACCCAGTATATCACCTGTGCATACTGGTGTGGAATAAAGTTTATCATTACATAAAGACGTGGCCCAATGTTGTATGATGTCATGGTTATTAAGTTTAAAGGGATACACTGTTTTCTGTGATGATTGTTGAGTTTAATAGCATATTAGAATATTCTACAAAGCCCTCACACACATACCCACAAAGCTGTTATTTTGCGTCCAAGGCAGGTGTAACTAAAAGGAGACACACAGAGATATCCGAGGTGTGACATATTGGACGGTTTCTGTGTTAATGAGAAGTGTGACACTTTGGAATGACATTCATTAGAGTTAGAATTGAGAAGAGAAGAATTGAGTTGGTCAAGTACAGACAGTAGATATTTTTTTAAAATCAAGCTCATCCTTGTGTCCAGCAATGACCCTAAACTCACAAACACACACACACACACACACACACACACACACACACAGTCATATGCATCACATGCCAACCCTGCTACTGTTTCCAGAGCTGTCATTGACAACTACTGTTTGCCTGTAATCAGGTATGCTGTTTAAACCTAGCCAACACACATGTATGCATTCTGACATTGCAGTCATCTTGTGCTTTATGGGGGCCACTAGGGAAAATCTAAGACTTCTTAATTAATAGGCCATTTCACAGCAGATGTGATAACATGCTGTAGCAGAAAAAGCACTAGTGTAATTAGTAACAATAACAATGTCAGCATTCCTTTCAGGTGTGTCAGTTTGAAGGCCATGATACTGTGCTTGCTGGCTCACAGTCACAATTTACTGGAATGGTTAGCAATGTTATTTGTAACATGTGCATTTCCTTCGTTGTCAAAATGTCTGCTCTGATTTGTTGACTTATTTGACAGTATTTTATTTGATGTAGTCCACATGTTGAACTGTACTTGGGCAAGACCCTGAACCCCGGGTTGCTCCTCATTTACTTAGGATGCACAAGCCGGTGCATTCCTGATTCCCGGCCCCAAGCCCAGATAAAATGGGGGAGATTGCATCAGGAAGGCACAAAAGGCCTATACCAAATCAAACATGTGGATCATACAGTCAGGTTCCCGTGCTGGGTTGCACAGGGCCCATGACATGAAGAGTTTGTTTCAATCTAAGCATTCTGTGTTGTCTTTAATTGATGATTAAACATGTTTTAGTCTGTTTTAAACATTACTGCTTAAAAAAATATTTAATATTGTCAGTAAACATGAGTCAGTCAAACCTTATGGTTATCTTCAGTTACCATATTCCACTTTGTTCAGAGATACCATTTTGTTTACAGTTAGATAAGATTATGCTGTTAAAGAACAGCATATATATGTAAACATTGTGATGCCACAGATGTGATGATAATTCACTACTACTGATTTTATCTTATTATCTTCTATTTAGCCCTTAAATTCCTGAGTCTTAAACATAATTTCAGAAATAATAATGTTTTACAAGTGATAAACATTGTTGACTCTTGCATGATTTCTAGCAACAAACTAAAATGATCAGTCAAACCGTTCTACACATATTATGGTCAGTTGATGCATCTTAATTTAAATCTATTACAGAGTGGCAATCTGGGGAGGCATGTCTCTCACAGGTATATCTATTACAGATAAATGGATAATATTTCTAAGTAGTCACATCTCTTCCCTGATGGGCCTTGAGGTTTGCTGAGAGGTGTGATTATATTGCTAGCAATGCAGAGTTTGTGTTAAGGCGAGCCTTAGCACATGCTGGAATGCTTGAGCTGTGAGGTGTTAGCATTCACTAGCATCAGTGGCTAACAGTTTATTTCTGTGTTTGTCCCAGGCCCAGGTGAGGACGGAGGAGCCCGTCACCACAGCGCTGAGTGAAAGCATTCCAAAGTTTCACTTCCCACAGGGCCGGCCCCAAGCCAACCTCAACATCGACAGCCTCATTTCCAAAATTGAGAAAATATTTTCCCAATTCCCAAATGAAAGGGCCACCATTGAGGACATGGGGCAGGTTGCCAAGGTGAGAATGTGATTTGTAGCACGGAGGTTCAGCTGCCACCCTGCAAATTATTTTCATTGGTGCCGGTTTGTTCCTGACTTTACGAATGTTTGCTGATTTTAAACCTCTCGGAAAATATTATCTCCGTCTCCCTGAGGAATGTGAGAAATGGCCTGAGGGGAACCTGAGTGAAGAGAGAAATGACAGCTAGGTTTCCTCAGGGAAGTCTTAAAGTGATGCAACGCCGCTTGTCAACCCAATAGTGTCATGTGTCAATGTGCTTTTCTTTTCTGCATTAAAGATCACATGTGTATCGAGTAAGTTTAAGGCCTTATTTAATTATTTTCCACCTCTCTTCTCCACGCACTGCCCCATCTTCTTTTTCTTCTGTGTCTCCTTAGGCCTGTGAGTGCCCTCTTTACTGGAAAATGCCATTGTTCTGTTCGGCTGGAGGCGACAGGACCGGCTTCGTGTCCGTGCACAAGTTCGTGGCTATGTGGAGAAAGTAAGACAATGGCTCTTCTTATTCTCACTGGACCACTGGTGTACTCACAGCCAAATGGCTCATGCAATCTCTTCAGAACAATGATGACCACTGGCTGAGAGTACAGACTCTGCATGCAGCTCTCTGCTATCATGACATTTTTGTTTTCATTTCTAAAACAAAAATCACTGATCACAAAGGCCTCACAAATGCCCACAAGGGAATAGTTGCTGTGTATATACAGTATTTGAACGGAAAAACATCCATTCAGTGTCTTTCTGTGTGAAATTGAAAGGAATACCATAGGGTTTTTGTAATGCCGGCTGCGCACTTAGCTGTGTGCTGAATGCTGTTGTACGCAATAGGCATGCTCTTGTATTAATGCGTGAGCCTCCAGAGAACTGGACAAACCTAGCCTTTGACTTGAGCTCATGACTGAGCCATTCTTAGATGAGAGGCCACAGCAGACGCTTGCATTATTTCCCCCGTTGCTACCATAACACTCAA